>OX608073.1:309420263-310620263 GCA_951509635.1 Eupeodes luniger
GGAAGGTACAAATACATTACCATTTTGTTGGTAAATGGGAATCCTTTTGTGTTGAATGATGATGCTATTTTGTGCTTAAAGTGCTTTTGAACTATATGTGGTTCCATAGAAAAGTTTATAATTTATTTTGTATCGTTTAAGCTGGAAAAAAAAACAATAAACTATTTGCTAGGTAGAAAAAAAAATGGTTAATTTTTCAACACCAAAAAGACGTGTGATTTGTAAGAAGAATCTTTAGGACGTTTAAGTATAGGTGAGCAGGAGGATAACTCAAAGCAGAGAGTTGATGAGTGTGTGCGCATTGAATATTTTATTGATGAAAAATAATATACTTTTTGTAGGTATAGAGAATTTATCAGCTTTTTTTTAACGTTTTATAGGTAGTATTTAATTTAATTAATCATTTGCTGTTTTCGAATTAAAATACAAAAAAAAACAAATAATGTATATGAAAATTTCATCTTTCAAATGTCCACCCTGGTTTTTCTTTGAGACACATATCCGAAATGTCTTATTTCCATATGATCCTGACATATACATAAATTAGGGTTTATCAATACCCTTAACATGTTTAAGGTTTTAAAATAGTGCGAGCACTAGGAAATACCAGTGCATTAGTCTTAAAGTTTTGAATATCAAAACTATGGGAAAAACAGAGTTCGATAAAGCATTCCACATTCTCAATGTGCGGTTAAAAAAAACAATCTCTATTCTTGACAGTAAGTCCAAAATTGAGCTCAAGGGTAAACTGATGAGCGTTTCTGAAAGTTCGAGTGTTACAGCTGAATTGTTTGAGGGGAGAATGCAACTGGCTAATTCGATATAACATTGTTTTTTAAAATATTGGTTTAACAACAAAAGGCAAGAAACATTGTGACGCGACGTTGTTCGAGTAATTTAAATGTTATAGTTCTATCGACTTCCATTTTCAAAGCTCTTTTTTGGATTTTAAGCAAAAGACATAAACTTCTTTCAAGGGAAGCTTCCCAAATATATGAGTTATATTCAAGTTTCGGACAAATATGGGCTTTGTAAATTACAGTCAGAGCAGAAGGGGTGAAACATTTCATACACCATAGGAGAAATCCGAAGCACCTAGCAGTATTTTTGGCAAAGTCGAAAATATTATCATTCCATAAGAGGGGATCGGTGATACACATACTAAGAACTGAAAGTTGATTATTTTCCTGGTTGTAAGTGTCACTTATGGATAGCAGCATCGGGAGTAGGTTATTCTACACGGTTAATAATTCCCCAGACAGTGCTGTCGAGATCGGAATTTTTTGAGCTTATCATACGCTACCGTTGAAGTTCCACATCCGAAGGGCAAATATGTGAATCTGGAAACGAATATGAAAAGCTGAGGGTAATGTGGTCAGTGAAACATTTAAAGGGATTAGGAGTGGCAGACAAAAGATCGTTTGTGTATATAAGGAAGGGAATCGGAGACAAAACAGAGCCCTAAAGGCACCAACATTTATTTTATGAGCCTCAGATTTGAAACCATCTAATACAATCTGTATGCAATAATCTTAATTTATCCAAAACGATTTAAAAGTTTGTTGCACTGTTCGGTTTGATTAACCACCAAATCACCGCTGGACCCTTTGCTTCGAAAGCCATACGAAACTTTCGTCCTTCGAGATATTCCTTAAGCTGATAAATAATCAGTGTTTTCATGATCTGCAGACGGGAGCAGAACGATAATTAGAGGGGGAGGAAGCTTCACCTTTTTTAGGGACACGCTGGATAAATACTGTTTTCCATGCGCTCGGATTTTCCATCTTCCATCCAACTGTACAGGTAGGAAAGATGGAAAAGCTCACGCAGTGGTTTTGCCTGCTTTAAAGAACACCTCTTCAGAACGATAGGCTGAGCGGATTTGTGTATAACAAGGTCTTTCGGTACTCTTGCAACTCCACGAGTGCGAAAAAAGATTCGTTCCATAAAATCGTTTGTGTTATTTTTACAACCTTCGGGACTTTGCAGTATTTTTTACAGCAAATTATTGTCATGTAGAAACATGGATCGTCGAATATGACCGTTGCAGGTCTTTCTAGGTTGTTTGACCTTATTCCGGTTTTCCTCAATGGGTTTGGCTTTATAACAACAGAAGCTCAAACAGAGTTTAACATGGTCCCTAGTGTCAAACAGGTCAGCAAGTAGGTAAAACTTCCCTGGTGGATTTCAGATCGTTCGGTATATGGCTCCGGGTGGAAAAAAGGCAGGTATTTTACAACTGGTGGCTATATAACAAGGCAAAAGACCTTGGAGCCGGTGCTAGGATTAGATCAACGGCGGCGTTGGTCTGCAACTTAAGTGAAAATAATTGAGTTTATCTAGTTACATTTTGATGTGACTCAGATCGGTCAAATCGAAGGGGTGAATGTATACAAAAACAATAAATTTGGATGACGCAACAATCCGTTGAGAACTAGGGCTTAGTAACTTACAACTATCAATCATTCCTGTGTGAGAGTACTATGTTGTCAGGGATGGAAGGGACCTTAAGTTTTAAGCCGAATCCGAACGGCTTATTTGAGAAAATACTTTTCATGACAAGAATTACTTTTGGAGAATTTGTCAATTCCCCTCAAGAGGCAGTACCCAAGACCTCTGGCATGACAGTCCAACGCACTAACCATCATGCCACGGGTAGGTACTTGTATACTTGTATACTTGATGTAAATTGTGTGTTATCAAATTGAAATACTGCTAAAAATTGTCGTTTCCTCATGAGTTTTTTTTGTCAAAATTTGCTAAATCTTAGTCTGCAAATGTTTAAGTCCATATAAGAATTCTGTCACCGAAAACAATGATTGTTTTGGATCAGTGAATTTAAATGAAACCACCACGCTGTAATAAGTCCTCTTAAAAGAACGTTTACATATTAGGGTGACCGGTGAAGTACACCGAACGTTTCCTAAACAGAATAGCCATTTTCATAAAAGCTACTCGTATATCCGTCAATAGTTTCTTATCAAAATAGACTGAACAATTAAAACTCCTACTGGAAAAACCTTTTGCGCTATATTATTTTCTTAAAATTCCTTAACATCATGTGTCATCATAATTTTTATTAAATTAATAATTCGAAATATTTTATAAATAAAAAGAGGCTGGGATGCGACCCACACTGATATTTTCCCATCATGTCTGTCGATTTGTCTTTTAAGCAAGGTTTGTAGGTTTTTGTATATTGTTAAAAAAGTTATCAGTTAAATTATTCTAAAAAATTTAAAATAACCAACAATATTTGGCATATGATATAATAGTTTGATTTCAAAAGCTATTTTTATTAACGAGGTTTTTAGTCGTTAACTAATTCTTACCAATTTTAGTAGCATTTATTAAAAGTTTTATTTCTAATATAAACAAATACAAATTGAATGAAAAAATTAATTTGAAGTCAATGTTTTCTATTATTCATGAGATATCGAGAACCGAACATCAATTTTTACCAATTTTGCGTACTATTTTTTGTAGATTTTATTTTTTTTTATGAAAAAACGGACTGTTAGATTTTTATAAAAAAGAATTACTGAATGTTAGAAACAATATTTTTTATAAAATAAAATTAATTTAAAGCCTATGTCTCAAATTTTTTGAAAAGATTAAAAAAAATTAATTTTTACGAACTTTTATTAATTTTTCGTAAAAAACTGTCAATACGATTTTTCTTAAAATTTTACCGAATGTTCAAAACAATATTTCCTATAAGATAAAATTAGTTTGAAGCTAGTATTTCAAAGTTTTTAAAAGGATATTTAGGTCGAAAATCAATTTTTACCAACTTTTGTTAATTTTTTTTAGGTTTTTAATTTTTTGTAATAAACTGTCAATTCGACTTTTCTGAAAATTCTACTTAATGTTGACAACAATATTTAAAAAAAAAATAAAATTAGTTTAAAGCCAATGTCTCAAAGTTTTGAAGAGTTATTTCAGTCGAAAATCAATTTTGACTAACTTTTATTAATTTTTTTTTAGGTTTTTATTTTTTGTAAAAAAAACTGTCAATTTTATTTTTCTCAAAATTTTACCAAATATTGAAAAAAATATTTCTTATAAGAAAAAATAAGTTCAAAGGCATAATCTCAATTTTTTGAAAAGATATTTGAGTCGAAATTCAATTTTTACCAACTTTGAGTAATGTTTTTTTTAGGTTTTTATTTTTGATAAAAAAACTGTCAATTCGATTTTTCTCAAAATTTTACCTGATATCAAAAACGTTAGTCTTCGTTGCACAACATTTTTTTGGAGATAAAACCATTTTGTATTCGTAAAATTTTTGAGGTGACAAATTTTTTTCAGTTTTTTTGATTTATAAAAAAAACCGTTAATTGGATTTTTTTCCAAAAATATATTGGTTTGGTATCACGTTACAACATATTTTATAAAATTTAATTTAAGTCTCTAGCGTTATTGGTTCGTATGAGATATTAAGGGTTAACCAAAATGTTCACCTTTTATTTTAAACTGCTATGGTAAAAAAAAACCACCCACGCAATTTTCTTGAGAGAACCCCTTCTGCATCTTTCTTCATTATTATCTGTATAACAAAATTTATTTGAAGTCGATATCTCTACTGGTTCTTGTAAGTACCTACACACGCACAGACATCTTTCTAAAAATCTTTTATTTCGACTCTAGGGACCTTGAAACTTCGAGAAATGTCAAAATTTTCAATTTGACAAATCGGACCCATTACAATATCTTCCTATGGAAAGTTAAAAATGTTTCTACTTTTTGATCCTGAAATTAATTTCTGACTTACCCACTACCTACTCAAAAAGGCAGTTCTGACGATATTTATCCAACATCAAGTCATATCCTTGTAACTCGTAATTTGGCGACACATAGTCTATAGTCATGATTTGCTTTTTCTCAACTAAAAATATATCCAAACTTATTTTTTATAATTTATTAGCACTCACTCATACCATACCTTTACCTAACCCAATTTATTTTTCCTGAATTGCTTTCGTTATACCATCACCCCATTCAAGCTCACGCTCCAACATTAACAACAACAACAACAAAAAACCTAACAACATTGAAATCAAAAATATAACTCACTTAGTCATTCACACATCCAAAATATTTTCATTTGACTATGCGAGCCAATTCTCTTCCAAAAAAAAAGAAGAAAAATGTTTCAAAAAAATTTGTATAACCAATAAAATATAACATCCTGTTTACAGTAAAGCAATCTCATTTCAAAATAACGACGTAGATTGTATTTTAATCAAGTTTGTCGCTATAGCAAAATTCTAAAAACGAATATAAGCTTCCAACTTCCTGTTTAAAAATAAATCGTAGATCACTTTTATACAAAAGTAAGTATAACGTAGACCGTGTGCCTACCCTTATATTATGTATGTGTGTATGTGTATCATACGAATAAGAACGAGGCATTCAGTATTATTTTCTATAACAAGAACCCAATTGGATTCAATGAAAACGAATAAGGAAATGTAATTAAGTTTTCCATCATCATCTCACGCATCCATCTGTTCATGATGATCATGATGCTGTTCAGCATATCCAAACGAGAACAACATATCTCTATCTCAAGAAATAGGAAAAAAATAAACTTTCTGCAGTCATGAGGACCAAAAACCTGGAAAAGGATATGCTAAATACGTTAAATTTACCCCCAGGGTAGAAACATCTTCAGGGATATTTTCCTTTTCCTTTAATTTTTGTTTGGTTTTTTCTTTTTCTTCTGTGCTTACATATACATATATTTTCCCTGAATTGCCGTTGTTAAGTCGTGAGCCCCTCAAGCGTCATATACTCGTAAGCGTAACTGTATTCTCTGGATCTGCTAGAAGAAGGGAGCATCCCCGCACATTTACACGTTTTCAACTGACTGCTGACTGCGTTGAGGAAAGGATATACAAATAGGATGAAAAAATGAAAGAAAACTGCTACGCTAACAGAGCTTTTCCGGGAGAAAACGACACTACACTACAAGACTCAGTTTTTAACGTTCAAACTATAAGCTATACGGGACACGAGACGGGAGTCGGTATTCGGGATGTGTGTGAGGACAGACTTAGTATAAAAGTGGCAGTGGTACGAGTAGTATAGAGCAGAGAGTAGGTGTTGTGTGCACGTCAACGCGGTAAAAAATCCTTCACATGTGAAAGCGGAAGTTGTTTTTGCTTGTTCCTGATGGTGTGCTAGTGTGTGCTTACTACTTCCACCAAGTAGGCAAAGCACGTATGACACGTTCCTTTTTTTATGTTTGCCGTTGCCATTGCCGTTACTGTTAACGTTAGCGTTGCTTTTACCATTGCTGCTGTTGGTATACGTACTTTTCGTTTCGTCCTTGTGGGTGCAAGGTAGGTATTCAAAGCCTAGGTGTTGTATTCAACGCTTCTGGGGTGCTTTAAAGTTGCCTTGCAAGTCAGGTACATGTAGATCCTGCATGCTAAGAAGAGTGACTGAGCTGTGTATAGACAGACAGTCAGAAATAGAAAAACACAAACAGATAAATATTTGTTTGGGGTTGAATTGAACAGGAACAAAGATGGAGGCAAAAGCAGAATCCTGCAGAAGGGAGGATAAGTAACATCATCCTTTTTTTTGTACCTATGTGTGCTTCATTTATTTCAGTGTTTTATCATAGAGTGATAACAAGAATCCATTTTGTTTGCCATAAGCCCCGCAGGCTTGAATCTTGTATGGAAGGTTAGCTATATAACTGCCCATTTTTGGGGTCTTGCATATTTTTTTCTACACGCAATTTTCTAAAAAGATGTACGACGTCGTTGTGGGTAATTGATGCAAAGGCAAAGGGTCGGCTTCCGTTTCGGTTTCGGTTTCGGCTTCGGCTTTGGCTCCTTGAATGGCCGGACCATTTTGCGGATACAAAGGTGGGTAGGTAGGTATGCTATACATATCTGGAGGGTATAGCATGTGGGTGGGTGGCATTTTGCATATAAAAGTTATTACGGCCATGCTGTGAAGGTGCTTCCAATCCAGATCTTAACGTTAACGCACCGCTGCGCTGCGCTCTGGGGGTTAACAACTCCCCAGATTCCTTTGAATTTGAATGTGAAGGTCCTTATATGTAGCTAATAGGTGGTGGGGTTTATTTTTATATACCTACCTACCACCTACTTCTTTGGTTAGGCCCAAATAAATGGAGACGATTACTTAATCGATTCGAAAGGAAGATACCCTTGCAAACCACTTACAGTACAAATTTACGTGCGGTTGCATGTGCTAGTGACATGAGAAATGATCGCCCAAGGACGATATTTGAATTTGACTTTTTATTGCTATTTTCATTTTCTTTTGGTTCGTTTTTCATTTATTCGGCTTCTTTGCTTTTCTTTTGATAATGATTAATATTCGTTGGTGTAGATTTTTATTGAAATTGTTACTTTTTGCATATTATTTAGCTACGTTACCTACCCCATCATATAATAATAATAATAAAAATAATATAGCAAAAGGATATACATATACCTATACCTACTCGTAAGGTTTATACATAGGGAGGCTTTTTTTTTAATGGGATATGGTGTTGGTCATTTATTTGACAAATCGTTTTTTGAGAATGTCTTGGGATCGTTATGGAAATTTTTATCGTGTTCCAAATTAGGGGTTATTTTTCCATAAATAGGGCAATAATTTAACATGTTTAGTTTGCCTCAATCTATCTTTAGGTGATTTGTATAAAGTTGTTTTCTTTTCTTTATTTTTGCATTTTTTGATTTTGTATTTTGTATTTTGTTTCCTTCAAAAAAAGAAAAAGGAAATTTGAAGAAATTTGTTATTTATTTAAAGATATACATACGTATAGTAGAGGCTATATTTGAATAGCATTTAAGGTGATTTAAGGTTTAAGTGGTTTTATGTGTTCCCCTATAATAAATTAGACTAGAAAATAAAAAAGGTGGTAATTTCAACGAAATCTGATGACGCTGCCTATGATGCTGCCCAGAGAGGTTATTTTTGTAATAAATGAGATATAAATATAAGCGGATATCTAGTGAAGGGAAAAACAATTATGATGAGTTAAGCTTTTTGGATGAAGATTAGGGAGGTATATAAAAATTTTATGCAGCGCAGTCTTATGGATAAAATGAGGGGTGAAGTTGTTATAACTGCGAAATTTGATATACGTTTTAATATAGATATCTTAACGTCCATGTGAAATTACCTTCAGTTTATTGCATTTTGGTTGAATTCTAGAATTGATTGATGATAGTAATATTATTTTGCAGGAAATATTGTAGTGTCTTTTATTATTTTGATGGCATTTGATAATTTGATTTGGCAAGAAACTTAAGGAACTCAATAAATAAAATGAGAATGTTTTTTTTGATTGTCGTTTTAAAAATGTGATATGTTTTTAGACATTTAAAAGAACAATTTATTTAATTTATTTTTGATATAGCTAAATATTGATAAAACCGTACCAAACAAAAATAAAACTTCGTTATCAGTTCCTGATGTTAGTATAGTTATTTTAATTAAAGTTTTTTAGTTCCAATACGATACTTGCAATAAAAAATTATAAACTGTTTATTTCATTGGATTTATTCCAATCGTAAAAAATTTCGAGCTCAAATTTTCTTATCAAACAAGACATCCTACTTATTATACTGCAAATAACAGGGCCAATCCTTCAATGTAGCTATTAGTAGTTTCACTTCACCTTTAGGCGGGAGAAGTGAAACTTTTGATTTCAAAAATGCTTATTGGGTAACATTTTAAAGACGAATGAGAGCAAAGCTGAGTAATATTAATGATATTTCAAATGAAAATTTTAATCAACCTCAAATCGATCAAAATACATATTCACATCTGCTATTGTTAAAAGTTAGCTCTGCGACTAACAAAAAGATCAAACTTGGAAGTACGAATGTTTTACATAGCAATTTACTAGAACTGATTAAAATACGGAATAGCTACAGAACTAGGTGAATAAGAACAAGAGATTGTTTTGATTTTAATGAAATGAAAATTCTTAATGCCTTGATTAATGAAGGTATAATCAAGTTTCAGAAATAATTCTTGGAATCAAAAACTATTAAGAATTGAGAAATCTAGCAAACCTTATTTTAATGTAGTAAGAGTAATTAAAAAACGTTATTCCCATATTCTCCGTAGTACCCGTGGCATGATGGTTAGTGCGTTGGACTGTCATGAAAGAGGTCTTGGGTTCGATCCCTGCCTTTTCCATCTAAAGTTTTTTTCGCGGGTACTGCCTCTTGCGAGGAATGGACAAATTCTCCAAGAGTAATTCTTCTCATGAAAAGTGCTTTCTCAAATAAGCCGTTCGGGTTTGGCTTAAAACTGTAGGTCCCCTCCATCCCTGACAACATAACTCGCACACAGGAATGATTGAGAGTTGTAAGTCACTAGGCCCTAGTTCGCAACGGACTGTTGCGCCACCCAATTCATTCATACTTTCCCATATTTCCGCACTAAAGATAGGAAACCAAATTATGATGTCGGGCACTGAAAAGTCAAATGCACTGGTTGAAACATTTTGTAATAATCAATTGTCAACTAGCAGCACTATAGGTAACTTTTCTGTTGAATCTCTAGTTAACTTCCCATAGGAAGTTATTGTAATGGGTCCCATTTGTCAAATTGAAAATTTTGAAATTTCTTGACATTTCAAGGTCCCTAGAGTCGAAATAAAAGATTTTTAGAAAGATGTCTGTGCGTGCGTGTGTACGCACGCTCCTACGTCTGTACGTCCGTACGTTCGCGACGTTTTTTTCGTCGTCCATAGCTCAAGAACCAGAAGAGATATTGACTTCAAATTAATTTTGTTATACAGATAATAAGGCAGAAAGATGCAGAAAGGGCTTTCAAGAACATTGCGTGGGTGGTTTTTTTACCATAAATAAATAAAAAAAAAGGTGAAAATTTTGGTTAAACCTAAATATCCCATGAACCAATAACGCTAGAGACTTGAATTAAATTGTATATAATATATTGTAACATTATACAAAACAGTTATATTTTTGGAAAAAATCCAATGAACGGTTTTTTTTATAAATGAAAAAAAAACTGAAAAAAAAAATTTGTCACCTCGAAAATTTTACGACTAAAATATGATTTCATCTCCAAAACAATCTTGTGCAACGAAGAATAATGTTTTTGACATCTGATAAAATTTTGAGAAAAATCTAAGTGACAGTTTTTTTATAAAAAATAAAAACCTGAAAAAACATTACTCAAAGTTGGTAAAAATTGAATTTCGACTCAAATATCTTTTCAAAACTTTGAGTTATTGGCTATTGAAACTCTTTCAAAAAATATTGTTGTCAACATTCAGTAAAATTTTGAAAAAAATCGAATTGACAGTTTTTTTACAAAAAATTAAAAACCGAAAAAAAAATTTAACAAAAGTTGTGAAAAATTGATTTTTGACTCAAATATCTTTTCAAAAATTTGAGATAATGGCTTTTAACTAATTTTAACTTATAAGAAATATTGTTTTCAACATTAGGAAAAATTTTGAGAAAAATCGAATTGACAGTTTTTTTTACAAAAAATAAAAACCTAAACAAAAAAAAAACAATACTAAAACTTGGTAAAAATTTACTTTCGACTCAAATAGCTTTTCAAAAATTAAAAATATTGGCTTCAAACTTATTTTATTTCACAGAAAATATTGCTTTCGATATTCATATATCATTCGATACAAAAATCCAACAGTCCGTTTTTTCATAAAAAAACTAGCGGCCCGTCCCGGCTTCGCACGGGTAGACATAAAAAGGTACATATATTTAAGTTATAAGCATGCTAATTAAAACGACAATGAATCACTTAATTAGAAAATATTTGTTTGTCCTATCATTGATACTCTCGCAGCGTATGCGATGAAAGACATTTTATGGCTAATTTTTGTACACCTTCGGTTGGTTTTAATAAGAATTTCTATAGTAATCTAGTACCAAATATAGCCTATGCTACTCAGTAATAATGTAGCTTTCTAATGAAAAAAGAATTATTAAATTCGGTCCATTGCTTTTTGAGTTAATTCGTTACATACAAAAATACAAATCTTTCCTCTTTATAATATTAGTGTATATAACATCTTAAACAATGCGTCTAAGTTGATTATTACCATCGAAAGTTAACTTTTTGTCATTACGAATCATCATACATTACTGACAATTCAGTCCCATCGACGGCTCTGCTTTTTATTTTACTCACTCTTTTTCTCTGTATCTATCGTTGCAGAAGAAAGGAAAAAAAAACCTAAAAGAGGCGTGAAAAAAAACAACTACAACGATTTCGGTGCAAAGCGAATGTGGATAAATGTGAAACAACTCAAAAGAAAAATATAATATGATTGCGGTAACAGGGTTCATCAGTTCATATTTATAGAAAAACTGTCGGATCCAATGTAAAACATTCCAAAATCAACAACTACTAATAAATTAAAAATTAATTAAAAAAACATTGTCCAGCGGACAAAATTGTGAATCTTAACCATTCTCAGATCCCCTTGAACACACACAAAAAATTTCATCAAAATCGGTCCAGTCGTTTAAGAGAAGTTCAGTGACATACACACTCACAGAAGAATTATATATGTTAAGATAAAATCTATAAAAAATAGTACGCAAATTTGGTAAAAAATTGATACATATAGACAAACTTTTAAGCAAGACAAATCAACAGACGGGATGGGAAGTTTTCAGTGTGGGTCGCATCCCAGCCTCTTTTTTCAAACTCAATTAATTTGATTAATACTAGTGCTGCTATTAATTATAAAAAAAATCACCCGATATATAGATCTAGTTACAACTGACGATATAAAAGACATTTTGATTTCTTTGAAAACACGAAAGTCAGTGGGTTTTGACAAACTATAAAACGGGTATTTAAAACATCTTTCAAGATCACAATTTAGATTTTTACAATCTTTGTTTGACTTGTGTCTTCAGCTTGGGTATTTTCCAAGCGAATGGAAAGTTGCTAAGTTTATTCCTATTTTAAAACCTGGAAAAATTGCAACTATTCCAGTCAACTACAGACCAATAAGTTTACTAAGGTCCTCAACCAAGTGCTTTGAAAAAATAATTTAAAAAAAATTATGATCTTTATTGACCGAAATTATATTTTACCCTCCGAACAGTTTGGTTTTGGGCCTTCTTATAGCAAATTTTTTTCAAGTCCTTCGTACGTATTACAAACCATATCAAGATAAATGTTTGTATTGCTTGATGTAGAAAAGGCATTTGATTCTGTTTGGCATGACGGACTTCTCCATAAAATGTTTGCTCTTAATTTTCCCATGTAATTGATAAAAATTATAAAGTCCTTTTTGACTCAAGAAAATGTATAGTGTCTGTGAACAATTTTGTATCTTATATGTTCAGGTTCAGGCAGGTGTTCCTCAGGTTTCTGTTTTAGGTCCAATTCCTTACACTGTTTTCACTAGTGACTTTCCTAACTACGAGACAGCTATTTTCGCTGACGATACGTGTATATTTTTCACACATTCAATTGCTTCCATTATTGGATATAATTTGCAATCTGCACTAAATATAACTCAAAACTATTTTGTTGATTGGAAAATAAAGATTAATGCTGAAAATCTTGTTTCTTGCCAAGCTCAATGAGCTTAATATTAATATAATTATATTAACGGTATAGGCATCGAGTGGAAATCTTCTGCAAAATACTTAGGAGTAACACTAGATACAAAACTAACAAAACTTTGGTTTACATGTCCAGGAAGTAATACAAAATATTATCAATCGTATAAGATTAGGTGAATGGTTGCAATAATCTGCCAAGCGTATCCACTCCACCCTCCAGGAATTTTGCTTTCTTATTAGGTGCAAACTAGTTTTCTTTGGTAACCTAAGAGTTTTGAGTACATATTTCACATGGATTTAGAGCGTTGCTAAAAATACTGGAAGAAGTGCAGTTTTTAACAGCAGTATAAGGTTTGGTATTGTGCTAGATAGCTTAAAACTTCTCTTCAGAAAGTATCGCAATTGTTGCTCAACGTTGTCGAATTGTTTATGACCATAGTTCCGAGTAGAACATAATTTCTTGCGCCGCCGTTGCACAAGTGTCATAACACTCTCCTAGTTTACGTTTAGTGCATTTTTTTGATTTAGAAAGCTTCACTGTCATATGCTCTCTTATGTTCAAATTCCTTATTATTATCATTCCTAAGTAATTATACTTATAAACAACCTCAATGTCCTAACTTAAGAGCTTCAATTATTCGCTACTGCAATTTTAACCACCTACTTGCCTAAATGCTGATCCCTTTGGATTTTCTAAGGTTGATCTTTAGCCTTCATCTATCGCAATAGTAAACTAGCCTGTTAATCATCAGCTGGAGTTCATGTGTTGTTTTTGCAAGGGCAACGATACCATCAGCAATCATTCGAAAGCTCACTCTCATTGTATCGCATACGTTCGTTCCTCGAACAGAGAAAACTTCTTCAATTTTATAGATGTTAAAAATACTAAGGGACTTATGTTACAGCCTTGTCCGTCCGATCTTTACCTCAGAATAATCAGATATTTCACACCCATTTATTATAGCTGAAGATGTGTTGGCATAAAAGCTTTCAATTACTTTACAAAACTTCAATTACGTCTTTGTTGTACAACTTAAGCATTACTATTACTTTCTTAAGGTGGCGGTATAGTCCGGGGTAAACCTAGGCCTGATCCATAATGCGTTTCCAGTGTTGAGGTCCTCTCCCACCTGCGTGCTCCACCTGAGTCGTGGTCTTTCTCTACTGCGCCGTCCCTCGGGATTGGATTCGAAGATCCCGTGATGCAGCGTTGATGTCCATTCGCCCCAGCCATCTAAGTCGCTGGACTTTTATTCTTTTAACCAGGTCAGTGTCGCTGTATGGCCCGTACAGTTCGTCGTTGTATCTCTTCCTCCCTTCTTCTTCTACGCAGACGGGACCAAAAATCAGGCGAAGAATTTTTCTCTCGAAGCATCCTAAGACGCCCTCATCTTTCTTTGACAGGGTCCAAGCCTCAGCGTAATGAATGAGGACCAAGATGATGAGTGTCTTATAGATGGTGATTTCAGATGCTACTCAATTGCCTTCTAAGTCCAAGGAAGCAGCGATTTACAAGAGTTATTCTTCGTTTGATTTCAGCGCTGGTGTCGTTGTCTGAATTTATAGCAGTGCCTAGGTAGACAAAGTCCTCATCCTCAACTACCTCAAAGTTATAGCTGTCTATGGTGACGTTTTGTCCAAGACGTCGTCGTTCAATGTCCTTTTTTGATGATAGCATATACTTGGTCTTGCCCTCATTGACCACTAAAAACACTGACATCACGCTTTGATCTTCCAATTATGTCAATATCATCGGCGTATCCGAGTAATTAGATGGACCGGGATGGAAGATTGTGCCTCTAGTGTGGACGGTTGAGTTTTGCACAGTTATTTCTAGGACATTGTTAAATGAGTCACATGAGAGTGCATCGCCTGTCTAAAACCTTTTTGGACATCAAATGTATCGAGATCTTGAGAAATTGATAAAGCAACGTGCGTTCTCCATCGTCAGTCTGCACAAACGGATAAGTTTGACAATAATGCCAAAACTAGACATTACTCTCCAGCTCTTCCCTAGAGATGCTGTCATACGCGGGTTTAAAATCGATAAAGATATGGTAGGTATCGATTTGAAGTTTCTGGGTTTTTTCCAAGATCTGCCGTAATGTGAATACTTGGTCGATGTTGGACTATCCTGGTCTGAAGCCACACTAATATGGACCTATATCAGGATGTTGACGAATAGCTTCAGACGTGAGCATAATACTGCAGAAAGGATCTTATATGCGATGTTCAGGAGACTGATGCCCCTGTAGTTGGCACAATTCAGGGGGTCTCCTATCTTATAACTAAAGCATTGGAGCGCCTTTATCTATAGCATGCCAAAGGCAATATTGGTAATTGTGTATAGATTTGGTCTATACAGTTGAATTACCTCCGCGGAAAATGTTTACAAAATTCAATAGTAGCTATAAAAACTGCATTGCCTTTTTGTAGCATTTTTAAAGATAGATAGATAGATAGATAGAGTTTTTGAACATAAAGAAATACATTTTATTCTTTAGCTACCTTTCCTTAAATAAGGTTTATCTGTCTTCCGGAAAACTAAGCAACCAGAAGCGTAAACAATTTAATTTTTCTTTCCTTACATTAAATTTAAATCAATGTGATCTAGATGTTTGGAGGATAAAAATAAATTCAAGTATCGTTTATTTCAGTCTAATCAATAAACCTTTATGCATACAAAATTCTTGCGGAGTTGTACACGTTTTCAATTTTATTAAACATCGTGAAATATCAAAAAAACACAACGAAAAAAAAAATAATAATAATTGAACATTCTCTCCATTATACAAGAGAGTCCTTATAGAAAATTGCTTACATATTAGCTTTTCGAATGTTTGCATAAAAAGTGAAAAGTAATGCACGTTTTCATCATATAAACGACTATACGACAATTTTGCATAACAAAATCTTATTTGTTTGCTTTGTACCTTTGAATAAAATTTCCACTCAAAATATGAAATTCAAAAAATCCAAAATATACACATACATACGTGTATATAAGCTAAAAGGACTTAACCAAACAATGAATCCTGATATCTACTTTTAACATCGGTGGCGGCGGCGATGATGGAATGTCAGTCAC
Source organism: Eupeodes luniger (assembly GCA_951509635.1). NCBI lineage: Eukaryota > Metazoa > Arthropoda > Insecta > Diptera > Syrphidae > Eupeodes > Eupeodes luniger. The sequence continues at coordinate 309,435,939 of OX608073.1, forward strand.
ATCATTTTTATTATCCCTTCAATACTTTTGCTGTACATGTAAATTTGAACAGACTTACAAAAATATATATGTAGGTTTAAATTTTTAAAGAGTCTCAAGTGGGTGCAATCAAATGTAAGTATGTAAATTGGTTGGATGCATATATATGAACAATGAATATGTGAATGTATGTATATATGTAAATGCCACCGATTTATGTATTTTATTATAATTTATTAAGAGCAAAATAAATTATTGTTGAATTCTGCAGCAGAAATAACAAAAGGACTTCTTCCTCAACAAAGGAACAGAGGAATTAAGTGCCAATCGATTTCTGTTGAGTTTTCATAAAAATGAAGTTATGATTCAGGACGAAGGAACACCAATGCCATAAGTAATTGCTAAATTAACTCTCTGCACTGTACTGCATTCCATAATCCTGTCACCGCATACTGACAAATAATGGCAACGATAAAATTTATTTCATTTGACAACGATATTTTGTTGTTGGACATTGGACAAGGACAATATTTCAATATTACAAAGCGATTGAGTGTAAGAAAAAGCAGGAATACATAAAATAAATTTACATACGTCACATTTAACGGTACTTAAAAATTCATCCTTAAATATTATGATAAGATGATAAATGTTTTTAACAAAAAAAAAAAAAAAAAATCAGAAAATTCTGCTTTTTAAATGAAGATAAATTTCATAAAATGTATTATTTTATTTCGAAATATCTTCTTTTGTTCGAGTTGATTCGAGCAACAATTCAAATATGGAAAACCATTACTACAATTAATTTGCTCAGCTGATACTCTTATGAAACGATTTTTTCTCAGAATGAAGTAATTCTCCGATTAAATGTTGAGGAGAAGTGGAATTCAATTATTATTTATTCACTTAAGACTTAAGAAGTCCATGAAGTAATACTTTTTTAAAACCAATTTACACTTTCTCTTATAAAATGTATTTTAATACAAGTAGTTATAGTGCTCCATAACTGTTGTGGTAGAAAGTAGAACATAATGTCCTAAGGATGAGATTTCGAAACCTAAATATATAGTAGTAACAAATTGATTGTGTGGAAATTCAAAATTTACATTTAATTTAAAGAATTGAACAATCATTTTAAAAAAAAGAGTTTTAAGTTTTAGGAATTGAGGCTAGAGAACTTTGAACCCTAGCTATAAAGGTTACAAAAATCAAAGCACGAATATCAAAATGTGTGTTTTTTGATAATCACCGACCTTTTACAAAATTTTAAATAATTCAACAACCCGGCATGGGGTCCAATTTTACATCACTATATAATATGTAACATATACAGATACACAGCAAAACTAGAAACCATTTGATCGACATCACTTATGTTTCATACAGGCTTATTTTGAAAACCGGAAGTGGCCTTCTCACATTGATGATGCGCCGATAGTAAAACAATTTTTTGTTTGCCTTTTCAACATAAGTCACCAAAGCTATTTTTTCAGAAAATCCAAAGATAGATGAGTGGACTAGCCGAAACTGTTATTCCTTTTATTGACTTTTATGGAATGTTGAAATATGATGGTGTCAACGACAACACCACATCATATCCAAAACCAAGTTCTGTATTTTGATGAGAGCTTTACTATATTAAATCACTAGTTTTACCAAATGTAGAAAATTATAAAATCTTAGCACTCGAGTTATAACTCACTTTCTGAGCCTTTTTCTTTATTTAAGTATGTCCTATAGTTTATTTTTCAAATACCGCTAAAACAAATAAAATTGTCAATTGTAGTTTTTATACGCATAAATGTACCTACTCAAGATAAAGAGAACCCATAAGAAGGGGTAGAAAGCTTGGAACTGTGTTTAAAAGTTACTAATAAGCGAAAACCGGAAATCCCTATGGAAGAAAGATCTGCGAGAAATTTAAAACTTATGAAAGGTTTAAGTCAATTTTTAATGACCTGACAGATTAATTGTCTATTAAAATTTCAACTTTATTAATCTGAAAAATGTTGGAAAATCATTCAGAAATATGTAAGAATAATTAAAACTGAATAATATAGCGTACATAAAAACTGTATCGACAACATTCTGAGGTACAAATGGGCTCCATGACATGATTGTACTGATTTTTGCCGTGATGTAAAGGGGGATTGAAAAGATTGCATCATGGCAAAACTCGAGAAAGAAAAACTCTTAGTAGTCCAATGAAACCAAAAAAAGGGTGCACCTTCGAATGAGGGGTAGTAAGGAATGTAATTACATTTTTCCTTTAGCATCTATTAAAATTTCTTATCTACATCTAAAGTTATGATTCCCTTTTATCTCTGTTTCTACAACGCCAACGCTGATGACACTCACTATCAAAATTGTTAATTGTCAATTGTTTGTCCTATACGTTTTCTCTTATTGTCCACTGACAAGTGCAGCAGCTTTTCAGCACATTACAAGTATTTATTCCAAATATAAAAGTGATACAATTTAGAACTGCAGAAATGAAGCTAGATGATGTGGTTTTCTTGAACATCGAAGCTAGCCTTAAAGCCAGAAAAGTCTCGATATCGGAGACGTATTGAAGTATTCTTGAGGGTTTCATCGACTTCGTTATATTCGTCAGTTTTTTAATGATACTTCTCAGGAACATAAAAAAAGGCGTAATAAGAGCTAGTAAATCCGAAGATTTTATTCTGCCATAGAAAAGAACTCTTAAGAATTCTCTTCAGCTTTTTGGAGACTTCAAATCCTAGTACCCCAGCTGGGTAAATCTTCTGACAACACTTAGTTCCTCAAAGGAAAACGAGTGAATTTTGTTGAGCATTTTTTATTTGTTTCGTTTTCGGGATTTATATTTAGCTCAGATAATAAGACAAACCCTGAGAAAAATTATAAAAATGCCAAAATAAGGTTTATTGTCTATCTTTCAAGTCATAAACTTACAGAAAATTTTTAACAGGTTTCAACTCAATAGCTCGTGTTTTTTAAGGAGAAATGTTATTGTTAATATAAGTGAAAGATTTGCTATTTTAAAAATCGTGAGTTTAAAAATAATCCATTTGATTTGTCGAATTTTTCAAAACTTTTCCCTATAGTAGCTTGAACATTTTGCTTAGCTTCAAAAGTTTTTGGTTTATCGGATTAAGCCATTGACTTAACGTTAAGTTAAAAGGTATTTAGTCACACGAACAAGATGCCACTAAACAGGATCATTTCAGGAAAAAGAGTTTTCACCAAGTTGCACCGTTTCCTATCCAAGTTGCTCTTTCCGTCAGACGTGGCAGCATGTAAGCCGCAAAATGCCTGATTTTAAAATTCCTTCAATTGAAGGCTGCCCTCTTAAAATTTCTGATCACGCAAAGTATCTCGGTGTGATCTTAGATAAAAAAACTAAATTGGGGCACGAACACCAAGATAGATTTAAAAAGGCATCGATTGCCTTTTACTCCTGCAATAGAATTTTCGGGAAAACCTGGGGACCAAACCCTAAAATTATCAGATCGATGTATTCGGTAATAATTAGACCAATACTAACCTATATGGTAATTTGGTATGGTGGAAAGCTTTAGAAAAGAGCACGAACCTGAAAACTTTGACAAAAGTTCAAAGACCTGCGTGCACTGGCATATTACGGGAGCAATGAGATCCACTCCAACTGCGGGACTGGAAGTTATACACAATCTAATTTCCCTAACCTCTGGACTGGAAGTTATACACAATCTAATTTCCCTAACCTCTTTGTTCAAGAATCTGCGGCCAAAAGTGCCCTGAGACTTAGTCAAACTAAAGTCTGGATAAACAGTGTCATAGGACATGCCCAGATCCTTCATAAAGTTATGGGTCATAGTACTACAGCAAACTATAAAATACCCGAACTTGATTTTCATAAACCATTTCAGGCTGCCATCCCAAGAAGAGAGGAATGGATAGATAATATACCATACTCTAGTGAGTCGTCAATAGCTATCTATACTGATGGCTCTAAAATGGACACTGGTGTAGGGGCAGGCTTCTATTCTGAATCTCTAAAGTTAACCGGCTTGCTTAGGCTTCCAAACTACAGCAGCGTCTTCCAAGCGGAGGTCCTGGCAGTGACAACAGCTGCTAAAAAGGTATCAATGATGGCGATACCACGAGCTGATATCACCTTTTTCATTGATAGCCAAGCGGCAATAAAAGCGGTTACTGCAACTGAGGTAAAATCAAAGCTTGTTTCATGCTGCCGCGAACAGCTTAAGGTTCTTGGAGCACAGCACAACATTAGACTCTGCTGGGTCCCAGGCCACAGCGATATACTAGACAACGAGAAAGCCGATGAATTAGCAAGATTGGGGTCAATGCTTGACGTAAGCAAATCTCAGCTAGTTAGCAGGAAATCTCAAACAGAATAACTATTAAGGGTGATGAAAGATGGATCCTTCTTGACACCTGCGGCACTACAAGAAAGATCTGGCCCTAGAATAGTCACCGGACATAATCTGTTAGGTTATCATATGAAAAAGATGAGAATTAGTTCAGATGATCTATGCAGAGGATGCGGTGACGAGGAGGTGCATGAAGACACTTCGCACTTTCTGTGTCACTGTCCCGCACTCTCCCATCAAAGGAAGAAACTGCTTGGCAACTTTTTCTTTGGGGATTTAAAAGAACTCTCTAGTACGCCAGGTACTAACATTCTGAACTTTGTCAAAGCCTCTAAATGGCTTGACTAACTGAACACATAGGTTTTTCTTATTAGCTTGAGTAGCAATATTCACGAGTATCACAATGGATCTGTATTGATCTAAGTGTGACGGTAAAGACATCAACTGTCAGCCCTTCAACCTAACCTAACCTAACCTAACCTAAGCTGCAAGAAGCAGTCAGTTTAATTATGGATTTAATGGTGATTCGTGTATAGCTTGAGGGCTGTAATCACTCCATACATAGCAATTTGCCTATTGACGGAGCCATTTAACCAAAAATGAGCTTCATTACTAAAAAAAATTCTTTGGCATAAGTGCTCTAATAAGCTTCTCAAACGGATTTATTTTTTTGTATAGTCAATTTTCAAAATTCTAAAGTTTTATTTTGGCGTTAAACTATTTATTATAAATAACCAAACCTCATTGAATAAAAATGTGAACATAGTTTGACATCTCAACTGTCAAACGATAGTGAATAACCTTTAAACCATCTTATATCATAGCAGGTTTTGTTTGCTTTAAACATACATAAACAGTACCCGTAGCGTGATGGTTAGTGCGTTGGACTGTCATGCAAGGGGTCTTGGGTTCAATCCCTGCCTGTGCCACCTAACTTTTATTCACGGGTACTGCCTCTTGCGAGGAATTGACAATTCCTCCAAGAGTAATTCTTGTCATGAAAAGTGCTTTCTCAAATTAGACGTTCGGATTCGGCATATAAACTGTAGGTCCCTTCCATTTCTGACAACATTACTCGCACACAGGAATGGTTGAGAGTTGTAAGTCACTAGTCTTCATGGACTGTTGCGCCAATTAATTTATTTATTTTAAACAGAGAAAAATTTAAATCTTTTTTATTTAAACAAAACAATGATCACAGTCCTTACAGCAATGCCTTGAACAAGACTAAAAGTGATTTCAAAATTGAAACTTTCTGCTGAAAATTATCCTAATTTTCTAAATATTATCTGTAAAAATCTAAAATAAACATTTTCATCCATTCAACAAAAACAAAAGTTGTGCCTTTATATTCTTAATTGAGGAACAACCTCTAAAAGATAAGCTCACTCTAAAACTAAGTGTTTCTATTCAAATAGTGTTATGCAGTGCAGTACCTAATCTACCATCATCATTTTCATAAAAAATAAAAAAACAAATTATAAATATGAAAATAAAAACTTTTTAAGTAGGTCTTCAAAGGATTACCATATATGTATATATGGATAGTTGTTGGTAGGTAGGTATAGGCAGTCTAGACCACAGAAACACCCCCATGGTTTAACACTCTTTATATGCCCATACGGGAAGAATACAAAAACAAAAACAGAACTGCCTAAAAATAACAACTCTATACATGCAAAAGAATGCCACTTTGCACACACGATAGCAGCAGGATGCGCTGCCATTGCAACATGCCGTTAAATACTTCTAATTCAACCTTAAATTACTCATTTCCAGTTAAAAAACAAAATAAAAAAAGAAGAACCACCACATCAAGCAAAAAAAGGGGGGCGGGGGTTTCCTTCTGTATAAAACATGCATATGCAATTCCATTCCCATCATCATCATCAACAACAGAGGAGGGGGATAGAGAGCCCCCTACCATATACTGAATAACCTAACCTTACCAAACTATATCATCATCTCTCCTAACATGTCCAACCCCCTACTCTAACGCCAACAAACAAACCACCCGCCCACACCTACTTCTTCACAAAGTTTATTCTTTCACACGATAAAGCAAAAGCTTTCTTTTACTCTCGCTATACCTAAAGGTATACCAATCCATTCTAGGTTTGGTGGTATAAAAAAGTTGCTGCCACAAAAATCCTTGTACGTTCATTTAGTGCTTAATGTATCACTCTTGAATGGTGGCAGCAATGCATGCATGCACATAATAATGTCTACTTTGTGCAAAGTATTATATTCAGGACCTCTTTCGTCCTGGTTTTGTTTTTTTTCTGCTCAGTTCTTCTTTTTGTTTTTATGTTCTTTTTTTGTATTCCTGTATTATCATCCTTTCTTTGTGTGTGGAATACCTATGTTACTATATACGTAACATAACTCTAGAGTTAGAGGACTATGAAAGGATCAAGAAGCCGGACGGGTTTTGTGCAGCTCTAATTAAAAACTCAGGTTAAAATTTACGAACACACATGCTCAACTCTGCTTTATCCCTTTTTCTGTGCTACCTAATACCGTTATACTCGTATACCCTATACCCAGACCCGATAGCATGGCCTGAGGAAAGGTTTTATGGGAAAAGTTGAAAGTTTTATCAATATGTGCGAAGACCAAAGAGTGCTTTAATACGTCGCGTCGTCGTCATTCGGTCGAACAAAAGGTTGGGTGGGCTGAGCGAATAGTGGAAGTGGAAGTGGAAGTGACGTTGGCGTTGGCGTTCTTGGTTTGGTATAGCAAGAGTTGCGTTCAAAAAGTGCGGTATTTTGTGAAAATGATGTGGTATGGGTAACACATAGCTTTTTGGTTCTTTTTCATCGTGATTAACAACGTATACCTAGATTTCAGCTCATGCGTTTTAAAACCATCCTTTGAACCTTACTCACAGGATCAGATACATAAGAATCTTCCATTTTCTTATGGGTTATATTTAAGTTAAGCCTTCCTTCTCATCTCACCCACTCTCATGCAAATTGGAAGGTTATTTTATACCGAAGGAATTTCATTTACCCTATACCGACCGCTCTTGCACTGCATCTCATACCACCCACCTCGGCCTACACACCGGGTTCGGGTTAGGGTAAAAGGTGAATTCCCCAAAATCCCGGATGTACGTATTCCTGCCTATTTATTTTGTTGGAAGTTGATTAATTTTCATGCTAACAAGGTTTTGCTGATTAGGCTCAATGCGTTGGTTGTATATAAAGAGTATAGGTAGGAATATTCCATTTTGTGGCTGCGAACTTTGTTATGGGTGTTAATGAGATTGCCAATGGAAAGATATTCATAGTGTGCAGGTATCTCGAAAGGTATAAACGAAATGGAGGAGTTAAAGGTACCTAAATAAGCTCGGGCGATATAGATTTAAATAGGTACCTAACATCATTTATTCTAGAGTAGGTATAGTTGATGAAGTAGCTTTATAGAGTTAAGACCACATAAGGCCCTATTATAACGTCATTGCATGTTGTTGTCGGTCAGTTCATCAAATAAGATTAAAAAATTCATTTTTGGGTATAATTTAGACGTAGTTTAAAACCATAGCATACTATAATAACTCTTTTTGTTTGTAGACTTTAATTATTAGATATAAGAGCACATATAAGACAGTTTAATATGATCTTTTGATGAACTAAATGATGAGCTAAACTTAATCTAGACAAATTAATTGACATTGGATTTTAAATTTAGTCATGGTCTGGTATGCGTTTATCCATAAAGGTCTATCAAGCTTCTCGACTTGATTTAGCGACAGTCTTGGTATAATGTCAAAATGCATCAAACAAATTCTATCAAGCATAAATGGTCAATGTGAATTAAAAAAAGCTTTAGCTTAAGAATTTTGTAAGATCATATACAAATTCCTGTCTAGAAGGCTCCCGATCTAATAAGGATCTGTGACTGAGATACGATGGTGTTCCATCCCCAAGCTTGTTGCTCTCACTCATCCAGACCATGCGCTTTGGCATTTGCGACAGCTGCGTCTTTAAACCAGGTGTACGATCTTCTGCGACATCTTAATCATAGGGAGGATAAATATTTGAAGATTATCCTAACTGAAACGTTATGTTATTTATTTCCTGGATGCTACTGACTTACGCATTGGTTATACACATCGGTAATCAGACCAATTTTAATTTACGATGTGGCAGGATGGTGGACTGCTTTAGAGATAGCTAAAAACCGCTAAATAAATTCCAACGTTCAGCTTGCATATATGTACATAAGCTGATCGCTTTGCTCGACCCCATCTGTGACCCTACTCTACCTAACATCTGTTGATATACTTAGCAAACAAATAGCTGCAAGCTTTGCTATTCACCTCTAAGTTTTATCGCTATAGGATAACACCAACATTGACTATTCCGTAATTCTTAAGTATTTAGAATTAATTGCAAAGCACATAGATAACACCATCCCCCAACTAAAATTCGACAGAAACTTTCAGATTTCTTTACGTTCCAGATATTTCTAGGAGGGTTTCTGTTAAACGAGTCAATTTACTTTTATACAGATGGATCAAGAATAAAAGAAGGAGGTGGTGGAGAAGTATACTCTGAATGACTGAAATTAAGCCTCTCATTCCACCTTCTGAATCAATAAACTTTTGGCGATAAAAGAAGTCTTATCCTGGCTTAAAGAAAACGTGATATCAACATCGAATATCCCTATTTTCTCAAATAGTCAGGCCGCTATCAAATCTCTGGACTGCGTCTCTAAAAACTCTATAACAGTCCATAATGGTCGATCATCTTTAATGGAAATGGCATAGAAGTTTAATATTTACCTTTGCTGGGTGCTAGGCTATAGAGACATTCCAGGAAATTGTAAAACAGATGAACTCAGAATTTGCCAGAAATGGTACAGTACAGCCCATTCTACCACGTTTAGCTAATGATGGCATACCAATCGCTATTATGTAAAGTAATGCTAATGCAAGACGCTATGATGAAAGCAGACATCAGATGGAATAACATCACCACGTGTCAGGTCACAAAAAACATCTAACCAACAGTGGATTTAAAGCGCTCAAGGTACTTGCTATCGCATATAAGCTCGCTAATCGGTGTCATAACCGGGCACTATCTAATAGGAAAGTATGCCACGCGGCTAGGCGTATTCTCAAATGACTTTTGCAGAAGCTGTATGGATGAGTAAGAGGAGGAAACTTTACCTCCATACATGCCCTGCTTTAGCTCAAAAACTCAAGACTTACCTAGTAGAAGTCTTCTATAACCATCTAAACGATCTCTATTAACATAATTAGCCCCTCACGTTTTGTAGAGGACTCAAACTCGTTTCATTGAGTTCTTCCTCTACTGTCATGTGGGCGTGGATTCGAAAGCTTTCCGGGTTGTAGCATTGGTTTCCGAGCACTCTACGTGAACCAGCCATCTTAGTCGTAAGAATTTTATCCTTCGGTCTAAGTCAACGCCGCTGTACAGTCCGTGCAGCTTGTCGTGATATCTTCTCTTCCACTAAGCTGACCTACAGTAGATTTATCACTCGAAAAATTTTTCTCTCGGACCGACCCAAGGTGATTTCATGCGTTTTTGTCATAGCCCATGCCTCTACTCCATATTGTAGGACGGACATCATCAATGAACAGACTTTTGAAAGAAGGTGATATAGTGGGAGCTCTGCACTATTCTTTCAAGCAAGTAAGGTTCGGTTAAGTTGTTTCCAACCTTTATGGAGCAGTGCGATTTTTTCATGGTCATCTTGCACAAACGGACGAGTTTGGCATGGATTCCAAAACTAGACATGGTTCTATACTTAACAATTTGTACATGACGAAGGACTTTTATCCATGTTCAAATTTAAAAGTTCTCAAAAAATTAAAGGCTTTTGGAACGTCGATAAAATAAAAAATCACAATATTATGAATAAAATAGAGCATTATAAACACAAAAATACTTATGTATAAATTTGATAACTACAACAAAGAGAACTTGATCTTAGAACCTGCAAAAAAATATGACCGAAATCATTCAATAACTATTTATTTTTCTCTGTAGTACCCTTGGCGTGGTTGTTAGTGTGTAGGGCTGTCACGCCAGAAGTCTAGGGTTAAATTTATTCCTGCCTGTGCCACCTTAATTTAAAAAAAAAGAGGCTAGGATGCGACCTACACTGATAACTTCCCATTATTTCTGTCGATTTGTCTTGCTTAAAAGTTTGTCTATATATATCAATTTTTACAAAATTTGCGTACTTTTTTTTGTAGATTTTATTTTTTTTTTATGAAAAAACGGACTGTTAGATTTTTATAAAAAAAATTACTGAATATCGAAAACAATATTTTCTGTGAAATAAAATAAGTTTGAAGCCAATATTTGTAATTTTTGAAAAGCTATTTGAGTCGAAAATCAATTTTTACCAAGTTTTAGTATTGTTTTTTTCTTAGGTTTTTATTTTTTGTAAAAAAAACTGTCAATTCGATTTTTCTCAAAATTTTATCAGATGTCAAAAACATTATTCTTCGTTGCACAAAATTGTTTTGGAGATAAAATCATATTTTTGTCGTAAAATTTTAGAGGTGACAAATTTTTTTTTCAGTTTTTTTGATTTATAAAAAAAAACCGTTAATTGGATTTTTTTCCAAAAATATATTTGTTTTGTATCACGTTGCAATATATAATATAAAATTTAATTCAAGTCTCTAGCGTCAATGGTTCCTGAGATATTTAGGTTTAACCAAAATGTTCACCTTTTTTTAAACCGCTACGGTAAAAAAACCACCCACGCAATTTTCTTGAGAGCCCTTTCTTCATCTTTCTGCCTTATTAACTGTATAACAAAATTTGTTTGAAGTCAAAATCTCTTCTGGTTCTTGAGCTATGGACGACGAAAAAACGTCGCGAACGTTCGGACGTACGGACGTACGTACACACGCACGCACAGACATCTTTCTAAAAATCTTTTATTTCGACTCTAGGGACCTTGAAACGTCGAGAAATGTCAACATTTTCAATTTGACAAATCGGACCCATTACAATAACTTCCTATGGGAAGTTAAAAAAGTTTTCACGGATACTGCCTCTTGCGAGGAATTCACAAATCCTCCAAAAGTAATTCTTGTCATGAAAAGTGCTTTCTCAAATAAGCCGTTCGGATTCGGTTTAAATACTGTAGGTCCCCTCCATCCCTGACAACTTTACTCGCATACAGGAATGGTTGAGAGTTGTAAGTCACTAGGCCCTAATTCTCAATGGACTGTTGCGCCACCTTATTTTATTTTTTATTAGTTTATTTTATCGATTAAATTTGTGACATTAAGTCTCTTAAATCATGATCTTCAACGATTATTCTTACCTTTTTCTTACACAAGTTTGATCTCCCTTTTTAAGATAAGATACTTTTGTTTCTAAGAACGATTTTCACCCCAAATTAAATCATTAAAAGTAACAATTCTCTTTGTGTGAATTTACATCCTTAAATGCTCTCCTTAAATATTAAATTTAATACTTGTCATTTGCCATTAACAAAACAAAAACTGAATTGTGAAGCAAGAAACATTTTCATTAAATTAACTTTTAAACGATATTAGACAAAATTTATTATAATATTTTCAAGAAACGTTTTAATATACAAAAGTACCAATTTAAGGTTTTTTTTTTTTGCATGGAAAGTAAGTAGGATATACTCCAAATACAGGTACTCGTGTATCCTCCTCCCTAAAAAAAAAAAATTACCCCAAATTATGAATACGAAAAATAACATCCTATTAGGTATATCTTATCCAAAAGCCTCCTTTTTTAAAAGAAGAAGAAAGACATGAATAAACATCCCTTCGTCTTCGTCGTTGTATACTCGTGCTCGTTCGACCCAAATTTAACTTGTAAGAACCAAAAGAACACCTTATTACCTACATGTCCCACCCTTTGCACATCGCCCCGCCACTGGTTTTGCCATAGAAAGTGTTTACCCACCACCACCGCCACCGCAACAAATTTCTTCTTGATTGCACACCACAACCTGGGTAATATGAGAGTTCATGTTCCTACATACCTAACATCAAATACTTATACCATGAGTATAGGTAATCACACGAAAATGTGACCCATTTTCGATATAATATATGTACCCCTTGTTTTGGGGGAAACAAAAAAAGGATCAACGAAGAAGAAGAAGAAGAAAAACCTTTATTTGAACACTTCTCTCATAAGGACGAAAAATATCTCTCCTCGTCTCTTCCTTTAGATATGTCTCAGTAGGTAGCCTTATCAGGGTTATAATTAATTGAGGTATTTAGCAAAACAAACAGCACGGCACTTAATAAATCACACACCATTAACCCTCAACTCAAAACTTAATCAATAATACCCGCAAGAATATTTGGCAACCACACAAAAGGACCAAAAGCAAGCAGCACAGTAGAACCGACTCAGAAGATACCTATATACCAACTTAGGTTCTATTTCAACTCTACCTACCTATAATATATGTAGGTCCTTTGTCTTCTGCCCCTCCTCAAAACCAATCACAATTTATCAATACACTCGTATACTATAGCCAAAAAAAAAAAAGGAAGATCAATACAATTCCTAATGCGAAGAAGTGGTTTAGTTTAGTTTGGGCCAGGACACAAAAGTCGCCCAATAAAACTACAAACGAAAAGAATTTCAAATTGAATGCGACATCAACACCACTTTAATACAATATTCCATCTAGGACTCAACTTCTGGCCACCAACAACACAACACAACAAAATGAAATAAACCATAAACAAAAAAGAAATAAAATAAAAAGGATCCTTTAACGGAATCTAATCAAGCCAATGTACCGTCGCTCGTTCTCGTTCTCATTCTCGTCGATGGAACGCAAGGACGTCCCCTTCAACCTAACCACAATGAGTGCCTCGATGCCTACTCTATATAGTGCGTGCTAGTTAAAGCTTCTACAATCGGATGTAGGATGTTTATTTCGGTGTTTTTTTTTTATTTTGTTTTGTTATTTTCCTCTTCTTCTTTTGTTGAACCTAACCCACCTACCTTATACCCACCTTCCTATCTATTGGGCTTAGCTGCCTACCTATTGAATCGGATAAATTCGTAGCTGTGATTTTTGGCCCAGACCCTTAGTTGGGTGGTGCAGAACCACCCCCACCCTCACGGAAGCACACACAGTCGAGTGTCGAATGTCGATGTCGAGCCATTTTCACCACCCACCGCCCAACGCCCACACAATGGATTCGAATGGAAAAATTCGAAATTTATTGCCATTATGGATTGGAAACTCACTCGGAATGATAAATTGACTTGGCTGCGGTGTAAAGTGGGTCATTTTGGAACAATGGCTGGATCGTATATAGGTATAGGAGCTCTACGAGTTACAGACGTTGAGATACCCAGATACACAAAAAGCTAACCCCTGTCCCATGCCCATCATTCCAACACCCCATCGCGAGCTATCATATATGAAGAGGGTTTGAAGGAGGACCAAAATCTGATTTTAGATTATGTAAAGAATAACCACAGCTCTGGGTGATTTATTTAATTTGTTACATAAATATCCGGCTCACATCTGTAACGTAACGACACCGTGGCGGCGGCCGGCGCGACGTTCCAACGTGGTATTGGCGGGAACAGCTATAAGAGTACAACATAAGAGGATAACGTATAGGTAGGTAGGTATCTACTTATATGCATTTGCCAATATAGGTTGTGTGACGAAGAGGATCCATAGCCGTATCCGTATCTTGTGCCAACCGCACTGTGCCAATTTGTACCGCTTCGTCTCGTCCTTCGTCCGATATGCTCTAGAAATTTTAACACAAACTATCTACTATAACCACAACGAAGTGTTTTTGGCGATTTGTCGAAGCGATAATGTGAGTTGCTCTATACTCTATCTCTCTCACACATAGTTGGTTCCATATACCGATAGTGAGACCTATAGTCATTATCCTCGTCGTCGTCCTTGAATGCATACTACATCAATACATAGAAACTAACAACGGATGCAAAATAGCAGTGGAATTAATTCCACCACCCAAGATTATGCAACAGAGTGCCGAGCTGATGGCGAACATTTTGGGGGCGAATAAGTTGCCAATGACAGTTAATTATGGAGGCTTGCGGGGGTGTTGTGTGTCTGTATGGTGGAATATGGTATCCTTTGGATGTATAAACAAGCAAGGATTGGGAACGGATGGTGTTGATCTATAAATATCCCGTTTATGTGTTCTCGCCACTGTTGCTTTGTGTGTTGTTTGCTTTGGAAATTGATGGCGACGTGGGTTCTATAAACAGGAGGTACCTATATCTCTACTTCTCAACCCTTCCACGACTTCCTCCAACATCACAAGCTTCCTAACAACCAGCATGAGTTTGCTCATTATGCACTTGATGTTTTTGTTAGCCTGGATATGATTGCAAAACAACTTCAAAGCCACTGAGATATTGATGCAGTTTTAATATGGTGCGCCTCTTTTATGCCCAAGTTCGCATATTTTAAACCGCAGTCGGATAGAGAGGAAAGATTTGTTGTCGAGTTTTCATAAAATGAAATTTTACAGATGGAGTTTGTATGGAGTTCCAAAAAAGAAGTGTTTATAGAAGTTTGAGTATAGTGGTGACAGGAAATGCTATTTATTACATTTTTGGAATTTATTTATTATTCATGATGTTAAGCAAAATATCTAGGAGGGGAGGGGAGAGGGGTGGCTAGGATGTTTTTGAATTGTCTCTGTTGGTTTTTTGATATAATAAATTTAATGTGAATTTTATAGCTTTCATATTATATAAAGTATAGATTGCAAAAGGAGAGAAACTTTGATGTTTATATAGGAAGATTTCTTAAGAGTTTCGAAAAGTCATTGTGATGGTTTTCTTGTGTCTTTTTAATGTTTAAGTTTTTTAACTTGTTTACATAAGAACTTTGTGACAAAATTAGTATAAACAGGAAGAGACAATGTTATGAGTTATGAACAGAACATACATACATACTTTGTCTTATGGAAAGATTAAAATTATCTTAATGGAACATTTTACTGTAAATATGTATTTTGAAGTTAAAGGGGGAATAAGAAATTTCTTATTAACATTATCGATTAATTTAACTATTGAAAGTACGAAATTTATTGCAATTTACTGCAAAAAGTCTTCCTCTTGAAGGATTGAGATTAGTCTGAGAGTATAAGGCGCTTAAAACTTAAAAGAAAAAAGAGGCTGGGATGCGACAAACACTGATAACTTCGCATCCCGTCTGTCGATTTGTCTTGCTTAAAAGTTTGTAGGTTTTCGTGTTGTGTTAAAAAAGTTGCCAGTTGAATTACTCTTAAAAATATCAAAATTACCAACAATATTTTGCAAATAATGAAATAGTTTGATTTCAAAATCTAGTTTTGTGTTTTTTTTAATCGAAACTTAATTTTTACAAATTTTAGTAGCATTTCTTAAAAGATTTTATTTCTTATATAAACAAATACAAATCGGATGAATGAAATTAATTTGAGATATGTATATCGAGAACCGAACCTTATTTTTTACCAAATTTGAGTATACTATTCTTTCTAGATTTTATTTTTTATGAAACGGACTGTTGGATATTTTTTGTGAGATAAAATAAGTTAGAAGATAATATTTTTAATTTTTGAAAAGCTATTTGAGTCGAAAGTAAATTTTTACCAAGTTTAAGTATTGTTTTTTTTTAGGTTTTTAGTTTTTGTAAAAAAGACTGTCAATTGGATTTTTCTCAAAATTTGACTGATTCTTGACAACAATAGTTTTTAAAGGTGAAATTAGTTGGAAGCCATAATCTCCAATTTTTGAAAAAATATTTGAGTCGAAAATCAATTTTTACCAACTTTTGTTAATTTTTTTGTAAGTTTTTAATTTTTTGTACAAAAGCTGTCAATTCGATTTTTTTCAAAATTTTACTCAATATTAAGAACAATATTTTTTGAAAGATAAAAGTAGTTTTAAGCCAATATTTCGAAGTTTTGAAAAGATATTTGAGTAGAAAATAATTTTTACCATTTCTTATTAATTTTTTTTTAAGTTTTTATTTTTTGTAAAAAAACTGTCAATTCGATTTTTCTCAAAACTTTGCAGACAGTTGAAAACAATATTTCTTATAAGATAAAATAAGTTTGAAGCCATAATCTCAAGTTTTTGAAAAGATATTTGAGTCGAAATTCAATTTTTACCAACTTTGATGTTATGTCTTTTTTAGGTTTTTATTTTTTATTTAAACAACTGTCAATTAGATTGGGTAACATCCCAATGATGCTCTTAAAAACTAGCATTTTTTTGTAAATTCAAAAATTTTCATTGAATGAATGTGGGGATAAAGTAGTGGAACATGATTAAGTAATTGGTCTCCTGACCCAAATGAATATGCCGACCAACATCTACAAATAATTTTGGGCCTTTGACAGGCTTTTTCATGGGACTATTTTCATAGGTTTTTACCTAGGGCTTCACAATGTTTCAACATTGATCTAAGTGTGATGGTTACAGGGCTAAGCGTCAGCCCGTTAACCTAACCTATTACCAACGATATTATAAATAAAGCCAAAATAAGTTTGAAGTCAATATCTTTATCAGTATCTATATCAATATCGATATTTAAGTTAAAAATCCTTTTAACCAATATTAAGTAATATTGATGTCAAATCGATGTTTCTAATAATTTTACTGTTGTCAACTTTGTATTCTTGAAATTTTGGATTTTTCTGAAGATAAAAGTAACATAATTTGTTGTTCTTGAAATTTGTCAATACATAGTTGAAAATATAAGTATTTTTGATTCACACTTTTCAAAATTCAGTGTAGCTTCGTAATGTGTTCAATACATTTGTATTTAAGTCAGTATCATTATTTGTTTCATAATATATTTGAGACACATCAAGATTTTGATTCCAAACGCCACCCAATGATTTATTTATAAATAAAATATTTGTCACTTCGAAAATTTTACGAATAAAAAATGATTTCATCTCCAAAATAATTTTCTGCAACGAAGAATGTTTTTAACATCTGGTAAAATTTTGAGAAAAATCGAAATGACAGTGTTTTTTATAAAAATAAAAACCTAAAAAAATATTACTCAAAGTTGGTAAAAATTGATTTTCCACTCAAATATCTTTTCAAAAACTTGAGCTAATGGCTTCAAACTTTTTTTATCTTATAAGAAATATTATTTTCAACATTCTGAATGTTGAAAGAAATCGAATTGGCAGTTTTCTTACAAAAAATAAAAACCTAAAAAAAATGTATAAAAGGTGGAAAAGATTGATTTTCGACTCAAATTTATTTTCAAAACTTTGAGATATTGGCTTTTACTTTAATGTTTCAAAAAATATTGCTGTCAAAATTCAGTAAAATTTTGAAAAAAATCGAATTGACAGCTTTTGTACAAAAAATTAAAAACCTAAAAAAAAATTAACAAAAGTTGGTACAAATTGATTTTCGACTCAAATATCTTTTCAAAAATTTGAGATAATGGGTTCTAACTAATTTTAACTTATAAGAAATATTGTTTCCAACATTCGATAAAATTTTGAGAAAAATCGAATTGACAGTTTTTTTTACAAAAAATAAAAACCTAAAAAAAAACAATACCAAAACTTGGTAAAAATTTACTTTCAACTCAAATAGCTTGTCAAAAATTACAAATATTGGCCTCAAACTTATTTTATTTCGCAGAAAATATTGTTTTCGATATTCATTAAAATAAAATCTACAAAAAATAGTACGCAAATTTGGTAAAAATTGATACATATGACAAACTTTTAAGCAAGACAAATCGACAGACGGGATGGGAAGTTATCAGTGTGGGTCGCATCCCAGTCTCTTTTTTGTTTGGTACTTGAAAGGAAAAGTAACTTTAATCAATTATAAATAGAAATAAAACACACGAACATTAGATTGAAAAAGCAGAACTCTTAAAAAATAAAATGCACGACTGGGTCGCACGAACTTGCTCCTGTATTCAAAGAGTCTGTTTAAAAAAGTATCTATGTATATAAGATTTAAAAATATACCTGTAAAATAAGTTTGTCTTCAAAGATATAAATGCCATTTGATTTGTCGAAAAAACCTCCATTTTTCAATTTTTTTGGGAGGGGGTTATATTCAATACAGTTAAAATAATTTAAAAAAAAAACTAATTTAAAATTCAAAATTTTACCTGAAAAATAAGTTTGTCTTCAAAAATTTAAATGCAATTTTATAAATAAAAAAATCTTTGATTTTTCAAAAAAATTTTTCGAAAATCGTTAGAGCGGTTTTTTTTTAAATTAATTTTTTATATATAAAATTTTTCAATTTTGTTCTAAACATATTTTTGGTATGCAGTTGTTTAGTGATTGTAAATATACGCTCTACATTTGAATTTCGTAAAAAAATATTAACCCGTTTTTGAGATATAGAATTTTGAAAAAAAAAAATTCAATATTTTTTTAAAAATCCAAACAAAAAAAATTGCACTTTTGATAATTAAATATTGTTAAAGCAATATAAGAGCTTATTCACAAAAAAAATTATTGAAATCAGTAAATAAGTTGCTGAGAAAATTAAAAAACAAAATAACGGTTCTATGAGCGGTACCTTTCCTGAGCAATACAAAAATATGTTTTCCTTATTAAAAGAAGCCAAGTTAAAAAATAAAATTTTAGAGAAAATTAAAAAAAAATCTATCGGTTTGTTTTTGAGAAAATTCGAATTATCGTTTTTTGACCAAAAAAATTGTATGGGGGCCACTGTTAGTTTTGATCTTTAAAAAAAAATGAAAAAAACGCCTAACGCGAATCTGCTCAAAACCTTAACTTCCAAGTTTGAACTCAATCGACCCAATGGTTTAGGCTGTAGGAGCGTGGACAGACAGACAAAATTGACCGGACGGAATCGCGGGACCCACTTTTTTCGACTTCTCTACCATCGTAATATCATGTTTGATTAAAATCTCGAGTTCGAAATTTTGCACGAATGCAAAACTTGCCATATAGTTCCTATATGTCGCAAGTAAAAACAATGGCGCAAAATTTTAAACAACCTATTATTAAGGCCTTAGCACGATACTAGTTAACAATTTACTAAATACATAGTAATCTACTAACTTTTCACTAATTTTAAACACTTTTTATTGTTTTGCTAACTAGTATCATGCTAAACCCATTTTATTAAAAAAAAAACCATGAACACATCTAAATAATGACAGATTGTGGAGCAAACATCGGTTCCCATCGATCACCGAAATCAAGCATCAGTGAGCGCAGTTAGTAGTCAGATGGGGGACCGACTCGAAACCTACCGCGTGCTGTTGTCATGTGTTCTTTCTAACTGTTCGTTCTTCTTTCTCCTCTGTCCTTCTGTCTTGTATTAATTTCTTGTGTTGTTATCGACTTATATAGTCTTGTTGTCGCTCAAGGTGCTGTGTTCTCTACTCTGTACATTTATGTGCCGAGTAGTGTGAAATGTAATGTAATGTACAAAAAAAACATATGTACCTTATTATTTTTTTATTTATTTTATTTATTTTTATTTTATCAAAAATATACCTGGAGTAAAATTCACCATCGTCCAGCTCTTCAAGAGGATTTGCTCGAGTTTTAAAACTTTTAACTTTCCTACACAACACTGAATCCTCAAATATTTTAAAATCTTCTTCCTCCGAAAACATTTTAAATTAATTTACTTTTTATGATATCTATAAATAAATTTTATTTCACAATTTATCAATTTTAAAACACTTTGTCACATTTGAGAAAAATGACATATGTCATACAGATTTAGTACGATACTAAAAAGATAAAGTAGCCATTTGGTGATTTTAACTTTAGTAAAATGTTAAGAAGATAGTACGATACTAAATTCGTTTAAAATTATCAAAATCCTTTTTTTAACCTAGTATCATACTAAAAATGATTTAACATCGTACTAAATCCTCTAAAATTTTGCGCCAATATGTTCAGCTTTGATCGAATAAAGTTGGAAGCTATTCTTTCGTTAAAAAATATAAGTTATCTCTCTCTTACATTGAATGTCATAGCTAAAGCTCATGGCATTCGATACATTTCTTAAGAGAAAGTAGAAAGAGGCCATATTGTTGAAGTAACATCGGTCAAATAAGCTTTCTTTTAACTGTCAAAGTGTCAAATCATTAACTAATATCGGTATTTATTTTATTTATCGATAATATTTGGGAACGACGTGAACGTACCATCACAGACGAACCCTTTACGTCAAAGATTATATATTTCTATTACCCTGAATTGGATTGCACTATGTGCTACGTAGCTTATACCACAATAGGGTAATGCAACTCCGCCGCCACCAACATAATTTTGAAGTCACAGGCCTTATACAAAGTAAAGCATCAAATTTCCCGAAAAAAAAGTTTAAAAGCTTAATTTGATTTTCTCCCCTCACCAAATGCATAAGCTTACCCTCATAGCATAGCTGCAGTTATAGCTATCATTGAAATCGATCCGAACAAATGTTTTTTTGACGGTGTTTCCCTTTGATTAGAAATGAAAATTATATACTGATCGATCGGAAATCACACAAAGAATTTTTTTTTAGGAAAAAAAGTGTAACTGTACATTTATTTTTCTCTAAAAATGTATTTTTCTATTTTCCGGACGAAAATTCATTTTCCTGAACAGCTGATACTTTTATGTTCAAAAGTGAAACGAATCGTTCCACTGATTTGTGTTCCAATTTCACACAATTCCAGAGACAGATTTCTGTCAGTAAACATTTTTCGGTGGATTTCAATTAGGAAATTTTTTTCAATGACAGAAATTTTTAATTGTAGCTATAAACGACCTGCCAAAAAAAATCCAATGTTTGTTTTCAATGATGAAAACCAATGATAGCTATAACTGGCGCCTAACCTTGTTTATTATCAAATTCAAAAATTTCTATTAAACTAGAATGAAAGTTTTGGGGCTGGGTGCTCCAAAACTGGACTTAAAGAGAGGGATGATCCTGTATTTTGTATTTATTTAAGTCACTTTACTAAAACATTCTGGCCAAGCTGAATTTGTGTTATCCTTAAAGATTGTAGTACCCGTGATGGTTAGTTAGAGCGTAGGACAGTCATGCTAGAGGTCTTGGGTTTAATCTCTGCCGGAGCCGCCTAAAACGTTTTTTTTTAGGGGTACTGCCTCTTGCGAGGAATTGATAAATCCTTTAAGAGTAAGTACTCAGAAAAGTGCTTTCTCAAATTAGACGTTCTGATTCGGCATATAAACTCTAGAACCCTTCCATTCCTGACATGACTTGCACTTATAAATGGTTTAAAATTGTAGGTCACTTTTTCCAGGTTCTCTATGAAATGTTGCTCCGCGCCGCCGCGCCGCCGCGCCGCCTTATTTTTATTTTATGCATACAATTTTGAATTTTTAGCTTTAAACTTAATTTTTGACTCAAAAAATAGAATCTAATACCAAGACTCTTATAAAGTTATCTTATCCCAAAAAAAAAACTTTCAATTAAGGATCTATTACATTTATTTCTCCATAATTGTGTGGAAAACCACCCTCAAGTCAACCACATGTGCCAAACCTTAAACCTTCTCGTGATACCCACTTATGTACTTATATGACACTTGGGTATATTCCATAAACCAACAACTAGGCACTTTAAATTTTGGCCAGTAGCAACACACTTACTTTGTGCATTGATATGACGAAATGTCATCTTATGGCTTCTTGACTTCACAGCTTCCAAGTGATGATACACCATCTCCAATATCAGAGTCCTTACATCAACTGACATATATTTTTTCCCCCCATCATCATCCGCTTGAGATATACTCTTAAAGTCATTACACATAGTTACAAATGTATAAAATGTAGATAAGTATAGGTACACTATTACCAAATACATATACATACATACCACCAAAATAGATACCATTTTTCTGCTCCATTTCTGTCCTGGAATTCGCACAGATTTACTGCTGCGATATTAATAGAAATAATCAGAGTTGAAATGAAATCCAACGAACTAAGGAGGAGGAGAAAAAAAAGGAAGTACAAAAATAACGGTTCACTGCGCTTAGATATCGTTCAAACTCATAAGGGACTCTTCTCTTCCTTTTTTCCTATTTTTTTCTATTTCTTGAAAACCAACACTCTCATTCAGCAAGGATATCGCTGTTCCATGGAGGGAAGATGCATCATAATGTCATATCGTTCTTCTTTTCGTTTTCGTTTTACTTTTATTTTTGCTCTTGTTCTTCTTTTTAACTTCATATACAGAGCTCATGGAGATATGCAAAGATAATAAAGTTGAATGCAGAAGGATCTTAAATTCCCAGTTTAAACGGAAAAGGATTTCCAGTTTTTTAGTCTTTCATTTACATTTTTGTTTGTTTGCTTTTCCCCCCTTCAAATGAAAGAAAGACGATAGAACAAAAATATGAGAAAGTGTGTTATGGAAAAATGGAGACAAAATCGAACTAATGGAATTCTCAGTTTTAATTACTTCTACGACAGTGAAACAGCAATATGTTGCCCAAGGATCTATATGGATGTGTTTAAGTTTATATCCTTTTTCATTGAACGTGATTAATTGTGAAACTGTAGGTTGACAATAGGCAAAGCGTATTGCTTTCTTCGAATAGGACGTGATTGTTTTTAAGGTATACTTGAATTCCACTTACACCCCCCCCCCACAAAAAAAAACATATTTTTTTCTTCTTCTTCAAATCCATCTCCGTTATGAAGAAAAAGGGGTCAGCAATCAATGGTTTCCTTGTTTCGAATTCAAATCAAGTAAGATCCCCAAGAACTCAAGAAGAAGAAGAACACAAAGTATTAATGTTGTTTATTGGTTGCTGTTGTTGTTGTTGTTGGTCTTAGTTTCTTGTATATATTTGAGAAACCTTTTCAAATAGAACGTGACCTTAAAACACCCTTATGCTTCGATTGACAATGAAAATATTTTCAAGATTTATTTCTATTTGTCCATTCTTCTCAGAGCTAAAAACAAGAAGGAAATGACAATGAAGTGTAAAGAAAATTTTTAAAAGCTTTAAGAGGTGTTGTATTGTTTAGTTGCCACATTTTTAATAATTTCACTTTTATTCTCGGTTTGTAAAGAAATTTGTATGGGATCAAATAAATTATTCATGTAGAACCAAGACCTATAATGAATGAATCTAGGAAGTTAGTATTAAAGCTTTTTTGATGTGGAACAATAGGCTTAAAATCAATCTTCAAACCGAGATTTTATGCCCATCGGTAGGTCCGTGCCTTTTTACGTCAATGGATCTTCTGTCATTGGAGGCAGAACACACAAAAGTATCCGTATTTGGATAATGACTTTTAATTTGAAGTGTACTGTATATTTGGATGGAATGGATAGAAGGATAATCTTGGATGTCCAAATGGTGCTTATAATCCGGATGATAAAAAAACAGAGAATTTTTATTCCATTAATGTCGGATACAGTAATAGAGAAAATTATTAATTTGTTTAGTATCTGCTTATATGGAACAATCTGGATGATAGTTTCTATCTCCATCACCTAATAAATTTGTATCCATATTTTGTCCGAATATTAAAGTTTGTCAGATGGTAACTTTAGAACTAAAAATATATTACGGATTTTCTTCAAATTTGATACAGATCGGATATCCGACTAAAAGAAAGAAAATGGTATTTATATCCGAACTGAACTATCAGGAAACTGTTAGATATCAAAGATAGTCTTGAATATCCGGAAACATTTTTGAAAAAATCTAAAAAGAGGCTGGGAGGCGACCCACACTGATAACTTTCCATCCCGTCTAAAGATTTGTCTTGCTTAAAAGTTTGTCTATATGTTTCAATTTTTACTAAATTTGCGTACTATTTTTTGTAGATTTTATTTTTTTATGAAAAAACGGACTGTTGGATTTTTATATCGAATGATATATGAATATCGAAAACAATATTTTCTGTAAGTAAATTTTTACGAAGTTTTAGTACTGTTTTTTTTAGGTTTTTATTTTTTGTAAAAAAAAATGTCAATTCAATTTTCTCAAAATGTTATCGAATGTTGAAACCAATATTTCTTATAAGTTAAAATTATGTAGAAGCCATTATCTCAAAGTTTTAAAAAGATATTTGAGTCGAAAATCAATTTTTACCAACTTTTATTAATTTTTTTTAGGTTTTTATTTTTTTTTTAAACTGTCAATTCGATTTTAAAACAATATTTCTTATAAGATAAAAAAGTTTGAAGCCTTAATCTCAAGTTTTTATTTTTAGTTTATATGTATATAGTTTTGGATATTCAGATTTTTTCAGTTTTTTCATGTTGCTCAAACAACACAATACTTTTTTAAAGGATCGAGATGTCCTAAACTCAAATCTTGCCTTTAATTTTTTTATCACTTCGGGTTTTTAAAATATGCCGCCTTAAAAATGCTAAAAACAATCAAAAACAGGTTTTTAAGGCTAGGCTATGTTTAAACTCAAAATATCTCGTTACAAAATAAATTGTATGATATTTTACAAAGTAAAAATCTTTTTCTTGTACACACAATTTAAATTATTTTAGTATATTACTTAGTTTTTGAAAATTCTCATGACGTTTTGAGAAACCTTGAATTTAATTTAATTTTATAGTTTCGTTTTGGAGCTAAATTTTAGTGCTGATTTCGAAACCAGACTTTAATTTTAGCTTTATATCAAGTTTAAAAAATACCCGTTTTCAACATTATTTTAATATTTTTAAATGTATTTCAAAAACTTGACATAGTAGAATTGTTTAGACAATTGATTCGTTAAAAGAATAAAATGAACTTGCAAACCTATTTGCCTTTATCTGTTGAAAGCAGCATGATTGGCTTAGCGTTTCTTTTAGATTTCTGAAAGACAACTCATGAAAATTGTTAGAACATTATATATAAATATTTCAACTGAATATTGAAGAAAAGGATTATAGTTTCAGAAAACGTTCACTGATTTTATTGAAAAAAAGCTACTTCATAAATTTATATTGCCTTAAAAACCTTTATATAAGTGTTTTTTTTTTTTTAATTTTAAAAAGTAATATCTCAAAAACCTTACGTGATACACTACATTTGAAGTCAGATTTGAATTAAGGCCAAAAAAAAGTGCAATTTGTATGCCAGTAAAAAACTTTGTAGACCCATGAAGTCAAATGATAAAATTTTTAACCAAAAATATAAAGCTTTTTTCTCTTCGCTTAAGCACATAGTTTTGCGTATTCAATGTTTCATTTACAATTCGGTAAATTCCGATTTGCTTAGAATTCAACTAAGATCGGTAATTAAAATAAAAGAATAAATCCGGAATCCATCATCGATATCAGAACTTTTTTAAAAAAATTGGGTATACACACTTTATTGAAAAATTTTAAATCTGAAATTGTCTTTAAGAGATTTTCAATCCGAATGGTACTGGATATTTGCATAATTGTGGATAGTCTTGGATGTAAGGATGAGGACTTTTTTCGGAGTATTGTGGAATATCCAAAAAGTGTCAGTAAGTAGTAAGGAACTTAATTTATGTTCATTTACACTAATATTATAAAGAGGAAAGATTTGTATTTTTGTATGTAACGAATAAACTCAAAAAGTACTGGACCGATTTTAATAATTCTTTTTTCATTAGAGAGCTACATTATCACTGAGTAACATAGGCTATGTTTAGTACTAGATTACTATAAAAATCTTTAAAAATTCCTATTAAAACCAATCGAAGGTGTAAAAAAATTAGCCATAAAATTTCTTTCACCGCATACGCTGCGAAGAGTATTAATGATAGGACAAAAAAATGTTTTCTAATTTAGTGATGCATGGTCGTTTTAATTAGCATGCTTATAACTTAAATATCTGTACCTATTTATGTCTACCCGTGCGAAGCCGGGACGGGCCGCTAGTATCTTATAACTTTGAGCCTGTTTTTACTTCCAAATAACAGGACTGTGACGTCCATGATTTTTATTTTTAACAACAATGTTCTTCTAAAAACCATATCGAATGTCAAAAATATTTTTCTCAAATCTAACAAATATTTATATGAAACCAATATTTCCACCTTAAAGTAATAAATATAGAAGGAAAATTCATTTTCTATACAAGTAGCTATATTCCTCTTTCTAAGAAGAGGCATATCAAGTTACCCATCAGTATAGGTACCCATTCCTTTGACCATATCTTTGATGGTATAACTTTGGCTCCAGTCAACCTGTCTTTAACAGGCACAAAAGCATAAAACCCATAAGTATCACGTTCGCAATCCAACTGAAGACAAATCCTATTAATAGTCAGTTATTGTATATGTGAACTAATATTTGAGTGAGGAATAATGATGATGATGAGGAAGAAGAAGATATTTCATCCGTTTCCTGTGGACGAATAAAATGTACATGTGTGTGCATATGTATGCATGTATATGTGTGTATAGAAGACCATCAGCAACCACATTTACATTGTTCAAAAAATAAAAGAAGAAACAAAGTAGCAGATGAACTATAGTCAATCATAGGCCTACCGACAACCAACCACCAAACAACATATTTTCTCGTTCACTGTGGCGTATACGTAACAAAAAAAGAAAAAGAA
Organism: Eupeodes luniger; assembly: GCA_951509635.1. Lineage (NCBI taxonomy): Eukaryota > Metazoa > Arthropoda > Insecta > Diptera > Syrphidae > Eupeodes > Eupeodes luniger. The sequence goes on from OX608073.1 coordinate 309,462,809, forward strand.
AACTAGAATTTAGTCGGCTTCATTGGCTGATAATCTGTTTTTGTGTTCGATGAACGATAATTTTGCTGAGTCCAGACGGATACGTTATTATTGTAATTTTGTTTTCTTCACTTAAGTTGTTGGTTTTTGGATTGGAATTTCTTTTGAGTATGTGATCCATCTTATAAGTACATGTATATAAGGATATACAATTCACTTACACATAGAATATAATATTGATGATGGAGGGTGAAGAAGTATAATTAAATGGTATTGAAAGCATGTCCTGTCACTCAGATTAAATACTCTCCTATTTAATAGAATATTTTGCTAACCAAGCAAAGGTAATTGGCTGCAAGATTGGTTCGATTGGTTTGGTTTGCTTTGGTTTTAATTCTTTTTGTTTTCCTTTTACTTTATTAAATTGGACAGAGAAATTCTATGCGGTTTCGATTGTGTTTCGTCCTTTGAAAATACAAATATGCCTGTATTGGAAAACATATATGTACATATAATAACTTTGTATATGTATTCTAAGAATTTGCACGCACTTAACCAAAGGCAATTTACGTGTCCTTTTGTATCAATAACCGATAAATGAAAAACGTGTTTTCTAAGAAACCAATAACTTATTTATGACAAAACTTTTGATGACATAAAAGGTCCTCTAAAACTAATCTTTGTAAAGGCTTTTATCTCTTAAATGACTTATTCGCATAGAGAGAGAGGGGGTTAGGATAAGTTGGTTTTAATTGAAAATTATTTGGAGTTGTAATTTTGACAAGAATATACTTCATTTCTATTAAATAGTTCAATATTAATTATATAAACAGCTTTTTTATGAAATAAAATAAGACTTTAAGATTTAACAAATACTGAAAAGTCTATTTCTAGCCTTTAGTTGTTTTGCTCCTTACTTACATAAGAACTTACATTTTGTTTTTTCCAACAACAAATATGTTTGTCAGGTATTCATAGAGGTTAAATAAGGGTGTTTTAAACTATCTTAATTTTAATGTTTTGTTTCTTCGTCCATAACAAATATTTCTGTAATTCAATTTGAAAGTGAGTATCAGGAATAATGACCGGTAACAATGTCTTACCGGAGGCTGGGATGCGACCCACACTGATAACTTCCCATCCCATCTATTGATTTGTCTTGCTTAAAAGTTTGTCTATATGAATCAATTTTTACCAAATTTGCGTACTATTTTTTGAAGATTTTATTTTTTTGTGAAAAACCGGACTGTTGGATTTTTATATCGAATGATATATGAATATCGAAACCAATATTTTCTGTGAAATAAAATAAGTTTGAAGCCAATATTTGGAATTTTTGAAAAGTTATTTGAGTCGAAAGTAAATTTTTACCAAGTTTTAGTATTGTTTTTTTTTTAGGTTTTTATTTTTTGTAAAAAGAACTGTCAATTCGATTTTTCTCAACATTTTATCGAATGGTGAAAACAATATTCTTTATAAGTTCAAATTAGTTAGAAGCCATTATCTCAAATTTTTGAAAAGATATTGAAGTCGAAAATCAATTTTTACCACCTTTTATACATTTTTTTAGGTTTTTATTTTTTGTAAAAAAAACTGTCAATTCGATTTTTCTCAAAATTGTTCCTAAAGTTGAAAACAATATTCCTAATAAGTAAAAATTAGTTAGAAGCCATTATCTCAAAGTTTTGAAAAGATATTTGAGTCGAAAATCTATTTTTACCATCTTTTATTAATTTTTTATAGGTTTTTATTTTTTTTTTAAAACTGTCTATTCGATTTTTCTCAACATTTTTCAGAATGTTGAAAATAATATTTCTTAAAAGATAAAAAAGTTTGAAGCCTAAATCTTAAGTTTTTGAAAAGATATTTGAGTCGAAATTCAATTTTTACCAACTATGAGTAATGTTTTTTTTAGGATTTTATTTTTTATAATAAAAACTGTCATTTAGATTTTTTTCAAAATTTTATCAGATGTCAAAAACATTATTCTTCGTTGCACAAATCAGTTTTGAAGATGAAATCATATTTTAGTCGTAAAATTTTTGGGGTGCGAATTTTTTTTTTTCAGTTTTTTTGATTTATAAAAAAAACCGTTAATTTGATTTTTTTCCAAAAATATACTTGTTTTGTATCACGTTATAATATATAATATTAAATTTTATTCAAGTCTCTAGCGTCATTGGTTCATGAGATATTTAGGTTTAACCAAAATTTTCACCTTTTTTTTTAAACAGCTATAGTAAAAAAAACCACAGACGCAATTTTCTTGTGAGCAATTTTTGCATTTTTCTGCCTTATTATCTGTATAACAAAATTTATTTGAAGTCGATATCTCTTCTGGTTCTTGAGCTATGGACAACGAAAAAAAAACGTAGCGAACATACGGACGTACGGTTATATGGACATACGGACGTACGAACGTACGTATACACGCACGCACAGACATGTTTCTAAAAATCTTTTATTTCGACTCTAGAGACCTAGAAACGTCGAGAAATGTCAAAATTTTTAATTCGTTAAATCGGACCCATTACAATAACTTCCTATGGGAAGTTAATTAGGTGACGCAACAGTCCATTGAGAACTAGGGCCTAGTGACTTACAACTCTCAACCATTCCTGTGTGCGAGCTAAGTTGTCAGGGATGGAGGGGACCTACAGTTTTAAGCCGAATCCGAACGGCTAATTTGAGAAAGCACTTTTCATGACATGAATTACCCGTGTAAACTTGTTTTTAATTAAGGTGGCACAGGCAGGGATCGAACCCCTGCGTGACAGCCCTACACACTAACCACCACGACACGAGTAGTACCGATATTACCAGCCTAAAAACCACACTTTACATTGAAATGTTCAAGATGTAGTGATAACTGGCTATTCAAAATGAAAAATCTTATTGGAAAACCCTTTATTTTAATTTTCTAAGTTGTTTTCTATGGCTTCAATTCTCGTGCTGCTGATTGTTCTCATATTTTCCGAAAAATTGTCCCAAAGTTATTGGCGAGTGGTAGGGTCTTTCAACCTATCCATGTTAAACTTGACCACTTTGTTATTAAAATTCAATCATCGAATTTCAGATGTATGTTAGCAAGCCCCATGTCAGCACCTCTTCTATTTCTGACATACAAGAAAGTTCTTCTGAAGCTTGGTTGGAAGAACATTTTCTATCTGTCGACATCTAGCTCATTATGTGGCACGTCTTGTGTTCAAACATGTCGAAGCCAATCGCAAGTCCACAAAACTATCACTATTATCGTTGCAACTGTCAACTTCATGTGTCCCAGTGACATGTGTAAGCTTTTTTTTATGAATATGCCAAGTCAAGTCTCCCATTTTCATTAAGATGTCTCCGCACGGTGTATTGCTATAAACGGCACCTACAAGCCTGTAGAAGAATTCTTTCTTTTATTCTTGGAAAAGTTCTGTTTGGGCGTAAAACTATATGATGGTGACGTTGCATACTCTACTCCGGAATCTGACCTTCAAAACAAGTTCACCTATTGGGTAGGTACCATTAAATCAGACTTCTGATGGCTGTTTCAGTTAGCAGCAGGCCAACTTAAGCTTCTCAAGAACTCCCAGGTGCCTTTCCGAAATTATGAGTTTAAGACCAATACTTGCGCGATCCCAACCATTGTACTTTACTTAGCCCTAACATATTCATCTTATACCACTCGAACTTTCTCTCTAATTGAAGGAGTTAAGTAAGCACTTCGTCGTGGCTTAAAGTTGCACTGGCTATAGAAAACATTTACTTGATTAGCAATTTTGAAATCGGTTTAAAGACAAAACATAACCTTTTTGTTTTCTTACCGAAATTCACAAAATTCGTCTGACTTTTATGATTGTGAAACTCTGTTTTGTTTCCATGATATTGAAAAACTTTTGGTATGAAGCCCAATGACCGAAACAGGAGCCGTATTAAATTTCTACAAGTATCTAAAACATTTCTATATTTAGAACTCACACTGTGAAATTAAGTTCAACGAGTACAAATTTATCCGTAGTAAACGTACCCTCTTAGGATGACGGTTTTAAAATTTACACAATTTTCTTGTTTTAATTTCAATAAATTTAGTCTAGCACACCGGACGTCCATTCTGTTGGCGTTTGAATTTATAAGAATTTAAAAAAAAAACAACGTCAAAAAGCCCTCACATAGGCAAATTCCTCCTATGCGTTAGCCATTATCTTTTATAACTGAATGAAATTATCATAATCTCCTTCCGATTGAATAATTTTTCCATTTATCCTAAGCTCAATTCTAAGATACACACTGTCTAGGATAACACAAAATTTCTCGTACCTGTACCTGCTTGTATACACGCATCTTTCTACCTATACCTACATAAATCCAATCCAATTGGCTTTGAGAAAAAAAAAGATATAAAAGAAAAAACAAAAAACAAAAACAAATTACCTACAAAACTTTTGTTTCCTGATGTATAGCTTATCTCAAGAGAAAAATTGTTATCTTAACTTTTAAAAGCTCTGAAAGTAGATCCTTGGATGTTCCATTAGAGTTATCTTACGTCCTCTTCCACTACATTTATGACATTCACGTTTATTGTAGGATATTGACGCGAGAACGAAGATGAAGAATACGATGTGGCGATGTTAAAAAGTATACCCATACCCAGCTTCTTAGTCCTTACAAATCTATATCTATACACTCTACGCATTTTGTTTGTTCAACCTTCTTATAAAAATATGACGGGCTAGCAAGAAATATTAATATCCTGTGGTTGTCGTCCATTTTTCATCCCGAACAACCTTCGTTCGATAAAAAATTTCAACATTATCTTTTCTGCTATCGTAATTTATTTGCACGAAAATATAATATATTTTTTCTTCAAAATTTAATTTTTGTATCCTCTTTAATTAAATTCGATACTTTAAGTATACTTCGTGGAGGAGGATGCGGGATGTCCTTGCAAAGTTATCTTTATTTTTTGTTGTTTGCTTTAAACTTTTTACACCCTGTGTGTATCAAGTGTATAAGGATACCTATACGTATCTCATCTCACTCCAAGTTAAGCCAACTCAATCAATAGATCTCTCCATTCTTTTTTTCGTCATGTGACCTTAAGTATCCCTCCATTGTCCTACATACTTTCCTCAGGAAAAAATATCCTGCCGCGTGCTGGCCGGCCACCTTCTAGTTCTCATATTTTGAATTTTTACCTTTTTTCACTTAGTTCCACTGTGTGGACAATAACAACATTTTTTTGAAAATAAAGGAAAACAAAACTTAATAATATAAAAGCAAAAGTTAAAGATAGCAGAAAATACTTATGGGAAAAACTCGACGTAGGATGTTATGTTATGTGAACAGGACGAACGTTGCGTTGGTCGTTCGTCAGACGAGGACGATGATGCACGGTTGGGGGATTGTGCTTCCAGAATAATTTTCTTTGTTATTCTATCTTCGGGGCACATACGTTTGGTGTTATTCTTTTCCCAGTAAATCGGATTAGCATTTTTAGTTTGGTAAATTTTTCGTGAAATCAGAGTTTAGTCTGCAGTTATTCGGACAGAATGATGGTCTTTTGTTTTCACGAAGTATTTTCTAAAATATATACCTAGCTTATTTCAGGAGGTGGTATATAAGTACGGTATGCATATTGTATAATAGATGTCAGGGGTTTTAAAATTCAGCAGTAGTGCTTGTGCTCATCATAATGAAATATAAAATATACATCATTATGCACATAGTGAAGCCTTTGAGTAATATGTAGTTTCAATTTGAATGGTAAATTATTTAAAGTGCTCCTATAAAGTTTTTTCTTAAAGTAAAACTATTGAAAAAACACATAATTGAAAATTGTAAAATTTCGACTAAACGAGCTATACAACACATTTAAAGCAATCACTTGAAAGGAATAATCTTAAAAAATGAATGTAGTGAGTAGTTCTTTCAATTAATAATGATTTCGAAATAAATTTGAAATAGAGACAAATTTTTGGAAATTTGTAACAAAACTGTTCCGATTTGAGTGGCAACTTTTTACTTTAACTTTTGAGCACTGGAATTGAGAGAAATTGTTTTAAAAATTGTTCTTTTATAAAATTTGTTTTAATTTTTGTACCTTCACGACCTCTGCAAAAATGTAGTTTTTTAAAAAAAGTTTCTATAACTAACGCAAAATACACATTTCTTGAAAAAATCATAAAAAATACGTCTATCGATTTTTCTAAGACTTTAACAGAACATTAATAACAATATTTTGTGTGAGATACAAAATTTTAAGCCTCTGTTTTCATAATATTTAAGTGTAAAACCACTTCTTATCAATATTTAACTTCCCATAGGAAGTTATTGTAATCGGTCAGTTTTGTCAAATTGAAAATTTCGACATTTCTCCAAGTTTCAAGGTCCCTAGATTCTAAATAAAGGATTTTTAGAGAGTTGTCTGTGCGTGCGTGTGCTCGTCAATAGCTCAAGAACCAGTAGAGATATCGACTTCAAATAAATTTTGTTATACAGATAATAATACAGAAAGATGAGAAAGGACTTTCAAAAAAAATTGAGTGGGTGGTTTTTTTACCATAGCAATTTAACAAAAAAAAGTGAAAATTTTGGTTAACCCTAAGTATCTCACGAACCAATAACGCTAGAGACTTAAATAAAATGTTGTAATATACAGCTGTGGACAACTAATTAGAAACACAAATTGAATTCACTTTAAAAGCAGTATATCTGTTTTTAATTTTTTGTTTGTTTTTTTTTTTTTGTGAAAAAATATTTTTTTTTTTCAGAATATATTTTTTAAACTTAAAACAATGTAAATTTTTCATAAAAATCCAACAGTCCGTTTTTACATAAAAATTTATATCTAGAAAAAACAGTACTCAAAATTGTTAAAGATTGATGTTCGGTTCTCGATATCACCTTTCATTCATCTAATTTGTATTTGTATATAAGAATTACAAACTTTAGAGAAATACTACTAAAATTGGTAAAAATTGGTTTTCGACCAAAAATCTCGTTAACAAAAATAGATTTCGAAGTCAAACTATTTCATTATATGCAAAATACTGTTGGTAGTTTTTTAAATTTTAAGGAATAATTCAAGTAAAAACTTTTTTAACAAAACACGAAAACCTACAAACTTTTAAGCAAGACAAATCGACAGACGGGATGGGAAGTTATCAGTGTGGGTCACATCCTAGAAATTTTTTTTTTCTTGTTTTTGTAGGTTTTCTTGTATTGCGGCGCGGCGGTGTTCAAGAGAAGCAAATGTCTCCGTTAGAGAACGATCTCCTATCATTTTAAGAGCTTTTTTTCGATTATAACTATAAGACTCAATTACTTTATTGGGGCACAATTCCAAATATGAGAATTATACTTGAATTTCGGACAAATAAAAACTTTTAGCCAAATCAGAAGAGATAAAAGAGAGGAACCGTTCGTGAAAGATATTGAGATTAGTGAAGTAACATATTCAGACCACCTTCCTTTTGTTGTGATGTGACAATACAAATTCAAACTAAGCATGATGAGGAAATCACCTTTATGCAGCTCCTGCCCAATCTCAAATGAAAGGAGGCTAAGGCTCAGGAGTATATTGACGATCTCTAGACTTGCAACTCCAATCACTTCAAATCGAGGACATTTCCCTCTTAGAACGGATTGTGAAAGCCTCATACCCACAAGAAGGACTCAGCCAAAAGAAAGTAAATACAAAGAATGTCTAAAAGCTCGTAAAACATCATTTGCGTATTTGAGGATTTTTCGTAACTCCACCCAAGGATTATTTAAGGGTTTTTATATAGAGGCCAATAAGAAGTTTAAAGAGCTTTGTAAGACTAAAAAAAAAGTTGTACGCTGAAAAGCAAGCAGTCCGATTAGCATCTTGTAAAAACTCCGCTGATTTTTGGAATCTGGCTAGAGAGCTGAAAGGAAAACGTTTTACTATCCCCACAAAACTGTCTTCAAATGTAATGCTTTCCCATTTCAAAGATCTTTTAAATCCTGTAATAACTCTGACAAAGTGGCAATTCGCAGCACCTGGATTCGTAGTCGACTATCTGGACTGTGCATTTACATACATTTAGCGAGTTAAAAGAAACGCTGGAGACGCTTAAAGATGGAAAAGCAGCCGGTTCGAATGGTATTCCAGTGGAATTTTTTAAGTATGGGACTGTCATGCTCAAAGAGCACATTTCAAAACTTTTTAATACAAAAGAGGAGGGAGAGTTGTCACCAGATTAATTTCGAGATGCTATTCTATTTCCAATCCACAAAAAAGGATCGTTATTTGATGCAGCTAACTACAGAGGGATTTCCTTTTTAAATGCATCTTACAAGATTTTCTTACAACGATGATGCATAAGCGTCTTGTTAGTTGGATTGAAACTGGAAACTTGCTGAGGGAGTTCCAGGCTGGATTTAGTCCAGGATATTCAGCAATATATATAACATTATTATACTCAGGAGCTTGGCAGAGAATTTCTTGAAGCAAAGGAAAAAGCTGCATGTATTTTTATCGATTTTAAAGCAGCTTTTGATACAATCGATCGAGGTGCACTATTCTATAAGATGTATAGTCTTGGGATATCATTGTAGTTTGGTCGCGTTCTTGAGCACCTATATAGAGGAACAAGGATTGCTGTATGGACAGGTGAAGAACTCTCAGACTGGTTTGAAACCTCATCGGGAGTGAGACAAGGTTGTACATTAAGCCCTACTTTGTTTGCACTATTCATAGATGACTTTGCCTGCCGGGTGGAGTGGATTTCACAGGGATGCGGATTAAGGCACTTCTGTTCGCAGATGATTTAGTCATGTTTGCGCATTCACCGGAAACTCTGCAGCTCATGATTAACAGGGTTTACCAGTATTGTCAGCTATGAAATTTAATAGTAAATATAGATAAATCGAAATTTATGGTTATTAAAAGTGGTGGTAGACGTAATGCATCAAATGAAAAATGGAGCTTTAATCGCGAAAATATTGAATGCGTGCGAGATTACAAATACCTTGGCATTACTGTTACAAATAATTTAAATATGGAAAAACACTTGAAGGAGAAATTGGTTAAGGCAAAAAACTGCTATTAATATGACCTGGAACAAATGCTTCATGAATAAGTGTATAGCACATAGTAGTAAGTTTAAAGTATTTGAAGGAGTAGCTGAGAGCATACTTTTATATTGATCGCAGGTATGGGGATGTAAAAAGTTCAATTCGGTTGAAAAACTCCTAACGCACTTTATAAAAAGAAGATTTTACTAGCCGAAAAATACGCCAAACTACGTAATAATGCTGGAAACGGGTATCTCTCCTTTGTGTATTAAAACATTGAAGTTTAAAGCGGACTTCTTGCTTAACGTTTTTAAAATGAAGGATTCACGAGTCGTGAAAAGAGTGGCCATAAAAGCCATACAAGATCAAAACAGTTGGTATCGAGAGTGGCAAAATCTTGCTGAGGAATGTCAAATTAATTTTAATTTACCCAACGAGGATTTAACAACCGCTAAAAACATCTTTTATGAAGTCATTATAAAAGTTGATGAGAAATGTAGAGCTGAATATATTGCTGAAGCCTCTAATTCCTTGTACAGAATAACTTACAGCAGATTAAATCATAACCTTGCAGAGAACAACTATTTTAAGGATTCCAATAATGTCCGTGTGATTTCTATGACGGTCAGACTACGTAATGAACTAATAGATTTATATTTCATTCCACACAGACCTGATTTACCCCTAGAGTGTAATATGAGCAACCTATCAGAAAGAGAGGATACTGTCCACTTCTTGGGAAAATGCCCCATTCACATAGAAATCAGAAGGAATGTATTCAGAAAAAACTTTTTATCGGTAGATCAAGTGATAAGCTTGTTGAATGAAATGAATGTTGTCAAATTGTTCGAATTTTGCAAAACTGCGCTTAGATATATAACTGCTATAATGAACAAACATTTCTGATTGTGTTTCTATTCACTGTTTTTTAAATTATTTTTAATCTATCATGAACTGTACATTGTTAAAAAATTATAAATAGCTTTTTTAATATTGAAAAGTAATTATATTGAGGGCTTTTTACATTCATTTTGTTTTGTTGTCAATCTAACATAATAATTTTTGCTATAATGATTTTTGTAAACAGTTTTGGTGTGTAATGTAAATTTTACTTTAATTCAATAAAATCTGTATCTATCTAGCTATCTATCTATCTATCTACATTCTGCAAAACCATTGTTTTCAGGTTCCAATGAAGCATTTACCAGCGTTTTTATTGAGTTTAAGAAATTATCTACAAACATTTTAATCATCACTAAGCCAAGCCAATTGTGTGTACATAATATTTTAAGAAACTACTTATACGAATTCATAAAGTCAAAATGTGTTTAAAAAAATGGCCACTGGTTTTAAAAATAAACAAAGACATTCAAGGACATTCTTCTATGAGATATTGTACATATCCAAGTGACTGGACTTTTGGTCAGCTTCAGATAAGCACCTACATAAAATGCCAACAAATGTTTATGAACAGCACATTCTTAAAATATATAATGGCGTTGCTAAAAAGAAATTTAAAAATAATTATTTTCGTTTGTTTTTCATCCTGATCAATTTTCCCGATAAACAGGATACATTGTAAAGATACTCACTCTTGTTTGTTTATTCTTTACAGAGGAACATAATTTTTCTTAATTTTCTTTCATTTATTTCCGAGCACAATCACTGTCATTTTGTGTGTAATTAGATTTTATTTTGACATTGTCTAATCTATTGAAAAACATTTACAAGGAAAACAGAAAAACGGGGCCAGGACATTTGCGCCGCAGGACATTACTCTCTTGAACATATACTCGTGTTTGATGGACAAAGTTATCGTATATAGTATCTATAGTGATGGTCCTAATTCGAAAGCAGAGTATCTTCTTAAATGCGTGAGCTTCAAATAATCAAAAACGAATATCTCTGCTTTGTGATTGAATGTTTCAAAAACAATTTTGGCTTCTTGACTCGACTTGAGATTGAGAGTTTTATGTATAAGGCACGAGGAAGCCGATAAGAGAAATAATATTTAAGCTAAAGAACTGAGGGGTTGTTTTTGTGGGGATATTTATGGTTTCGATGGAATAGGCAGCACCATGATTCAGGGAAGCTCTGTATCTTTGTGTGTTTTATTTCCTTGGTCTATTATATCTTTTCTATTTTATCTGTGAGGTTCGTTTGTGTATCTTTATTTTTAATTTGTTTTGTTTGTTGCGGTAATCGCAAAAACCATCCGAAAAAATATACAAATGACTCGACGTGGCTGTAAGAGTATCTTAAGGGGATGATTAAAAATGTGAGTGGATTTATAGAAGCGCCAGATATCGCAGGGAGTACACGAAGCATTCGAATAATTTGTCTTGTGTTTTTATTTCTATTTTTTGCGTACGTTTGTTTCTTCTTCTTCTTCTGCCTCTGCCTCTTCCTCCTTGTTGAAATAAAGAATAATCTTGATGATGGGCCTATGGGATCCTTGTTACGTCGCGTCGTACTGTATGAGGTATATAATATGGTGCATACGTACATACATATAAGTTGGTTTTAAGTCTTCTCTGATCCTGAATAATTTCCAGTGATAGGTCGTGACATGAATACTGATTCGTTTGAGCCAACTTTTTCGATTGACTAAGTTTTTGTTGTTGTGTGTTATTTCATTTGGTTTGGTTTGGTTTTGGTCCTAAAGCAAGCCAAAAGGACGAAGATGAAATTGTTGTATTGAATTGTTAAGCAGGAAACATATTTAATGAAGACAAGAAATTATTACTAAGCTTATGCGAGCATTATTTTTTATTTAACTGTGTTATTATGCGAGTCAACGTATTATAGGATTTGCAAAAAAAAATCCCAAATTAATGTTTTTCAATAAATTCAAGGATCTTTCGTTGTATGGGGTATGATATAGGTATGTCGAAAGTTAGTGTGTTTTTGTTGGGAAAACTTTCAAAAAAACATAAATACAGTGGCAATATGTATAATATACATATTTTTTAGGAATGAGTATAATGGATTTTATTTAACGAGTATTTTATGATAATATAATTTAATGAATTTAAAGAAAACCTAATGGGTGCTATGCGCGATGCGGGTTGTTATGATATTTTGTCACGAACACAATATTACTCACATTAGGGACCAAAATACATAAATGAAAGATATATATAAATTGATATCGTCCTAATTATGTGAAATTAGCTTTTCTGATTAAACTTTAATGTCTTTATGATTTTGATAATATGTATAGAAGTTAATTCAAATTGACACGCTATAACGTACATACATATATGTATGTACTCGTATATATGCATGTATCTCTAACATAAAATCTATGCATGTTTGTTTCTATATTTTAAGCCAAAACATATTAAGTTTTTTAATTGAGTAATAAATAAAACATCGGAATGCTTTGGGACGAGTCATTTGATATTTAAATTGAATTAAATAATATGTATTTTTAGAGATAGTTATTAATATGGATGGGGAATGTGGGACTCATATTATTTCAAATTTAACTTATATTTTGCTACACATTCTTGGAATAATATGAATTATAGACATTCATAAAATAAAGGAGGTTATATTGTCGATGTAAGTTCTTAAATAGTATTGAGTAGGTTTATAGTTGTTATACTATTGAGTCTTTTTGTTTCCAAGCGTTAGTTTTAAACGTTCTAGTAGAATCCCAAAGTGAAACAAGACAATATGGATAAGTTACTGCTCATGTCCCATTTTCTTAAATGAATTGTTTTGATTTCATTGCATAGTAAAAATCTGACAATCTTTAAAAAAAGGATTTAATAATTAGGTTTTTTAAATTTTTTGACATCACTCTTAACAATTAAAAATAAAACAATTTGATTGTTTGAAAATTGAACATTCGAGAAGACAAAAAGGTGTGCTATAGTCAAAAAAATATTGTTGAATACCTTGGTTTTAAGAAAGTTAAGATACATATATCTAAATGAATTACTGTCTTCTACGTTGAACACAAAAATGTAAAACTATTTTCTTACCACAAAACTCATAACAAAATTTTGTTAAGTTTAAAATATCCTTTGATTAAAAAGTAAATGTTTTAAGTTTTAAGCCGAATCCGAACGGCTTGTTTGAGAAAGCACTTTTCATGACAAGAATTACTCTTGGAGAATTTGTCAATTCCTCGCAGAGGCAAGACCTCTGGTATGACAGTCCAACGCACTAACCATCACGTCACGGGTACTACCATTGTTAATAAAATTCTATTTAAATCAGTCTAAATACAACTAATTTAAAGCAGGCCCAAGGCAGAAAAAGATTCACAATTGAAAACAAAAATAATTTAATGCAAGGAAGAATAACGTTTTTGACATCTGGTAAAATTTTGTAAAAATCGAATTGACAGTTTTTTTTAGAAAAAAAATAAAACCTAAAAAAAATACTAATAAAAGTTCACAAAAATTGATGTTTGATTCTCGATATCACAAAAATAGAATAAAGGTATTGACTTTAAAATGATTTCATTATATGTTAAATGTTGTAAACGGAAGAGAATGGTATTAGATTTGGTTTTCGACTGAAAATCCTGCGAAGATAAACATAATTTAGATTCTGAATATTTACAACCTAACTGCTTTGCTTCTAATGTTTTTTCCTCTTTTGAAACTTATTTAAAAATTATTTTATCATTGAAAAACAAAAAGTGTTATACCTTGTACTGAACAAGATTGTTTTTCTTAACAATTAAAATTTGCGGAGGTGATACCACTTTATGAAAAAAGAAGATTGAAATAAATAATGTAAAACTACATACCTTTTTCTCTTCTTCCAACTTTCTCAAAAATTTTCGAAAAACTAATGAAAGAAGGGATTACTTCTTTCATAGATAAAAATTGTTTGCTTAGCGAAAATCAATTTATATTTCGGTCCGGAAAGTCCATCCAATATGTAATTCTTCACCTTTGTAGTCAACTCTAGCTTAAATCATAATAAACCGCCTGTGGCTCTTTTTATCGAAATGACTGGTTGATCATGATTTACTGCTAAGTAAATTATTTAATGCAGAATTTACAGGAATTGTTATTTAACGGCTGAAGTCAAATTTAAAAGAAAGAGTTCAAAAAGTAGAAGTAAATGGTGGAATGACTGAAGCTCTTTATCTAAAATCTGGTGTACCTCAGGGCTTCGTACTTGTTCCCTTGATTTTTCTAGTTTATACTAACTCTCTCCTTAAATTGCAGTTGAATGGCTTTGTTACTGGTTTTGCGAATGATACATATATCGTTTACCTACTGGTCAAATTCAAAACATTGTAACATTCAAATTGAAGAAGATCTCGAAATTAATAGAACTTGATTCTCTGTTTATAAGTTATTCCTTACTGAAAAAAAAACTTAAATAATGTCCTTCAAAACTTTTAGTCATCTGATTTGCAATAAAAATTGATCAAATTGTAGACAACATCTAATTTGAATAATTTGCAATAAATATCGATTAACTGAAAGTAATGAGGAATTGTGAATTTTACCTATAAGACACCTTTACTTTTTTAAAGTACTAAAATTATTGTTCAAGCAAAGTGGTAACATTCCAAGTAGGAAATCGCACTTATGTATATAACTTATATTATCTACGTATAAATAATATGCATCTTGTCAATATACCCACGGCTCATAAAACTCATTTCTCTAACTTTTATAATGTTATTTAATAACAGAATCAGAACATCTCTAAATTGAAACTTTTTTTTTTTTTTAAAGTAAAAGACCCGCTTTTCACAATTGACTTATTTTGTATTAATAATTATTGTTAATATAATTTTGAATTATGAAACTAAGTATCTTTTGTTATTACATTTCTTTTTCTTTTAATTTTTATGAATAAATTTTTATTCTAAATTTAAAAATAAGTCGGATTTTCTTTCCTGACACTATAACACCAGAAATCACGAACCGATTTCCACGGTTTTGCATTCGTTGGAAAGGTCCCAAGCTCCGTGAGGTTTATAGCAGACAAAATTCAGGAAAGATTTCAACAGAAAAGCGGTGAACACCGTTTAGCTTCCAATAGAAAGCTTTTGTAAAAGTTCCGATTTGTGGAATTGAAAATTTTTAAATTTTTTGACGTTTCAAGGGTCCTATATTCTAAACAAAAGCTTACTTTTGGGAACCTTTTTTAGTCAACCATATCTCTAGAAACGTCAGAGATATCGACTTCAAATAACGTATGAAATCTACAATGAAGGAATGATTCTGATTGAGGATCAATGCTTGACTATTGCAAACAAGCTACTGATTGAAGTAGGAATGATTGCGCCAAATCGATCGATGCACGTTGCATTGAACCAAGAATTAAATCGAGAGCTGCAATACAATGTTGATACATTGCAGGAATTCGTTCAAAATAATGTGCCCTTGCTGAATGAACAGCAAAAACAAGTATACGAAGCATTAATGCAAGCGGTGGACAATAATACTGGTGGTCTATTCTTCCTGGAAGCACCTGGAGGAACAGGGAAAACATTTGTCATTTCATTGAATTTTCTGGAATTGCGGCAACTCTTTTAGATGGCGGTCGTACTGCACGTTCTGCGCTTAAGTTGCCACTCAATTTAAACACAATTGATACTCCAACATGCAATATTTCCCGATCCAGTGCAATGGGAAAATTGTTGATGCAATGCAAGCTCATTGTTTGGGATGAGTGCACAATGGCACATAAGAAATCACTTGAAGCACTTACCTTTACACTGAAGGATTTTCGACGAAGTAACAACGGATTGATGATATTATAGACAGGCGATTTCAGGCAGACGTTGCCAGTAATTCCCCGTGGAACGCCTGCAGATGGATAGAATGCTTGCCTGAAGGCATCACTTTTGTGGAATAACGTAAAAACATTATCGCTAACCACTAATATGAGAGTTCATCTTCAAAATGATGAAAACGCTGCACAATTTTCCAAACAATTGTTAGCTGTTGGAAATGGAAAAGTGCCAGTTGATGCGACAACTGGATTAATTACTCTTACCAACGACTTTTGCCGATTTGTAGACTCTCAATTAGCTCTTATTGAAAATGTTTTAACACATATTTGTGGGAATTATCCAACGGAGTTTTTGAACTCTCTGGAGTTACCAGGGTTTCCACCACATAACTTGCAACTCAAAGTTGGTTCAGTTATTATGATATTGCGTAATTTGAATCCACCGCGACTTTGCAACGGTACTCGACTTGCGGTGAAAAGACTTATGCCAAATTTGATTGAGGCAACCATTATTAACAGAAACTACGCAGGTGAAAATGAATGTATTCCTCGAATACCAAGGATTCCGACTGATCTTCCGTTTAACTTCAAACGATTGCAATTACCGTTTCACCTTGCGTTCGCAATAATTAACAAGTCGCAAGGCCAATCGCTTAGTGATTGCGGGATAAATTTAAAAAAACCATTGTTTTTCACATGGGCAGATATACGTTGCGTGTTCACGAGTTGGGAAACTATCCGCTTTGTTTGTGTTAACGTCAGACCAAAAAACAAAAAATGTGGTTAACCAAAGTGCACTTCAGTGAAACGGATAATTTATGGACAAGTATAACGGTATAACGCTTCGATTCAGTATTTACTTTAGATTCACTTTCATTTTTTACTTAGAGAAGTTCAACTAAATTACACTTCATTTTTGTAATCGAAATGAATTCAGTACTGTTGTGAAATGAAATAAAATTTTTCCTTTTCATATATAAAACAAAAAAAAAATAATTTGTCTTCATCTTTTAATCCCCAAACGAAATGTTACAAAAAACGAAGCCATCTGGTGGCGAAACGGAGTTCGCCGGGTTTGCTAGTTTTTATTCTAATTCTTTTTCTATTTTTTATGTAATATTTGAAATTTAAAAACAAATTGTTTGGCTTAAACAATTCTGTATTTTTGCAGCCCTGATTATCACTCGACATCAGTTTTTAATTCATGTAAATTGAAATTCGCTATACATCATTTTTTATTCTTTTATTTATTGTAATGCATGCATCCGGCATCCCAATTGTAATCCTTATTGTAAAGTGCAATAAGACCAATTTTTGAAAGTTGGCCTTATTTTACTTGGCTTCATTAACTGCAGTTCTTGGATCTACAAAAGTAAATCCTAATATAAAATATTAATTTGTATAAACTTGATCAGCAGGAATTTTCTAAACGTTGATTTTTCGTAATTGCAATCAAATTTCAAATTTGTTTAAGGCTCTTTTGAATAAATTACTTTCTTTCCAACTAATGTTTGATTTGAAAAACAAATATTTATATGTACATAGATTGTTGATAAAAATTTCCGCCAGAAACAACAATATGTACAAATTGAAGCCAAATTCAACAATTTTTTTAACATTCCATGACAATAAACCATTTATTACAAGTGCCATACCTACCAATCTATCTATTTCTATAAATGCAATTTCTCAGCTTAATGATACAACCATTTCAACCTAATGTTTATTAAAGGTTTCCTTCAATTAAGATAGGTTTTTTTCAGCAGGTAAAAGATATATTTGCATATCACTCGAAAGCGAAACCCACAAATGATTTACAGCACTCGCTCTCCCTTAAAAAAAAAAACACAAAACAAACGCTTTCAAAAAAAGGACAATCGGAAATTTATTTGTTTCGTTTTTTTTTTTTTAATTTTTGTATTTTGCTTGAAATATAATATTTTAAACGACAACACTTTTACACCATTGCACGCCACAGCACAATTACAATCGATTTGGAGAACTGAATCAGAAAAACCGAAAAACAAAAAAGGAAATTCAACGCAAAATTCACTGACCAACTTTTGTATTATCCAGCATTTAAAAAATATACATACAATCATTTTCAATTTAATTGAAACCAAATAAAACCAACAATAAAAAAAATAAAAATAAAAACAAAGTGAGAATGCAAGGAAGAAAAAAAACGGGGTAATGTCGTGCAACAAGGACTTTTGTGAGTGCCCACAAAATATCTCCCATTATTTTGCAAACCAGAAAACTATAAACTTTCACACTTCACCAGGGCTGGATTTTGATGATTGTTTTGTATTTATTTTTTAAACGATAAATCATTGCATTCTTTTATGTCATTTCAACCCATTTATTTGGCTAAAGGATTCAAAAAGTTCAAATAAAGGGTGTCCCAAAATTAAATTCAAATAAAATTTAATATTTCCGCCATTTGTGAAGAAAAATAATGCCAACCCTAGACGAAGTAAAGCTTTAAATTACTAATAAATTGGTTCGCCCAAAACCAAGCCTGAAATATCATAAAGCCTTAAATTGGTCACAAAGCCTAAAAAGTTAAAAAAAAAATGGCCAAAAACCCAAAGCGAATTTCGTTGCGCCTAAATAAATTTTAAATAGATGAACGCCCAAATTTCGTGCTGTCATTATGCCCAAAAGAATTTTTAATTTTGAATTTGGGTTTCAACAAAGATATTTCACACCATTTAAATTAAAAACTTCATATATAAATGATTAAAATGATTTGTGACAACCTTTTTTGAAAATATTGCTAGAAACTTCATTGTGAAACGATGACTTTTGAAATTGTCAAATGCCGCTGTTTAAAGCACTATTCACATGAGCACGACCAACGAATGGACGAATATTCGTTGATTTTGACATTTCTTTCACATGAGAGTTTTTAATTCGTCGCGAATGAAGTTTGACATTCACCACCGAAACCAAAACAAGAATGATTTTTTTTGGTTGAGTACGCGCGATTTTTTTATTCGTTGCGAGTGTGGATAATGTGGAACGCGAATAAAGTTTGACAGTTAGTATCAACTAATTTTTTTTTCGCTACGAATAAATTTGTTTTCTTAAATTTATTAATATATGATATTGAAAAGTAAAAGAATGCATCATAAATCAAAAATAGAAACTATATTGCTATCGTTTTGTTAAGAATTTGTGTGGAAATATGTCTTCAAACGTATATAAACTCACATTTTGTAATTCATTCGTCGTTCGTTGGTCGCGCTTATGTAAATACTGCTTACGATATTTGACAAATGCTAAATGTAACTGGGCTTGATAGCGTTCGGAATCAGGCTCTCATTTGGAAAATGCGTTTTCTCAATTCTTATAGGTTCCAATCTGGAATCCACAAAATAAAGTCTTACTTAGATCCTCCCATCTATAAAGTGCGTGGGTGTTCCCTACCGGGACATATGGCCTCAACTACTCCTATGCGCCATTGTCTGCAGTTTCCGGCGTTTGAGCTTATTTCAGCTTTTTCCCATTCTCGACGGTTCCTCCTCAACTGTTCTTCTTCACGTGCTTTTTGGTCTACTGATTTCTTGTGTGAGTGGGTTCATAGTTGTCATCACATGTCCTGCAGTACAGCCATTACCTTTTCGAAGCGTGCGTGGGTCCAATCCACTGGCTCTTGCACTTTCTTATAATAGCGGTAATGGGTGCCTGGCCCTTAATCTTATATGGTTCTTCAATGGATATACGATTGGTTCAGAAAACCCGTAAGATGTTTTGTAGACACCTATTAATGAAGGTCTGTTTCCTGGAAATAGTTGCTGTTGTTTTCTAGGTGCTGCAACAGTACTGATTCGATGTTTGAGCTTTGTCTTCAAGCAGAGAGAGTTGTTCCTCCAAACATTGGACAATATCCCGAACACAGCCTTAGATTTTTTGGTTTGTTCGGTTCCTCCTTCGGTGTAGACCACACTTTCAAGATACTGAAAATTCTTCACTTTTTCTACTGGTTGATGCGCAATGTTTTCCAAAGGTTTTGAGCAGCAGGCTCCACAGCTGAGCATCTTAGTTTTTCCCGTGTTGATTTTCAAGGCACCGATTTCTGCTTCGCTCTCCATCCACGTTGCCATTTGATGGAGATCCATTATTCTGTTCTATAGTGAGCATACGTACACCGTCTGCATAGTCAAGAAGTTTTAGGTATGTTGTCAGAGTCCATCTAATTCCTCCATTTCCTGTCAAGGCCGCCCGCAACACATCAATGATCACCAAAAAGAAAAGAATTGGTGATAGTATGTAACCCTGCCTGGATCTACTTTGGACTTCAAACTCCTTCGACAACCTACCACCGTGTTAGACGTGGCATTTAGACCTATCATAAGTCGCCTTGATAATATAGATACATTTATCCGGGATACCCTTCCACCGTGAAGTAAGCCAGAAATATTCGCTTTTGACGATGTCAAAAGCCTTCTCAAAATCGATGCAAAGCAAATAAAGTGGTGATCTATATTTGACGCACTGTTCGATGACGATCAGCAAGGTTGTAATGCGATGGTGTGCCTAAAGGGTCTTTCCTTTTTCTGACACTCATTCTTATTTTGTATTAATTATTCCTCGTCTAAAACATCAAATCTATTTACCTGTTTCGCTTTTAAATTTTTTTTTATATTCACAACCCTATTCTTTAGATATTTTTATAATCAACCGCATAGTATTTTTACATCATTTTAAAAATGGAAATGCATCCATTTTACAGTGGAACAATTAGTTGCTATTTTCTCATTATGCAATTCGCACCTCTAAAAATACTCATCACAACTCCATGAAGACCAACATCGTACTATCAAGTACAGAGATTGATTCTTTAATCGTACTACACGAATGTAAAATTATTTAGCATAGAACTTCTTTTTTTACAGAAATTTTTTGTATCAGTTATTTATTACTAAGTTAAGTTAGGGCCGCTCTGAAAAAAGTTTAATTGTTTACCTAACAAAAATGTTGAGTCATTTTTTTGTTTTAAAACAAATCAAAAATCTAAAACGGTCTATTTAAAACCCTTATTTCCAAGTTTGAACTTAATCGACTCGATGGTGTAGGCTGAATGACAGACAGACAGACGGTAGGAAACTTTCCTCGAAGCAAGGAAATCGTTTAAAAAAATCGTTTAAATAGGGCTACAAAGTGTAATTAAAAAATTGTGGTTCTGCTCAAGTTATTTCAATGTTTCTATCTTGCTAAAACTAAGTCACACTATGAGATAACAAAGCTAAAACTTTAGACCTTTTCGAAGGCGTAAATGTCCAAAACCACCAAGAGTTCAATTTTGCTGACAAGTTCAGCGTAAATATAAATAAATAAATTACGAGTTGTAACGAACATTCCTGTCAGGGATGAAGGGGACCTACAGTTTATGTGCTCTTACTCTTAAAGGAGTTGTCAATTCCTAGCAAGAAGCAGTACCTGTGCACAGGCTCAAATTGCATGTCTTTCAACAACGAACTTAGCCATGACTCTGAAAAAATTTCAAATATGTTTGCAAATTTTTTCAAAGATGCTTTCGAACTAGCGAACTCCTGTCAATCGCCTGAGTTATTGGCCCTCTCACAAAACTTCTCTCATTTGAATTCAATGAGTCTTTGGATCTCCTAAGATAAAATCGTTCGCAAAGCTTCAGAACTTGACGTTTGTTATAGCCCTGGTCCAGATGGTGTACCTTCTTATATTTTGAAAAAATGCGCATCCTATTTATCCTATCCTCTTCAAATTCTTTTTAATGAATCGCTCAAATCTTCAATTTTTCCTGAATTTTGGAAGAGTTCATACATACATAACACCGATACATAAAAAAGGTAGTAGAAATGAAATACAAAATTATTGTCCCATTGCAAAACTGTCCGTCATCCCTAAGTTATTTGAGTCCATTATTTGTAAAGTCATATCGTTTAATTGTAAGTCTATAATTTGTGACAGTCAACATGGTTTTGTTCAAAATAAGTCAACAATTACTAACCTCTTTCATTTGAGTTCTTTTTGTTTAGATTCGTTTGAAAAACGGAAACAAGTTCACTGTGTCTTCACAGACTTCAGTAAGGCCTTTGATAAATTGTGCCATAAAACCTTAACTTTCAAACTTAAATCCCAAGGCTTTAACGATAAATTTGTTAGTTGGGTTTCGTCGAGCTTATATAATAGATCACACAGCGTAATTTTAAGGAATAAGCGGTCATCATATTTGTATACCAACTCTGGCGTACCACAAGGTAGCCACTTAGGACCTTTACTGTTTATTTTGTACTTTAACGACTTACCTTCTATTATAAAACACTCATCTGTTCTAATTTACGCTGATGACATTAAAATTTTCAAACGTATTGACTCACTTAACGACTGTTTACTCCTACAATATGATCTAAAGAGTTTTTGCGAATGGTGTTTTATAAATAAGCTTTTACTAAACATAGACAAATGTAAATCAATGTGATGTTTTACACGCAAACAAAATGTTTTGACTTTCAATTATTATCAATTAGACTCTTCTTATTTGACTAAACTCTCTACTTTCTCTGACCTAGGTATTATTCTTGACTCAAAATTAACTTTTACAAAAATCATTATTACTATACTCATAGCAGACCTCTAGCATGACAGTCCTACGCACTAACCATCACGCCATACAGTTACTACGACCAGTTAAGCGTATTATTTCTAAAACATTTATACTAAAGTTACTTAAAATAGTTCCTGGAAATAGGTTACAATATGAGCTTTTGGTCGAACATGATTAACGTGCAGGTATCGTGTAGTTTTTCAAGAGCCACGTACTTGGTTGTATAACATTACGTTTATTTTTCAACTCCGGCACTGCTGTGAATAGTAAATGGTTTTCTCATTGTCGTTCAGCGGAGCGGTGGTGCAGAACTCAAGGCCCAAGCAACACACAGCTTATACATACAATATACATTTTATTATGGCATTTCGCAATATCCTGTGACCCACATGTGATTTGGTTAAATGCGCGGATAAAACTGTGGAAATAAAAGACAAAAACCAAGTTTCACAAAAAAGGACAAACACACACGGAGAAATTGTGTTAAATTGAAGTCCTCCCGTTTACCCTCTCTAAGAGAGATCCCAAGAGAAACCACCCACAAAAGGCGACGAGACGTGACAACAGACGACAAACTACTACGCCAACAGACGGACGGACGGACGGTCGCACGCGGACGTCCCAAACCTGGACAATGCAGATGAAACACAAAAAGGATTGTTTTTCCCTACCAGACATCCAGATCCCGGCTGTGTCATGTATGCTATTATTATTTTTCACCTTCCTTAATGCCATGTGTTTTTCGCTCTTGTCATTTATTCGCACAGGATAATGTCATACAAATAAAGGTAGGTACCTCGTAGGATGTGTACAGTTTATTCTGATGTGTTTCGTAGTGTATGAACGTTACATTAAAAAGCAAAATATCAACTCCAAGGATTGAATTACTATCGCTTATGCTATATATTATGGCGTTGGTATCCTTGTAGGTATAGCGAGCAAAAGCGAAAGGATAATGAGAATGCAACGAGTCGGCATAAACGTTTCACCTCATTTTATGACAAGCATTATAGTGACGTTTTGCATTTGTTAATGACGGGTACTTTAAGTGAGAACTTATGCCTTAATGTTTCTCTTTCCCTCGCTATAGGTTACCTTATACCATGTAGCACATATATCGTGTGGCACAGTCGGAGATTTAAAATAGTTTTGCTTTTTTTATTTTTTTTTCTATTTTTTTTTATTTTTTTTGTACCACAAAAGTTTTCTTCCTGATTTCATTGTCTCGCTTGAGCTTTGAACATTAATCGCATTATAATTACAAGGGAGTTTTGTGTGGAAACAACTTAAAAAACAACATCAACAAATGTTGCAACAAGCTAAAAGTTTTTATGTCCTTGTTTCTGTTTCTGTTTGAGTTTGTGTTGTGTTTTTTTTTTAGTATTGTTGTTTTAGGTAGGTTAGGCAAGGTAGGCAGGTATACCACAGGACCCTTCACTCCACACCAAGTTGCTATAACAAAGGATGCTTCTATATACCTTGTGTTGTGTTTTGTACTCAACCCATACCTGGATTGGCAGGTAGCTTATTTTTATTTTTCATTTTTGATACTGTTGTTGTAGAAAATGAGTATTTTTATCCTGTTTAATGTTGCATTTTTACCTCATTTTCATCGTGTATAATATGGAAGGCGTTGAATAAAGAATGAGAGAAAAACGGTACCTTAAACGTGTGTCCAACATCAAAATCACCGGCTACCGGATACCTCACAGCTTGTACCTTTTTTTTTTTTTTCTCTTCTTATAGACGACATAAGTTTCGTATAATAAAAGTCCTTTTTTGAAGACCGAAAAGTGCTATAGGTATGGGAAAGCAGGAGGACAGTTTTAATTTGCTGCTTTTCCAGGGCAGTATTAATTTGGGTCTCTTTAAAATTAAAAATAAAACTTAAAAGGTAGGTCGAGGCAGAATAAAAACATGATTGTTAGCTAGTTGATATTAAGAGCTAAATAGAGGTACCTCTCAACCTTACCTGGTATATAGAAATAAAGTAGGTTGGTAGGTAGGTTTCTACAGTGTATATACAATTTTAGGGATAACGTCTGAAAACTTCGATTTTTATAAGGTTTTTGGTTAAACAGTTGGTAGATTTTGAATGAATGTGCTTAATTTTGACCATGAGACAAAACTTGTAGAGGCTCAACCTAAGGTCAGACATTGATTATAATGAAACAATAATACTCCTGACCTGATGGTCTCATGCATTGTACTTTTTTAATAATTTGCAATAAAATTCACCTTTTTAATAAGAAAAATATGAATTCTGAAAATATTTCAGTACATCAAGTTTGTTGCTCACGAAAATGTTTAAAAGGCTTGCAGGTTGAGAATTAATTCAGGGTGTTATTACAACAGTGGTTATAAAGGTAAAATATTAAACTTGATTCTATCTTAGCTTTTCATTGTGTCTGTAAATTTAACGAAAAAAAGAGGGTTATCCATTTTGCGGTTTCAATAGGAAAATAAATAAATTAGGTGGCGCAACAGTCCGTTGAGAACTAGGGGCTAGTGACTTACAACTCTCAACCATTCCTGTGTGCGAGTACTGTTATCAGGGATGGAGGGGACCTACTGTTTTAAGCGGAATCCGAACGGATTACTCTTGGAGGATTTGTCAATTCCTCGCTAGAGGCAGTACCTGTGAAACAAAATTCATGTTTTTTTTAATGTTTTTTTTTTTTGTATATTTTTTTGTATTTTTTTTTTTTTTGTATTTTTTGTGTATATATTTTTTTTTGTGCCACCATGTATATTCTACTAAAAACTAAACCCTAAAACTATAAAACAAGTATGTAAGCCGGCCAAGGCTTTAAACCCCATCCCGACTACCCACTATCAAGTGCCGATTGAAGCCACCAAAACTGGTTCTCCTGCTTCACTATATCAATTCGGTCCCGTTCGGACACAGCCCTACTGAACCGAAGGAGCTCTGCTCCGTCTTGTGCCATGTGGTCCCGATTGTACAGGAGTCGCCTATCCTCGGTTCGTCGTCTGACGTGGTAGATTAGCGGAACTGCCAATCTATCCTGTATCAGACCGCATCTATCTTAAAAGACGAATGCCTCTGGTGGAATGAAGCCACTCAAGCGTGCACTTTCAAAATACTCGTCGTTCGGATAGAACGAACCGAAAATTAAATTGTTGGTCGAAGACATATGTAGCTCTTGCAATGTGACCTCGAACGAGTTTTATGACGAAATTGTCAATTCTGTTGATTCGAGCCCCGTTGTATAGGAACTCGTTGGAATAGTAATGCACGTAAGAAGATTCGGCTGTTCGATATAAGCCGGTACAGCGTCGTAAACACTACCGCTCGAACACCCGGAACTTTTTCATCTGGGATGGGGCAACGTTGAACCACACATGACTACCATAAACGATCATCGGCCGTTTGAGGGCCATGTAGCAAATTACCTTCACTCTGGGGTCAAGCCGACTGCTAAAAAACAGCCGTTTCGTCAGAGCGAAGGCTCCTCTGGCCCTGCTCAGAGTAGCATTTATATGTCTGTCGAAATATAAATACTGATCTAACCAGAAACCGAGGTACTTCACTACACTTTTGCTCGCTAATGGCTGCCCGTGAAGATCAACGATGACCATCTTGCGCCAATTCTTGCACGTATCCCTCGAGGCTCTAGCCAACGGAGTCCGAAACAGAATTGTCTCCTACTTCTGGACATTTATTTTCAGTTTCCAGTCGTCGCAATATCGCTGAATCTTGTCGAAATCACGCTGCAAGAGAATTCTAATAACCTCAACCTTTCGGGCCGTTCTGTACGCAATTAGATCGTCGTCGTACGCAATTGCCTTTGTAAGACTACCTATCAGATCGCTGGTGTAAATGTTGAAGAGAATCGGCGAATTCACCGCTCCCTGTTGAAGACCATTTTTAATTAAGAATGTTGTAGTAGAGGTTACATTGCCACTTTTGACAACAAACTTTCTACCGTTAAGCCTATCATAAAGTATATACAACAATGGCTTGCTTATGTCAAGCCTGCTCAGTTTTAGGTAAACACCCTCTAACCATACGGTGTTAAAGGCCTTTTCCAAATCAACCAGAACACCACCTGTGCATTGTTATTTTGATTTATTCCGTTGGATATCAGAAACGAGTTTAGACGCAGCATGAATTGTGTCATGACCTTCCTTGAACCCGAACTGTTTATCCGGAATTATTTTGTTGTCCGCAGCCCACTTAGTCAGAGTCCTATTGATGATCTTTTCGAAAACTTTGCTGATGCTCGGAAGAAGACTTATCGACCGAAGATTTGACTGGTTCGAGTTGTCTTTTCCCTTTTTCGGGAGAGGATGAACCACAGCGGATAATATGCATTATTAAAGTGTGTGGTATAAATGTCAAATGCCTCCATCGGTCTTAGTACATCGACACCTGCTGACTTTTTATTTTTTATTGAGTTGAAGATGAGCTGAAGCTCAACCTTCGTTACTAACAAGGGACTTGGTTCCGTTTGCTCGGCGATTATGGCATTTGCCAAGGAATCGTCATTGAACCGCATGAAACCGCGGTTCTCAGATCGCCATTGTCTCCTCCATTCTCTATCTATGCAGACGGGACCAAAAATCACACAAAGAATTTTTCTAAGATGTTCTCATCTTGCCTTGACAAGGTCCAAGCGTAAGCTCCATAAATGAGACCCGGGAAAAGCGTGTCTTACATATATTGACTTAAGATGCTGGAGAGAGAACTTTACTACTCAATTTCCTGCTAAGTCCAAAGAAGCAGCAGAAGTCCAAAGAAGCAGTTTTGTACAAGACGTCATCGTTCAATGTCCTTTTTTGATTACAGAATATGCTTGGTCTTAGACTCATCGACCACTAAACCCATCCAAAAACGGTCCACTGACATCACGCCTCGATCTTCCAACTATGTCAATATAATAGGCGTATCCGAGTAATTTCATGAACCTTTGGAAGATTGTGCCTGTAGCGTTGACGATTGAGTTTTGCACGAATCTTTCTAGAACTATGTTAAAGAAGTCGCATAACAGTGCATTGAATTTGTGTTTAAAACCTTTTTTTGAAATCAAATGCAACAGTGTGATCTCTTCCGACCTTGATGGAGCAGCGTGCATTTTTCATCGTCATTCTACACAAACGGACAAGTTTGACATGGATGCCAAAACTAGTAAGAAAGATGCTCTGTAAAGCTCTTTCCTGTAGATGCTGTCATACTCGGCCTTGAAATAGATAAAGAGGTCTTGGGTATCAAATATCAATATGATAACCTGGGTTTTTTCCAAGATCATCCTTAATGTAAATATATGTTCAATGGTGGACTTTCCAGGTCTGAAGCCACTCTGATATTGACCAGTCAGGTTGTTGACGAACGGCTTCAGACACATAATACGTCAGAAAGGATATTATACGCTACGTTCGGTCATCAGTATGACTTTGTAGTTGGCACGATTCTTAGGATCGTAAAATTAACAACTAACCTCTTTAAATATGTACGTCTGGAAAGGAGCCATTAGGTGACTTTTTGTTTTAAGGTACATGGTATTCAAAGTTTATCTCTGGATTGTCGTTTCCAATCATCCAATTTCGTGAAATAATTATTTCTATTCATATTCTTACATTACATTACATTACATACTACTCAGCACATAAATGTACAGAGTAGAGACACAGAAGGACAGAGGAGAAAGAACAACACAGAAAGAACACATGACAACAGCACGCGGTAGGTTTCGAGACGGTCCCCCATCTTTCTACTAACCACGCTCACTGATGCTTGATTTCGGTGATCGATGGGAACCGAAGCTTTATCTAGGCCGTTGCCATTTTCATATTCTTATTTCTGATATAATATTTGAAATTCTGTACAGTTTTTTTTAGTTATTTATGCATAAGAAATAAAACCCATCTTGAAAATATAATAAAGGAGCTTTTACCCAATTCAAAACAGAATAATTATAACAAGAATTGAAAAAAGACATTGATATTTGAAGTAAAAGACGAAAACCAGTTCTACGAAAACCTCAAGAAATCTAGTTCTAAAACTGAAAATCCTTACTGATTTAACTTTTTCGGATATGAATAAATTCAGGGAATCTGGAATTTCTTCAATTGTTAACAAATGTAACCTACAAATGCAAACGCAAAGCGTATGTTTCATACCTATTTCAAAAATAACATCTTTATTAACCTTTCAAAACACGCCATCACGTAACATTTAACATAAAATATCTACTTACTTACCTATAAGACTTGCCTCCTATACACATTATCTTTTTTAATACCACATCAACACGTAAATTGTGTAGGCAGGTACGTACTGGTTATATTTTGTAGTACATACATTTATGACACATAAAGTACCCACTAAGTTTAATTATCCAAAACATGTCATTACGTGGTAAAAACATCATAAACTCAAATTCTGTTAAAAACAAAAATAAAAAGAGTTAACTCAAAAGGTGGGAGGTTCTTTTTTCACATAATAAAAAAACACGACTTAGTGCCACATGTATAGAAGAGAGTACCTATTACTTATATGAGTACGAAAATAATGTACTCAATAAATTTTTTTCAAATCCTTTTCGATTCGACAAAAGCTTGACTTTATAAAAATTCAATCAAATATCGTCTATATATACATACATACCTACATCAGTCACATTTTCTTATTTTCATTGCAATCCACTTAAATCAAGCTTTATTTCTTCCTTCTTTCTTCCTTCTTTTTCTTTTGGAAAGAAATAATAAAAATAAAAATAAAACCAAAGGAATAAATAAAAATACCATACATCATCAGAAATATTTCCCTTTTGTCAATAAAGAAGCACAAACAAAATAAAAACGAAGAAATCAAGGATAAATGCACTAAAGGATTATATGACGCGCGCACATATGTTCAAGCCATCATCATTTCCACCCACATCGAACCTCAGACTCATATTAAAGGAATCACAAACAACAAAGAGTTATCATCAAAAAAGTAGAAGAACAAAAAAAAAACACCTTGTGTGCGAGATTTTTTTCAAGGATAATAAAAACACATAAAAACCGCTTTTGTCATTCCGCAGATACTTTGCATTATTTGTCTTATGGTTTCGTTTTAGTGTCACCGTTGGTTGTCGTTGTCATATCGCGTTGACTTATTTTATTCTTTTGTGAAAGTTTTATTCTACCGCAAAAGGATAGGATTTGTAGATAGAGTACTCTTAGGTTGATATGTTGACAGGCCTTAAGAATATAGTAGTTCTGACAATTGAGTTTTGTTTATTTATTTTTTAAACTTTCAATAGTAACAATTTTACTGTCAATTGCTTAATGGAGGAATTGATTCTTTTTTTGGAGAAAAGTGGGAGTGTACAAAGATTCTTCATTTTGAATTAAATAAGTTTGTATCTGGAATTAAATAAGTTTGTATCTGGCCTCTTTTGAGTTCAGTTCGAAATTATGGGATAGTATTATAAGCTATAACTATGGTTCAAACTTAAGTTCAACCACCCATATTTTAAGCTTTCTTCTTTTAAAATAAAACAAAAATGGGACGCTGTGGTACAATATTGTTGTTGTTATCCAAGTGCATTCCTTTGTTCAAAACTTGAAAATAACTCACACAGGAGCCCCCATTAACATAACAAGCTCAAGCCTTTTGGATACAATTCCAAAAAGTAAATTAAATTTATAAGTTTTAGAAACGATATTTTTATTTAAAAGAGAAATATTTATGTACTTATAAAAAAAGATAACATAATAAGCACATTCTTATAATAACACAATTCAAAGGTTTAACTCATAGCTTAAGTTTATGTATTTTCCTTCAAAATTTATTTTTAAGAGGTCATCAAATAACCTTTCAAAACAATGCTAAAACGATTAAAGCTTCCGCAATTTGATTGTGATTGATGATAATCCCGGCTCGACATCCGGAATCCAGTCCTGGCATCATACAATAAATTTCTCCATTTATTCCGATCGCGAGTCGAAGCTATCCAGTTGCGCACCCTAAGGCTTGTTTCACACTATACGCTTTCATATTATATACGGTCACGGTCTCTAGCAAAATGTAGCCGTTCGGTTTTTTGCCGTACGGTCAAAACCGTATAGTGTGAAACAAGCCTATAAGGCCTCTTTCACACGAGACGGTTTCGTCGGTACGGTTAAAATCCAAACGGTTTTTATCCGTGAGCCATTGATAGTAAACTAATAAAATTAACTAAAGCTTTCACACTGAAAGGAGACGGGTTTTTTCCGTACGGACGATTTAAAACAGCCTTCTCAATGACTGAAATATACGGCGACCGTGCCGTCGCCATCTTATCAGTAGCGTACGTAGTCACGTACGTAGTTACGAGAACGCATTCACAACAGACGATTTTTATTCGTCTGCCGTCCGTTTTTGTGGTCACTTGTACTAAATAAAAATAACTAAAATATAACCAAACGTAGACGATTCACGGGGAAAATACGTTATGTGTGAAAACAAAGCCCGTACGGAAAAAAATCGTACGGATTTTAACCGTACGGACGAAACCGTTTCGTGTGAAAGAGGGCTAAGGCGTATATGCTCTTCTTCGCGCCTCTAACAAAATGTCGCCGTCCGGTTTTTTGCCGTACGGTCAAAACTGTATAGTGTGAAACAAGCCTAAGGCATCGCTCATCCTAGTTAATGCCATCTCTCCAGCGTATGGGCTGTCACGCTGTCGCCTTCCATAAAATGTACTACAAAGGACTTTCCGAGTTGTTCCTCTTCACTCATCCGAGCAATTTGTCCAGCTCACGGAGTCTACCGAGCTTAATTTTTGTCACAATATCAACTTCGAGGTAGATTACATAGGTACAGTTCTTGCTTGCAGCGTCTCCGGAATTGTCCTTTCTCACGTAAGGGGCCAACAATTCTCCCCAAGAGCTTTCTCTTGAATGCGCCTAAGAAGTCGGAGTGCCTTTTATTAAGCACCTAGGTCTCGAACCCATATATTATGTGAGTACTGGCAGAACCATTGTCCTGCAGCAGCTTAGAAGTTTTGGTAAGGTTTCTGGATTTAAAAAGCTTTGACAGACTGAAGTTGGCCTTGTTGGATTTGAGCAACCGCCAACGTATTTTCATCTTTTAGGTATGTTGTTATCGGCTGCTAATATTGACCGAAGGTATTTGAAGGATTGCACTTCTTCTAATCCCTGCAACCTTAAATGTTTGAATTGTTTTTCTCGCAGTTGACGCCAACAGTCAACACGTGTACTTTGTTTTTCTTTTGCTAATGTGCAGCCCCAGACTTTTTACCACCAGCTCGATCTGGTTGAAGAAATCGTGTAAAGCTTGTTCGGTTCTTCCGATGATGTCGATGTTGTCTGCATAAACCATATTATTTATTGGCTAGACCTGGTGACGATGGTCCCTCTTGTTGACGTGCTAGACTCACGGATTGCTTTCTCCAACACCAGGTTGAGGAGGAGGCAGGCCAAACCATCCCCTTGTTGGAGTCCATTGTAGATGTCGATTGGTCTGGATAGCAGTCCGGCTAAATGGCTTGGTGGCATATGGGCTTCTTCTTGAAGTGGTGAAGCCTGCACTTCTTAGTGAGCTGGCCGCTAATCAATTCATTAAAGTACATTTCCCATCTCTCCAGTATGCCTGCAGGATCGGTAATCAGATTTCCCTCTACGTCCTTGCAATATGTTCAGCGCGATGTATACTGAGTCATATTTCGGGAAGATTGTTAGAATTTCCGTACCTGGTGCGGAACTCACTCTCGGCTTTGTTCACGTTCACAAATCAAGCTGCTTTTTTCTGTCTGTGAAGAGTGTGAAGCCGTTTTTCTGTTCTTCTGAGCTCTTTCTGGCATACTGACCCAAGGACTTACTCTCCCCCCATCGAGCTCGTTGAGGGCGAGTCCTAACGCATGACTAAAGGCGTGTTGATTCGAACCTGATCGGCAAATGCAATACGTCTTCAAAAGGCAACCCGCCCTCGGAACACCGACCGTGCCAACAAGAAAAAGTGATCCCAGTCCATATTGGCACCTCAGTACCTTCGTACCGTCAGTCATCAGGCTGGATCAGGTGCGAAGGTCTATCATAAACATGGTCAATCTGGTTACGAGTGACTCCATCAAGTGATACCCAGGTGGCATTCTACATATCTTAACGCAGGAAAGTGGTATGACCAAGTTTTTTGATGCTGTCAATTCTAAGACTCGAAGTCCGTTGTCATTAGTGTTCTCATGCAAACTATGGGTGCCACCGTAACGCTTGACACCAGCCCCTTACCTATTTTTGCAAGAATGACTTTAAAATCATAATTTAGGCAGGCATTACGGACCCTTTCGACTTGAGGTAATAAGTCTTTTTCTCTTCGTCAGGGGACTCCTCCGTACGTCCGTGAACGTTTATGAGGCTGATGTTCTGAAATTTTTTTCGCACGCGTGCATAACCTTTTGCTTCTAGCGTTAAAGCCGATAATAGTAGACTTCACTTTTTCGCTGAATAGAAAGAATACTCCGATCATATGGTGTTTTGTATGAAAGCTGTTATATATGTCATATTTTTCCTTCTGTAAAACATCGCTCACTGTAAATCTTATCTCTTGTATCGCTGTTATGTCAGCCTTGTACATTGACGCTCTATAGAGCGATATTTCGTTCCATGATAAATCGTTGTTTCATTTTTGTTGCCGTGGTTGTCGTGGTGAAATCAGTTAATTTCCGAGACTTGTTGTTTGTCTCGTATAATGAGATATTTTACGGGACAGATTATCAGTCTGTCTGCCAACCTGAAGAAATAGCCTGCCATTATTAGCCAAACTTTTTGGGCTTTGTTTATAGCGCCTGCTACGAAGAGGCTATGGTCACGCTACCATCAGTTCCAAATAGTTACGGCACGTGCATGTTTTTGTATGCTTCATGTTATTTAAACGTTTTTTAAACATCTCGAATATCTCGTCAACAAACAACTAAAAATTCAGTTATTGATTGGATCACTTAAAAGTTTTTTTTTTAATTTTTAAAAAGTTTAAATTTAGAAAGTTAAAAACGCACGGACATGTATTTCGATTCTTAGTCTGTTACGTAAGGCTTTTCCAAATGGAGACTTGAAACAAGTCTACCATACTATCAGTACTGCTTACATTAATTTTGGGACATTCAACAAGGAAGAGATTTTGGTCCAAAATGGAGAAATTTATAACACCCACTTGCTCTGTTAATTTCAGACCTTTCAAAATCCAACCAAAGTCAAAAGTTCTTCTAAGAGGAACTTGCTAAATTACCCCACCTAGAAAAAAATAAAGTTACACACAAAAGTTCGAAATTTTCAACAACATTTTACTTATTCTTTCAACTCCAAATATGTTCACATCGAGTTTAAAAGCGATTTGAAGCTATGGTTTTTATAGCTTTTAAGAATAAAATTTCATAATGCTATTGAATAATGAAGTAGCGTGAGAAAAAAACATTGCATGTTCTTAGATTTTTCTTTAAACTCCACTGACTTAAACGCAATTTTTCCAAAAAGCTTACATAAATTATAGCCTTTTAAGCATTGATAAAATACTAAACCTTTTTTTTTTTTAATTTAAAGAACTTAATAACATCAGATTTGATAAATTATGAGAAAAAAAGTCAATGAATCTTTTTGTTGGAGTCATAATCGAATGCTCCTGTCACATAATCATACCGCCCTAAAAAGGACATAAGGAAAAAAGTTTAATAGAAACCAAAACGGCTCAAAATACAACACAAAAAGAAACATTCAAACATTAAAAAACTTTCATAAAACCCTTTCTCTTGGAAACATATTGTCCTTGAGCTATACCTACTTAGAAAATACATATGTACATACGTATTTGCATGCTTTGGCTTTATTGTATGGGATCAAAAATAATCACTATAGAAAAGTGGAATACAAACAAAATACATAATCTTCTGCAGACGTGACTGTCTTCTCTATATTCTCTTTCTTCTTCTTCTGTCATCTATAAGTCATGGGCCTTTGCTTTTCTGAGATTCTGAGATGCTCCTGCTGCTACTTGACAGTTCTGGAAAAGTTTTTATTAAATTCTTTCTTTTTTTTATTCGTCTTTAAGTCATTTATGGTGCGTTTGTTTCAAAACAATTTTTGTAATTTTTGTTGTGTTGTTGTTGTTGTGTCTGTCACTGTCTACACAGATTGCTTGGCAACTTTTCATCATTATCATCATCATTTTCCTATGTGCAAGGTAGGACAAAGATACTTTCGATATCTGTTTCATTTTAAAGGACACCCCAGGCATCATAAGTTCTCGGTAGAAAACTACAAAGGACATATTCCAAAATAATCAGGGGCAGGGGGAGGGGGAGACAGATAGATATCCTCGCCTTATCAAGGATACTTTTTTCGAAGAAAATAAAATCGACTAGAAGTGATGAGGAGAAAGAAGACCGGACGACGATGGTAATGGTGATGGACGGGCAGAAAAAATCCATCCTGCTTCACTTAGTTGAATCGAATTCTCCCAAAGGAGGAACATGGAAGAGCAGTTCCCCACCCCATCCTTCCTCGTCTTGCCTTGTCTCGCCTTGACTCGCCTGTTGTGTCCTTAAGCTTGGAAAACGTTGTCATCACTGTCCAGTGTCCATTGTCCTTACAGCAAAACGAAGTATTATAATAAATAAGTTCTTTAACGCAGGGGACTGAGAGGTCCTTCATATCTTATTTTTTTTATCTTTATCGTCCCAGAAAAATCGCTTGACATTACGTTTCTTTTTTTTTCTTTTTATTTTATTGCAAGGACGATTTATTCCGAAAATTACTAAGATTACATCCAGACCCAGCACCCCAACATCGAACATCCAACACCCAGCACCCATCCAGAAATGAGTATATGAGTTCATATTTTCTGTGCGTTCGTTGTGTTCTCGAATATGTAACTTACGGTTCAAGTGCGCGTATGTCCTGATCCTGATCCTTGATGTGTTTCATATTATATCTTCGTACAACGCTCTGTACGACTGTGAGGAGAGCAATCAAAGTTTTCTCTCAGTCCATTACATGTCGAGATGAATATCAATGCGGTAAATGGTCTGATATTATGTAATATCCGATGCAATAGTCGTGGCCTGGTTGGATATGACTATAAGAGTGGCTGATGGGATTGGAAGGAAGAGCAGGAGCAGAAGCAGGACAGTCCGAGGGCAGATTGAGATTGGATTCGCTAAATGGCAGCAGGATGTTGGGATTTCTTTTTTATTATTTATCTGAGGAGTATATACATGGAAGTAGGTGTGGGGATAGGTACGAGTATGCCAAACCCCACCCATCAGAAAATATTGGATTTGTGGTATTTTATTTGTGATTTAAGTCCTTTTTTCTGCTTTAAGGAGCAATAAGTACTGACAAGAACAGCGAGCAATTTTATTAATATTTTTTTTTCTCATATGGCAGAAAGGGAATTAAATTTCTGCAAATAAATAGTTGTAACTTTTGTATGTACTTATGTTGTATGAAGTAAGACTGACGAAGACCTACGCACGCCTACGAAGAACGTGCGTGTGCTATACGAAACAGAGTGTTGTTATATTTTTGAATAAATAAAAAGTTGAAACAATATTTTATATGCGTTTTATGTAAAGTGCGCCTGAGGATGAGTTAATATTTGAGTTTCGATTGAGCTTAAGAAAAATACACACATATGAATGTCAAACAAATTACGATGAAGCGAAATTAAGTCAAATTTACAGACATATTATGTACTTTAGAGTGAGAATTGACATGTGCGTGCCAGAGGATATTTTAACAAGTAAAAAAAAAGACTTTGAGCTCAATACTTCGTGGAAGAAGTCCTTAAAACAAATAAAGGGATTTTTCAATTGGCGCGGGTAGATATTTGGGTCCCATGGTAGCCATTTTGTTTTGGTGACATCTGTCAAATCTTTTGTTTATTATTCAGTTGTTTATGCCAAATTATTATGGCAAAATACACGATTGAACAGCACGTTCAAATGATAAAACTTTATTATCAAAATGAGTGTTCGTTAACGCAAACGTTGCGCGCATTGCGCCCATTTTACGGTAGACGTGGTGGCCCTTCACAGTCGTTTGGTGACCAAATTTGAGACGAATGGTTCAGTAAGCAATCAGCCAACACCTGCACGTTCAAGGAAGGCAAGATCGGCCGAGAAGATAGCCGCGGTCCGTGAAAGTGTACAGCAGAACCCGAGGCAGTCTATTCCTCGCTGTGCACAAGAACTCGGTCTTTCGCAGACTTCAACTTATCAAATTTTGCGTCGGGACTTGGGCTCACACCCGTACGAGATCCAACTGACCCAGGAGCTCAAAGTTCATGACCATAGACAACGCCGCCCGCCGTTTGTTCGCTGACTGGGCTTCGTATCGTTTGGAAGAGGACCCCATATATAGACGACATATGGGACGACACCAAACACCAACCCACGCGAGGTTCACCAGGTGATAATGCATCCTCAAAAAGTTACCGTTTGGTTTGGATTTTGGGCCGGCGATGTAATTGGTCCGTACTTTTTTGAAAACGACGTTAGTAATGCGGTCACCGTCAACAGCGAGCGCCACATAACGATGATAACTAATATCTTATGGCCTAAATTGAACCATATGGACCTAGACGACATGTGGTTCCAGCAGGACGGCGCTACGTGCCTGACAGCAAACACCACGATTGATGATTGCATGAACGATTTAAGGGTAAGTTTATTTCTCACAGGGGTGCTATGAATTGGCCACTAAGGTCTTGCGATTTGACCCCGCTAGACTTTTTCATGTGGGGTTTCTCGAAGTCGCAGGTCTATGCAAATAAACCACAATCAACCGATGCCCTAAAGGTGAACATAACACAGGCCAAAGCTCAAATTCAGACGGATCTATGCGGAAAAGTCAATGAAAATTGGACCACTCGGATCCGTGCCACCGTAAGAAACCGAGGCGGGCATTTAAATGATGTCATATTCCACACTTAATGGCATACATGCGCCTTTCAAATAAGAAAATTATTTTGTTAATACCTCACACACAGCATCTACAAGCCCTTATTGAAAAACCCTGTATGGTGAACGAGATTTGACATTTTTGGAACTTTTTTTTTTGAATAAAACATCAGATGTTTTTATTTTATTTATTTTTACTTTTTCGACGAAATATTTATGTTTTTATATTATTTTGTTTTATAAAGAATAATAATTGGAATTCTCATTTCCTATGAAACTTCTTGCACCAATTAACAGATTTAAAGGAACGAATCATTGGAAAAACGAAAACGAGATAAGACAAGGATAATATGTTATAAATATAAATAAAATATGAAAATAATAATTTATACAAAGTACTAAAAAAAATAAAATTTTATTTTTAAGGTAGTACCTACATTTGGCGAAAATTTCTTAGTATTATATAAACAGAAAAAAGGAAGCTTATAATGAATATTACCTAGAAACAACTCCTGCAGTTATACTTTCAAAAGTTAAAATGAGCTAATGTCAACATTTCAAGCTCCGAAATATTGGACAACAATTTGTTATAACAAGAAATGATCCGCTTCAAATCAACGCATTTCCATTAGTGTTCTTAAAACAATGACAACTAATATTTTTATTTTTACAATCTGTCACAAGAACTTCGAAAAGTATTCTGTACTTTTCGAAGTTCTTGTGACAGATTGTAAAAAAAATATTAGTTGTTATGTTTTTAAGAACACTAATGGAAATGCGTTGATTTGAAGCGGATCATTTCTTATTAAAACAAATTGTTGTCCAATATTTCGGAGCTTGAAATGTTCACATTAGCTCATACAGAATACTTTTCGAGTTTACTTTTGGAGTTAAAGTTTTTTGAAACATAACTTTTGAGTATAAAATAACCTAAGTTTGAAGGCTACCATTTTTAATTTTTCTCAAGAAGATGATTGTTGGGAGAGCAAGCCAATTTTTATTATCTGTTGTTAAGATGTTTTATTTTTGTCGGTGTAAATATAATTTTTGTGTTTACATATTATAAACAAACTATGTTCATATTTTTAACTTCCCATAGGAAGTTATTTTAATCGGTCCGATTTGTCGAATTGAAAATTTTGACATTTCTCGACGTTTCAAGGTCTCTTGAGTCTAAATAATAGACTTTTAGAGAGATGTCTGTGCGTGCGTGTGTACGTACATTCGTACGTCCATACGTCCGTACGTTCGGGAAGTATTTTCGTCGTCCATAACTCAAGAACCAGTAGAGATATCGACTTCAAATAAATTTTGTTATACAGATAATATTGCAGAAAGATGCAGAAAGGACTCTCAAAAAAATTGAGTGCGTGGTTTTTTTCCATAGCAATTTAAAAAAAAGGGGAAAATTTTGGTTAACCCAAAAAATCTCACGAAGCAATAGTAATTCTAGACACTTGAATTAAATTTTAAATTATATATTGTAACGTGATACCAAACAAATATATTTTTGGAAAAAAATCCAACAAACGGTTTGTTTATAAATCAAAAAAACTGAAGAAAAAATATTTACCACCTTGGATATTTTACGAATAAAAAATGGTTTTATCTACAAAATAATTTTGTGCAACGAAGAATAACGTTTTTGATATCTGGTAAAATTTTGAGAAAAATCGAGTTGACAGTTTTTTCTTATAAAAATAAAAACCTATAAAAAACCGTACTCAAAGTTGGTAAAAATTGATTTTCGACTCAAATATCTTTGCAAACATTTGAGATATTATCTTCATTAATTTTATCTCATAATAAATATTGTTTTCAACATACAGTTAAATTATGAGAAAATTAAATTGATAGTTTTTTTTACAAAAAATAAAAACCTAAACAAAACATTACTAAAAGTTGGTAAAAATTGATGCTTAAGTAATTTTCGACTAAAATATCTTTTCAAAAATTTGAGATTATGGCTTCAAACTAATTTTAATTCCTAAGAAATATAGTTTTCAACATTTTGTAAAATTTTAAGAAGAATTAAATTGGCAGTTTTTTTTACAAAAAATAAAAACCCAAAAAAAACAATACTAAAACTGGGTAAACATTTACTTTCGACTAAAACATATTTTTAATATTTAAAAATATTGGCTTGAAACTATTTTTATCTCACAGAATATATTGTTTTTGACATTCAGTAAATTTTAATTAAAAACCAACAGTCAGTTTTTTTATAAAAAATTGAAATCTACAAAAAATAGTACTCAAAATTTGTAAAAACTGATGTACGGTTCTCGATATCTCGTGAACAATAGAAAATATTGACTTAAAATTAGTTTCATTCATCCAAGTTGTATTTGTTTATAGAAGAAATAAAAAGTTTTAAGAAATGCTACTTAAGTTGAACATTAAGAAAAGAGATAAAGAAAAAAAGCAAACCAGAAATAAGAGAATTCCACGAAAGAAATATAAAAAATATCTTAGAAAGTACTAAATCGATAAAGAAAGTAGGTAAAACAAAGCTTGAAATTAGAGAAGGAATGGGTCTTAGGGGTTTCGAAAAACAATGAACAAGTCCGGAACAGAAGACAAATAAACGAAGTTGCAACAGAATTTTATAAGGAACTATACTCAAATAAACGTCAAAATACAAACATCGGTAGTATAGAACAGAGGCTAGAAGAAGAATCTGAAGAAATTTTACCGTTTCTTCAAGACGAAATAAAAAAGGCTATAATGGAACTTCGGAACGAAAAGAGTAAAGGCAGTGATGGAATCGAAGCCGAAATCCTAAAATATGTAAATGAAACGTCTTCAGCGTGGCTTAAAAATATTTTCAACGATGTTATGGCTACTGGAGAAGTTCCTATCCAATGGACAAAGTCGTACATCACTCTATTGCACAAGAAAGGGAAAAAAGATGACATCAACAACTATCGTCCAATAAGTCTTATATCTAACATCTACAAAATCTTTGCAAAATGCATCTTCAAAAGGCTGGAAGTAGACCTCGGACAACATCAACCAGTGGAGCAGGCAGGTTTTCGATCAGGTTTCTCAACTACAGACAACCTGCAGGCAGTTAATCAAATCATCGAAAAAAGTGGAGAATACCGATTACCGGTTTATTTCATTTTTATTGATTTTAAAAAGGCTTTCGATACCATTAACCAAGACTTCATGTGGAATGCACTCCTTAACCAAGGTATAAATTGTCGTTGGGTTAGAATTTTCAAAAAAACTTATGACTCTTCCACTGCTCAGATAAAAACTGAAATATTTGGAGAGCCATTCAAACTTCAAAGTGGAACTAAACAAGGAGATCCAATCTCACCGCCTTTCTTTGCGGCTACTCTAGAAGAATGTTTTAGAAAATTAGATTGGGAACACATTGGCATAAAAATCAATGGAAAATATCTTTCAAACTTAAGGTTTGCTCATGATATTATTTTGATGAATGATAATCCTGAAGATCTTCAAAAGATGATAAACGAACTCATTCTCGAATGCTCTAGGGCAGGGCTTCAAGCAAACGAAAACAAAACCAAAGTTATAACAAATGCGACCAAAACACCTACCTATGCATATTAATGGAGAGCTGATCGAATATGTGGAGGACTTCGTATATTTAGGACAATTAGTTTCATTTAATAATAGAGAAGAGAAGGAGATCTCTCGAAGGATAACAAACGGATGAAGGCAATTCTGGGACGTGAAAACTATGTTGGACTCGAATATCTCAAACGTTACCAAGAAATACATTATCGATTCCACAGTTTTACCAGTGCTAACATATGGCTCCCAAACATGGACGAACAACGTTGCAATAAAAAGGAAGCTTTCAACAACTCAAAGGGCAATGGAAAGAGCAATGCTAAAAATAAGAACATCTCAGCGAATCAGAAATGTCAACATACGCTCATGGACAGGATTCGAAGATGTTATTTTGAAGACAAGAAAGCTGAAATGGGACTGGGCAGGGCATTTTATGAGGAAGTCAGATGAAACGTGGTCTAAAGAATGTACAGAGTGGACACCGTTTAGTGGTACCTGGATCAGTTGGGCGTCAGCCAAAAAGATGGAGAGATGGGCTTCATGTTTTCGACAGACTTTGGTTTCAAAAAATTCACAACAGAAACGAATGGAAAACAATGGGGGAGGCTTTTGCCCGTGCATACCTATATTTTTGTTAAAACAAATCAATTTGATTTATGTAAATATTAGTATTATGAATTAATGAAAAAGAAAATGTAATTTAGTATTAAGGCAGAAAAGCTAATAAATAATAATAGTAATAATAATAATAACTTAAGTTGGTAAAAATTGGGTTTCGACTAAACTATTTCATTATATGCAAAATATTGTTGGTAATTTTTGAATTTTTTAGAATACTTCAACTGACAACTTTTTTAACAAAACAAGAAAACCTTAAAGCCTTCTAAGCAAGAAAAATCGACAGACGGGATGAGAAGTTATCAGTGTGGGTTGCATCTCAGCCTCTTTTTTTCTGTTTGATTTTTAAATTTATAAAATGAAATACTATATTTACTTACTATTTCTATATAATAATTCTTCTTTTGTGCACAATTCTTTTTCGAAACAAGTTATAAATAGTCTTAAATGTGATTGCAAAATTTTAATATTTTCCCCCTGTCAAAAATGCTAAACTTAACATGAGAAAAGATTATCATTAGCTTGTTTTTGTTTTGACTATAAAATAAAATAGCCATAAAAGAAGAAGACAAAATTTATTCCAAAATAATTTCTCATTTATCTTATTACCATAATTAGATTCATAAAACCAAACCGAAAAAAAAATATGCATTTTGTTTAGAGACTAATTTGTTATTTAATATTTTACATAATTTCTTTTTCTTCTTCTTATTTGAATTTGACCTTCACAAGCGTTTTGTCAATGAATAATGTTAAGAGCCAAATCCTTAACTCTTTAACTTAACTCAAAAGGATAAAACAAAAAATGTTGCAAAAAGGAAAATCCTTTATTTTTTAAATACACTCTGCTTTCTTTTTGTTTTTCTTTTCGAAGTCAAACTAAATCTCTTTCGCAAGCAGGCCCCCAACAAATTAATAAATAAGCCCAACAAATGAGTTCTCTTGCCGAAGGATATATTATAATGTACATTATACTACAACACACATATACATAGAAGAAACATTTTCCTGCCACAAGGATTAACCCAAATATTAACGCTGATTCTACCATAAAACCAAGTGCCATTTATTGTTGGCATCCAGAAGGATATAATACACAAATGTATTTAACTCAAAAGGGTGTTTCTTTTTAAAAAAGTGTAAAAATTATGTGTAACACTTGAAATTCTAAAGTTAAGCTCAGTTAGAAAATGTAACTTAAAAGGATTTTTATTTAGAAATTATTTATGAAAACATTTGAACAGAAAAAGTGAAGACATTCTAAAATGATGGACAATACCAAACTAAAAAGCGGTGGAATGCGACCCCCACTGATAACTTCCCATCCCGTCTGTATTTCGTGTTTTGTCAAAAAAAATGTCAGTTAATTTTTTTTTTAATTTTAAAAATTACCAACAATATTTTGCATATGATGAAATAGTTTGATTTCAAAATCTATTTTTCTAAACGAGAGTTTTAGTCGAAACCAATTTTTACCAATCTTGGTAGGATTTGCGGACTATTTTTTGTAGATTTTATTTTTTTATGAA
This sequence comes from Eupeodes luniger, assembly GCA_951509635.1. Lineage (NCBI taxonomy): Eukaryota > Metazoa > Arthropoda > Insecta > Diptera > Syrphidae > Eupeodes > Eupeodes luniger. Next base: position 309,505,723 of record OX608073.1, read on the forward strand.
AAAAATGACTGTTGGATTTATTTAAGATATTGACTGAATGTCGAAACAATATTTTCTGTGAGAACAAATTAGTTTAAAGCCAATGTTTTTAATTTTTGAAAAGATACCAACTTTTAGTAATGTTTTTTTTTAGGTTTTTTTTTTTTGTAAAAAAACTGTCAATTCGATTTTTCTCAAAATTTTATCAGATGTCAAAAACGTTATTCCCCATTACGTTAAATTATTTTGGAGATAAAATCATTTTTTGTTATTAAAATATTTGAGATGACAATTATTTTTTTTTTCAGTTTTTTTGATTTATAAAAAAAACATTACTTGGATTTTTTCCAAAAATTTAATTTTGTGGTATCACGTTACAATATATAATATAAAATTTAATTCAAGGCTCTAGCGTTATTGGTTCGTGAGATATTTAGTGTTTACCAAAAATTTCACCTTTTTTTAAAATTACTATGGTAAAAGAACCACCCTCCCAATTTTTTTGAGAGTCCTTTCTGAATCTTTTTGCATCTTTCTGCATTATTATTTGAAGTCAATATCTCTACTGGTTCTTGAGCTATGGACGACGAAAAAACTTTCCGAACGTACGGACGTACGAACGAACGTACACACGCACGCACAGACATCTCTCTAAAAATCTTTTTTTTCGACTCTAGGGACCTTGAAACGTCGAGAAATGTCCAAATCGGACCGATGACAACAACTTCCTATGTTAAGTTAAAAATAAATTAGCGGAATCAACAATCCGTTGAGAACTAGTGACTTACAACTCTTTACCATTTCTGTGTGCGAGTAATGGCAGAGATATAGGGTACCTACAGCTTTGTACCAAATCGGAACGACTTATTTGAGTCAACACTTTTCATGACAAGGCAGGGATTGAACCCAACACCTCTACACACTAACTATCACGTCACGGGTACTTTAACTGAAAAGACACTAGATTCTTAATTATTTTTGACTTTTTCGAACTATTAATCCCAATAAATAAATAAATACTCCGAATTAAGTATACCACTTCTTGAGCGAAAAAAAAGAACACCCTTTACAATAATTACAACAGCCAAAGAGTCTAGGATAACCTCTTTATTATAAAGTCCTCTCCGTTCGTTATCGTCATCGTCTTCATTCTTTTCTTCTTCGTCTCCATCTACATTACGACTTTAACTTCAAGCCTCTACCATTCCAGGCATCAAGCATACACAAAAATCCTAAACAAATCCCAAGTCCTTATGAGTGACAATGACAACCAATTCAAAACATAATTTCCGCTAAGACCAACCCTAACAAACAATGGCATAGCGATAGTGTGTCAGGGCAGAGCAGGGCAGGGGATCGCAAGCAGGACGCGAGACGATTCTGCAAGGATAAAATATTTAAACATTATTCGTTATTCTTTTTTTATAACCATTTTTTGGGGTTTTGTCGTATCCTTGCTATGCAGCTCATTACTGAAATTTTATTAATTTCCCAGCTATTGCTCACAAAAATAACACACAATGGAAATGGAAATGGCATGGTATGGTAAGGAATGGTATGGCATGGCCAGACAAATGTACAAGTAGGTGTAGGTATGAGGTTCCCCTATACATAGTTTTGCTCACCTTACCGGATTCATTGAATTTGTGCACCCTTTCCAACTCTAATTTCGCAGAGAAACAAAGATCCTTAAATTAAATTGTCCTTAAGAGATTAATGGTGTCGTTTATAACATTTTCTTATATTTATCGTCCGGCATCAATCCGAATGCGAATCAGGATCAGGAAGAAAAATTATTTGAAAATTAATAAACTCTTCCAATTGAGCACCCAGCAGAAGTACCAATACCAACGCGAGTACTTTTTGTCAGCAAAGGATCAGGATCAATTTTTTTTTTTTTTTTCTTTGAAAAGGACTTTTAAATTAGGTAACCCATTCGCAGGAAAGAAGAAGAACAACAGCAACACGAAAAAATGAACAACAAGTGGGGTTTGAGTTCGTATTAGAAAAAGAATGAAGAAGAAAAAATTCGAACGTGGGACTTGATTAAGTCCTTCAGGACGAAAGAAGGAAAATCCTTAGTTGATGTTGTTTTTTTTTTCATTTCACTCTTTTTATGCGCCTTTTTTATTTGCGAGAAAATAAAATGAGCTGTTGAAAGTACTTACCGTACCGAAGCGCTTTTACCGTTTTAAACATTGGAGGGGTTGAATTTTCATTCACTTTGTCGGTGCATTGGCTTTTTGTATATGAACTGCGCTGCTCCTGCTGCCTTCTGCCTTCTGCCTGCTTCCTGCTGCTTGCTGCTTTTTGCTTTGAGAGTGTGTATCAAGGGGTTGTGATGACAGCGAGGGGGTGTGATTCGAGTTAGGTAATTCATGCTCAGGTTGCTGTGTGTTTAATCGCTTGACACCACCAACAACAAGTTGAACTGAATGAGTGATGAACTGCTGTTTGTTGCAAGGAGCAAGCAGTCCTGATGATGGGTCTTGCTATGGCTCTGGTTCTTGTTCTTGTTCTGGTTCTGGCTTTGGCATGGCATGATGGCATTGCCAGTCTATACACCTATAGCAAACTTCCTACCATATATACCTTATACCTCTTTATTGTGTATATACTCGTAGAACAGAAATGGGGAGCGTGCAGTGTTTGCCGTAGTTCGCCGCCGTAGTACGAACAGGAAATTAAGTCTTTGAAATATTTTGCATACATTATGGGGGAGTGGAGTTGGGCTGCAGATCCTTGTTCCTAGACTCCCATATCTATTTTTGGAAACTTTGCTATGGAATGTGTGGTTTATAATGTATAGGGGTAGGGTAGGTAGGTACCCCCGATAAGGGTTCCTACGGTAGGTGTGTATGATGAGCTATACGTAGAGCAATGAGTGTTTGTATGAAATTCAGGTGTGGTGAATAAAATTTGCATTGATATGAATAAATTGGAAAACATTGATTTTGAGAAATGATCGTCTATCGGTGATTTATGTGCGGAAAATGGGCTCTCACAAACCCTGCCTCGTCATCGTCATAGCTCCGTCCGTTCTTCGTCGTCGTAGTCGTCGGTAGTGTAGTTCGGTAGGTAGTCGTCTCGATATGAATGAATATGCAAATTTTCACTTTTTTCATTCTTTATTTGTATTCTACTTTTTATGTTTTGTTTAACTATGGTGTTCTAGAAAATGCTTGAATGATTTATAAAATTTTATTATTCCGATAGTTGAAACTGTTTATTGATTTTACTAACATTTTTATTTTGTTTTTTTCTTCTATTTTCAGGTAAGCGTATTCGGATATTTTGAGGGAAAAAATAATTGTGGTTTGGATATGAATTGTAAACATAAAAGATTTGTTTTTATTTTTACGTGGGTAGATATTTGTATTTCTAGCTATTATTTTAATTTAAAATTTATAGTTTTGTATTTATTTATATATTTTGATTTGATTTGTTTATGTTTATGTATTTATATTGATGTTTATTACTCAACAACAATAACGTTGGTAATTACATTTGATTGATTTTAAATTGATGATTATTTGCGGGAAAAATATTATTTTATGCGGTAGATGATTTTTGATTTATTTAAGGATAACAGAAACAGTACCTGTTGTATTTTAAAATAACTAACTGTGTATGAAATAAATTGTTATTTTTTAACTTATATCATTATGCTACACGTCACTAAATATATTACATATAATATATTTAAATATTTTAAATTAAAACCCATAATTAAATAACCGTAAATTTAAAAGGAAGTGCTGTCATAACTAATTTGAGTAATAATATTATTATAATAGTAAAAGCGAATATTAGTTTAGCCTCTTTTACATATTTTTAAAATGTTTGTTTCATGCTAAAAGTAAATAAATATTATAATTAAAATTTGTGGGTCTATGAAATAACTCCCACGAAATAAGTCCCACTTTTAAAAACGAAATAAGTCCCACCAAAAATTGCTATTTTGAAAGTGGGAGTTATTTCGTTTTTAAAAGTGGGACTTATTTCGTCAATTGGTGGGACTTATTTCGTTACGCGTTTTTATTTTAAGTGGGACTTATTTCGTTTTGAGTGGGAATAAATTCGTTTTGTAAAGTGGGAGTTATTTTATAGCCCTAAATTTATACTTTGGTGGGATTTATTTCGTTTTAGGTGGGACTTATTTTATTTTCATAATTTTGCATTTTAAGTGAATGCTTAATAATTTTTGCCGTTATTTGTTGCTCTTCACGTTGTTTCTCATTGAATTTCATAATGTTCTTTTTGTTGCTTTTAAAAAAAATGTATTGTATTGTAGAATATGCTTTCGAAAAGTTCCGTTATTTCTTGCTCTTTACGAAATGAATGGTATTGTTTCAAATTTGTTGTTAAGTGTGCTAGTTTACAAGACCTTATCATTATATTGATTAGTTAAGTTTCTGAATTTCAATAGTGAACATGAGTGTGACATACGAAATAATTGCAGGGAAGAGGATTAACAGCAAGCTTCTTTATATTTTTTTTGAGAAACAATTATATGTAGGGTGTGTAAAGTCGCCAGGCAGGCGCCTATATCAACAACTTCTTTCAATAAAAGCACCTGTGGGTGGCCCGCTTCGCTGGTTCTCAGGATTTTAACTCCCTTTTTCGGGGTCACACCCGCTCACGCAACTCCGTTGCTCCGCTTAGGGTATGTAAAGTCGCCAGGCAGGCACCAATATCAACAGCTTTTTTGAATAAAAGGCCAATATGGCTTTATTTCTCATTTTTTTCTTATGCAAAAAGTTATATATTGGACATTTCGTAAAAGGGACAACCATAATTTTTTGTCCTCATGGCTCTCCTTTTTTTGTTATTAATTACTTTATACTTACTATAATAAAAAAAACTTTAAAGAAATGTGTACAAATAAGTACCGAACTTAACTACTGGAAAAACAATATTAAAAAAAATTGTTGACGTAATTACGTATGTAAGTGTTTTATTATATTTTTAGTATTAAATTAGAATTCGTGTTCCATGTTTTCTAATATCACCATTACAAAATACAACTAATCCCAATGCCACGTTAAAACTATAATACCGTCTACCATGCACTGGATCTTCAAGCCATTTATAAAGGTCGATAATTTTAATCTGATGGTCCTTCCGAAACGGTTTCCATCTTCATAATAAGAACAATTGATCTGTACTTAATCCATTTACGAATCCAAACGTTGTTACTAGTGGGACTTATTTCGTTTATGAAAGTGGGACTTAATTCATTTAAGAAATATATTATTCAAGGGGGAGTTATTTCATTATGAGTGGGAGTTATTTCATTTCAAGTAAATTTTTAAATCATTTCATTTTGGTGGGACTTATTTCGTTTTCAAAAGTGGGACTTATTTCGTGGGAGTTAATTCATTTTTTTAAGCAATTTTTGGTGGGACTTATTTCATTTGTAAAAGTGGGACTTATTTCGTGGGAGTTATTTCATAGACCCAAAATTTGTATATTGAAATTCATTGCCAGACTATTTCATGGGGGTCATTTCGTAAAACGATAATCGTTAGACGATAGCGTTTTGACGATAGTCTCACTTCACGTAAGACGATAGCGTTTGCACGATAGCTAAGTAGGTATCGTTTGCTATTAATTTCCATTGATAACTAAGCAAATTTAAGTAAAAAAGTTTCGGTGTAGTTTAGTTTTGTTACAAAATGAAAATAAAAACTCAAAAAAAAAAACAATTAATTCGGTTACGAAGAAAATTAAGAGACAAATCGGATCTTCTATTTATTCTAACCCATATGTAAGCATTATATGTATATCCAAAACATTAGTAATCTCTCTTAATTGTTGTTAAATAAATAAAACAATTGTAGTTTTGGAATTGCAAAAGTGGACTTTATAATAATATTGGAAACAATAAATTCACCAGGTGGTTGTCGTTCTACATTGAAAATATACCTTCAATATTAAAATTTGCTGTAAATTGGGTGCAAATGCCCCTATCCTGTTAGCCATTGTGTCAATGGCACAATGACCTGTTAGTACACCTATCAAGATTTTAATGTTCTTTTTACTCAGCGATAGAATATACCGAGTTTCCTTTTCATTTGTGTTAGGCCATAAACTTCTAGAGATTACGCAATCGTCCCTGGATTTCCAGGAGTTATTGATTTTCTCTTTTAGTTTAAGGTCTATCTTCCTCTTGAGTACCCCAATCGGGACGAGTGGTCTCCTAACTGAATGGTCGCTTTTACTTGTGTCTGCTTCTGACCCTTTCCTGGCTAGTTCATCTACTACATCATTCCCTTCTATATTGCTATGTCCGGGAACCCAACAGAGCTTTACCTGGTTAGTGTGGCAGATTTTGTTTAATTCGATCAAAATCTTTGTCCAATTTAAACTGATCTAAGGTCTACGAGTACATTGCGATAACACTTAATTGCTGAGTTAATTGGACAAATAGACCTTGTTAACAAATATTTTGAGATCCTTGTGTAGAATTATCCTAAGGCTAGTGTGGTGACCTGGCAAGTCTTCGAATCTCCACCCACATGATAATACAGGAAGGCCGCGGATCAGGTGGCATACACAAGTGAAAAGAGACACAATCCAACTTGAACTGCGACGGGGATGATGAGGGTCTTGTATAGCGACACTTTGGTCCAAAGAAACAGTGATAAGCAAGAGCAATTCTTCGTTTGATCTCAGCGCTCGTATTATTTTCTTAACTACTTCAAAGTTACGTCTGTAGATGGTAACGTTTTGACCGAGACATCAATGTTGTAGGCACTTTCTTGATGACAGCATGTACTTTGTTTTGTCCTCATTAACCGTTAAACCAATTTTTTCCGCCACGCTGAGTTCTTCGGATTATGTCAATGTCATCAGCATATGCCAGACTTTTGAAAGATAGTGCCTCTAGTGTTGACGTGTAAGCTCTTAACGATTCTTTCAAGTATGGTGTGTAAAAAAATCGCATGACATCGCATCAACTTGTCCAAAGCCTTTTTTGACATCGAAAGATTCTGTTAAGTTGTTTCCAACCTTTATGGAGCAGCGCGAATTCTTCATGTTCATCCTACACAAACGGACGAGTTGCCAGGGATGTCAAAACTAGAAATGGTTCTATACAACTCGTCCCTGTAGATGCTGTCATATACGGCCTTGTAATCTATGAAAAGATGGTGGGTATCGATTTGATGCTCTTGGGTTTTTTCCAGGATCTGCGCTAATGTGAATATTTGATCAACTGTAGACTTTCCTGGTCTAACACTACACTGATAAGGACCTATCAGGTTGTTGACGATGGGCCTTATATGTTAACATATTACGACAGAGAAGAATTTGTAAGCGATGTTAAGTAGACTGATTCCTTTATAGTTGGTGCAGATTATAGAGAGTCTCCATTTTTCATTATCGGTCAAACAATACTGAGATTCCATTCTTCGAGCATGCTTTCTTTCGACCATATCTTACAGATAAGTTGGTACATACCTACTCCTAACCAAATTTTATCCAGCTGCTTTAAAGAGCTCCGCATTCAAGCCATCTGCTGGCGGCGGCTTTGTTTGACTTCAGCTTAGATATGGCAACCTTTACTTTGTCTAAGTCGGGAAGGCGGAATTGTTTGCTTTCGTCATTTATGTTGAATGGATCATCCTGCCTGACAGCGGAATTTGGTTCGCAGTCGCCATTATACAGTACTCTAAACTCTGGAAATACATTTTTGATTTTTTCCAACGATACTTTCTAGCATAAAGGAAATCATTCCGTCCAAAGGAGGTATGATACTAAACTGTCAATATTTCGATCGGGAAACACTTACAGTGTCAAAATTACCAACGATATGTACAAATTACTTATAAATATCACGTATTACTTGGCATTTGTTTTGAACATTCAAAATATACACCAATAAGATTAAGTTCCTGCAAAAGATAATGAACTGAAAATCTATTTCAAAAAATACTTCCACAAACAAATAATTCCTATCACAATACTTTGTATGATGAAAACATAAAATTTAAACAAAAATTATTTGATTTCTGATGAACAAATTTTTGACTTCCAATTATTTTTGTGTAACGTAGATATTCTCTCAATCATATTATTCCTTGAATATTTTAACAAGGTTTAAGAATTATTGAGGCAATTTTGCATTATTTCATAAAGTTCTTACCTTTTTAAATAGATTATATACTATCAAAATTCTACGTCAGAAAATGTGAAAGCTCTTCTGCCTTTACTTTTGATTGGTTTCATTTCCTATTAAATTTGGAGAATTTCAGCGGAAATTTAAACATTTCATTATATCACTTCACAAGCAATATCAACCATGATTTTATTTCCAACGAAAATATTACATATATAAAATTGACTTTTTGATTCATATCCTTTCGCCTTTAGATTTAATTCTGTTGAAGTTAATCTTTCAATAACGAAATGAAATAAATCTTTCAATTCGAATGAATATCATTCCTTTTACAGTCAATGTTCAATTCGATATTTGTCATTTGAAATTATTGCTCCAAGTACATAACTATATTTATTAGCTTAGATAGGCACTTACATGTAACAAATTTGTATTTAATCAATCTTTTATTATATTTTAAAAACTAAAACCTTACAGAATTTGCTGAAATGAAAAGACCAAAAACTATACACCCACCTCCTAAATTAAAAGAAAATTTCAATTAGTTGATATTTACTTAGAATTTCAGCCATGTTTGTTTTCTTAAAGACAATATTAGATACTAATGAGTGAATTGTTCCACTAAGTCTATATTTTAGAACCATGTACCTAAATAAATACTTCCAATAGATAATCGTGACCATATAAATACACGTATATAGCCAAATTAATATCCTTAATGTATACTTCGACAGTTTTTGTATTGTAGTTTTAGTTTTTATTATTTTTGGTTGATATTGTCCTGTCCTGATGTCTCCTATATATTATAATAATTGTGTGTACTTAAGGTGGGGCTATATTTACATTTGCTGACACGCTTAAAATGTGTTTTCTTCTTATTATAGCAACTATTTCTTCTGTTGACTGCTTAATTAAGGGTAATGAAATATAGTTGTTAGGAAACAATGGAACACTATATGATTATTAATGGCTTTATATATATATAAGTTATCGTCTAGAATATCTACAGAACAGACACTATTAGTGGGAAACGAAAGTGTACATCAGTATTTATGACCACGAAGGACACAAAATATGTAGAAATTGATCAAATGGCCAGAAAGGAACCGATAATATCAAAAAGATAGATATTTTGGTCATAAAAGTTTGACCTATGCCATGAATCAGTTGTTGGACAGTGAAATAAAAATAAATGTTTTTGGAAGAGAAAAAAAAAACAGGACATTTAAGGATAAGAAATCGATCAGATTGCTGATAAGTACTTTATGGTATTAATTTCATATAGGTATGTTATATTTATATTATACCAAATGTTTTTTCTCACTTCTAAAGTCCACTTCAAGACCTTAGTTTTGTATAAGAATGACGTCAGAATTGTTAATCTTAGGTACATTGTTTTCTTTTTCAATATACATAGATAAATATTATTTCAATTGGACTTGATTTTTAGCTCCATTGTGATATTTACTAAAATAAAAATACTCGTAGAATTTAAGAAAACTTAAACTTAAACTTAAAAATCAATCAGATCGAGGCCAGTTAAAATCTCCCAAAAATTAAATTCTTAAATCATGTTGAATACAGCAAAAGAACAAACAAAAATTAAATACATACTCCGAAATTTCTAGCAAAACGATATTTGACTCGAAAACCGTACTTCCCCAGAAGAACAGAGTACAATTTTGATATTTAAAGCTATTAAATTAGATTGATAAATGCTTCATTTTTCTTTAAGGTTGGTTAAGTACTCATCTTAGAAGTAGCTTTTAGATGAAAGGTTGTAGTCAAGCAATGCCAAATTACTTCAATTTGTTGAAACTCTGGCTCTTGTTACAAAATCTTCTCTTTTTTTTTAATCTACTGCACGTATGAGATCATAGAGTTCAGTTTTCAATAGTTCTCTTCTTTTTTCATATAGAGTTAGCTGACGGCCGCAGACAGTAGCCAAGTTACTTCAACTCTCTAACCAAGATGTTTCCTTTCTTTAAATGACCATAGTTAGTTAGGGTAGCCTGTTAGCGTTCCTAATTTGTAGTCTACTTGCATTTTTAGTGTAGAGATGAGCATAGGAGGAAGACCCGTCTCGAGCATGAGAATGTGGTTTGGAGTGCTATTTGTGAGCCATAACGTTCTCTTGAGAAAATATCACAGAAGTTGCTCCACCTCGTTGGATTCAATGTGACCCCAAACTTGTGCTAACGTAGCACATATCAGCAAAAGTTGACGTCTTTTTTATGCATAAACGACCTCTACGTTACATTTTTGGTTTGGCCAGTTTTTCCACTATATGGTTTTTCAGATTAAGGTTTCTTGATAATTTGAAGGATGGGTAATTGTAATCACTAACTATTTCAATTTTTTCATTCTCCACCAACTCCAACTGCGACAGGTTCGGCCCTCCACCGTTACGAAAGATCACAACCATTGATTTACTGAGGTTTACCTGAAGTGTCCATTTGTAGCAGTATTCGGCTTTTCTATTTATCATCAATTGGATACTTTTTAGGCGTTTCAGGAAGTATTACGATATCGTCAGCAAAATTTTAAGGATTTCAATAGAAGAAGATTTGCTGTAACTTTTCTCCATCCTGTAGAACGTCCTCAATGTCATTAATGGAAAGAGCAAAAAGAAGGGGACTGAGGAAGCAACCTTCTCTTATATCGATTTCCATCTCGTATGGCACCGTTACATAATTGTTGAATGCTAGTGCAGAAGTTGTATTTTCATACAATTTTTCCAAAACGAGTCCAAATTTCGTTGTAACATTTCTGTTGTAAAGTTTAAGCATCAGAGTTTTTCTCTTAATAGTGTCGAAGGCTGTTTTGAAACCAATGCAAACAAATTGTACAACTTCTCTTTGGCCCTAATAAAAACTTCCGCAATGCTAATAAGTGTGTAGATTTGATCTATTGTTGAGAAGGCGTGCTAAATATGTGAAATTCCGACGGTATTCTATTGGATCCTGGAGCTGTGTTAGTTTTCAGTTCTTGCATCACTTTTTTAACCTCTAAGGTACAGAAGAGGCCCAAGGCATCATTTTTGTATGAGAAGGAATTTTAAAGATTTGTTTGAAGCCAGATATTCCCATTCAAGAAAGAGGTTATGTAGGTACTTCCACGAGGAGTAGTAGCCATTCTATTGTTCATCAAGCAAGAAGTTGGTATAGATATTGCTAGGATGTCATCACTTGTGGAAAGATAAAGAAACCGTTACCCCTTCAAAATATTGACGAAATGATAGTATCCTTCCTTTTTTCCTTGGAAAATATTTAAAACTTAATAGCTTTGACGTAGGGGCCTTACAGAGTTGATTGTACTGGATATCTTCATCGTCATCATCTTTTTTCAGCCACTACACATCTGGAGCTCAGAAAACCACTACTTTATTAACGAGAAGCCAAGCAAGCATCCATCAGCTCATTCTTCAATCGATCTATTGCATTTCCCCAAAACTATGTTATCAGCTCTCTTGGCAATGTCAATTGGCTGCCTGGAGCTTCGATCGACTTTCATAGTCAATGGGAATATTTTATATAACTAAAAATACAGCTAAATTGCATTTCTTCATTTGTATTGTTTTTTACCAGTTTAAAGAGTAGTCCAACCATATTTTACACTGAGAGAAAAGTTTCCTGACAAATGTTTTTGCGTAGACTTAACTCAAAATAAAGATGTAAGTACGGAATTGTTCAAAGCAAATTTTAATAATAGTAATAAACAAAATGAATTTCAATTTCAAAATATATTCCCTTACTCTCTCAAATATTTTTTCCAAATTCTGTTTTTTATCTTTTAAAACCCTTTTTTTATATATCAGGCGTAGAATGTCACCGAAATAAAAATTCTCCCAATAAACGAACAATGACATATCACGGTTTCAGTTTCATCACTTTTATACCTCTTTTGTTCTTTTGTTATGGCTCTTGTCACTCGCCTGTGTTCCAATACCATTCATTCTGATCCAACAAACAAAAAAAACAGCAGGGCTTCTTAAAAAGAATTCATATGCAATATGCTCCTGGGTCAGTTTGAAGAACTAAAAAAAAAGTTATATGATCCTTGGAAAATCTCAAATATTCCCCAGAAAAGAAGAAAAACGAACAAACTAAATTTACCATACAATCAACTTGCACATCACGCATCGCAAATCCCATATGGAGCAGCGCTGTTTTATACTTCTCTGATATTATATGATGGTCTTCAAAGCTATATCCTCTGTGCAGAGTGTATGCGCTACCATAATTTCAGCACCACAAGGATACGCGTTTTGCAGCGAAGCATTCGACTTTCATAGTCATATTTCGAGTATATTACGTCTGACAGTGATTCCACATTCTTCTGTCCAAAAGGACATCACAATATAACACCGCACTATCCATTTTCGGAAATGCAAAAACATTCAACTCTCTTCCTCGACTTCACATCAGAGGAAGAGATCCTTATATACCCAACCCATATCAACATCATCATCATCGTCATGAAAAAATCTACCCAAGTGCAGATTCGTCGGGGCGAAAACCGAAGCCGAGATGAGACAATTTCATTTATTCTCCTTCAGCAATTTTCCCGATGTTGAGGCTCATCACAAAGGATCTCTACAGGACGTTTCTCTTCCTCTTTGCACAAATCTACACATATCCATGCAAATCCCACTGCCTGGATGTTGGATGTTGAATGTTGTTATTTCTTTCTACTTTTGTGGATGTTTTTTGGCTCCTCGTTTGTTATTCTGGTCCTGCGATGCTCCTGGTTGGATATAGACCATTGCAATTTTCGCCGATGATGATGGTTGGAGTGGAGCACCAGAACATCGCACTCATCAAAATCCTTCAGAGGATCCACCAATTGCCTATGTTTTGATGTGTATACGAGTGTGGGGCATGTGTGTTTCTTATGCTCAATGACACTCCTCGTGATGGTATATTGGCCCTCTGGGATGAGTTTTTGGCATAAAACAAGCAATGTACCTACATATACATAGGTTGTGCAGTGATATGCTGAGAGGGGTATAATGTAACAATTTCATCCACTTACGCTTAATGAATCATATTTCGTTGCAGATTTTCAAGAGTTTATGCTCAGTTAACGTTTCCTGATGATGATAGTTGGAACCTTCCTACCTACTATACCAAGTTTTGATTCATCAGGTTTTGAAATGATGTTCTATGCTGATGCTGGAGCAAATAGAATTACACATAAATGTACGCCTGGATGCTTCAAAGCGCATTAGTAAAAATGGCTGTTTTGAGTGGTTTTAATTCAGTGATTTTATGTTCTAAGAGCTACAGTTTGATGTACAATTTTCCTAGACTTGGCAAAATCCACAATATCAAAATGTCTACAAATAAAAGAGATCTTTAAAAATATGAGACGGTTTTTAAATGTTCTGGACTTATAAAAGGCGGAGCAAATTGTGATTTTCAAAATTTTTAACTTTAGCACCGTATTTAAGATTTTGGTTATCCATGTATGCATGTATGGGAAACGGAGTGAGTTTTGTCTTAATTTAGGAACAAAATCATATAGCGAAAAGGGTGTCAGTGAATATGTGTTTTTAATTCCTGAATATTGCAATGACTGGGAAAGACAGATTGTATCAAGGCATTCTACATTCCCGTAGTACGGCTAAAGAACGAATATCTGTACTTCACAGTACAACCAAAGTTGTGCTGATGAGCATTCCTAGAAGAGCAAGGATTATGGTTGAACTGTTTAAGGGGAGAAATGTAACTAGATATTTCTCTAGTTCATAAGCCGTTAAAATAACACTAAAAAAGGGTGAGACAAGGAACTTTAAAACGATGTTCAAGTGATGACGTAAATGATCCAATGATAATATCAATCATCAATCAATCAAAATGCTCTACGTTCAATACTGCCCAAGAGGCTTTAGTAAGTTGCAAGTTCATCAGCCCAGAGATGGGACTTATACTCAAGCTTTGGACGTATATAAGTCTTGTAGATAATAGCCAGATCAGGAGGGGAGACGAATTTCTTGCATTGTCTTAGGAAAACCAAACAACTTGCGGAATTTTTGGCGACATCGCGTATATGCTCGTTCTACAAGACATGATTGGTGATGCACATACAGAGAATATCGAGATTGATGCAAGTGTCATCCATGAATAATGGAGGTATATCTCGCTTTAACAAAACAAGTCAGCATTGGGTTTTCGAAGTATGAAATTTCACTCGGTACGGTATCCCTATTGTAAAATATTCTGTAAGGCGTTACGTCCAAAAAATATAGATGAGAGTCTGAATACGAATATCAAAAGCTAAAAATATTATCGTCAGCGAAATAATGTATTGGATTAGCAGATGCAAACAGAAGATTATTGATAATAGTGAGAAAGAATGTTGGAGATAGAACAGTGCCCTGGGGCATACCAGCAATTATTTTGTTGTTTTTAAAGTTGAACCCATCTGATAATTAATCAGCATTTCCATGACCTTGGAGAAAAGAGACTTAAGTGTAATTGGGCGTTAATAAGAGGGTGAGGATGATTCGCCTGTTTTTGGGGATGGGCTGCATAAATACTGTCTTCCATCCGCTAGGAACTAGACCTGATAATTAGGACAGATGAAAGAGCTCACGCTTTTCCAGAGTCAAAAATCACTTCTTTAGAATAATAGCGGGGATACCATTTTGTCCAGCGGATTGGGAATGTTGAGATCTTTAAAAACTCCAGCTACAGTACGAATACTGTATTTAGCGGACTGTAAACCACAGGAATGAAATAAATGATTAAAACACCGAAAACTATGAAAACCCGAATATAATAACTCTTTATTAAACTATTTCTTTTAATAAATAAAATTAACTCGAACGCTAAATGCTTCTAGCGGTGGTTGGTTCTAAAGGAACCACAGAGCTGTAAGACTGTACAAATTGAACTGAACTATCCGGCTGCTCAAAGGCGACAGCCCTACCATATAAGTACTAAAATACATAAGATTCATACATTAACATTATATTGGTATTTTTACTAATACAGAGGGAATCTTACATAGCGTACAAGTACGAAAGAAGATTGGTCCCTTAAAATCAATTACGCTCTCAAGTGCAGGTGCAGTCAAAAAATCACTGGCAGCGTTTAATTGGCAGCGAAGTGCCTATCAAAAAGATAAACTTTCTCTAGAGAGCAAACAAAAGGATTATCATTGACAACGAGCTTAGGAACCGGGGAAGAGGAAGAATTCCTCATGTTTTTTACGAATGGCGAAAAATCTGTACTGCCTTTGGGACATTGCAGAATTTTTTAGCGTTAATTTGGTCTGTCGAATATTAGCGTTGCAGACCTTCCTGGCTTGCTTGAAATGTTTCCGGCTTCCTTCAGTAGGGTTGGCTTAAAAACAACAGAAACTCACTTCTGTGGCCCTAATAACCTCCTTGCAGCTCGCATCGAATCATGCGTTTTCCTTTGGTCTGATGCTTTTAAACCTATTCGGGATAAAAGTTCTCATTCCCAGGAGAATCAAAAATGTGATCATATCAGCGCTGGCGTCAAAGTCACTATCGTGAAATCATAGTGACCAGTTAAAGATCCTGAAATAATTACTCAGACCGTCCCAGTTGGTTTTATCGTATTGCCAAACAGTTCTCTTAGGAGTTCTTTCTTTTTTTCTTCCATTGGCGAGTTTTGACACTAGAAATTAGCAGATACAATATGTGCCTAGAGAAAAAGACAGACAGTGTATTTATCAGGGTCAAACATAAGGAACAAGTCAAGTGTGTTCTCTGCTCGACCTTCCACGTCCGATATTCGAGTTGGCTCGTTGACCAGCTGACTTAGGTGGTTTAACTCAGAGAAGATCTCAGCACACACTCCTCCAGATGTTGTCTGACCATGAGGAATTGTGTACACTCAAATCGCAAACAATTCCTTGGTTGGAATCAGAGAAAGCATCAAATTCACGAAATATTGAGCTGAGAGTCTTGAGAGCTGATAAGCAACATCATTCCTAAAGTTGGAAAACATCAATTTGTTCAGCAAATCCCTCAAAAATTCGAATGTCCTTCTCCCTAACATTTTTCATGGATACTGACTTACTTTTCTTCTATCCAAGGTTACGAAAACGCTGAGAGGGTCTCAGCTAAAAAGTTAATCTTGCTCTCTTATCAAAAAAGCGTGCTTTCGGTGCCAAAGGCTTATTCGTGGAATTAGACATTTTGTTTAATATTGGACGGCATCAAATCTGAGAATTGAAACATACAGCGTTAATGTTTACCTGCTCAAGGTCTCCGTCATGTCGCGATCCTCTTTGTAGTTTTTTTAAATAATTTCTTCTCTACAACTTCTAAATCAATTGATTGTTCCGCAGACGATGTTTTTTTATATTCGTGTCCAGACAAACATCCTTTCCGTCAGGAATGGAACTGCACCGATAAAAAGAAACGGCGTCCAATTGACTATTCGAAATGTTATCGTCATTATCCATGGAACACCTCTTGTGGAACACTGAACAACGCAATAAAGTCAAAATTGCCTTAAGATATTTGTGATTTCTCAGACCATTAATAATAAAACATTATTATATTCCATCTGAGCATGAATATAACTACCATTTCTGATGGCGTCTTGAGCAATATTCAAAGAAGAGCTATTAAAATGATTAGAACCACGTGATAGAAATCTTCTTAAGGTGTCCATTTCAACTATTTCCTTAAAAGCAGTCCAATCTTTATAATTAAATTAATGTGTGATTTATTTTGGGGACCTTTCAAATACCGAAAAATGAATGACCATGTACTAAGTTGAAAGTATTAAAGAATTCCGTTTAAATTCTCAATACTTCCAAAAAATTATTCCTATTATTTTACGACACCACATTCTTACTCTCTGCGTATGCTTTGCTTTTGATTGCTTTTCTAAATCATTTACATCACCTTGAAAACCTTACGTGGATTTTTTGAATTAATATTCCGCATCGAGAATCCATATATCTACCTTGAGGCAAAAATATGTCATAAAAATTCTTTCCTCTAAGCTTTCATTTTCCTCACAAAGTCACTGCGTCTCTTCAAGCTAAATTCCAACCAAAGCATGAGGTAAGATTAAAGATATTCATACTTATAACTATCTACCTCTAGTACCTTGACAGAAACATCAATGTCTATATAAAGTGTTTTTATATGCAAAACCTTATGTACCTATATCCTTACCCTTAAGGCTCTTAGGATATGTTATACGGCATCACTCTTGCAAATACAATGACGTCTTAAAACGCTTCAAGGCAAATAAATGTCTTTCGCTGTCAAAAAAACACATGTTAATACTCTAACTAGTGTGTACAGTCTAGAGTCAAGACCATGCATAATATGGGATATGCGGAAGGCATATATAAGCGATAACGCATATTTTATAGGTACATATATGTATAGGTACGTTCTCGTCGTCGCTTTGGTAAGAGAAGTTTCCCTTTGGGCAAATATTACAATACCGCTTCAAGTTAATTCACAACAAATTTAATAACCCATAAGAAGCAAATTACCCTTTCCACGGTACATACCTGCTTACTGCATATACGCCTATGTAATACTGCCTACAGTCTGTGACGGTTCTGGTGTTCGTTGGTGCTCAGTGCCATATCGTATTTAGAATAAAGCACATCAATGTACAAACTCCTTAGCGCTTAGAGCTTAGCGCTTGCTGTATTCTACATATATATTACTGCCATGTGTCAACAACAGACTTGAACCCATCCGGAACTCCCTTTTTGGTGCTCGTTTATGTCGCTACGCGTCGACCAACACAACATTGCCATCGTATAGCTCAGCTTGTCCTTATTGCCATTTTCTTCGTTGTCCTTATGCCAGGAACCAACCCAAAAGGGATGTCGAAATTAATCCAAATGGGCACTCGACATCTATAACTAGCTAGAACTCTGGAAAACCCTGCCATCACCATCACCATCACCTTTACCATCAGCTTCAGCTTTCAGCTACCCGAACAACCCAGCACCACAAAAGCAACAATATTCCATAATTCGCTAAAATATGCAAAACAAGATTTCGAACACGAGAAACCTATAGCAACGTCTAGTCTTTCTTCATTTTATAACGTCGTAACAATCGCAACCTATCCGCTCCGCACATTCCAGCCATCACCCCGAATTCCCTCAATAAATTTTGTGTTCTACCGTCATTTGGATGAGCTTTGCTATGATGGTGTACCACCCTATACCTCGGTATATCTTCTATATACAGAGCAGGTCCTTATGTGTAGCTCGAAACGCTAACGCTAAGTTCTATGAAGCATACAATCTGATGAGCATAGGGTTTAATTTCCTGTTCTTTCCTGAAAGCCGACCAAACGATGGCGACGAACGGTGGAAAATGTATGGAGAAACATCTGTGGAAGGAGAACTAAGATGCCAATAGAACGCCTTGCAACAACGGCTTTAAAGCGGTCCACCCCAAATGACAACGCTATACCTTCTACATACTTGCATACAAGCTTAGAGAATATTTTTAATTCAAAGACACAAAAAGAATAATACTTTCCTGTCAGGCAGACTGATCATTTTAGAGAAAATAAGCTGAGCGAGCATCCTATTCAATTCTTTGTATGTAGCTCGTGCATTCCTCAACAGTGCTGTGGAAAAAAAGGTAATTGATTTCATCTCGAAAATGTTTCACGTAAGGAAAATTTCTGCAAGTATGGAAAGTCTCCTTTGGAACCCTAATTCACAAAAAAAAATGTCGCATATTCCAAGATTCCGATTTTTGGCTTTGAACCGATTTTGTTGAAATGGATTTCTTCTTACCTAGAAAATCGCGTGTGCTTTAGATATCTGCTCTCTGTTTTCCTTTTCTTGCTACCTCCGTTGTATCCCAAGGTAGCCACTTCGAACCTTCTGTTTTTATGTTTAATATCAGCGATATTGAATTGATTACGAAATGTTCGCATATCTCTATTAAACCTGATTACACTTAAGGTTTGAAGACCATTACGTCGATGTAGGATTCTTACTTTATTGAATTAGACCTTGAAAGTTTCTCAGTTCGATGTAAAAATAACTGTTTAAATCTTAATATACAAAATTTCAATCAATTGAGCGTTCGTCGTCAAGGACGTTTTATCTGATTTGCCGTTCGAAATAACTTCTTAACTGGTTTCTATTGAATTTCCATGTACGACCTGTCAATACCCTCTAACCAAGTTTTAAACATTTTACCTACTAATTGTATAACAACTCATCAACTAATAAACTTTTCTCATTATCATTGGTTTGTAGCCAGCTTTTTAATAGAATGATATTTCAGCTAACTACATGGAAGCTAGTTAACAGTTGTTCCGTCTTATATATTGTCTTACTGACTTATAACCAGCCTACCAATGGCTTTGACTATTAACTCGTTTAGCAAAAAAGAGGTTTTTACCGACAAATTCTGTAGTTATGTTTCCGTTTGCGAATGGCGTATTTAAATCATTCCTATACCGTTCTGACTAACTTACTTTTACCAGCTTATCAAGCATTTTTAAGCTGTATATCAAACTATCAAACAGCTCTTAAATACACATCTTACCAATTTTTTTTTCTAAATGACACTTACTTATACCAATTTATTCTAAAGCACTTTATAAACAACGTTGTAGGTACTTACTTATTTGGCGAAGGTGGCACTACAGTCCTGTATGAACTAGGGCCTCTCCCAACAAACTTTTCCATCTAACTAGGTCCCTAGCTAAATGTCTCCAGTTGCGCACTCCAAGTTGAGTAAGGTCACTTTCCACTTGTGTACGATATCTGGTCCCGGTCTTTCCGCGAAGATTTTCCAGCCCAGAGCATTGCTTTCCGTGCGCTCTACGTGATCCACCCATCTCATTCGTTGGACTTTTATCGTTCTGGCTAAGTCTACGTCGCTGTATAGCCCGTACAGCTCATCGTTTCATCTTCTCCTCCACTCACATTCTATGCATAGGGGACCGTAGATCACGCGAAGAACTTTTCTCTCGAAATGACCCAAGGCTTTCTTTCCAATTGCTATCTTAGCGAAAAGAAACAGCTAGCAAGAGTTATTCTTAGTTTGATCTCAGCGCTGGCACTGGTGTTGTTTTCTGTGTTCAAAGCGGATCCTAGGAAGACAGAGTTCTTAACTACCTCAAAGTTACGTTTGTCGATGGTGAAGTTTTGGCCGATACGTCGATGTTGTATGTCTTTTCTTGATGACAGCATGTACTTTGTTTTGTCCTCTTTAACCGTTAAACCAATTTTTGCTGCCTCTGCCTCAATACTCACAAAAGCCCCATTGGTATCACGTTGAGTTCTTCCTATTATGTCAATGTCATCAGCATATGCTAGTTATTGGACAGACTTCTGAAAGATAGTGCCTCTAGTGTTGACGTGTGAGCTCTGTGCTATTCTTTCAAGGACGATGTTAAAGAAATCGCAGGACAGCGCATCACCTTGTCCAAAACCTTTTTTGACATCGAAAGGTTCTGTTAGGTTGTCTCCAACCTTTATGGAGCAGCGTGAATTCTCCATGGTTATCCTGCACAAACGGACGAGTTTGGTAGGGATGCCAAAATTAGACATGGCTCTATACAGCTCATCCCTGTATATGCTGTCATATGCGGACTTGAAATCGATGAAAAGATGGTGGGAGTCGATTTGATATTCTTGAGTTTTTCCAGGATCTGGAGTAATGTGAATATTTCTGGACTTTTCTGGTCTAAAACCACACTGATAAGGACCTATCAGGTTGTTGACGGTGGTCTTTAGACGTTTACATATTACGTCTGAGAAGATTTTGTAAGCGATGTTAAGTAGACTGATGCCTCTATAATTGGTCCAATTAAGAGGGTCTAATTTTTTCATCGGGCATGCTTTCTTCTGACCATAACTTACAGATAAGTTGGTACATACTCCTAACCAAATTATCTCCAGGTGCTTTGAAGAGCTCGGCATTCAAGACATCTGTTCCAGTGGCATTGTTAAAGTTCAGCTTAGATATGGCAAACTTTTCTTTGTCTAAATCGGGAAGACGGGATTGTTGGCTTTCATCGTCTATATATTGAATGGATCATCCTATTTGACAGCAGAGTTCGGTTCGTCGTCACCGTTATACAGTCTCCAGAAGTGGTCCTCCCATATCCTCAGTATTGACTGCGGTTCCACTATGATGTTTCCAATTCCAATTTCGTCTTTGCAGCCTTCGGTTTAAGGTTTATGTAATTGTGAATTTCATTTCACCACCCTTCACACAATTTTCAAACTTAATTTCTGCTTTTGAATAGGTTATAGGTAGCCGGTGTTTAAAAGAGCTTAGCTGAGGTTTCAATAATCGGATAGTAAACTTTTGTTGGTTTCAGATTGTTTTTTTTTAGCACTTCGACAACATTATCATTAATTATTAAGGTCTCATCTTTCAATCCTCCCTTTTTTAAGATCTAAGGCTTCTAATAATGAAATATGAATTGTACTTGTATCACAAATCGTTATTGGTTCTAAATTGAAATTCCCTTAAATTTTCACCACGTAACCTAAAAATCCTCTATTTCTGTTTCACAGTACTGTTTCATATACTTTATGCACCTTTTATGAAACCTAAAACATTTTGTCTACACACAAAGATTGTATATGCTATTCGCATCTAACTGTATATGAGTATATGAATTCACAGAAGCGTAAAACCCAATTTTGATTTGTTACCGTTTCAATTAAATTTTCAACTCGTGCCTTACTCTTGCTCTTGTTCCTGAAGCCTTCCTGGTTGGTATAACTACGCGAATGGCATGCACTTGCCACACTTTGCCACCCATTTGCATTAGAGATGATGGTTACCATAGCAGCGCATATCGAACGAACAACAATATACCAACAGACACTATAACCTCGTTGTTTCTCCTTTGTTATTGTATTAACTCGCTTACTCTATACTCAACTCGTCCTTTGCCTTTGAATTATCCTTTTACTCTCGAATGCGTATGCATTACATTCAAGTAGCTGTAGTTATAGCTGTAGCTGAGTATGTGCCTGTGCATAGTTTAATTTATTCATCCGTCAAGGGCTCAAGTGGCCACCACCGAACGGGCGCGGCACCGCACCAACCATCCCTAATATCTACTACACAATTCTTTATAGTAGGTATAACCTGCCACGTGTGTGCGCATCCTTCAATAAAGGATACGCGCTTAAAATATTATGTTTAATGAGTCCGCATAGAGTTATTAAATTTGGATTTCATCCCTTCTCTATTTATATTCACCGATTCACGGACTTCTCGTCGTCGTTGTCGGCTGCAGTCTTCACAGAGTTTTGTTTCCTATGAGTTATGTTCACTTGAGTGTGCAACAACAAAAAGTTTCCAATTTGATGATCAAACTCAAAATATCTACAACAAAATAATCAAAATGAAACAAAAACTTATAAGCAAAGGAATTGGTTGCTTTTGTTGCAAGAATTCAAGGGGTCAAGCACTCGTAACTTGTATATCCTTACGAAGCACCGTACCACTTGTTCCCGGGTACAATTTGTTGTAATATATATATTATATCCTTCTATTGTCTGCCACACTGCTATAGCCTATAGTGCTATTGCCACTGCCAGTGGAATGGGTTATAATAAACGAAATTGATACAACAGAATATCCTGATGGTTCGTTATTCGTTTCATCTAGAAACGGAACAGACACACTCTTGAGGGTAAATTATTGTTATTATCATTTTCATTTCGTCAAGATTTTCCGGTTCAAGCATCCGGTTGTGTTCTTATTGGAACTTGAATACTTAAATAACATAAAACAAGGAAAGAGGAAGAATCAATTTCATACATATATGGCTCAAAATCACCAAGGTGCAGAATTGGCTTCGCTAGCAATTTTATGTCTTAAACCTTGACTTAATTAAAAAAAAAAAATAATAAAATACTAAAACTGACCTGTTTTATGTTTCTATCAAACAATATAATTTATTAATAAACTAAATTTTAAATGAAATCAATATACACGCATAGAAAATCATTTCGGGAACGCGTCCCAATCTACAATCTTCAACTTCAAGCCCAAAATACAATTGAAAGATGTAAGGTATTCAACCCCGGTCATCACTTAATACACCGTATTTTTTATACAGAATCTAGTTTTAGAAACGGTACTAACAGATTATTTATTTTTAACTGTAAAAAATGCAAAAACAGTTTGTCCGATACCGCACAAGTCATTTCAGGGAACATATCGATAATCGATCACAAATAATTTTAAGTGAACGCAATAATTCTGTGTCAAACGTCAGTCGAGGAAGAAAACAATAACAAAGCCGGCTGTCAGAGTATTTATCGTAAAATAAGTTATATCTAAATGGTAATTAAATTTCTATTCATCATTCGTAGAGCGTACATCAATAGTCCGTCATTCCGTGAACGCATTTATTACATTTAATTATTGATGAAATACTTTTCTACGACACGAAATTTCAAAGTTACCTCAAATATTTTCCTATTGACAAAGTCAGATCGCATTTAAGATGACCGCCGTATAATTAAAGCGCGCGCTTAATTGAAATCGTCATTTCGGGAACGTTCCCGGACATGATTTTTACGTATTTTGCTTGTAGAAGATTTTGTATGTATTGTTTTCATTATTGCTTATTTAATATAGATACATAATATACCCATGTTATTAAACAAAGCTTAAATTATGTACTTTGTTTTGTTTTTGTTGATTTTATCAAACTTAGAAAAACGTTCCCGAATTGATGGTTTTTGTTTGAAGTTTAGTACTAAACAATAATACTAAGAAAGTATAGAGTTCTGTGCGCTGCCCTGTCAAAGTTTATTAATATAAAATGTTTGCAACAGTATAAACTAAAATTCATCATTATAGCTTGCAATTTTTTTTGTCATAAAAAAATTTGAAATTTGCAACCTTGGTGATTTTGAGCCATATGGGGAAAGGGTCCTGATCTTATGACTGGAATTGGCTGAAACTACAGTCTTTTTTTAGAGGGTATTTGTATTAAGATTGTTTTCAGATTGTGAATTTTCTGTAAGGACTATTTTATGAAAAGGGAGAGAATCGTAGGTATATGGAGACCATTTGAGTAGTTCAATTGTTCTGATTTTGTATCGGAACTGTGAGCATTTATATGGCTTTGATGTAAAGCATAACAAAAGTCATGAATAGACTTACTATTTTTTCAAGAAAACTTGCGCTGATCCAGGAATTCACACGGGAGTGTAAAAATTATTGAACATAAGGTAACTACTCAATTTTTGTTACTAGAAGCTGTATTTTAGAAAGACATACATAAATATAACGACCTAAATATTTTTTTCGTAAATTTCTTAATAAATAAGACTTTTGGTAAATTTTTACTCTTTCAAATTTAATCCGATAAAATTATTTTCTAGGGTCTTATTTCAAGCTTAATGTTCAGGTTGATAAAGTGCTGACCCCTAAGCTTCTTTTTTTTTGTGTTAAAAAAACATTGCAAAAGTTGAACATCTTTATAAGATTTCTACTGAGAGCAATAAATAAAATGGAAATTTAACTTCAAAAGAAATTAATTTCAAAAGTAAAGTTTCAGCTGAGGTTCTGTTCATTCGAAAAGGTGGCGAATGTAAACTTTTAAAGCAGCAAATTCTGTAGTTTTTTTTTATTTTTTGTTTTTAAGTGAATTACTTTTTCATGGAAAACAATTTTTGATAATATTGCTTTTTTCGAAAATTACTTTAAAAGGAGAAAAATTGTTGTCTTCAATTATTTATACAAAATATATTATTATTTTAAGTAAAGGTTTGGTTTTTCATTAAGAAAATAAATTAAGTTATTCAGCGCATGAGGACAAAAAAAATAATGTAATTAACTGTATGCTGATATTGTAATGTTTCAAACTGTGTATTTCGAAATATTTTCCATGATGGCGACAGCAGCCACATTTTTGTCTGTGAGCAACGTGTTTTTTTTAAAACTTCACTCCAGCACTCAATTTAGAAATAAGTTGTAAATTTGTTCCCAAATTCATTATTTCCTTAAGAGGAAAAGTGATTTATACATTTTTATAATAATGAATACCAGAAAATTGTATTAAGTTTTCAAATATCGAAATTAAATATTATGCAAGTATTAGTATGAAAACATTGTACCTGTGGCATTCCTCTTAAATCGTGTTCTCCCAAAGCTTTTATATACCTAAAACAAATGTAACACATACATATTTTGGTAATGATCCAATTCTTAGACTGGCTAAAAATCTGTGGCTGAATTACCGCATCAGTCATCGATTCATGGAACAGTCTAGTACAATTATTTGACATTTTCTCATCAGCTTTCGAACCGATTTTCACTTGCAGGATAAACAGTTTACTGATAAGGCGAAAAATGTATGAATTCTTTTGAAAAATTTAAGAATTATTTTATTGACTTCCCATAGGAAGTTACTTTAATGGGTCCGATTTGTCGAATTGAAAATTTTGACATTTCTCGACGTTGGTCCCTAGAGTCGAAATAAAAGATTTTTAGAAAGATGTCTGTGCGTGCGTGCGTGTGTACGTACGTTCGTATACGTCCGTAGGTTCGCGACGTTTTTTTCGTCGTCCGTAGCTCAAGAACCAGAAGAGATATCGACTTCAAATAAATTTTGTTATACAGATAATAAGGCAAAAAGATGCAGAAAGGGCTCTCAAGAAAATTGCGTGAGTGGTTTTTTTACCATAGCAGTTTAAAAAAAAAGGTGAAAGTTTTGGTTAACTCTAAATGTCTCATGAACCATCTACGCTAGAGACTTGAATTAAATTTTATATTGTATATTGCAACGTGATACAAGACAAGTATATTTTTGGAAAAAAATCCAATTAACGGTTTTTTTATATATCAAAAAAACTGAAAAAAAAAATTTTTCACCTCGAAAATTTTACGACTAAAATATGATTTCATCTCTAAAACAATTTTGTGCAACGAGAAATAATGTTTTTGACATCTGATAAAATTTTGAGAAAAATCTAATTGACAGTTTTTTTTACAAAAAATAAAAAACCTAAAAAAAAAATTAATAAAAGTTGGTAAAAATTGATTTTTGACTCAAATATCTTTTCAAAACATTGAGATATTGGCTTTAATTTACTTTTATCTTTCAAAAAATATTGTTGTTAATATTGAATAAAATTTTGAAAAAAATCGAATTGACAGTTTTTTAACAAAAAATTAAAAACCTAAAAATAAATTAACAAAAGTTGGTAAAAATTGATTTTCGACTCAAATATCTTTTCAAAAATTGGAGATAATGGCTTCTAACTAATTTTAACTTATAAAAAATATTGTTTTTAACATTAGAGCAAATTTTGAGAAAAATCGAATTGACAGTTTTTTTACAAAAATTAAAAACCTAAAAAAAAATTATAAAAGTTGGTAAAAATTGTTTTTCGACGTAAATATCTTTTCAAAACTTTGAGACATTGGCTACAAACTGATTTTATCTTATAAGAAATATTGTTTTCAACATTCGATAAAATTTTGAGAAAAATCGAATTGACATTTTTTTTTACAAAAAATAAAAACCTATAAAAAAAACAGTACTAAAACTTGGTAAAAATTTACTTTCGACTCAAATAGCTTTTCAAAAATTAAAAATATTGGCTTCAAACTTATTTTATTTCACAGAAAATATTGTTTTCGATATTCAGTAATTTTTTGATAAAAATCCAACAGTCCGTTTTTTCATAAAAAATAAAATCTACATAAAATAGATCGCAAATTTGGTAAAAATTGATACATATAGACAAACTTTTAAGCAAGGCAAATCGACGGACGGGATGGGAAGTTATCAGTATGGGTCGCATCCCAGCCTCTTTTTCATTTCCGGGATGAGTTGTCCTAGGATGAGTTGATGTCTTAGGATGAATCACACGTTTTTTGACAAATCAAATATAATTTATATTTTTGAAGACAAATTTATTTTACAGGTAAATTTTTAAATCTTATATAGGTACTTTTTTAAACAGGCCCGTTGCATACAGGAGCAAGTTGGTGCGACCCAGTCGTGCATTTTATTTGATCCGCGTTTGGTTACTACGAGTATTTAGCTTTTGGTTCTTGAATGCTACCAACTTTTCCAACTTTGAAGTGTCAAACACCTTAGACCAAAGTCAAAAATTAGCCTTCCAAATCGGTAATATGCAAACGGCTAGGTAGTCGTATATTATATTGTGAATTGCAGCTCGAGATGTTCTGGGGCTGTTCTGTTCTCTTTACTGTTCCAAATAAATTCTTTTTGACCTTAATAAAACTGTGATCAATGCACTTTTGACGTTTCTTAATGTACATTATGTAGTACAGGTTGCTTTTGAACTTCTTCAGGTTGTTCGGATGATTCCACTTCTTTATCTGAAAATTCGGTTGTCACAAAATCGGTTTCTGGTTGAAAATTTGGGACATCGCCTATATCGTCAAAATCAATTTCTTTTCTGCTCAATTTCTTCGTCCAACTACTGTTGTAAAAGCTGTTCGTAACTTGCAAAGTTTCCAGTCAACGTTCGCTTAGAATTTTGAGCTCCTTGATAGTTATTTGAGTGAGCCAATTAACATTTGGAAAATAACATTAATAAGCCTGATCTTAGATTTTGTGGAATCTGTCATACTATTACGTCAGTCGTCTTTCCCACTTTTTTAAATGCTTCAATGTTGACACTCTTAAAGCAAACCAAAATCATTCCTATGCTCCATTTTTCTACCTACGTTATGTGATATCCTTCCTTCCATTTGCCTATAAATTCAGATCCTTTTTTCCTTTTTCCATTTCTTAGGCAAATAACCTATAAAATAAGTTTCTTTTCGTGACCTTAAATCAGCAATTATTTTTAATTCGACATTCCCTAACATTCTTCAGCCCATGCTCATGAAAATACTACATCGTTTATATAAACCCCTTTTTTGGTAGGGATTTGTCTCAGGGATATATTTTATGCGTTTGAGTAATTATATAACCTTTATTAATTTTACAGATGACCTAATTTTAATTTTAAAAATCTCGTTGTCTGAATAGCAAACTGGTGTTAAAAGGTCTAGCAAAAAAATATAACAAAACTGGACACAATGAACATAAGTATGAGTCCTTTTTCCTCTTTTAAAATAAAATTTCAATCTTTAACTCAAGCTATATAGCTTATATCTTATTCCTTAGTATACCTACCCTCAGGGCAACTTTTCTGTTTCAATCATAATGTGGATGTTTAACTTTCGATTGCAACCAAAAAGAGTGTTTGTCTTTGTTTCTTTATCCCAAATGGAACCAAAAAAAAAAAAAAAATACAATTTAATAAAGCCTTGACCTTTTCCATCTCCATCATCATCATCATCATCATGGATCAAGCTTAATTTAAAATGCTCAATATTTTGACCGACTAATTGAAAATGTCAAAAGTTGGTCCCAATCTGTGACATTGACATCGTTTTTTTTTTTCTTCTCTTCTCTTATTTTGTTGTTGTTCTTGTTACTTCACCCAAAACTTTGATCTTTATCCTTTTTGTCGTTGTTCAATGTTCGTCTATCCATTAAGAGTCTCCTTGGTCAGCATTTTATATTCAATTAATCTTAATATCAATCATTTTTAATGAATTTTGTTTATAAACTTTGAAATGAGAGAAACGTGAATATATTGTGTTGCAAAGGCGACGAAGACGGACGGGAGATTAAAGGAGTCGACGAAAGCTTTCACATTGTCTCAAATCCATGTTTGTTCACTCAGTTCAGGTCAGGTCGGACATCAGGTAAACTCCCTTGGAATTTACACACGTTCTTGCACAAAGGCGTGCGTCCATTTATATGTACAGTACAACCAATTCAACACCATCCTGTTCAATACAATAGCTGACTCTGTTAGATGAGTTAAGCGTCCTACAAACATACAACCATATCTATATATAGGAGTAAGGACCGCACTCGCACCCACATGCCATCAATTAGGTTCCTTTGAATTCGGTTCACCATCACCATTCACTCAACGACAAGTAGAGTGCATATAATTTAACCAGGTCCGCCCTCTCCCAACCACCTCTTATATATTTCTCTCAAACCCAAAGTTTATAATTCAAAGCAGAAACGCTTGTGATGTCCCCACATCTCCGCCATCATCGCCAGAGCGCCATATTGTACCTGTGATATAGAAATGTGGTTTGCATGAGCTTTACTGTGCGGAAGACGTTTGCGGTCAGGTTATGATAGAAACTGGGCCAGGGGTGCTTAGTTAGGGTCGGGTCATGGCTGGGTGATGTGCTCTGTACCTATAACTACCTACATATATTCGAGTTGTGTACACACTCCAGGTGTGTTTATTATCGAGATTCCATAAGCAATTAGCATCTAAGGTTTGAATAGTAAAGATTCTCCTCGGCATCCATCCATCGTCGTCGTCATCGTCGTCGTCAACCACGACTGGAGTAATCAGCGAGGCGTTGAAGTCGAACAAGAGAGGGCTTGAAAGACAAGAAACAGGATTCTTTGGTTAAGAGATGAGGTTATATAGCCAGCTCAGCCATCATCAGCATCAGTACCCAATTTATTCGTGGAGTCAGTCGGTCGAACTGGAGATGGACCCTGGAAGATTAAAAATTAAGGCAATCTTTAGCACCCCAATGAATATGCGGCTTTTGATAACTAAGAATATGAATAAGGGTGGAGGACGAGAAGGAGAACGAGAACGAGAACGACAGAGCACAGAGGATATGGTTCTGCTGTAGTTTGATGGTGGCTTTCTTCTATGTTCCATCAAAAGATATCTGAAAGAGATAAAATGAGGACATCTTTTGGCCTAAGGGAAACAAGGATAATTGAAAGTGGGTGGCCAATGTGGCAGCAGCCTACACTTATCTCTGCCTCCTCCAATATGAAAGGGGCAATGGAAGTCTTCAAGCTATGTGAACTCTATTATTCTTGATCATTACCTGAATTCATTAGATATGCAGGTGGGAAATCTATGGTAAAGTTTGTCGTTGTAGTCGTAGTCATCTTTCGTCGTCGTCGTCGTGGTTCTCCATTATGAAAAGTTCTAATTTAAAATTTGTGGCGAGTATAAAAAGGACGAAAACGAAAATTGTTAACAGATTCTACTTTTTATTCTTTTTCTTTTCTTTTCTCTTTTTTTTTTCTTTTGGTAAGCAGCTTTTGTGAGGCGCCTTTAGATTGTTCTTTGGTCTTTATGGAGATTTTCTATGTGTAGCTATAGAAGATTTATACATAAATAGCTAAGACTCCATTGAGGTTTGTCGGATGGAAAATTAAGTAGTTTTTGGGGATAAAAGTTGTGTGTTCATTGAAAAGATAAACTTATATCATTTCGCGTATATATACTCGTATATCTCAAGTTTCTGTAAACACAATGGAAACTAATTAGGAAAATTCATAAACTTTTATGAGAATAGCAAATCTAGTAGTGGGTTTATATATATAATTGAAAAGAATTCAAACATAAAAGGAGTCATAATGGGGGTAGGAATTAATTCTAAAAATTTTATTTAAGCAAATTATTCCAATGAGTAGATAACTATAGTGATGAAAATGTGACGATTGAAATAAGTTTCGTATTTGGCTAAGATTTATTCACAGATTTATTTATTTAATTGTGGTGCATAGAAAGCAATATAACCACATAAGATCGCCTTCAAGAAAGAGATCCTTAGAGATACATATAGGGGCGTATTCATAGAGAATTATTAAAGTCGTGATTTCTTGATCTATAGTTTAAGGCTTGTTGATTGAATAAACACAGTTCTTATTCATAGTCAATTTTCCTGCTGTGTTTATTAAAACCCCAGTTTAAGGTTGTGCTCTACTACAATTATACTTGAAATGACAAAAAAAATACTGTTTTATTCCCAAATTTGTTATTTTGTGCTGTCATTTCTTAAATTGAATGTCGAAAAAAGTAAGTAAAACAAAACTATTTAATAATAAATCAAAAAAAGCAACTAACAACGTTTAATAATATTTTAATTTTAGATCAACAGCAAAGAAAATATAAAACGCGGACCGTAGGAAAACTGGTCGCAGTCAGAGAAACGATTCGCCGGCACATCAACATTGTCGACGATGAGGGAAATGATGTTGCGATAATAAAAAAAAGGATCTTGGTTCGATATGAGGGCCGCTGGCTATGATGATGCTGCTGTTAAAACCTGGAGATTGCCAGAAACGTGTTATCCTATTTAACTTCGTAGTTATCTTATATTAAGTAAATTTATAATGAATTTGACTGTTTCTATATCCAAACGATATCTTTTGTAGAAATCCTTGTCGCTTAATATAAATGAATTGAACCGTGTTTCTTATAATATGTTTCTTTTTCTTGGTGCGATATTTTGCAGATCACGACATAACTGAAACTCCTATAAGATGTCTACATATATATATACATACGTATTTTTTAATTGCGGTATCAATCGACATTTTTCTGGACAGCAAATTCATGTTATGTACATTTATTTGTTTTTTTTTTCAGCTTTTCAATTTACAAACAAAGATCAAATATGACATTTGGCTGTGATAATAACTACTTAAACACAGCATTTCCTATGTTTATATTTAGACCACAGGTTTAGCCCTAAACTTGGGTTTAAATTT
The DNA here is from genome assembly GCA_951509635.1 of Eupeodes luniger. Taxonomy (NCBI): domain Eukaryota; kingdom Metazoa; phylum Arthropoda; class Insecta; order Diptera; family Syrphidae; genus Eupeodes; species Eupeodes luniger. The sequence goes on from OX608073.1 coordinate 309,537,382, forward strand.
ATTTATAAATAGCCTAAACTCTGGACTTGCTTAATAACAAGTTAGCAAGAGTTTAGCAAACATCTATGAATATGCCCCATAGTGTTTAAGGATAGGCATACATAGTAAAGCCATTAAGTTCTTCACGTTCCATTAAATTACTTTATGAATGCGAAACATAAAGATTAAATAAAACGATTTTACGGAGGTCAAACTTATAACATTGTGAGATAAGTCTCTAGTTATGTTGACAATATTAAATTACGTAAATGTTGTCTTTGACAAGAGAAAATGAATCAGGTCAATAAAACATAAATATAGGTGCGTAGCCCTTAGAAAGCCATGTGAGGGCTTGATTTTGGTTATAAGAATTTTCTGTATTTGAAAAATGTTTGAGAATAAAAAGGAGTGGACCAAGCTCACTGCCCTCAAGGGCATACGAAATGTTGTTGTTAAAATATAATGAGAAGTTGAGTTTCGTAGTTAACGTAAGGCCACGGTGTAAGATTTAAAAGTCTTCACCAATATATTTTGGGTTTTGAAGAAAATCTGGTGTTGGACTTAAAGTACCAGCTCCAAAATTCTTTTGCAAGAAAAATGTTTTTATTTTTAATACATCTATTATATTGTTACGTTTTAAATTATACAGTCCAACAATTTTTTGAAATAAGGAGTTTTTTACCCAATAATTCAGTAAAATAAACAAAATGTTTTTGAAACTGTTTTTTAGCCATAAAAGCTGTTTGAAATTTTTTTGAATGAATGAATGAAAATTATTAGAGGTTATTATTTATACATACGAGAAGGATTGAAACAGGGAAGCGAACTTAAAATCTGTACAGCTTTAAGTAAAAAATTTAAAGTGAATAAAAGGACTTGAAGTAAATACAAAAACTTCAAGTGAATACAAAGACTTCAAAACAATATAATGACTTCAAAAGGATGCAAAGACTTCAAGTTCAAGTGAATGCAAAGGCCTTAAAAGAATTCAATGAATTAAAAAAAAATGCAGTCTTCAAAAAAAAAAGAATTTAAAGACTCCAAGTGAATGCAATGAATGCATGAAGACTTAAATGATTTCAGTCAAATTATTGGAGAAACATGATTGCAGTCTTTTTAAGTTGAATTATTGATGATTATAAAATTTAAAGTCCCAATCTTTACGTGAATTTAATAAATATAGTCTTTATATTGAAGTATTAAAAGATTGCTTCCCGAAAAAATTGCATTAATTTACAAGCAAGTTTGAAAATAGAACCTATTTTTTAAGGTTTAAAGATGTACACATAAAATTAGTTTAACTTCAGAAATTAAAATGAAATTACTCCATTCAATATTTTTTCAAAAAAAAAGTAGAATATTTTTTTGAAATTGAAGTTATATATAAAACTAGCTTTTACCCGCGACTTCGTCCGCATTAAATAGTTTTTTTTTGGATAGTATTATGAAATAAAGTGCACGACTGGGTCGCACGAACTTGCTCCTGTATGCAAAGAGTCTGTTTAAAAAAGTATCTATATAATATTTAAAAATATACCTGTAAAATAAGTTTGTCTTCAAAGATATATATGCCATTTGATTTGTCGAAAAAACCTCCATTTTTCAATTTTTTGGGAGGGGGTTACATTTAATACAGTTAAAATAATTTAAAAAAAACTTATTTAAGATTCAAAATTTTACCTGAAAAATAAGTTTGTCTTCAAAAATTTAAATGCCATTTTATAAATCAAAAAACCCTTGATTTTTCAATTTTTTTTTTTGAAAATCGTTAGAGCGGTTTTTTTTTAAATTAATTTTTTATATATAAAATTTTTCAATTTTGTTCTAAAAATATTTTTGGTATGCAGTTGTTTAGTAATTGTAAATACACGCTCTATATTTCAATTTCGTAAAAAAATGTTCACCCGTTTTTGAGATATAGGATTTTGAAAAAAAAAATTTCAATATTTTTTTAAAAATCCAAACAATAAAAAATTGCACTTTTGATAATCAAATATTATTAAGGCAATCTAAGAGCTCGTTCAGAAAAAAAATTATTGAAATCGGTTCAAAAATTGCTGAGAAAATTAAAAAACAAAAAAACGATTCTATGAGCGGTACCTTTCCTGAGCAATACAAAAATATGTTTTTCTTATTAAAAGAAGCCAAGTTAAAAAATAAAATTTTAGAGAAAATTAAAAAAAAATCTATCGGTTTGTTTTTGAGAAAATTCGAATTTTCGTTTTTTGACCAAAAAAATTGTATGGGGGCCACTGTTAGTTTTGATCTTAAAAAAAAAATGAAAAAAATGCCTAACGCAAATCTGCTCAAAACCTTAACTTCCAAGTTTGAACTCAATCGACCCAATGGTTTAGGCTGTAGGAGCGTGGACAGACAGACAAAATTGACCGGACGGAATCGCGGGACCCACTTTTTTCGACTTCTCTACCATCGTAATATCATGTTTGATTAAAATCTCGAGTTCGAAATTTTGCACGAATGCAAAACTTGCCATATAGTTCCTATATGTCGCAAGTAAAAACCGGAGCTGCACTTTTTTGAAAGTATTGTGCCGAGATGGGATGAAGCCATACTAAGTGTGATTGTCATAGGTTAGGTTAGGTTAATACATTTTATGAAGAAGATAGGTTACTGCAATGCATTTTTATATACGAAGTTTTTTGTTTTTTTCCTTCCTTGGCCAGAACGTAAAGATTTTGTGGGTTTGAGACTCGTGAGCACGAAAGTATCAGCTGTTCAGGAAAATTAATTTCCGTCCGGAAAATAGGAAAATAAATTTTTAGAGAAAAATAAATGCGTAATTATACTTTTTTTTCTCAAGAAAAATTCTTTGTGTGATTTCCGAACGATCAAATATCGATTCAAACATTTTTCCGGATCAATTTCAATGATAGCTATAACTGGCGCTTTATAATATTTCGTCCTAGGTGAGTAATCTGTAGCCGTGTACCATTACATAACTTTGATGCATCAAGATTTCTCATTAACACCAACATTCAATCTCAACTTATGAAAAGGGTTGGGAATGCGTTGTTTTCCCGTAATAAAAATTTTATCCAAATATTATTCAAATATTTGGTAATTTAGGAGTGAAATCGATCAGATTTAGCGGAAAGTAATTTTTCCCATGGGAATACGTTGTTTTCCCGCGGTCAAAAGTAACTCATCTCCTTTCTTAAGTCTCAAACTATCTCCTTACCAAATTTCATTTAAATCTGTTCAGTATTTTAGGCGTAAAAGCGATCGACCCACCTGAATTTTCCCATGGCAATGTGTCATTTTCCCGGGGTAAAAAGTAGCCTATGTCCTTTCTCGGGTATCAAAATATCTCCATACCAAATTTCATGCAAATTGGTTCAGTAGTTTAGGCGTGATTGAGTAACAGACAGACAGACAGAGTTACTTTCGCATTTATAATATTAAGTATAGATTTTTCATTTTTTAGATGGATATATGAGCTTATACGTTTTACATATGAATATCGTTGAAAATGTTGACCTTTTTTTAAGATATCAATTTCAGAACCAAAAAAGAGGCTGGGATGCGACCCACACTGATAACTTCCCATCCCGTCCGTCGATTTGTCTTGCTTAAAAGTTTGTCTATATGTTTCAATTTTACGAAATTTGCGTACCATTTTTTGTAGATTTTATTTTTTTATAAAAAAACGGACTTTTGGATTTTTATAAAAAAATTACTGAATATCGAAAACAATATTTTCTGTGAAATAAAATAAGTTTGAAGCCAATATTTTTAATTTTTGAAAAGCTATTTGAGTCGAAAGTAAATTCTTACCAAGTTTTAGTATTGCTTTTTTTTAGGTTTTTATTTTTTGTAAAAAAAACTGTCAATTCGATTTTTCTCAAAATCTTATCGAATGTTGAAAACAATATTTCTTATAAGATAAAATTAGTTTGATAGTTTGAAGCCAATGTCTCATATTTTTGAAAAGATATTTACGTCGAAAAACAGTTTTTACCAACTTTTATAAATTTTGTTTAGGTTTTTATTTTTTGTAAAAAAACTGTCAATTCGATTTTTCTCAAAATTTGTCTTAATGTTGAAAACAATATTTCTTATAAGTTAAAACTAGTTGGAAGCCATCATCTCAAATTTTTGAAAAGATATTTGAGGCGAAAATCAATTTTTAAATTTTATTAATTTTTTTTTTGGTTTTTATTTTTTGTAAAAATACTGTCAATTCGATTTTTCGCAACATTTTTCAGAATGTTGAAGACAATATTTCTTATATGATAAAATAAGTTTGAAGCCTTAATCTCAAGTTTTTGAAAAGATATTTGAGTCGCAATTCAATTTTTACCAACTTTGAGTAATGTTTTTTTTAGGTTTTTATTTTTTATAAAAAAAATTGTCAATTTGATTTTTCTCAAAATTTTATCAGATGTCAAAAATATTATTCTTTTTTGCACAAAATTGTTTTGGAGATGAAATCATATTTTAGTCCAAAAATTTTCGAGGTGACAAATTTTTTTCCTGTTTTTTTGATTTATAAAAAAAACCGTTAATTCGATTTTTTTCCAAAAATATACTTGTTTTGTATCACGTTACAATCTATGATATAAAATTTAATTCAAGTCTCTTGCGTCATTGGTTCATGAGATATTTAGGTTTAACCAAAATGTTCACCTTTTTTTTAAACTGCTATTGTAAAAAAAAACCACCTACGCAATTTTCTTGAGAGCCCTTTCTGCATTATTATCTGTATAACAAAATTTATTTGAAGTCGATATCTCTTCTGGTTCTTGAGCTCTGGACGACGAAAAAAACGTCGCGAACGTACGGACGTACGTACACACGCACGCACAGACATCTTTCTAAAAATCTTTTATTTCGACTCCAGGGACCTTGAAACGTCGAGAAATGTCAAAATTTTCAGTTTGACAAATCGGATCCATTGCAATAACTTCCTATGGGAAGATAATAACGGTTATTCTGGAGTAATACTTCAGTTAGAACTTTAATTTTAATTTATAAATTTGGACTCAATCGACCCAACGGTTATGGTGAGTTCAGATTGCAATGTCATGTTTGATAAAAATTAAGAGTAAGAATGGAATACTTGCAATAAAAATATGCATATGCGTACATAAGAAAAAGCAATGGTATTAACGTTGGGTTCATTCTATTTTCTAAAAAATGCGTTATAAAGACATGGATGCATGTTTAGCGGGTATTTTGTAAAAAGTGGTTAAATTTTAAGTGCCGATGTTGAATGTGAACCACACCTTAATAACGGACTGTTTCGCCACCTAATTTATTTTTTTTCATGTGGTTTCAACAGGACGGTTCCACTTGCCAGACAGCTAGCAAAACAATGGCTCTTTTACACGAAAATGCAATGGCCGTGATACCTCACGTGCTGGCAATAAGATCATTATGTGATTTGACACCATTTGACTAGTTTCTTTGGTGTTATTTGAAATAAAAGGTGTAACAATTCAAGAGCTAAAGGATAAGATAATTCGGCACATTAAAGGCGGCGTAGAACCTCAATTATTCCTCATTATCATCGATCATTTGGACCATATCGGAGGAGGTCGCGGCACTCATTTTTCCCATATTTTGTTCCATACATAATTGAACCACACCGATATTATCATAATAAATAGAAATGACAATATTTTCCTAATTAACTTGAGTTTTATTTAAAACTAGCGGCACGTCCCGGCTTCGCACGGGTAGACATAAATAGGTATAGATAATGTAGCTTTATAATGAAAAAAAGAATTATTAAAATCGGTCCAGTACTTTTTGAGTTTATTCGTTACACACAAAAATACAAATATTTCCTCTTTATAATATTAGTGTAGATAAACATCGGCCCTTAGAATTAAACCTTTTTCTTAATTATTTAAAATAAAGTCAAATTAATATCATGATTGAACCGTGTAATACAAAACCAAGGTTTATTAGGCCTTGTTTTTTTTTAAGAGAATTTGTCAGAATAATATTGAACTTTTTTTTAATCTATAATTATATCTCATCATCATCATCGGCTCGACAACCGGTCCTGGTCTTTTACAACATTTATCCCGATCGCAAGCCGACGCCATTCATTTGCGCACCCCAAGGCTTTGGATGCCCCGGTCTACGTCATCTCTTGAGCGTAAGCATGTTCTGTCACGATGTCGCATACCATAAAAAATATACTACTATACAAAGGACTTTCCGACCTGGTTCCTCTTCCTTCATACGAGCTCGTATATATGCAGCCCACCGGAATCCTTCGAGCTTATTTTTTGTCAAAATATCAGATCCGAGGTATATTGCATACAATTCTTGTTTGTAGCGTCTTCGGAATCGTTTTTCCTCATATAAGTTGCCAGCAAGACCTTCCCCTCCAACGCGCCTGTGGTTGGAGTGCCTTTTACTAAGCACCCAGGTCTCGGAACCATATGTGAATATTGGCAGAAACATCTCCCTGTACAGCAGCAGTTTAGAAGTTATGGTAAGGTTTCTGGATTTAAAAAACTTTGACAGACTGAAGTAGAACCCATCCATATATCTCTCTTCTTTTGGTCCGATCTTAAGTCTGTTTTCTCAATTTCTAATAATTAATTCTTCCATTTGCAATTTAAAAATAACTTGAAAGTTTGAAGAAACACGGTCTTAAGTCAAGATTGGAGTAACTGCAGTAGCTTAAAAATCGTGCCTCATAATATTTTTACTATATTAATAAATAACACAAATTCTTAAATTAGTTTTTAATCCTTTTTGATACTAAATCTTGAAAATATTCTATTTACTTAAATACAATAAATGGCATAGTTTACTTATGCAACCATTTTGCTAATAATGTAATACACAACCATTATAATATATCTACCTTCAGATTATTTTATGTTAATTAAAATATTTTTCCAAATTCAAAAACATATACATACATATCAACGTAGGTATAGATCAGCGATGTGAAAAATCCTTTTTCGTTGATTGAAAATGCCCTAGGATCCTTCTAAAATGCACACATAATTTAGATACGTAACGTATACGTATACGTATATAATTTATGCACACCATAATTTGTGTCATTACCCGTTATGCACTATAATAAAACTTTACATGTGTGTGTAAGAGCATTAAGTGCACAAAAGTGAAAAGTACCTACCATAAATTCAGAGAAATCACAATGCCATAATATAATAGAATCACAAAAACCTACATTGACAAAATGCACCTTTTGGCATTACTATTATCTCTTTTTCTCCTCTAAATACTAATGTGTACATATGTATGAACGAGTATATGTAATGCATAATGTACCTAGGTATGTAGGAAGGATTCGCGCGTCACACATTGAGGACGTGCTGACACTAATGAGGCAAGCCATGTGTGACAACTACCCTAGATTCTGCCATCAGGACATGCACTTGCATCAACCTATCTTCTAACACGCTGCTGCCACATTCTGTCAACCGCTGACTACATCGAAAGTAACATTTAATTAATCATTTAAGCATCAAATCCTTCATATACTGATACCGTATAAAGCATAGACACAGTTAGGTACATGGTGTACGGTAAGAGTAACTTCGTTCGCTCTTCGTTATTCATTATATCCTTGCCTTATACGATAGACGAGTCCTCGTGTATTCTCGTATAATTTGTGGATGCAGGATCTAGTTGTATGTGCGTTGTATAAATATCAAATATTTGAGTTTTAGCTAATCAAATTTGTATTTATCTTAAATGTCACTTGAGGGCGTATGGGGGCGCTTACATAAAGATACACTACACATTTTGTGTGTATATGCATTTGTGTCACACTCCCGCTCAAAGTCCTGTAACTGTATCAAGTATCACACGCTTAAATGTATGTCACGCCAATGACGATGTTATGTGACACGAGTGAAGCAATCCTGTGTGATACTTTCTCAAAATTTGAATCCAGACATCAGAGACATCAGAGAGAGCGAGGACTGACGTTTGAATGGATTTCTCTAAATTGAATACTAGGCTTTATAGACCTAACCTAAGCTGGCTTTACATCCACAGAATACTTACTATACATATATGCAGATCGTGGGAATCAGTTAAAATGATGTTCATTAAAATCCTCCAAAGCGGCGCTTTAGCCTTATGCATGAGAAGATTTACATATGGTGTTTGCTATTAAATCACTACCGCCATTATACGCTGTCGTTAGCTGAAAGCTGATGGGCTTCGGTATTCCAGTTTCTGACTTTCTAACATCGGAAGACAGGATCAGGCTTCCTGTTATGGTATACATACGTATGTATTGGTCTTATGTTACGTAGTGGCAGGCGAGCGACCATAATTCTGTACTTTAACGAAACGAAACGGAATTATATGAACAGCTTCGTTATAGAAAGGATATTAATATTCACAATTAGAAAACTGCACGGGGTATTTTTGAACAACGTGCGTCGCCGCGCCGCCGCCACAGTTCCACCCACCTCCAACCGCACACAATCATCTTCATCGTCCTTAGAGCAATACAATTTTATGAAAGGAGGTATACTCTTTAACAGGACACTGTATATAGATTCACTGATGCAACCATATACTATACCTTTACCTATCTACCATAGGTTAGTTTAGGTTAGGTTAGGCAAAGTGGGACTCATCACACCCTTTTTCTGCAGGATTCATTGTTTTTTAGCGAAGAATATCAGAGTGGCGTTGTTAAATGTAATTGCTTGAGAGTTAATTGCTTGCCGCTCCTTTTATCTAGTCCCGCGGGAGTGCTTGATCAGAAAATTATGATGGCATATAGTCGTTGTTATAAAGCGGAACGTGGGGCTCGTGAAATGAAGGTATATTTTTCCAGGTCAGGGTGAATGTATATGTAGGTATAGACTTGAGAATATTAGCGTGTGTTAAAGGAAAGGAAGTTGTTGCCAACTTATACGCAACCATGTGCGCCACTGATTGTATTATACAAAATTGTTAAATTGCCGCTTGTATCGTTTCGCTTATACATATAGGTACCTCCTATAAGTATGCTTCCAAGGATCCAAGTGGGGTTGATTGCTGCAAATTTGAGAACATCAATTTAATTTATGTGTTATGCTATTTTGAGCAGGAGGAAAAGCATAGAATCTTCGCGATGAGAACGCGAGCAGCGCGTATCCGTTGATAATTGTAACGAAATATGATTCTATGAGTATATTATTTTGTTAATTAGGTTCTATTCCGTCAGGATGGGTTCATTTGTGAACTTGAAAATTGGAATATAATTTGGAGCAGTTTATGTTGTTGGTGCAGTAAGTGATATACGAAATAGAATGTTGTAACTTTTTAATCATGGTTGTTGATGAAAAAAGAAACTTGCACTACAAAAATTTCGTGGCTTGTTAAACAATGTTAAAGATGGTTTATTTGGTTAAATGGCAATGTAGGAACTTTCTTGTATAATGAATGCGCAATAAAGAGGTATCCTTTTTATGCCAAAGACATAGTGCGAGCAATAGTAAAGGAAGAGAGGGTTTGAAAAGACATGTCAGTGAACATTATTTTTAAATTTCTAAATATTAAAATGACGTGTAAAGGTCAGTGTGGTAAACCATTATATATTCGCGCAGTACGGCTAAAAAACAAATCTCTCTAGGATATACTATTGAGTTTTCTTGGAGGCCCTATAGTAGTACGGTTGAATTGCTTATGGGAGTAATGCAACTATTTTTTGTTAAGGGGTCTGGAAAATTATAAGAATCAGATAACCACCTCCCAGTTCAGTGTCTCCAAACAGTTTATAGCCATTATTGACAAATTTAAAGAAGCGTTGTGGTGGTGACAAGAACAAATCGGACTTTCGTTTGTGTGTAGTAGTCAATATTTCGCATTACATTCTGCTTCTCCTGCCTGTTCCTATCATATGTGACACTCATTTTTTTATCTTTTCAACCTTTACCGATAAGACATTTGGAAATGGCTATTTTACTGAAGAAACCCACTTACTCGGAAAGTATTTTATGCAATTGCGTATCTTCCTCGACCAAAAAACACTGTAATAAATGTTCCTTAGCATTGTTTGGCCGATTTGTATACGCTTCTTGTAACGCAAATCAAAATTTCTGAACTGACGTAAGCCATTCCCTGTTTTTGCTACAACCCTTTAAATAAAGGCATTTCATCTGACTTAACAGATATTTCTTTAAATTGAAGCAGAAAACCAGGGCTAACAGCATTTATGCTTATTTTCTACCAAACAAATCGAGATCATTACTCAAGAAAAAATTAAATTTTATGTTGACAGACGTCAAAGTTATATAAACACAAAATTGGTGGGTCCTTGAGTTTCCATGAAAATGTCTACGAGAACATGAAAAAATCACTAGCCATAAGCCAACACTTCTTCTATAATCACTAGTCAGTCAGTACCGTCTCTGCACTCAAAAAAAAAAAACTGGTACCGGTGACCAGATTTCCCGCTAAATTTATCCAGAAAAAGTGGTTTTTAGATTCCTACCAGGCGTTTTGGTAAAATTTTCCAGAAAATCCTGGTAAATTTTACCAGGAGATTTTTCGAAGAAATCCTGGTAAAATACACCAGATTTCTGGTAGAATATACCAGGAGAACTATTTTTCCTGGTAAAAATTATACCGGGAATAAACCCAGAATTCTGGTAGAATTTCCTGGTAAAATTTTCCAGAGTATTCCTGGTAAAAATATACCAGAATTGTGGTAGAATATACCAGAAAATTTTCTTTTTCGTGGTAAAAAAGTACCAGAATTCTGGTAGAATATACCAGGAATATTTTTTTTCCTGGTAAAAATGTACCAGAATTCTGATAAAATATACCAGGAATATTTTTTTTCCTGGTAAAAATGTACCAGAATTCTGGTAGAATATACCAGGAAATTTTCTTTTTCGTGGTAAAAATGTATCAAAATTCTGGTAGAATATACCAGGAATATTTTTTGTCTTGGTAAAAATGTACCAGAATTCTGGTAAAATATACCAGGAAAATTTTGTTCCTGGCAAAAATGTACCAGAATTCTGGTAGAATATACCGGCATTTTTTTTTCACTCAAAATGTAGCTGAATTCTGGTAGAATATTAAGCTCTTCCCGCCAAATTATGGTAAGCGCCTTATAAAATCATGCATAGCATATATTTAATTGTTTTCTTCCTACTAAAAAGAACGCATAAGATATAGGTAATATTCCTAAAGAAAACATTCACATCAACATCGTCTCTAATATGTCCAAGAAAAAAAGGAATAAAGATTTTTCTCTAAACTAAATTTTTGGAAGCGCCATGTAGTTTACGATTATTTGGCGACCTTATATCTATATATTTAAAGAGCTAAAGTTAAGAGAGCTGTAAGTCACTAGGCCTTAATTCTCTACGATCTGTTGTGTAACCTAAATATTTTATTTTATTTTATATAATGGTTTTTGTCCACAAATAAACAAAAGTTTATTACTTTTTTGTTTAACAATTTAGACAATACTTAAAATTCCTAAGAAAATGAGAAAATTTGCCAGAAATTTTTTAATTTTTTTCCTAAAAAAAAATAGAAGACAAATTTTATTACATCACTGTTTTATGTGAAACTGTTTTGATCAAAAATGTTTAATTCTTGAAGTCAAAGCTAATTCACTTGAAAAAGTAGATTTTTGTCTTCAAATTATTAAGATATTAAAAATGTTCGTATTTAATATATATAATGAATTTCCAATTTTGAAAGAAAACAAACAGTATTTGAATTGAAGATGAGTTTCAGGATTGACAACTTTAGTTTGTATTAAGAAAATAAAAAATGCTCTTTTCTCAGAATATAATATCAAATTGATGATCTCTTATTCAAGGAAACCTGAATAGTTGCTTTTTTTCTCAGAAAATATCGTTTTAAAAATATTTAAGGCACTACTAAAGTTTTTTCTAAAATTTTAAATTTTGTGAATTGAGATTTTTACAAAAAATTAAGTTCTTTTTCACATACAAACTCCTTCCAGACTCAATTGCGAACATGTTCGCAAATTATTTTAAATCTGCCTTTAAAGGTTTTTCTTCTGCAAGCACCTCTTCTCTTATATTTTGTAACACGCAAGAATACAGTCATTTTACATCAATACATTTTTCGATTTCTGAGGCGTCCTGGTCCTGGTGGAGTACCATTATTTATGGGGGGAAAAATGTGTGTCTTATATTTAATACTTATTATTTCTTCTTTTCAACGAGCCTCTGAAATGTTCTAAATTTCCAGATCTTTGGAAATATTCATACATAAGGCCAGTCGAATAAAAGAGTTCTTAAAATTTAGTGACAAATTATGGTGCCATAACTAAATTGTATGCTATTAGTAATTTGGTTGGATCCCTTGCCTGTGATTTATAATTTCTTTTAATTGTTATCCTGTCATATGTAAAAATCAACATCGCTTTGTGGAAAAAAATCTACAATTACTAATTTATTACAATTCCCTACTTTATGATTGGATGCATTCGAAAAACACTCTCAAGTTTATTGTATCTTTAGCAGGACATTTGACAAACTAAGTCATGAAATTCTTCTTAGTAAATTTATTAATAATGGATTTAACGAACGTTTCGTTATGTGGATTTCGTCATATCGTAAAGATAGATAAGATAGTATAGCATCATGTTCAGTAGTAACCCTTCATATCAACTTAAAGTCAATGTTGGTGTACCTCAAGGGAGTCACCTAGGTCCAATGCTGTTTATTTTATTTATTAATTATATGCCTTCTATTTTAAATATTTCTACATCGCTAATCTATGCAGATTATTAAGTCCTTCAAGATTTGTAAAGAGCTACAAAAAGATCTAAACCAATTTTAGCAGTGCTGCAGTAAAAACTGTTTGATTTTAAATATTGCCAAATGTTAGACAATGTATTTTGCATTTAATATAATAAATTATGACTTTATGTTCAATTAGTCACATTTGGAAAGAGAATCAAGTTTTTCTGCCCTTGGTGTTATACTGGACTCAACGATTTGCTGTACATCTATTCTTTATCCATTGTAAAGAGTTGTTCATTAAAGGCGGGTAGATTTTGAAATGTTATAACACAAGCTCGGTGTGAGGTATTATTAAAATTATTTTTTATTCGAAAGTCGCATGTATGCTAATGTTTAAGTAAAAAATACCCTTCCGCAAAATTAAATAAATTATATAAAAACTGGTTGTCATTAATTTATTGACATCAAGTAATCCTCTCTGTGGTTTAGATATTTTTGATTCCATTACAACCTAAACACAATTTAATTTTGGGATGAAAAAATCTAACATCCATGCAAAAATAAAAAGAATAAAAACAATTCAATATAGATTATGTTGAAAAGAGCAATTTTACTTTTGTAATATTTTTATCAGAATTGAAATAAAAACAAACAAAAATGTACATTCTTCATTTTCGTGTAAAGTGTATCCTTGTACAGTAGTTATATTCCATATCTACTGTGTGTAAAATTTAATCAACAATTTACCTGATACAAAATTTATTTTCAATCCAATTCAATTTTACATTCATATTTGCGAACTACATATGTATATAAAATAGAAAATATTGTACAAAAAATCAATACCCCTACAAAATATATGTACATATGTACCTATGTACATAAAAAGAAGCTTGTTGATTTAAAAAAAAAAAAAACATAAAATAAAATAGTTATTCACTTTAATTTATCATCAATGCATTCAAAAAACTACAAAAAGCTACTGTGTCAAAAAATATTGGAAACAAAACAACAGAAAATAAAAATTCAATTGTCCACCTATCGACTTCAATTTGCACTAATTTGATTTCGAATATAACAACACAATCAAAAATTTTATATGAATGTATAAATGAACATTGCACATCAAAAGCAATCAAATTTGAATTGTTTCGTTACAGTTACAATGTTCGTCCTTTTTGTTTTTCTTTTCATTTCAGATAAAAATATACAAAAGTACAGTTATGAAAATTAATGCTTAAATTGAATATTCACAAAAATACAGGGTGATTCATGAAAATTGTAACACTTTTTCTTTGAAAAGGACATTTTATAGGAAAAATTTAGTGATTCGGTTGATTCACATTTTGTGAAGAAATAAATATTACTGTATTATTTATTTCTATTTTTGATTCAAAAGTTAAACTCAGCTGTGCTTTCTTAAATTTTGAAGTAGATTAGATAATAACCTTATGTAGATAGTTATAGCTAGAGTGAATCAAAAAAAGTATTGGCAATTTGCATTTTGTCCAAATTTGTTCCTATTATTTGAAGAACTTCACAAAACTGCACCTTCTAAGTGCAATTGATTACGTTACAGGCAGAAGCACACGAAAAAACTCTAAAATGTTGTTAAAAAAGTAGTGGCAATACCTATTGATCTTTTAACTTTTATGGTTTGTAAAGTACAATTTATTGTTTAAAAGTGCTTCGACTTTATAACCAACGTTTCAAGAATAAGTAAATAAAACTAAATCGAAATGGTACAAACATCCAAAGTGTTTAGTGAATCTGTTAAAAAGCTGTTATTACGCGCCGAAATAGATTAGCGTATAATGAAATTGGTTAAGAGCTCAAAATAAGTTTATTCCCGGTTCGAATTATTATCAAAAAAGTTCGAAAACACGGGTTCAACGGAAAACAGGAATAGAACAGGCCAACTTTTGAATAGACTTATACTTCACACTTCTTATAAAGATGGCTCTCAATACTTTTTGATACTCTTATTGATTTTTTAAACGACAAACCAGAAATGAAAAATCTGATGACGATTGATGGTAAAGTATTTGTGAGTTATTAAGCTGATATCTTCGAAAAACTATATACATTAAATAAGCAACTTCAAGGAAAAAATAAAACTCTCGTTGAAGCAAAAACAAAGATATTTTGGTTACCTTTATTGAATTATGTCAGACATATATTTACAACAAACATTTTTAAATTGTTCCTTGGCTCCAAAAATGCGAAGTAAAGTAGTAATTAATACAGCTAAAAATGTAATCGTCGATCATCTGAAAAATGTATCGGCTGATTTAAAAAATAGATTTTTTGATTTGAAATAAATTGATTTCCCAACTTGGATGATGCAAGCAATGTTAGTGAATCTTTCTGATATGTATTTTAAATGTACAATATCAAGAAGAACTCGCTGAAATACAAAATGATGAGTCAATAATTAAACCTTGATTCGACATAAAAGCTGTCATGGCATGGCTTTCTAAAGAAACCGAAATCGAATACGCCAATACAACCAAATATGCAAGAGAACTGTTATTATATTTTCCATCTTCATATTTAAGGGAATGCGGATTTAGTGCCATAAATGACTTGCTGAAAAAAGAAAAGAAATCGTCTTGACATAACAAAACAAGGAGACTTGAGACTGAAGCTGTCTAAACTTAAACCTGACATAACATCCATTTGCAGGAGGCATCAAGCGCAAGGATCTCACTAAATTTAAACAATAAATTACACTATTTTAATATTTTTTTTACTACTTGAATTTCAGTTTTAGATTATTATGTTTTGAAAACAATCTTACTGTGTTAACTTATTTTCTATGGATTTCCTTATTCAACATTTTAGATGTTGTTTATGTTTAAAATTGTTGAGGTGTACATTTATAATGTAAGGGGGGCATGAAGATTTTGGAAAGGTCCAGTGGGACAAAGCAGAAAAAAGGTTGGGAAACACTGCTCAGAAATATTTCTACATTCTCAATTGCCATAGAAACTAACTTAACTTCTTATATGCAGCTAAGAAAACACCCTTAACGTAAGAGATCTTCTTTTATAAAAATGTAGATTTAAACTTCCAACAAATTACGAGAAAGCCGAACTTTGGTTTAATTACACTAGAAGTCCAAGTTCTTTTTACTGGAACGAGTTCTGGCCTTAATTCAAATCCGACTTCAAAGTATAAGAGATATAACATTTTAAAATTAAAAAAAAAAAAATATATACATTTATGAAGTAGCTATTGTTCAATAAAATTTGTCATGGTTTTCCAAATCTTTAATTCCTTTCTTCAATATGCAGTTCAAATATTTATCTAGTATGTTTTTAACTTCCCATAGGAAGTTATTGTAATGGGTCCGATTTGTCAAATTGAAAATTTTGACATTTCTCGACTTTTCAAGGTCTCTAGAGTCGAAATAAAAAATTTTTAGAAAGATGTCTGTGCATGCGTGTGTACATATGTACGTTCGTACGTCCGATCGTCCTTACGTTCGGGAAACTTTTTTCGTCGTCCATAGCTCAAGCACAAGTACAGATATCGACTTCAAATAAATTTTGTTGTACAGATAATAAGGCAGAAAGATGCAGAAAGGGCTCTCAAGAAAATTTTGGTTAACCCTTAATATCTCAAGGACCAATGACGCTAGAGACTTCAATTAAATTTTATATAATATATTTTAACGTGATACAAAACAATTATATTTTTGGAAAAAAAAATCCAATTAACGGTTTTTATATAAATCAAAAAAAAACTTAAAAATAAAGTTTGTCACTTCGAAAATTTTACGACTAAAATATGATTTCATCTCCAAAGCAATTTTGTGCAACGAAGAATAATGTTTTTGACATCTGATAAAATTTTGAGAAAAATCGCATTGACAGTTTTTTTACAAAAAATAAAAACCTAAAAAAATAAAATGCACGACTGGGTCGCACGAACTTGCTCCTGTATGCAAAGAGTCTGTTTAAAAATGTACCTATAAAAGATTTAAAAATATACCTCTAAAATAAGTTCGTCTTCAAAGATATAAATGCCATTTGATTTGTCAAAAAACTTGTGATTCATGATTCAAGACACAACTCGTCCTAGGACAATTCATCCCGAAAATGAAAAATACTTGTAAGCATACTTAACTAAAACAATTGTTTGTGTATTTAACTAGTTAAAAATATTTAAAATTATTAAAAAAATAAATAATTAAAATAATTAAAAATAAAATAATTTAAATAATTTAAAAAAAAAATTTAAGATTCAAAATTTTACCTGAAAAATAAGTTTGTCTTCAAAAATTTAAATGCGATTTTATAAATAAAAAAATCCTTGATTTTTCAATTTTTTTTTTTGAAAATCGTTAGAGCTGTTTTTTTTTAAATTAATTTTTTATATATAAAATTTTTTAATTTTGTTCTAAAAATATTTTTGGTATGCAGTTATTTAGTGATTGTTAATATACGCTCTAAATTTGAATTTCGTAAAAAAATGTTGAACCGTTTTTGAGATACAGAATTTTGAAAAAAAAGAATTCAATATTTTTTTAAAAATCCAAACAATAAAAAATTGCACTTTCGATAATCAAATATTGTTAAGGCAATATAAGAGCTTATTCAGAAAAAAAATTATTAAAATCAGTTCATAAGTTGCTGAGAAAATTAAAAAACAAAATAACGGTTCTATGAGCGGTACCTTTCCTGAGCAATACAAAAATATGTTTTTCTTATTAAAAGAAGCCAAGTTAAAAAATAAAATTTTAGAGAAAATTAAAAAAAAATCTATCGGTTTGTTTTTGAGAAAATTCGAATTTTCGTTTTTTGACCAAAAAAATTGTACACTGTTAGTTTTGATCTTAAAAAAAAAATGAAAAAAACGCCTAACGCAAATCTGCTCAAAACCTTAACTTCCAAGTTTGAACTCAATCGACCCAATGGTTTAGGCTGTAGGAGCGTGGACAGACAGACAAAATTGACCGGACGGAATCGCGGGACCCACTTTTTTCGACTTCTCTACCATCGTAATATCATGTTTGATTTAAATCTCGAGTTCGAAATTTTGCACGAATGCAAAACTTGCCATATAGTTCCTATATGTCGCAAGTAAAAATTAATAAAAGTTGGTAAAAATTGATTTTTGGCTCAAATATCTTTTCAAGACTTTGAGATATTGGCTTTAAACTACTTTTATCTTTCAAAAAATATTGTTTTCAACATTCAGTAAAATTTTGAGAAAAATCGAATTGACAGTTTTTTTTACAAAAAATTAAAAACTGAAAAAAAATTTAACAAAAGTTGGTAAAAATTGGTTTTCGACTCAAATATCTTTTCAAAAATTTGAGATTATAGCTTCCAACTACTTTTAACTTATAAGAAATATTGTTTTCAACTTTAGGAAAAATTTTGAGAAAAAAAGAATTGACAGTTTTTTTTACAAAAAATAAAAACCTAAAAAAAAAACAATACTAAAACTTTGTAAAAATTTACTTTCGACTCAAATAGCTTTCCAAAAATTAAAAATATTGGCTACAAACTTATTTTATTTCACAGAAAATATTTTTTTCGATATTCAGTAATTTTTTTATAAAAATCCAACAGTCCGTTTTTTTCATAAAAAAATTAAATCTACATAAAATAGTACCTACGCAAATTTGGTAAAAATTGATACATATAGACAAACTTTTAAGCAAGACAAATCGACAGACGGGATGGGAAGTTATCAGTGTGGGTCGCATCCCACCGTCTTTTTTCTATCTCATCTCGGACTTATAACGGGTTATCAATTTTGCGGTTACAAAAGTATATTTTTTTGTGTCAGTTGAAAGTCTAAAATTTACGAAAATGGATGGCTTAAATATCGCACAACACATGCAACATAAAGCACATTTCACACTCGGTGGATGTGTTAATATACAAAATTATCGTATTTGGGGTTCTGATCATCCTTAAGTAATTGAAGAGAGGCCGTTACATCTACAAAAAGTCTCTGGTTGGTGCGCTTTTTGGTACGAAGGTGTAATTGGACCTTATGATATGGAATATGGCTTTATTGTAAGAGACATTTCCTGGCCGCGTAATTTCTCGTGGCCACCAAAATCATGCAATTTAACACCAATGGACTTTGTTTTGTGGGGCTTCGCAAAAGATCGTGTTTATCGTGTTTATGCAGATAAACTTTTAACTCTTGAGCAATTAAAAACCAACATTCGTCGGGTTATGGCTGAAATACCGCCCAATCGTGTTAAAAAGTGGTCGAAAATTACCTCAAAAGAATCGATGCTTGCGTGGTGGTCATTTCAATGATGTAGTGTTGCACACATAATGTCAACATTCAAAATTTATAATGAAAAAGATATATAACGAACAAAAACATTTTGTATGTGCTTTATTGACGTTTGCTTTTGAAACCGCAAAATGGATAATCCTGTATAAATGAACTTAGTCATGGTTTTTACAAAGTTTGATTTATCGAAAATATTGATATTTCAGAGAATTCCAATCTATCAACATTAAAACCATCAAAGGACTTTGATAATTTGTGGACGATTATACGAGACGAGGCCAAGGCCAAAGCAAACTGTTGTAATTTTTTTTTTTAAATCATATCGGCTCTGGTAAATCATATCCAATCTTGTTTCTTTTCAAAACAAAATTAAAACCCTAAAAATAAGGATATTTCAAACAAAAATAATAATAATAATAAAAATACTGATAATAACTTCAACAAATAGTTTTTCCCTTGAAAAAGGAAACGACACATTCAAAAATATAAATCCTCAGATAAATAACAAAAGTCAAACTCAAAAACAAAAACAAAGCCAAAGCCAAACGGGTTGACTTAAAAGCATCGTCAAACGAAATTCGCAATAAAAAAAGGATAAATTCCCAGGAATTGTAATTTTTTGAGAATCGCCTCGGAAAACAATAAAAACAAAATGAAACTATTTTATTTCCCTTCCTTTTTATTTCATTTTGCTTACAGTTTTCAATTTAATTTCAATTAATGTGAAACATTTTTCATGTTTTAACTGAATATTTTCTGGGAAATGATTTGTTGTATTCGTTTTTGGTAAAGTCCCTTGTTTCTTTTTTAGCTTTATTTTGTTTTTATTTTGTGTTGAAAAGGATATTGCAATAATAATTCAAAACGACAGACAACGAGCTATAAAGTCCTTTTTTTTAACCAAAATCTATTCTCTGGATATAACTGGATGTACTTTAAATGATTAAAAACAGAAAAAGGACGAACACAACTGTCAGCGATTGCATTAGCTGTATAGCAGGCGTAATCATAGGATAATAGGTTTTTTCCTTCTTCATGAAGCAAAAAAGGACACAAGGATATCAAGCGAGATTTGAATAAAATTGCGTCATACAAGGGTGAATGCAAATTAAACGCCACCGCACCGCGTCGCGTCGCGTAGGCCGACCGTGCCGCTTTGTCGAAAATCCAAAGGACCTCGTGAATTATCATCGATGCGAGAAACACACCAATTGCCCATTCTGGTTGTCTGATGAGAGTTAGAATGGCAAACGGCAACGATGGCGAGTAGTGGCGGACGGGAAAGAGGACAACGTTCTTTTCGATGTCCTTATAGAAAATCGGGGGGGGGGGGTGCACACAAACTCGGGAAGGCAAATGACTTTTTTTCTACCATCTATCTATTATTTTTTTGATAAAGCAAAATTAGATTTATCAGACTTTCAACTAAATTGGACAGGATATGGCGAACAGGATGCCAGAATATTACGCTAACTGAATGCGCCTAAAAGATTGGGTTGAGTATCGCCGGGGCTCATCTATCTGGATGGGTGTTGGGTGATCTGAAGGACGAAGCTGTAGCGGCAACGGCGGCGTCGGTATTCAAGCGCAAAGTCAAGAATGCCCTTTTCGATCGAATTGTTCCACTCGTTTTATTACTTTCTGCGATTGCCTTGACGTTAAATAAAAGAACTCACGAGTTGACTGGAGGGGAGTGGAGGGAGAAACCTATGTTCCGGTGGGATGATGTCATGTAGTTTGGTATCATTGGGTGGGTGGGAATTTTCTTTTTTCATTTTGATTTTTTGCCTGACCAAAATTTATGGGCGATTTGGTTGGAAGCGTATGAGTGAAATTTATCTCCATCCTGGGAAAATGACAAAAGGGATTATTCTTTTTTCTATGCACCAGTTTGTGTGTGTGTGTTTTTTTTTTTTGTTGTGTATGTTGCTTTTAAGCTTTGTGGTTATAACACAAGGATCTAAATGAGTAGATAATTGAGAGGAAGTATAAAAATGGGAGATGGGAGTAGATATTACTCTCGTATATCCACTTATAGAGACTTGACAATAGGATGTAGAAGACAAATCATCATTCTTGAAGATTAAGATGGAAAAGAGACTATTAATTAGTAAAGTTGTATTAATTACGATTTACGATAGTCTCTATGAGCTAATAAATAATCATTTTGAATGGTCTTTTAGAGAGGTTAATTTGAGCTTAATATTTTGTTAAGATAATTATTTATATTCATAGAAATTAGAAGGGATATATGTACATACTTACATAAGTTTCTCAAACTTCCAAAAGGATGAAGTTTAGTTTCATATCAGTAGAAGTAATTAGAAAGGACAGTGGGTGGATTTAACAAACAGGATTTTTATTGAGGACTTACAAGCTAAGCTCACACCAAAAATTAATAGAAACAAATTATTTAAAAGAAATATTGTGTTTGCTTGCAAATAAACATAAAGCACAATTATTATCTCCTCACTATTTGTTCATTGGTCTCAAACCATAAGTTAAAGTTTTAAATATCAAAGAAGACTGAAAAGCTTCCTACTAACATTGAATATTTAAATCAAATTTCTTTTTTTATAGAATAATCTTATCGCCTCGGTAGAAGGGAACCATCAGTCATATTTGGAGTTTTTAAACTTTTTCTATGTTTTTGGGATTTCGTCCATTCATCAAAATATTTTAAATCTTAGAGTGTGATTTACCACCTTTGTCACTTGCGTCAAAGAAACTAGACATCTCAAAATTCTCGTTACGTGTATCACCTACCACTTCTTGTGGAACGATCTCATACGTCAATTAAGCCAAAATTCCTCAAGATGTTATGGTTGAGTATGAGTCCCCATTTAAGAAATCTAAGGTCTTTTGGAAGCCCAATGAAGAGCGTTCATCAGTACACCACCGAGCTTCGGTCATTCTGTCAAGTGCAGAGATTAGGTTTTAGACCGTACTACGTTATTGTGGAATGAAATTAATATTTTCAAAGCGTGTTTGCTATTCATAATGCCACACGCAGTTTTTCTTTGTCATATAAAGGTACTAAAAACCTATCGAGTGCGAGCTCATTATACAAAAAAAAAAGTCAAAGGTGATAATCTGTTAAAACTAAAAACGATAAAGGCTACTTTGGACTTTTTGAGTTTGCCTAAAAACTAGATCTAGAGATAATTGGACATTAACATTAACATTAACATTAACATTAACATTAACATTAACATTAACATTAACATTAACATTAACATTAACATTAACATTAACATTAACATTAACATTAACATTAACATTAACATTAACATTAACATTAACATTAACATTAACATTAACATTAACATTAACATTAACATTAACATTAACATTAACATTAACATTAACATTAACATTAACATTAACATTAACATTAACATTAACATTAACATTAACATTAACATTAACATTAACATTAACATTAACATTAACATTAACATTAACATTAACATTAACATTAACATTAACATTAACATTAACATTAACATTAACATTAACATTAACATTAACATTAACATTAACATTAACATTAACATTAACATTAACATTAACATTAACATTAACATTAACATTAACATTAACATTAACATTAACATTAACATTAACATTAACATTAACATTAACATTAACATTAACATTAACATTAACATTAACATTAACATTAACATTAACATTAACATTAACATTAACATTAACATTAACATTAACATTAACATTAACATTAACATTAACATTAACATTAACATTAACATTAACATTAACATTAACATTAACATTAACATTAACATTAACATTAACATTAACATTAACATTAACATTAACATTAACATTAACATTAACATTAACATTAACATTAACATTAACATTAACATTAACATTAACATTAACATTAACATTAACATTAACATTAACATTAACATTAACATTAACATTAACATTAACATTAACATTAACATTAACATTAACATTAACATTAACATTAACATTAACATTAACATTAACATTAACATTAACATTAACATTAACATTAACATTAACATTAACATTAACATTAACATTAACATTAACATTAACATTAACATTAACATTAACATTAACATTAACATTAACATTAACATTAACATTAACATTAACATTAACATTAACATTAACATTAACATTAACATTAACATTAACATTAACATTAACATTAACATTAACATTAACATTAACATTAACATTAACATTAACATTAACATTAACATTAACATTAACATTAACATTAACATTAACATTAACATTAACATTAACATTAACATTAACATTAACATTAACATTAACATTAACATTAACATTAACATTAACATTAACATTAACATTAACATTAGTGCCTTTAACTCGTTTTTAAAATAACATTTTTAACTGTAGTCCTTGTTCTTGGAGTATAAACATCTAAAATTCATGTTAAATTTGAAAAAGATTTAAAAACTTCAACTTTCAACCCTAATATTTTTATACTTGACTCAATTTAAACTCCTGTGTAAAAAAATGATCCAAAATATTATCAAAACATGTAATTGTTTTCACTTTTATTTCCTTCCGATTTTCAAAAATGACAAGTATGGGTAATAGTCCTCAATATTCTGCGACATAAACCTTTCAAACAAAATTGTGGTTTTGTGTGTGGGAATGTTGAATTTTATTTCTAAACCTTGTGGGAGTGACATATCCTTCCATATTCTTCTTAACTTTCTGTTTTTTTTTTTTTAGTCGTACATATAATAAAACACAAATCTAACCATTTGCTTCGTGTTTTCTTTCTTTTTCTTGGTACATTTCCATGCTCCTTCAGACGTGACAAACATCCCAACGGAGAAGGTAATAGCCGAAGCTGGAAAGAATGTCACCATAACATGTCCTGGTGTAACGGAGCACTCTCTGGTGGATACGTTAACGTGGAAAACGGCAACAACAACCATCGCCCAATTTGCCAATCGGATACCGCTGTTACACAGCCCAAGGGTAAGTTAAAAAATTCACCTATACACAACTATTATCACTTTATGTACGAATATGTATATATATGAATCTACTACAGCGCTGTCACCTCTTCACTCTCACTGTCACCCTCACTCTTCTTATCTGTATTCCTGCCTCTCACTCTATTTGAAACAGGGATGACATCAGGAACTGTGAAGCTGAAATTTTTATTTAAAGACCCATGATCCGAAACTTCCCAGCATCCCATGTCTCCCCTGCCCTACCCTTCCCAGCCCAACCCTTCATCACAACTTTAGACTCACATTTTCGGAATATCTCTTTACAGAGTGTCGTCAGAACAACCGAAAAATAGTCGACTTCACTTCTTTGCTCTGCTCTGTCTCCTCTGGTCGTCTCTACCCTTTTCTCATCCAAACCTTTTGGCTTATTGTGAAACGCCAACAATGTGAGACGAAACCAACTTGTTTCCGTTCGTTTCGAAAATATTTCGAGAGTTCCAAATATACGGCATCAGGACAGGATGTTCGCCTCCCTCTCATGATGATGGCACAGTAGGTACGAGCGAGGTACAGTACCTTTTACCTATAACTACACTATGCATACAGACATCAGACAGGACGAATGGCAAAAAGTTGCCTTTGTTGGCAAATACACAACTTGTCCGATTGCATTTGCATATCAGGACATTGCATTCAATATTTTGCTCATTTTATAGTCAGCTCGATAAGCCAGCATAAGCAATACTTAGTTCTGCCAACACCAGTTACCAAGCCATCCATGCATTCAGGCAGCCAACCAGCCATCGCTAGCCACCAGAACGTATATATGTACCTATTCCTAGATATATGTAGGTAATCGTAGATGTGATCCGAACCAAAATCTAGGTACAAATAGATAACTCTACGTTCTACGAGTACAAATACTCCAGTATATAGCTACAGGTATATACAAAAGTACCTAGCACCACCTGCAGAAGGATAAAGGTGTCACGTCAAACTTGAGTGAATTTTTAGGGGGGAAATGCCTGAAAAGTTCATTGCATTTGTGGAAAGAATGACAGAATTCGGTTAGGTGCCATGAAATTAGGTTTCCATTTCCGGGACTTCTGTGAAAAGTTGGAAGACCCAACTGCAGGAATTACAGATACTCGTTCGTATATATATTTACGGTACGGTATGAGACCGGCTTGTCATTGAGGTTGTTCAAAAAGATTGGTCTAGCCTATGTCTGTGTCGTGCTTGTTGAGGTGGTGACTGGTGAGCGGCCGGCGCGGTATGGTATAGGAATTGATAAGAAAGAAGCCTGGTATACAATCATCGTTAATACTTAAAGTGAGGAACATTATTATTAAGGTTTTAAATAAGTTTGGACCATGTTTAATTTGTTAAAGTTGTTTAAAAAGTTGAAGAAATAACAGGGTCTTTTATTTTGAGCTTCCTTTTTAAAAATTTAATAAAAACATACCTTTATCATATCATTATATAAAATTGTTTAATTGTTCACTAATACAGGCATAAATAAAGCTGAGCTTGACATAATGGTATGAGTAATGTTGGCTTTATGAACCACTATATGATGTGTGGCTTATTCATTTAGACCGTCAAGTACAGAAAATTGCACACGTCACAATCATTGCGATACCTTCCAATAGCCGCCTGTGCAAAGTTTAAAATGTGTCGTAAGCTTTGTGGAACGCAATGCTATCATGTGCATCTTGCTTATAATTTATGTTGAAATCATCCAGTTAAAGGCAAAATAAATTGGCCTGGTAAACCTCGTTCTTAAATTAATGGGAACTGATAACGGTGGCGTGAACGCACGCTATCCACAAATCCACAATATACAGAGACTTTTTGTCGTTGAACCCTTATAGATCTCATGTGAATTGAGAGAATCCCAAATTTAAACATCTTTTTTAAAGGCGCAACTTTTCCTAGAACATACCCTTAACTTGTTCACCAGAAATGGTCATCATCACTGAACATGAAAACAATGAAAATCAGTGTAATTTCGCAGTCGTTTCAAAAATTATCGGTAATCTTCAGCTTCTAAGCCAAGTGAATTTTGAACAGTTAGAAGCTCAAGACATTACGTGAATTTTGGTTCCGTGAAATAAGTCAAATAAAGCCAATTTTCAGCAGTTGGACATATTGCACTTAAACAAAGTGAAATGAGGCCAAATTATTATGAGAAATAAGATCAATTTATTTTTACGGTGAGGCATGCTGCTTGGACACACTATAGGATTTGGGGTAGGTGAGAAGTTTCTATGCAAAGTGAAATAAAACCAATTTGGCTTTATTTCACTTCGTTTAAGTGTAACTGTTAAAAATTGGCTTTATTACACTTTACAAAAGTGAAACAAGAATTTGGTCTTATTTCACTTATCTTTATTTCACAGCACCGCAAATTTCGCCAAATTGTGGTGTATGAAAATCTGAGTTTTGTGAGCCTGGGACTGCCTCGGCCATTTTTCGTAGGACTTTTTGGCCCCGTATCACGTAAGAAACTTACAGAAAAAAAATATCATTTATAGTTTGTGTGTTTATGGTGTTTTAACACAACATTTTTAATAAATGACAGACAATTTCACAGACAAAGATTTAATAATATGAACGCCATCGACAACTGTCATAGTTCGGAGGTTCCTATGTAAAGTTTCTTCGCTAACAACTTTTAATACGTAAGAATTTC
Source organism: Eupeodes luniger (assembly GCA_951509635.1). NCBI lineage: Eukaryota > Metazoa > Arthropoda > Insecta > Diptera > Syrphidae > Eupeodes > Eupeodes luniger. The sequence goes on from OX608073.1 coordinate 309,564,018, forward strand.
AAAAATCTTGCTATGAATAAAAAAAAAATTGGAAAAGTATGACTTTTTTCGTCAAGTTCACTTCATGATAACAGACATAAGTTTTGCCTTCAGCATCATATTCTTTCCATAAAGTGTTGCATGACCAATTTGCAAATAATCTTCTGTATGTCCTCTATAACTTCGGTAATTCCATTTCAAGGGTCTTAAATCAAGCGTAGACCATTTTAATAGACTTTATCTTTTAAATGGACCAAAACAGTTTTCCAGCCCAAATTTTTGAATATGTGAGGTCCAATCCAAACAATCCAATAAGTGAGCTCAAAAATCGATCCCAAAAGTGACGCGTTGAAAACGTTTAGACTTTTTAAAAATCATTCTTGAATTTCTTAAGCCTCAATGCTGTTTATTAACGTATAGCCTCTGAGGTGAAAATGAGCCTCATCACTGAAGATTGGAACGAATTTCAAGGCTGAATCAGCAAAGATACTACGTTGCTAGTGACCGGACTCAGTTCACAATTCAGCCGTAATACTCGTACTTCTAGGAATGCACGTCCGTTTTGCCTTCAGCTTAATTTCGGATGTACTGTCAAGTATAGAGATTCTTTTTTTAACCGAACATCGAGAATATTGAATGATTTACCAAATTCTATTTTTCCCTATCATTTTGATATTCAAAAATTTAAGACCAATGTGCATCTCCTTTCTTATTTTCCTAAAGCTCGCACTGTGTTTAAAATTTAAACATGTTAAGGGTATGTAGTACCCGTGAGATGATGGCTTGTGCGTTGGACTGTCATGCCAGAGGCCTTGGGTTCGATCCCTGCCTATGCCATCTAATGTTTTTTTTCACGGGTGCTGCCTATTGCGAGGAATCGACAAACTCTCCAAGAGTAATTCTTGTCATGAAAAGTGCTTTCTCAAATTAGCCGTTCGGATTCGGCTTAAAACTGCAGGTCCCCTCCATTCCTGGCAACAGTACTCGCATACAGGAATGGTTGAGAGTTATAAGTCACTAGGCCCTAGTTCTCAACGGACTGTTGCGCCAACTAATTTTATTTAAGGGTATTAATAACCCCTTGAATGCCCGTAAATTATAAAATATAAAAAAGAGGCTGGGATGCGACCCACACTGATAACTTCCCATCCCTTCTATCGATTTGTCTTGCTTAAAAGTTTGTCTATATGTATCAATTTTTACCAAATTTGAGTACTATTTTTTGTAGATTTTATTTTTTTTTGAAAAAACGGACTGTTGGATTTTTATAAAAAAAACTACTGAATATCGAAAACAATATTTTCTGTGAAATAAATTAAGTTTGAAATTTTTGAAAAGCTATTTGAGTCAAAAGTAAATTTTTACCAAGTTTTAGTATTGTTTTTTTTTTTAGGTTTTTATTTTTTGTAAAAAAACTGTCAATTCGAATTTTCTCAAAATTTTACCGAATGTTGAAAATAACATTTCTTATAAGTAAACATTAGTTAGAAGCCATTATCTCAAATTTTTGAAGAGATATTTGAGTCGAAATTCAATTTTTTCAACTTTGAGTAATGTTTTTTTTAGGTTTTTATTTTTTCTAAAAAAAATTGTCAATTAGATTTTTCTCAAAATTTTATCAGATGTTAAAAACATTATTCTTCGTTGCACAAAATTGTTTTGGCGATGAAATCATATTTTGGTCGTAAAATTTTCGAGGTGACAATTTTTTTTCAGTTTTTTTGAATTATAAAAAAATCCGTTAATTGGATTTTTTTCCTAAAATATACTTGTTTTGTATTACGTTACAATATATAATAAAAAATTTAATTCAAGTCTCTAGCGTTACTGGTTCATGAGATATTAAGGGTTAACCAAAATTTTTACTTTTTTTTTAAACTGCAATGGTTAAAAAACCACCCACGAAATTTTCTTGAGAAGCCTTTCTGCATCTTTTTGCCCTATTATCTGTATAACAAAATTAATTTGAAGTCGATATCTCTTCTGGTTCTTGAGCTATGGACGACGAAAAAAACGTCGCGAACGTACAGACGTACGGACATACGGACATACGGACATACGGACATACGGACATACGGACATACGGACATACGGACATACGGACATACGGACGTACGGACATACGGACACATGGACATACGGACGTACGGACGTACGGACGTACGGACGTACGGGCGTACTGACGTACGTACACACGCACGCACAGACATCGTTCTAAAAATCTTTTATTTCGACTCTAGGGGCCTTGAAACGTCGAGAAATGTCAAAACTTTCAATTTGACAAATCGGACCCATTACAATAACTTCCTATGGGAAGCTTATAAAAAAAAAAGGTTGTTAACAGAAGTCTAAAAGACGCTAAACCTAAGTCTTTATGCAAAATACGGTATAATATAGTTTGCAAACTGCTTTTTCGAAAGATCGACCAGAAATAGACAGACCTGGGTTTTTGCCAACACTAAGTGCTTCAGCAGCAATATTCTAGGTTCTTATTGAAACACTAACATGGATTTGATAATTCACATTAACTTGTCCGAAAAGCTAAAATTTTAACACCAGTTTTACAAAAAAAAGGAACTTCACGACGACCCAGAAATGATTAAATTTTACCAACTCTGACGGAAAACTGTTCGCAATATTTTTAGTATAAATTTAAAAAATTTCAATTTGTTTTTGAAACTAGTTTAATTCCGTTTTATGCAATGAAATAGTTCTTACTTGTCAAATGTGTCAAAGATGACAACTTCAAAAGTAACATCTGCTCAAAAAGCGGGCTATTCAAAATCAAAGTTCTAATTGGAAAATCAGTTAGTTTTGAACATTTTCTAATGTTGGAGGAAATAGTAATATCTTGATTTCCTATTAAACAAAAGTATTCCATCGTCTTATTGACTGCATGTTGCAATTTTATTGCCCGATAATTATTTTTATAATTAAACAAAATCAACAAAACAAGAAATTAAACCAAACGAAAACACTTAAACCAAATTTAATCGCGATATATATGAAAGCACGAGTTGTGCTATGAGCCGAAATGTCAAATGACAGCGGCGAAGAAGCAAGGGCAAAATTGCAACAAGCAGCAAATAAAGTGCTGCCACTACAACTAGCTCAGAAAGGGGTGGGTTCAGCGAATGTAAATTAATCGACGATTCGATTAATTAAGTTGCTGAGGATTTTGATATCACGTTGATATCAAAATAAATATAAATTTTGTTATAATTGCCACAGGGGCGTTCTTACGTTTCGTAAGAAAGAGGGCGCCAGCAATTTTTTCCTGAAATAAAAAAAAAGGAAATTGCAAACCTTGATAAAAAAGACAAAGAAAAGAATTCAAAGTGAAACAATAAAACCACTGTGTAAGAAAATATAAAAACAATATGGGTATCTTTTATGAACAATTTATTAATCAATATATGCCTGAGAAACCTTGCAAACGCAGGATGAAAACTCAGGATCTTTTCAATGTTAAAATACCAAAAATTGTATGGACAAATGGACCGTTAAGGTCTTAATTTCCCACAAATAAAACTTTGGGATTGAAACAAAGAATTAAAACGATTAACCCAAAAGAAAATTTCTACTTATCTTTTTTTTGTATGGCTTTCCTGTAGAATTCCCAACTAACTCCTTCTTTTTCCTTCCTTTCCTTTTTCTATTTTGTTCTTCCTTAATTTGTTTAATTTTTATCACGGCACAATTTAATCTTCTAAATTTTTCTCAATTTTCTTTGTTCACTTTTTCTTTTGTCTCGATATCAAAAAAAACTTTCTGTCTGCTCACTTTCAATGTTTGGTAAGAATTGACGGCCAGATTCCAAGATCTGTCCTGTCTCTTCTTTTCATCTCCCGCCATTTTAGCTTTCAGCCAATATGGAGTGGCGGATTTCAATCACATCATCAACAGCCAATCGGAGATCGGCTTGTTGATCTCAACTTGTGATGAAATACTCGCGATCCTGCTTACTCGCCTTTTTCTCTCACAGCTAAATGCAAGTCATCCTGGAATTCGCCGCCCGCTGGATTCACTTCCAGGTCACGACGATTCCAGGAGCTGCATTCAGCCACCCCCACTTTCAACTTCGATATCGAACAAAGACTACGAAACTTAAAATCGAGAAAAATCTTTACTCTAACTTTAACTTTAACTTTAAAACAATCGCGCGAAAGGAAAGAAAAAGAAAGGATCTGTTACCTAAACCCCGACTAAGTTTCCCGAAACTTAACCGTCCATCAGTCCATACAATTCGCTTAGAGTTTTACAAATAATTAACAATTTAATAGTATAAACGTTAAACAAACAAAATTAGCAATGTAACCAAAAGAAATTAAATATGTACAAAATGAATTTTAACCAAAAAATATAAATTTACAATTTTCATAATACTTAAAGTTGGGCCGTAGGCCATTCTCCCCTTGGAGTAACTTCTCATGAAACTTTACGTATCGACCAGACCGTCCATCTGGTTTGGTTTCACTTGAATGGAAACCAACCTTCTTTGAAACCTGAAATGAGACTTGGTATTTTTTTCCTCACGAAAATGACAGAGAGAACCATGGTCAGAAGGGCTATGGCCGTCCCGCTCTCTCTCATCCTCGTGTAGAAGGAATATGACAATTGTCAAATCGAACATTGTAAACAAAACACCAGTGATCAATTGGATGCAAAATGCATCATTTTTTTTTTAAATTTTATTAAAATTAAAATTAAAAGTGAAGAAGACTTGTTGCGTTCAATTATAACGCAACAAATCCCACCCTTTCCTCCTTGAAAAGGTGTTTGTTCATAATACAAACAAGATTACTCAACAAGCTCTCTCGTTTAACAATCACGAGATAGAAACATTACTTAAAAAGGGACTTCCAAAATTTATTCATTTTCCGATAACGACGTAAATGGCTTCAGATCTTTTATGTGCCAAGTGCCACGATCTTTGCCGTTTTCATCTACAAGGACATAAGTCCAAGGAGATAACCTTTTAGAGATTTTAAAAGGGCCCACAAACTTTGGTGCCAATTTAGCCGCGTAGTAGTTTGCAGCATCGGATAAAACAAAATTTCTTCGCCATACAAGGTCATTCGGGAGATATTGAGTATCTCTCCTCCTGAGATTGTATGTCTCGGCGGACTTCCTAACCGCTACTTTTAATTTTGCAGCTATCTCTAATCTCAACTTCTTGAACCGTTCTTCAATGGTTCCTCCTTCGACTCTCCTATTCCCTTCAATACTCTCACTCCTAATACCTTCGTAATTCCCACTGGTTGCCATCTCTTTTCCAAAATTCGCATAATACGGACTAACACCTAGAACCTCATGTTGAGATGTGCGTATAGCACAAGCTACCTTAGCTAACTGAGAATCCCAGACTCGGTGATTCTCTGAAACATACGCTCTCAAAGTTGTTTTAATGATTTGGTTAATCCTCTCGGCAGGATTAGCCTGTGGATGATAATGCGGAGTAAACCTAATTTTCGATGAATAACCCTCACAAAGTGTCCTTAACTCCCTACTCTTAAACTGCGGACCATTGTCACAAATGACAATCTTGGGAACTCCAAATAACAGAAAAACATTATCTTCTAGCTCTTTACATACCGCCTTTGCGGTGGCTGTCCTAAGTGGAAACAATAAAGGAAATTTGGTTAGATAATCTACTACTGTTAAAATATACATAAATCCCCTATTGGACTTAGGTAAGGGCCCTACTAAATCTACACTAATCATCTCCCAAGGAGATGATGCTCCTACTCTCTCAGTCATAAGACCGGCTGGCTTGTCATTGATCGGTTTTACTTGTTGGCATATACTACATTTCCTAACATATCTAGTGACGTCTACTCTCATCTTAGGCCAATAATATTTAGCTCCTACTCTCGCGAACGTTTTTCTAACCCCCATGTGCCCTGCTAGTGGACTATCGTGACACTCTTTCAAAACTCCTATCCTATCTTTCTTTCCGACTACTAACTTCCACTCTTCGTTATTGTCATGCACGATCACATGATTTGACTTTACAAATTTGTACAACCTGCCACTGTCTACTCTCCAATTCGGAAAAGCTAACGGATTAGACTCAACTGAAGAAACCATCTTAGCCACCCAAGGGTCCTTATCCTCACCTGAAATCCCAGCTAACTCCGGAACTCCCCGAGATAACATGTCTGGTACTACATGTTCTTTCCCTTTCCTATGAATGATTTCAAAATCAAACTGTTGGAGCCGAACTGCCCAACGTGCAAGTCTACCCTGTGGATCTTTGAGATTGCTCAACCAAATCAAAGAATAGTGATCCGTTACGACCGTAAATCGAACTCCTTCGATATAAGGCCGTAACTTCTCGATCGCCCATAAAACTGCCAAACATTCCTTTTCCGTAGTGGAATAATTTCTTTCACTCCTATTGAGTGACCTACTTAAGTAACAAATTACTTTTTCCCCCTCTTCAAATGTTTGGGTGAGTACGGCCCCGATGCCGTAGTCGGATGCATCTGTCTGAACGACAAATGGAAGCTTGAAGTCTGGACATGTCAAAATTGGAGCCGTGATTAAGCATTCCTTTGCTTTACGAAAACTATCTTCACATTCCTGTGACCAAACGAATTTCCTACTCTTTTTCAACAAATCTGTCAACGGCCTAACTAGTGTTGCGAAATTCGGTACGAAGCGTCTGTACCAAGAAACTGTCCCTATGAAACTCCTAACTTGTTTAACATTTTTAGGTGCAGGTATTTTCACCATACTATCTACTTTTTCTGGGTCCACGTGTAACCCGTTTTTGTCGACTACATAACCTAAAAACTTGAGTGAAGGTCTGCAAAAATTGCATTTGTCGCGGCCTACTTTCAACCCTGCCTCTCGTAATCTCCTAAGAACCTCACTTAAAATCTCTAAGTGTTTGTCAAATGTATCTGTGACGATAATGATATCATCCAGATACACGAAGACAAACGGTTCCAACTCAGGCCCTAAAACACTGTCGATGAAACGCTGCCATGTTGCAGGCGCGTTGTGTAATCCAAAAGGCATTCTTTTGAATTGAAAGAGACCCCTACCAGGTACCGTAAAGGCAGTGTACTTCCGCGATTCCAATGCCATTGGAATCTGCCAGTAAGCGGACTTAATGTCCAACGATGTTAAAAATTTGGCATTCCTAAGTTTGTCTAAAATAGCCGAAATTATCGGCAACGGATACGCATCCCTTTCTGTAACCTGGTTAACCTTCCTAAAGTCGACACAAAACCTAAAACTATCATCTTTCTTCCTAATGAGAACAATTGGGGAAGCCCATGGACTGTTTGATTTCTCAATCACGTCCTCTTCCAACATCTCCTGAAGTGATCTATCTATATGCTCCTGCATTGCCGGTGAAACCGGGTAATACCTTTGCTTAATCGGCTCAGACGAAGTTTTAATGACATGTTCTACCATTGTTGTTACCCCTAATCCCTCTGGCATATTCTTGAAAGCATTCTCGACTAAATTCTTTAGTTTCCCTTTCTGATCCTCGTCTAATTCAGACTCCTCTGTGATAGACGTAGTATCTATCGAAGCCACTATCTCCTGGCTCGAAAAACTCCACATGTTCGAACGTAAATCCGGGACTATACCCGATAATGCCCAAAAATCGGCACCTAAAATCAAAGCATGCGGTAGGTTGGGAATGACTAAGCATTCAATCAAAATTGACCTACTCTCTACAACAATGGGTACTTTAACTATTCCTAACACTCCTATACTTGCACCATCTGCTAAATGAACTTCCCTAACATTTGAACTATCTAATTGTAATCCTACATCTTTTAAAACCTGCCATGCGTCCCTACAAATAATCGTTCGCGATGCTCCAGAATCTAATAATCCTAAAAACCTAAAACCATAAATATTAACTCCTATAAACGGACGTCTATCTGTACCGCTTGAATCTAATGTGAAACCTAACCTAACTTTGCAAGCCAACTGGTCGCCAGCAGGCAACCTTCCTAACTCTGACGCCGGCGCTCTTGTCCTGCTGGCCCAAGAGTCCGTTGCCCGTTTCCCGACGAGCAGCGTCTACAATTTTGCCTTGTGGTCCCTACAGCACCACAACCAAAACAGCGCCTAGGAGCGGAACAGGTATTAGCAAAATGGCCTTCCCTGTTACACTTAAAACAACGATTGTTTCTATTGGGAGGGGGATCAGGGTTAACCGCAACTCGAGTATCCGATACCGAGGCGATATAAGCAACATCCGGCTCCAAAGCCGACCTGTTGCGATTAGAGGGTGGAGGAACGAAAGACTCGACATTTGCCCTAATGGTTTCCAGCCTTCTGCCCAAGGCTACCAAATCGTTGACTGACTTAATGTCAGCTAAACCTAGCTGTGTCTGGTAGAATGGAGCTATATTCTTCATGAGAATAGCCAACTTTCTATTCTCACTCAGAGGCTCCGAAAACCGTTTGAAAAGAGTCTGCATGAGCGCAACGTACATGCCTATTGACTCTTCCTTACCCTGGGTTCGACGCCTGACCTCATCCAACAAGAGGTCATCATAGTTGGAGGGCAAAAACTCCAACTTCAATTCCCTAACCAACTCTTTCCATGTTGAAGCCGTGTCCCTAATCGACCTAAACCAAAGAAGCGCCTTCCCAGTAAATAAATCCACCGCTGACCTGTAAATTGCTTCCTCAGAAACACCACGAGCCTCCCTCAATTCTTCAATTCTTTCAATAAACGAGTTCACTGATGAACCACATCGTTCACCAGAGAACTGCACGTTCCACTTATATGGTCGCTCGGGATTCCGGTCACGGGGTGTGTCACCCTGTAGTTGGAACCCACAAGAGCTCGTTCGTTGGCCGACTGACGCAGCTGGCGCATCCAAATCTGCTGTCGACATTGATGATTGATTATTATTATTATTGTTATTATCATTAGAATTTTTAGGAGGTTCCATCACCTCCTCTACCTCGGACAACTTAGCCATTAAAAGCAAAATTTCCCCCCTTAAGTCCGCTACCTCGTTAACCTCATCCGAAGATTCGGCCTTAGCCCTAGAAATCCTACCTAACGACCACTCGATTTTTGTCAACACCTTCTGGTAATCCGACGACTTCGGATTTTTCGACACGTTCGGAAGCAAATCCCTAATCTCCAAAACTTTCGCCCTAACCGCTTTTGAATCCTCTTCAAATGAGTATGGATAGTGAGGACTATCCGAAGAAATTGAACCAGTCCTTTCCAACATGCGACTAGCCCTGAGAGTCATCCTCATCTCATCCACTTTGGACCCTTCCTTCAATCCCCGCGCTCGTAACTCATAAACGAGTTCTTCTTTCGAAAGCCTATTAATGTCCATCCTAGCCAAAGAAAAGTATTTCCAAAAGACTACAAACAAAACAAAATTTTATTTAAACCCGTTGAAAACAAAAACACCCTTTGGCTGAGTTAAAACAACGACAACTATTCTGCCCAATCAAATTAATAAAACGAACGATGTTTAAAACACGAAAAAAACTTAAAGAAAATCTATCCTCAACTTAAACCAAATAACACAAATTAGCAATAGAGAGAAAAAAAAAATATGGTAACACCACTCAAGTAGATTCAAATAAATTTTCAAATAACCAACAAAAAGTAAGATGGTAACACCAGAAAAAAAAATGATAATACTCGAATTAATTTTAAGGAATCAACAAAAAGAATTACTATGGTCACACCAACAAAGTAGATTTGAACAAATTTTAAAATAGCCAAAAAAAAAAAAAAAACAATATGGTAACCCAAAAAAAAATTAAAATTATATGCAAATTAATTTTAAGGAATCAAAAAAAAAATTTATGATGGTCACACCAATAAAAGTTCGACTAAATTTTAAGAAAACCTACTTAGAAAACAAAATAGTAACACCAGGAAGAAAAGTTGTATCAAAATCAATTGTAAGGAAACAAAAAAAAATACTCTGGTAACACCAATAAAAATTATAACAAAATTAAATACAGCACGAAAACAAAGAACCGTCAATAAAAAAAACTTGAAATTATTACCACGCAAAAATTCTAATAACTTTAAAGGAAACCTACAAAAAAAACCAATATGGTAACACCAGAAAAAGCTCGAATAAATTTTTAATATAAGTAACAAAAGCGAAGTCGTAACACCAACAAAAAATTATTATTGAAATCAATTTTTAAGAAAATAAAAACGTTAATGTGGTAACACCAATAAAAGATATTATCACTGAATAAAATTTAATAAAACACAAAAAGAATAATGAAAAAAAAACTTGAAATTATTCACCGCAAAAACTCTTATTGAATTAATATTGAATTGTATATGATGTATGAAAAGAATATATATAGGTATGTGGAAGGTCACCTTCAAAAACAACCCCCAAATCTCAACTCTCAATATTATATATATATATATAAATAAATATATGAATATATGTATTTTTAGGCAATTAAATTGTAAAAATGAAAAACAAGAAAACAAAAGAAAAAGAAAATCACTCACTCATTAAAATCCAAAAAAAACTTCAATAATTATAGTGCACATCAACTGATTTCACCGACTTTTTTCCTTAACCACACTGAATCCTTGTACAATCCCGAGAAGCTCCAATCTGCCAACCAAATTGTGTTAATTTTTTGAAGAATTTCCACCAGCTTTTTCCTTGGTTTATCCTCACTGAATCCTATATAAAAATCAAAAGGAATTAGCAGTAACAATTTTAACTTAAAACAAAAGAATAATAGGTCGAAACTTATCTAAACAGACACCAAGACACAGCACCACAATTTCCAAAAACAACGAGGTAAAATTTTCACAGCCCAGCACAAGATTTCAAAAAGAATGAAGCAAAATTTTTCCTTTTACAAGCCCCACGTTGGGCGCCAATTTGTTGCAATTTTATTGCCCGATAATTATTTTTATAATTAAACAAAATCAACAAAACAAGAAATTAAACCAAACGAAAACACTTAAACCAAATTTAATCGCGATATATATGAAAGCACGAGTTGTGCTATGAGCCGAAATGTCAAATGACAGCGGCGAAGAAGCAAGGGCAAAATTGCAACAAGCAGCAAATAAAGTGCTGCCACTACAACTAGCTCAGAAAGGGGTGGGTTCAGCGAATGTAAATTAATCGACGATTCGATTAATTAAGTTGCTGAGGATTTTGATATCACGTTGATATCAAAATAAATATAAATTTTGTTATAATTGCCACAGGGGCGTTCTTACGTTTCGTAAGAAAGAGGGCGCCAGCAATTTTTTCCTGAAATAAAAAAAAAGGAAATTGCAAACCTTGATAAAAAAGACAAAGAAAAGAATTCAAAGTGAAACAATAAAACCACTGTGTAAGAAAATATAAAAACAATATGGGTATCTTTTATGAACAATTTATTAATCAATATATGCCTGAGAAACCTTGCAAACGCAGGATGAAAACTCAGGATCTTTTCAATGTTAAAATACCAAAAATTGTATGGACAAATGGACCGTTAAGGTCTTAATTTCCCACAAATAAAACTTTGGGATTGAAACAAAGAATTAAAACGATTAACCCAAAAGAAAATTTCTACTTATCTTTTTTTTGTATGGCTTTCCTGTAGAATTCCCAACTAACTCCTTCTTTTTCCTTCCTTTCCTTTTTCTATTTTGTTCTTCCTTAATTTGTTTAATTTTTATCACGGCACAATTTAATCTTCTAAATTTTTCTCAATTTTCTTTGTTCACTTTTTCTTTTGTCTCGATATCAAAAAAAACTTTCTGTCTGCTCACTTTCAATGTTTGGTAAGAATTGACGGCCAGATTCCAAGATCTGTCCTGTCTCTTCTTTTCATCTCCCGCCATTTTAGCTTTCAGCCAATATGGAGTGGCGGATTTCAATCACATCATCAACAGCCAATCGGAGATCGGCTTGTTGATCTCAACTTGTGATGAAATACTCGCGATCCTGCTTACTCGCCTTTTTCTCTCACAGCTAAATGCAAGTCATCCTGGAATTCGCCGCCCGCTGGATTCACTTCCAGGTCACGACGATTCCAGGAGCTGCATTCAGCCACCCCCACTTTCAACTTCGATATCGAACAAAGACTACGAAACTTAAAATCGAGAAAAATCTTTACTCTAACTTTAACTTTAACTTTAAAACAATCGCGCGAAAGGAAAGAAAAAGAAAGGATCTGTTACCTAAACCCCGACTAAGTTTCCCGAAACTTAACCGTCCATCAGTCCATACAATTCGCTTAGAGTTTTACAAATAATTAACAATTTAATAGTATAAACGTTAAACAAACAAAATTAGCAATGTAACCAAAAGAAATTAAATATGTACAAAATGAATTTTAACCAAAAAATATAAATTTACAATTTTCATAATACTTAAAGTTGGGCCGTAGGCCATTCTCCCCTTGGAGTAACTTCTCATGAAACTTTACGTATCGACCAGACCGTCCATCTGGTTTGGTTTCACTTGAATGGAAACCAACCTTCTTTGAAACCTGAAATGAGACTTGGTATTTTTTTCCTCACGAAAATGACAGAGAGAACCATGGTCAGAAGGGCTATGGCCGTCCCGCTCTCTCTCATCCTCGTGTAGAAGGAATATGACAATTGTCAAATCGAACATTGTAAACAAAACACCAGTGATCAATTGGATGCAAAATGCATCATTTTTTTTTTAAATTTTATTAAAATTAAAATTAAAAGTGAAGAAGACTTGTTGCGTTCAATTATAACGCAACATGCATTTGTTAGGTCCGATTTGTAAAATTGAAAATTTTGACATTTCTCGACGTTTCAAGATCCCTAGAGTCGAAATAAAAGATTTTTAGAAAGATGTCTGTGCGTGCGTGTGTACGTACGTTCGTATGTTCGAACGTCTGTACGTTCGCGACGTTTTTTTCGTCGTCCATAGCTCAAGAACCAAAAGAGATATCGACTTCAAATAAATTTTGTTATACAGATAATAAGGCAAAAAGATGCAGAAAGGGCTCTCAAGAAAATTGCGTGGGTGGTTTTTTTACCATAGCAGTTTAAAAAAAGGTGAACATTTTGGTTAACCCCAAATATCTCATGAACCAATAACGCTAGAGACTTGAATTAAATTTAATATTATATATTCTAACGTGATACAAAATAAGTACATTTTTGGAAAAAAATCCAATCAACGATTTTTTTTATAAATCAAAAAAACTGAAAAAAAATTGTCTCACCTCGAAAATTTTACGACTAAAATATGATTTCATCTCCAAAACAATTTTGTGCAACGAAGAATGATGTTTTTGTCATCTAATAAAATTTTTAGAAAAATCGAATAGACAGTTTTTTTTATAAAAAAAATAAAAACCTAAAAAAAACATTACTCAAAGTTGGTAAAAATTGAATTTTGACTCAAATATCTTTTCAAAAACTTGAGATTATGACTTCAAACTTATTTTATATTATATCAAATATTATTTTCAACATTCGGAAAAATTGTGAGAAAAATCGAATTGACAGTTTTCTTACAAAAAATAAAAACCTAAAAAAATTAATAAAACTTGGTAAAAATTGACTTTCGGCACTTATTAGAAATATTGTTTTCAACATTAGGACACATTTTGAGAAAAATCGAATTGACAGTTTTTTTTACAAAAAAAAACAATACTAAAACTTGGTAAAAATTTACTTTCGACTGAAATAGCTTTTCAAAAATTACAAATATTGGCTTCAAACTTATTTTCTTTCACAAAAAACATTGTTTTCGATTTTATTATAAAAATCCAACAGTCCGTTTTTTCATAAAAAAGTAAAATCTGCAAAAAATTTTACGCAAATTTGGTAAAAATTGATACATATAGACAAACTTTTAAGCAAGACAAATCGACAGACGGGATGTGAAGTTATTAGTGTGGGTCGCATCCCAGCCTCTTTTTACTTGCGACATATAGGAACTATATGGCAAGTTTTGCATTCGTGCAGAATTTTGTCTGTCTGTCCACGCTCCTACAGCCTAAACCATTGGGTCGATTGAGTTCAAACTTGGAAGTTAAGGTTTTGAGCAGATTCGCGTTAGGCGTTTTTTCCATTTTTTTTTTAAGATCAAAACTAACAGTGGCCCCCATACAATTTTTTTGGTCAAAAAACGATAATTCGAATTTTCTCAAAAACAAACCGATAGATTTTTTTTTGATTTTCTCTAAAATTTTATTTTTTAATTTGGCTTCTTTTAATAAGAAAAAAATATTTTTGTATTGCTCAGGAAAGGTACCGCTAATAGAACCGTTTTTTTGTTTTTTAATTTTCTCAGCAACTTATGAACCGATTTCATTAATTTTTTTTTTGAATGAGCTCTTATATTGCCCTAACAATATTTGATTATCAAAAGTGCAATTTTTTTTTGTTTGGATTTTTAAAAAAATATTACATTTTTTTTTTTCAAAATTCTATATCTCAAAAACTTTTCAACATTTTTTTACGAAATTCAAATGTAGAGCGTATATTTACAATCACTAAACAACTGCATACCAAAAATATTTTTAGAACAAAATTGAAAAATTTTATATATAAAAAATTAATTTAAAAAAAAACCGCTCTAACGATTTTCGAAAAAAATTTTTGAAAAATCAAGGATTTTTTTATTTATAAAATAGCATTCAAATTTTTGAAAACAAACTTATTTTTCAGGTAAAATTTTGAATCTTAAATAAGTTTTTTTTTAAATTATTTTAACTGTATTAAATGTAACCCCCTCCCAAAAAAATTGAAAAATGGAGGTTTTTTCGACAAATCAAATGGCATTTTTATCTTTGAAGACAAATTTATTTTACAGGTATATTTTTAAATCTTATAAACATAGGTACTTTTTTAAACAGACTCTTTGAATACAGGAGCAAGTTCGTGCGACCCAGTCGTGCATTTTATTTTTTTCTGTTTCGCTTTCCCTATACGAAAATGTTTCCATTTGAAGGAATTTCCTCAACTCACGGGAAGGGAATACTTCTGGTGCTGGCTTAAGCTTGCTTCCTATCAGAGCCATAAGAGATTTTCCTTATTCGCTTCAATGATCATTTTAAATGTGACACCCATGACCCTGGATACAATGAACCAAAAAAGAAAAACACTTAAAGAAAACAAACAATATCTCGCTCGTTTAATGTATTTTCCCATCACATGGTGCGTGTTGCTGAGACCGCTATATAGCATCATCAACCCCCATATCCACATCCGTTTCCGCATAGCACATCACAACCATAAGGCCAACACACACTGATGTCTGAATACCATAAAGCTTCTCTGCAGATGCACACCCTCTCCCTGATGCTGATGCTGATGGCGACCTCCTCACAAAAGGAGACTTTGAAGTACAGTCACGTGTTAAATCAATTAATTTATTTATTGCGACAATTTGGAATTTTTCTAGGATTTTTCTTCGGTCCTCTTTGTATTTTTATTTCATCTTCATCTTCTTCTTCTTCTTTTTATTTTTATAGTTATTGTTGCTATTGGCTATTTTTTGAAGATATATAAATTGAAAAGGAAAATGAGAAGCGGATGATGGTGGTTAAGTGGAGTGGGTGGTGTGTGCTTGATGGGGGTTGTGGTGGGGGTGCAAAAGAAGAGAATAAGGCTTTAAGAGCTTCATATAGTTCGTTATTCTAACAAAGGAATCGTTTTATGTTGAAATTGCTTGCTGATAGATACGAGGAGAATATCTGTGGATGGAAAGAAAATATATAATTTGTTTTGGCCCCATCTCCTTCACTATTTAAGATTGCAAAATAAGGACTCAAAATTTTTTTATATACGCTATCAAATAAATTGTATTTTGATAATATTTTTCTAAAGATTTTTATTTTATAAAAGAAGCAGGAAGGAGGCCGGGAGGGCAATAGTCGAAAATAGATAAGCTAACAAGAAATTGACGATAAGCATTGAATGTTGGGATTGAACAACAATACAAATTTAAATGGTCGAAGATTTCAACTAGCTAGGATAAAAATATATCACAAAAATTCAAGATTTATAAAAATATTATCGAACAATCTGTGTACAATTTAATTCAAAGAGAGTGCGATCCCACTAAAAGCGTCCATAAGGAGACAATTTTAAGAATTTTTTCAAAATGTTTGAAAAATGTTGAGGCTCTGTAAATGTGTGGAAGTTTGTTAAACAATGAACATTTTTGCAGTACTAGTTTAGAGATATTAATTATTCACTTCGAACATTTTTTTTAGAAGCTACATTTTGGGAAAGAGCTTTCTTAATCTAGAACACTTATTGAAAAATCTTATTATAAAACAAAGCAAAAAGTTTTAGTGGGGTCAAGAGGAGTCAAATGCACTTTTTTGCAAATTTCTGGTACTTTTTTGGAAAGAGTTTCACTTACACATTGTAGTCAAAACCTCATCAAATGTCACCAAAAAGAATTACTGTATATTGTTAACTTTCCATAGGAAGTTATTGTAATCGGTCCGATTTATCGAATTGAAAATGTTGACATTTTTCGACGTTTCAAGGTCCCTAAAGTCGAAATAAAAGATTTTTGGAGAGATCACTGTGCGAGCGTGTGTACGTACGTTTGTACATCCGTACATTCGTGAAGTTTTTTCGTCGTCCGTATAGCTCAAGAGATATCGACTTCAAAAAAATTTTCTTATACGGATAATTATGCAGAAAGATGCTAAAAGTACTCTCAAGAAAATTGAAAAGGTGGTTTTTTTACCACAGCAATTTAAAACAAAGGTCAAAATGTTGGTAAACCCTAATATTTCACGAACCAAAAACGCTAGAGACTTGAATTACTTTTTATATTATATACTAGCTGACCCGACAAACGTTGTATTGTCATATAAATAATTTCTAGAGAATATTTTGCTAGCAATAAATAACTTATTGTAAGTGTGTAAGGATGTGGCATATAAGTGGGTATAGAGCACTGTAAAAGGTGATAAAATATTAAAATAAAAAATCACTTAACAAATTTGTTTAATTTATTAAAATTAATTCTTTAAAATTATATACATATCGCTAATTATGACTGTACTACAAAAGAACAATATCAATCCCTTAATGCAATAGAGTGAACAATATTTTGTGTGATCCCATCTTTCGCCAATACAAACAAACTGAATGGTTTGCCCATTGAGAGCACGCCACGTATAATTGTCCGTGTGAAAAACATGAAGTGCTCAAATGACAATCATCGTTTGGCCTAGAGACTTATTGATAGTTATTGCAAATGCCAATAATTGGAAATTGAAGGCGTTTGAATTGAATTCGCACATCTGTGGTCATAATAGGGATTCGCGGTAATAATATATTTTCACCTCGGAATTTGCCATTTAGAATTATGGCTTGGATAACATTTTTAATTACTAATCGCGTGCCGTTGCACAACCGTGGTGGGTTCAAATGACGAAAAAAAATTACCGGAGATCCAACCTTCAGTTGTAAATTTTGCGGTGGCATGCCTGGTAAATCAAATGAGTTCAAAAACTCAGCTAAATAATTAACAGCTTCGGTAGCATCAAAAACTGTATCAATAGATTTGTATGATCCCAAGTCTCCTGTAACAAATGTTGTATATTGAGATTTAATTCGTTGACATCCACATTTTTTGCTGCTAAAATTGTTCTTTCTGACGGCCACTCATGATTTGTATATTGTCTATGTACATCGGAAAATATCTGGTCAATGAATGAATCTTGTGAATAAATAATCGTGCAGAAATCGACCATTAATTTTATGCATCCAGTTTCATCTGTAGTAACTTTTCCGTCGCCTATATCTATCAACAGTTGTTTTTAGAATGTTTCAGTGGATGTATCTTAAAGCATTTGAACACGCATATTTACTTTCAGTTGCGAACATTTTAAGCACGCGTTGATCTCATCAGCGTACGTTGAACGCGGAATAACGGGAAGTGTTTGTCGAAAATCACCTAAAAGCAGTAACCGCGTGCCGCCAAATAGGCTGTCGTTGTTTTGTATATCTTTCAATGTCATGTTCAACGCCTCAAGCGAATGTTTGTATCCCAAAAGATAATTTTACACTGTTTCAGCACTGTGGCCACGGATGATTGACCACGTCTAGGTTATTTTGAATATTTAGTGGAAGTTTAAATATTGAATGAGCTGTTCTGCCTCCATCCAATAAAGTTGCCGCAATGCCAGACGATACTACAGCCAACGCGATACCATTATTTGATCGTATTTTAGCAAGAATTTGCGAAATAAGGAATATTTTATCAGTTCCACCTGGTGCATACAAAAAAAAGAACCTTGTCCTGCCGAAACTGCGAGCATGATGTGGTCAAAAATGGTTCTTTGTTCTTCTAATGCAAAGATCCTCAATAGCAATCAATGCTTCATTGTCACTGAATACTATCGTAAGATCGTTGCACCGTGTACGATATTGATGCAATTAAAACATAGCACTTAGAAATATAAAAAATAGATAAAAACCTATTCTCAGACCTACCGAATTTCATTGCAATTGTTTAACCCGTTTCGGAGGAGTATGGCAACTAACACTGTGACAGGAATATTTTATATATTAGAAGATTGTATACCAAACGAATATATTTTTGGAAAAAAAATTCCAATTAACGTTTTTTTTTATAAATCAAAAATACTGAAAAAAAATATATGTCACCTCGAAAATTTTATGAACAAAAAATGCTATTATCTCCAAAACAATTTTGTGTAAGAAGAATAACGTTTTTAACATCATCTGGCAAAATTTTTAAGAAAAATCAAACTGACAATTTAAAAAACAAAATTAGAAACCTAAAAAAAAATTTAACAAAAGTTGGTAAAAATTGATTTTCGACTCAAATACCTTTTCAAAAAATTGAGAGAGAAACTACTTTTATCTTATATGAAATATTGTTTTCAACATTCGGAAAAATTTTGAGGAAAATTTAATTGACAGTTTTTTTTTCAAAAAATTAATAAAAGTTGGTAAAAATTTGTTTTCGACTCGATATATTGGCTTCGATAAATGGGCTTCAAACTATTTTAATGTTTTTAAAAATACTGTAGTCAACATTCAGTAACATTTTGAGAAAAACCGAATTGACAGTTTTTTCAAAAAAAAAAAAAAAAAAAAAAAAAAAAAAAAAAACATTACTAAGAGCTCGTAAAAATTGATTTTCGACTCAAGTATCCTTTCAAAAATTTTAGATATATCTAAGCTTTAAATTTATTTTATTTTATAAAAAATATTGTTTTCAACATTCGATAAAATTTTGAGAAAAATCGAATTAACAGTTTTCTTACAAAAAATAAAAACCTAAAAAAAATTAATAAAAGTTGGTAAAAATTGATTTTGGACTCATATATCTTTTCAAAAATTAAAATTATTGGATTTAAACTTATTTAATCTCTCAGAAAATATTTTTTTGACATTCAGTGATTTTTTTATAAAAATCCAACAATCCGTTTTTTTTCATACAAAAATAAAATCTACAAAAAATAGTTCGCAAATTTGATAAAAAATGATGTTCATTTCTCGATATCTCGTGAATAATAGAAGATATTGACTTCAAATTAATTTTATTCATCCAATTTGTATTTGTTTGTATATAAGAAATAAAAACTTTTAAGAAATGCTACTTAAATTGGTAAAAATTGGTTTTCGACTAAAAATCTAGTTAACAAAAATAGATTTTGAAATCAAACTATTTCATTATATGCAAAATATTTTTGGTAATTTTCAAATTTTTAAGAATAATTCAACTGACAACTTTTTTAACAAAACACGAAAACCTACAAACTTTTAAGCAAGACAAATCGGCAAAATTGAATAATCTAATATTTTCTTCTTGTTGTAAATAACCTAAAAGGGCAAAACGCGTCTCATCTGGTTTATGTACAGGGTTGGAAGATGAAGATTTGTAGTATTTTATAAAATTTTAAAATATAGGCGTCTTCAAAATGATTGCTTTCACTAGGCAGAAGATATTTTTTAAAATATGAAAAACATCGCGTGATGAAACTCAATTTATCGAAACTCAATGTTTTGAATTCAAGGTTTCAAAACAGTAAAATTGTTTTTATTTTTTATACATACAATGAATATTGTCAGACGTTTTAAAAATGTTTTAAGCTGTATTGTAATTCAAGGACCTTAAGTATAAACTTACATTGTTTGAGTTTAACGGATAGCTGCCGAAAATGTACAAAAACTTCAATACTCCCTTTTTAATTTTTCAAAAAATCCTTTATTTCTATAAATTACACTGGATATAATCTAATACATCCATAAAAATAAAGTTAAACAACATTTTTCAGCTATAAAACATAATTTAGTAATGTAGCATGGCTCCTGTTTTAAAATGTTTTTTGACTACGGTTTGGTCAACCCTGTGTCTTATTTAAAATATCAGCAACTCTTATAAAAGCTCTATTTTGTTAATTACGTATACTGCAGTAACATTCAATGCCTGTTTTGTTGATCAATTGTGTGACCAAAGTTAAAAAGTTAACTTATAATTTCCGAGAAAACATTTTGCTTTACTTTTGCCAACTTTATAATAGCCAATCAAAGTTAGTTGTAAATTATTATAACTAGTGTCACAACATGAAGCTTATTTAACTTTTTTCTTTTTTTTTTAAATTTAGCATTCACTTTTCTGTAGAAAGTAGTTAGGTACACATAATTATTTTGTATCTTTCTATTTTTATACACATTTAGGTACATAGATAAAGGAAAAAGTTAGTTCTTTTCTATAGGTTTAGATATAGGTAGAGGTGCTAGTCTTCTTGTGATGGTGATGGTGATGATGATGATGCCCTGCCATCATAATTCTTGTTTCTACATCCTACGCTCTACGCAAGCATCACCATAATCGGGATCTGCATAAAACTATCTATATGAGAATACAATTATTAAACTTTAATCCATAGCAGATTCATGTAGGTACCTATAGTGTAAATGTAAAGCAACATGGAGAAAAATTGCATTTAATAAAATGCAAATTTACACTTTCAAACATTAAACCACTTTAATGGGTGTGCCAATGCGCCAGCTGCCCGCGCCCTCTGAATCGCTTGATATTTTACCGTGTAAAGGACTATACTATACCTCCACTATATACTCGTAGGGTTTGTTTAAGTTTGATGATATAGCAAAACTAGAGCATGTCATCAGTTCAAGTTTAAATTTACTCTTGTACTTATGCATACACTCATTCTATTCGTTTAATGCATGAGTCCTTTTGGTTCGTTGTTATGTACAGTACATATATCGTATTATATGAGTATGATGGGAACTTCATTAACACATGCTTTCAGTGAACTCATTAAAAGTTACCCTTTTGCCGTCGTCACAGAGAAAGTAAATGTTGCTATAAGTTCCTATTTATGCATATAGTCGTTGCTGTAGATTTTATTATTTATACAGGGTGGTTTCATTTCAAACTGAAGATGAAAACTCCTTACCTTCAAAACTTCAAATTTATAAATGTTGTGCTTTATTTGAAATTTCAATACCTGCCGTCAAATTAAAGGACCCTTGAGGAAAAGCTTAATAGATTTTCAGCTTATAAGACCTTGAAATCAAAATGTTTGATTCGAATCGTTAATCGAACCCAGCTATTCATCCATGCTTTAAAATTTGTAATGCTTACATATATCCATATTTTGAGTACTTAAGTTGTTGAGTAATATGCTCTGATGGCTTCCGTATAACAACCTTTGCCTTTTTTAAGGCCGTACTGAGAATCAAAATTCTGTATAATACCGTATTTTTTTTTAACTTACACGAGAATGATTCAAGTGTAGATGGGTGTGAACTTTGGTGTTAATGTTTTGAATATCAAAGTGAAAGTTAAAAACAGAGTTGAGCATGAGCATAACTACTCCACATTCTTGATGTACAGCTAAGAAAAGAGTCTATATATTTCACAGTTTCATTATTAGATACAAATTGTGGAACGATCAACTATTGGTCTAATTGTGTTAACCTTATCTTACCAGAACTTGCCACTTCCCACCAAATTGAGCTCAAGGTTAAACTCAACAGAGTAGTTATTGAATTGCTTTAAACGAAAGACATGAACAATTACGAGAAAGTTCAAGCTATGCTAAAGTTATAATTCCATCACCTATCTGTTATTAATTTAGTACAAGGGGCACCTGCCTAAATATGTGACTTACTTAAGTTCTTGATGAATCAGAAATTTATAGACTACAGCCAGATCAGAAGGGGTGTGCAAATTTCTTGCATTGTCCCAGAAATCTTATTTTATCATTCCATAAGAAGAGATCTGTGATTCATATACTGAGTATTGAATCTGATTATTATCCTCGAAGCAAGTGTTGCTAATGGAAAGAGGCATCAGGGATGTATTACGCTTAAATATGAGTACTGTAGATTAAGAAGCATCATAATGGGCTCAACAACCAAGATCAGGTCCTGGCCTTATACAACAAGTCTTTTAAGTTATCCCTATAGCGATCCGACTCTATCCAGTTGCGAACCCCAAGGTTTCGGGCGTCCTGGTCTACGACATCTCCTAAAATGTACTAAAACGGACTTTCCGAGCTCGTTTCTCTTCGATGCAAGAAATATTTCACCCCTTCTGATATGGCTGATATCTAGAAGACGTCCAAAGCTTGAGTATAACTTCCATCTCTGGGCTGGTGCTCCGTCAACTTACCTAAGCCTCTTGGATAGTATTAAACTTAGAGCATTTAAATTAATATGTGATAATATCATCATAAGTTCATTTACTTCGCTTGAACATCATCGAAAGGTTACTTGCTTAACCTTTTTTACCGTTATTTTAACAGTTTATGCTCTAGTAAAATAGCCAGCTGCATTCTTCCCCTTAAACAGTTCAACCGTAATACTCGCACTTCTAGGAATACTCATCAATATACCCTCGAGCCCAACTTCAGTCGTACTGTCAAGTACAGAGATTCGTTCCTTAGCCGTACGACGCGAATGTAGAATGCCTTACCACACTCTATCTTTCCTAGTCATTGCAACATTCAGGAATTAAAAACCGATGTGCACCGACATCTCCTTTCAAACCATCTCTCCTCTATTCTGCATAATAAGGGTAGTACCTAATATTCCCTTGTGTGTCTACTTATTATAAAAAAAAGAGGCTGGGATGCGACCCACACTGATAACTTCCCATCCCTTCTGCCGATTTGTCTTGCTTAAAAGTTTGACCATATGTATCAATTCTTACCAAATTTGAGCTCTATTTTTTGTAGATTTTATTTTTTTATGAAAAAACGGACTGTTGGATTTTTATAAAAAAAAATTACTGAATATCGAAAACAATATTTTCTGTGAAATAAAATAAGTTTAAAGCCAATATTTTTAATTTTTGAAAAGCTTTTTGAGTCGAAAGTAAATTTTTACCAAGTCTTAGTATTGTTTTTTTTTTTAGGTTTTTATTTTTTGTAAAAAAAACTGTCAATTTGATTTTTCTCAAAATTTTACCGAATGTTGAAAGCAATATTTCTTATAAGCTAAAATTAGTAAGAAGCTATTTTCTCAACTTTTGAAAAGATATTTGAGTCGAAAATCAATTTTTACCAACTTTTGTTAAATTTTTTGTAATTTTTAATTTTTTGTTAAAAAACTGTCAATTCGATTTTTTTCAAAATTTTACTGAATGTTGACAACAATATTTTTTGAAAAATAAAAGTAGTTTAAAGCCAATATCTCAAAGTTTTGAAAAGATATTTGAGTCGAAAAATAATTTGTACCATTTTTAATTAATTTTTTTGTATGTTTTTATTTTTTGTAAAAAAACTGTCAATTCGATTTTTCTCAAAATTTTTCAAAATGTTGAAAACAATATTTTCTATAAGATAAAATAAGTTTGAAGAGTAAATCTCAAGTTTTTGAAAAGATATTTGAGTCGAAATTCAATTTTTACCAACTTTGAGTAATTTTTTTTAGGTTTTTATTTTTTATAAAAAAAACTGGCAATTAATTTTTTCTCAAAATTTTATCAGATGTCAAAAACATTATTCTTCGTTGCACAAAATTGTTTTGGAGATGAAATCATATTTTAGTCGTAAAATTTTCGAGGTGACACTTTTTTTTTCTCAGTTTTTTTGATTTACAAAAAAAAACGCTAATTTGATTTTTTTCCAAAAATATACTTGTTTGGTATCACGTTACAATATATAATATTAAATTTAATTCAAGTCTCTAGCGTTATTGGTCCATGAGATATTTAAGGTTAACCAAAATGTTCACCCTTTTTTTAAACTGCTATGGAAAAAAAAACCACAAACGCAATTTTCTTGAGAGCCATTTCTGCATCTTTCAGCATTATTATCTGTATAACAAAATTTATTTGAAATCGATATATCTTCTGTTTCTTGAGCTATGGAGGACGAAAAAACGTCGCTTACGTACAGACGTACGGTACGGGCGTACGAACGTACGTACACACGCACGCACAGACATCTTTCTAAAAATCTTTTATTTCGACTCTAGGGACCTTGAAACGTCGAGAAATGTCAAAATTTTCAATTTGACAAATCGGACCCATTACAATAACTTCCTATAGGAAGTTAAAAAGATACAGTTCATGATTGCAACGTCTCTGGAATTTTCTTTCCTCACATAAAGTTTCTAGATTTTAAAAGCTTCGACAAACTGGAGTAGACTCTGTTGGCTTTGAGCAACCGCCCGCGTATTTCTTCTTCTTTACGTTGTTATCGGCTGCTACTATTGACACAAGGTATTTCTAGGATAACACTGCTTCAAATTTTTGCTCTTATTTCTTGATTGTCTGATCAATTTAAAATACTGTGTATCAAAACAAGATTTATTTTTCTTTAAAAAAAAATAGTACATATACGCCACAGGACACCATTCCAAAATGTCGTTTAAGGATGATATAATATGGGAAATTAAAATTCAAAATATACCAAGTTAAAATATTTTTTTCCTAGGTGCCCTTTTTAAACTATTTAACTTTATAGCACATTGTAAAAACCAACAAATAAATAAGAACTGCGGTCTAAGAGCTTTTGAAAACAATAGCAAATAACTAATTCAAATTTATTAAAATATTATGTTTGTGTAAAATATTTACTTGGGAATTATTATAATATTTGTATATAATAGTAACAACATTTGGAAACTGGATAAACAAAATCTTCTAAGTTTAAGCCTTTGTAATCGGTCTAATCTAGTATCGGAAATGATGAAAATTCCTTACACCAATTTTAGTAGATTTTAAAAGAGGTTCAAAGAAACCCGTTTACCAGTCTCACATCTTCAACAACTTTATTAAATGGAATTAACTGACTTAATGTAAAACAATTCTTCAAGTCTTTCTGAAGAAAACTGAAACTACCCTGTATAACTTAACTAAGCATGTCCTTATAGGGACAAAATTGTTTGTGCTTTTATCAGTATACAAAGCATCTAAGGTACCTTATGCTCATACCTAACATACCTTATACTTTCTTCAAAATATTATAACACTGCAAAACTTTTAAAGTCTTTTCTGCAAACAACCTTTATAATATACTACAATAAGGGCATCAATATAAGCTTCAAGTGTGTCATCTGTAGGATAATAATGATTTCTCTCCTTGAAACTATATACTCTCCTTGTCGTCATATAGTCAACGTACGTCGTCGTCGTCGTCTTCGTAGTCATCGTCATCGTTTGTCGTAAGTTTCACATACGAATTAATTTGTATGTGCAACGGAGTGCAGGGATTTATTGATCCGATTATTTGATCCGATGCACATAACATTCTCAATGGAATTTCGAGTAGATTCAATCAAAAAGCTGTTTTGAGGAGTCTCATTTCATAGATAATAAACTCAAGACAGGAACACACACTAACACACAAAAGAGCTCAGTCACATGCACTCACTCATTCAAGGAAGCAGGATATTAATAATAATAATTGAAATTCAAAGACTTCAAAAGAGGAATGCATGCAGGAGTAGGTACCTGCCTGGAACATAGATATTCCTTGAACTTATACTCCCCATACTATAGCAGATATAGTTCAAGGACTATAAAAGTAATGCCTGGTTTTCATTTTGACACTTCATTTAAATGTTATGTGTTACATATTCTACTTTTGGTTGATTAAATTTTGTGTAGTATCGGTCGTTTGTCTAATTTAAGCATATGAATTTATTGTTTTGATGAGTACAAGAAAACATAACTTTTGTAATAGAGATCCTGATGATGTGCTCATCAGGACTTTGAAGGGACATTGTGATGAAGCGATATTGAAATTCAATAACTTTGAAAACTATATAGCATGGTTGAATGAATATCACAGACCTAAATTTGAGAAGATATTTAAAAAAGGATATCTATAAGGAAAGGGCATCTCTGTTTTCTTAATGGGCTAGAGTTCAGTAGTTTACAGTTTTTGGTAAAAAGATCGAGAATTCTGAAAGAGTTTTGTATTCGGTTCCAATTAATATTTACTGAAACCGGAAATTCTGTCCAATAATCACGTCTTCAACACATCAAGGCTTTGTGTGATTTATTCTATCATTTTCTTTTCCTTCCTACAGTTTTATTAGTATTAAACCTGGAAGACTGAAAATTAATGATATGGCTCTATGAGCAATAACTCATTTTTACACTCGTCTGATGAAGCTCTCTAATAAGCTTGAAGAGCATCTCATAGGTTTTCATGATGGGAGGGATGAAATAATCGTAGTCATTTTTGATGACGATACTGGGTTTATATATATACAAAAGGTCAAGTTTTGGATTCATTAGCTTTATTGTATTCGAAAGAGTGTAACAATTGATTTTAGCATTTTTTCATTTATCTTCTTCATTCTTTTCATTGGTTAGAAGGATATTATAAGGAACCTTTTAGCTTGCATTTATGACTGTAGCTGTAAATGATACTTCTTGAAAATCATTCAAAACGATAGTGTATATTTGGAATCAAAACTTTGAAGGACTTTCGCTGGTCTTTCGTCAATCAAGCTATATACTTTTATCACGCAAAAATTATTTTATTTTCAATTCATTTCTTTAGAAAATATTCAAAAACTTCGTTTTTAACTTAAATTTTCAACACGTAAGTTAAATTAATTATTAATGATTGGGAAAAGAAAGAAAGAAGAATGTCTAAGGGTGAAAAAAGGGTTACAACCTCTCAGCAGGCCGAAAAATACCAGGCTATTTAAAATAAAATTCCTGATTCTAAAATACTAAATATAACATTACAATACTTTTAATATAAAAACCTAGCTTGCCAAATTGCTTGATTCAGTACGTTTAGATAAAAGATAGGTAAGGTTAGGGATGATGCATCCGTAAAGGTCGAGATACATCTAACTTGAGTCTCTCTGGATCCATTTTGCTCCACAGAAAAGGGGAGATGATTGGTTAGGGTATAGGAAGGTAGGTGAGGATTTAGGTTGAGGGTGCCTCCTGGAACCATCTTGATTTTTGGGAACATTTAAAAATGACAAAGACGATACGTCGCATAAGTCGTCGAAAAAATAATTTCCTAATATTGTCAACCTTCTTTTTGCTAGGCTTTGGCATTCGCATAGTAAGTCATGGAAGGTATTTTCCTCCGTCTCTTCGTCCTAACATCCTCTAAATAAATCGAATGATTCAGGCAACGGCCTAGTCACTGATAAAGCTTCGGTTCCCATCGATCACCGAAATCAATCATCAGTGAGCGTGGTTAGTAGAAAGATGGGGGACCGTTTAGAAACCTACCGCGTGCTGTTGTCATGTGTTCTTTCTGTGTTGTTCTTTCTCCTGTCCTTCTGTCTTGTATTAATGTCTTGTGTTGTTATCACCTTATATAGTCTAGTCGCTCAAGGTGCTGTGTCTCTACTCTGTACATTTATGTGCTGAGTAGTATGTATTGTAATAATTGTAATGTAATAAATCGAATGAGCTGATACCCATTCTGTTCATGTGGGTGCCCAAAGAGTTGTGACCAGTTAGGATAACTATTTATAACGACCGACAGTTGAGCATCCCTAGTTGGAAAAAGAATTAAGTTTTACCTTTGGAAAACTGTGTCTATAGATTCCTCGAAACTTTGCAATTTTAAAAAGCTGACCACCTTCTGATTGCGATTTCAATGCAACTTTCGTGAATTTGTTCATTTAACTGCTCTATTGGCCTGTAGATCATTGATACCACATGGCTCGAACTGAGCATTGATTCCTTTTAAGCCAATTTTTCTGCCTTATCATTATCGTCAATGTCACAGTGTCCTAGAACCCAAGAGAAGGTAACCGTGTTGGATTCGCTGACAAAACGGCATTGCCTTACCAGTTTTGACTTTGTGACAGTGATTTAGCCTTGATTGCTGCTTGGCTGTCAATAAATTTGTCCATGTTTTTGTCTTCCAAATTGTAGGAAAAAAGATCGTTAGCATCTTCAATATTTTTGCTTTAAAGAAACTGCAGTAACTTGACACCTTTTTGATCTTTTTGGGGGAGGATTAGTAGAAAAGATACCAGACCCTTTTTTAGAACCATCCGTAAAGACAGATACATGATTTATGTTTATAACCCTGTTTTCCAGCCAGTAGAGTAAGTGCGGCAAATGTGGCCTACGTGGTTAATATGGCCTATAGCGGTATTTCCCAAACCGGAAGTCGGAGCGAAAAAAAAAATGTTGCATTACGAACACGTTCAAACCGGTTTAGCCTCAGTCTTTCGTGCTTAATGTGGCGCGACGGTTTTGAAAGATATACGGGCACTTTGTTTTTTATTAATTTGGTTGTAATTTTTTGGTAAGTTTTCTTAAGTGTTTTAACATTCAATTTTGATTTAAATTGGTAACTTCTTTTTTCAATTAAATTGTGTTTAATATTTTGTTAGCATGTTTGGTATCATGATTAAAAAAAAAAGTTGATAAAGTTTATATATATGGCCCACTCTGGGCCATATTTAACACCAGGTAGGCCATATTTGCCGCAATTTTTTTTAATATGATTTATGAAGTTCCTTTACGTTTTTGTTTTTAACTTTTTGTTATGTTTATTTTTTTAGTTAAAGTTTTTAAAAGATGAATTAAAAATGTTTTGTTAGACTGTTTAAAAAAAAAATAAATGAATTAGACTTAAATTTATGGTTTTATTTAAAAAAATTTTAAGGGTGGGCCATATTTGCCGCACTTACTCTACTTAATTGTGAGAATTTCTGTTTGTGCTACTTTGCTAAAATCTATGTACAGCTTTAAATAGTCTGTTTGTGAGCCAATATATTTAAGTCAATAATGCTCTTAATGTTCCTGTGACCAAAAGAAGCCCTTTTCCAGTTATTACGCTGTTTTCTTTCAGGAATATATCGAGTGGCGCTAGCGAAATGAAAGTCTCTAGGGCTGCATTTGGTGTAGTTATCATGGGTCGGTTCAGTGTGAGAGTCTTTACCGGCTTTCAGAATGAAGATAATATTGACTTCCCTCCATCTAAGAGGAAATTACGTTATGTCCAGACATATTCTGAATATATTTGTTAAAATAGAGCATTGGAGCATCATTGGTATAATTCCATCAGGCCTGGAGACTTGTATGCTGAAAATGAGTAAATCGACTATGACCCTTTTCTAAAGGGTGATTTTTTAAAAGCTATAGGAAAGTTTTCCAAAAAAAAAACATACAATTTACAAAAATGCATAAAATCTTTATTTGAATCGATAGTACGGTCCATGCAAATGTTGACTCTGACTGCGCTTTAAATGGTCCATCTGCTTAGTCCAATTTTGGCATACTCTTTCCAACATTTCGGCCGGTATCTGACGAATAAATGCTTGAAAGTTGTCTTCCAATGCTTCAATTGAATTAGGCTTATCTGTATAGACATAAGCTTTAACAAAACCCCACCAAAAATAGTCTAAAGGCGTTAAATCGCACGATCTAGGCGGCCAATTGACCGGTCCCGAACGTGAAATAAAATGTTCACCGAACTCGCCTCTCAATAAGTCCATTGTTGCACGTGCTGTGTGGCATGTGGCACTGTCTTGTTGAAACCACATGTCATGCAAGTCAAACTCTTGCATTTTCGGGAAAAAAAGTTGGAGATCATCTTATGGTAGCGCTCACCATTCACAGTTACGTTACGATTCGCATCATCTTTGAAGAAGTACGGTCCAATGATCCCACCAGCCCATAAACCGCACCAAACTGTGACTTTTTTTGGATGCATTGGCAGCTCTTGCAATGCTTCTGGCTCATATTCACTCCAAAATCGATAATTCTGCTTATTTACGTACCCATTGAAAAAGTGGATCTTCGGCCAACTTTCCAAGAGCCCATTCAGCAAAAATTTTACGTTGCAGTAGGTCGTTCGGCTTGAATTCTTGCACCAGCTGTATTTTGAAAGGCATCACACCTAAATCCTTCTGCAAAATTTTCCACTTTGTTGAGTAAATGGTGCGAACCGCGACGACTCGAGAATTGATGGTCATCATTAACACTTGCCGATACAGCTGCGATATTTTCTTTAGTTCGCAATCTCGTACTCATGGTTAAATTATAGACCAAACTGAAGATGTTTGACAGTGTAACAAAACACAAAACGTGCGTCAGCTGTTTAAACCAGTGTTTCCAAAAAGATAATAGCTAAAAAATCACCCTTTATAACCTACGACTTGACTGAGATCTGAGATTTTCAGAGTTTCAGAGCTAGAAGCAGTCTAAGTGTTGTCCGGTGTTTTTCAAGTAACGTTTGACATAACTTTTCTGAGCCTGACAGCTTAGCTTAGAAACCTTGAATCCATTATTGAACCCATTTTAATGGTAGAACCCTAAGTTTTTTTCTTTCCAATGTATTTTGAACTTTCATTCTAAAAACTAAAATCACATTTAATTTCCTGTACCTAACTAACTAAAGTGTCTATTTTCAAAACTCATTATTTTACCTCTTTTCGAAATCATGTATTCTGATAACTTTATTGTGACAAAGATACCCTGATGAATCTATTCATTCATTTGTTACCTACCTACCTTCAAAATGTTCAACATCAAAAACTTTTTTAACCATCATCGTCGTATATAAAAATAAAAATCCGAAAATTTACTGAAATTCTCTCCACACGCGTTTAACTCGCACTAATTTATTATTTAACTCGTTTCAATGATTGCGCTTCTGGTGCACTGCGCAGCACAGTACTATGCACGTATCTTGACGAATCTCCCTAAGCTTCTGTCAAAATTATCACATAGAACTAGAATACTACTTGTCACGTCGCATCGCCAACCAAAAAACAAACTACTCTACTTCCAACACTCTGGTACTTTGTGTCGTGTGTGGAGAAATAGAAATTTAAGCATTCAAAGACAGTCTCTAAAAAGCGCTGTTTCCTGACAACTGAATAAATGAAAATAATTGTAATTAAAATAGTTTCAAAGTTGAAGAACATTTTCACCGCTGCGCACCGCATCCAGAACCGCACTGCACTGCACTGCACTCATTCTTTTGCCCCATCTCCCCCATCTATTTCTCGATATGTCTCTGATGATGCAATGCAAATAGAAACCCAGCACCAGCACCAGTAACAGCACTGCGACTTCAACTGCGACTACACGCGTCATGTGATAAAGATAAAAACCTCAAAAAGTATGTGTGGGTGTGCACTGTGCAGTGCATGGGTTTTGGAAATTTAGTTAACGGCAATGCCGCAAAAGTTTTCCCAGCATCAGTGAAGACCCCTTTAAGGCAACATCGTCATCATCCATGATCGGAGCGATGCGGAGCGTGTGCATAGTTCGGGCCAGAACCCTCCCAACAAACCCAATTCCAATTGCCAACCCTTATCAGGAATTTATGGAAAACTGCTCAAGCATACTCCCAGACAGATGAACACTTCCCGAGTTGCTTCGGTGGACTCATCCTCGTAAATCTCTTCTTCAAACATAAGATATTAAACGCTTAAAAGTCATTCGTTTAAGTTAGCACTTGGAATGGTGGCGAATTTGGGGGGGGGGGGAATGTGATGATGGTGGGATGGAGAAGACAACGATGTCTTTTCCATGTTTCTCCACAACTACACCACCACACCGCACCGTCGAGCCATCGTCGCCACCAACGACACTTCCGACCACAATTCTGGCACTGCAAACGGCATGTGTCTCCTTAAGAGCAAGAGCACCCATCACAGGGGAGCGGAACGGAGCAGGGGAGGCCGTTCTTAATGCCATTGCCGCTTGCTTTAGCTTCAAGCTTCAGTGTCAGCGTTTAGTTGTCATGGGGCGCAGTTAAAAAAAAAAGTAAAGAAGAATACTCCCTCGCTATCAATTATCTTAAGCTTCTTTTGTCGTTTTGTAGGGAGTTTTGTGTCACCGCTTCGCCCCATCTAGTCTACATTCTCACTTACCCTTATACATATTATACTCAACTCACCGTCGTCGTCGTGGTCGTATATGTATACATCCTTGCAAGGCCTGACACTCGAACTGCTACGAAATTGCTGAAGCTATTAGTTTAATTAAGGATTCCACACATTACTCCTTATAGCCGAGCCGTGTATATAGAATAGATGTGTTCTCCTTTTCGGCTCCAGATCGTGCTCTCGATATTCTCGGAAGCGCACTCGTGGGTATCCTTCCATGAATGAATATGCCAAATGGAAAACTTTTATCCTTGATTCCGTTCCGAAGGAGGCAGAGGAAAGCGAAGAAGAGTTCGTATATTCGTATTGAGGTTGGGAGTGTCAGAAAAACTAACTTAATCATCGACCAATATGAAGTTCCTTATATGTAGAGTAGAAAGCATAAAGCGCCATCTACCGCCACAATTACATTGCACTTATAACTCTATCTCTCTCTCTCTCTTTCTCTTTACAGATTCAACTGCTGTCTGATAATTTTGGTCTGCAATTCGTTCCGGCAATTGCATCGGACACTGCCGAGTACATATGTCTGGTTAATGACAGACATATTCCGGAGGCGATTGTTGATTTATTAGTTCAGGGTGAGTAATTAATTTTATGCGGTGTTTGTTTGTTGTGGGTGCCTGGGGAGTGGCATTGTTTTTGTTGCTGATGTTGGTTGTGTTACCATATGAAATTTTGGTGGAAGTTTATGCCTGCCTCTGACTCTGATCTGTTCCAGTTTCAGTTCCAGCTAGAGCCAGATCCAGAGCCAGAGTCATAGCCAGAGTCTGAGCCCGAGGTAAGGTGAGTCCTATGTGTGCGTCACAATATTTGCCATTTTGCGGTAACCAAATGCGGCTTTGTATAAATGATGTGTGTGCTTGAAACGCTTCTGGTTTTCCTCGTCCAGTTGCCCTAGCTAATATATTATACTCCATAATATTCATGTACCTTATATTTTCTTTGTGCTTTTGGTTTTATTCATTCCACACAGATGTTCCAGATCCACCAGAGAGGCCATTACTGATGAGCTTTACGTCACGCTCAGTTAATTTATCATGGGCACATTCACAACATTCGAGGAATACCCCAGTAACGCATTTCATCATTGAAACGAGGTAAGCCATTATTTTTGTTGGTTTTATATGTAGAGGTATCGCATTGGCATTTATTGCAATATTTTGATACTTTATCAAAATGCACTTATAATCATTTTAAAATTGAGGGATTTTTATATAAGGAACAGGTTTTTTAAGAGTGAGATTTAGGTCAAACTTAATTTAGGTAATTTTGGATGATTTTACATTGGACCACACATCCTGAGAGTTGACATTGAGCTTTGGAACCTCTTTTAGTTTATGTTCATGATTATTTTTTAAATTATACCCCCCAGGGGTTATGACTGCCGTAATACTGTTAAAAGATTAAACACAGAGTAAGTGTGTTAAGGCAAAGGTGAAGGATTAACGAGGAGATACCGGTACTATTGTCAAAATTGAAAGGACCAGAGCTGCTCCACATTCCACATTCTTGAAGTGCGACTGAAGAAATAAAATCTATACTTCACTTTAAAACCAAAATTGAATTCAAAGAAAAACTAAAGTGAAGAACGTCCTTGAAAGTTTGAGTAAAACAACAGCAATTGACTGTCTGAGAGAAAGCAGCTGGCTAAAAAAACAACAAAAACATATAACATTCCTGTGGTGGTCAAGCGGTGTAAGAGTTCAGGCTAAAATGCCATGACCTTTATATTCAAAACCCTTTGTGAATTCTGGTAAAAAATGGTTTGAAGTTATAGTCAAATTTTTGACGAATGAAGGCCTTAAAGTTAACAGCCAGATATTTCCGAAATATATTTGAAGCACCATAAAAGTCTGACTCTTATTACAACACCAATTTGATTTTTTTTTGAAGCAGTCATTAATTTGGTGTTTAAACTGTGTAAAAAACTATGTTTCTCAATGTTAATATAATAGTCAATTTTTGAAAATCGTAAACAAATTATTATTATTAAAATGAAGAAGTTGTTGTGTTTTAATTTTAATTGTTGTAATACAACTTCTTTTCAAACCATGCCCGACAGTTAGCCTCATAGAAACATGAACAAAAATATCGTTTTTAAAATTTTAACAAACACCGACCGGACCTTGCCATTGAAGCCAGACTTAGGCAACAAGTTTTGAACTATAGGTACATCAACGCTAAAGGCTAAATTCGGCAACTTTAAAGCACAATATGCTCACACGCCCCCGCAGAAGAGACAGATGATAGCACAATGTAGATTTTTTTTTTATAATAAGCGCACACTAAACGGGATAATACTACCCTTAATATATAGACACAGTGTGAGCACTAGGAAAGGGTGAGAGGGGTTGAAAGGAGGTGTCAGTGCACATTGGGTTTGAATTTCTGAATATTGCAATGGCTGGAAAAGACAGAGTTTGGCAAGGCATTCCACATTCGCGTAGTACGGCTAAAGAACGAATCTATGTACTTGACGGTACGACTGAAGTTGGGCTCGAGGGTATATTGATGAGCATTCCTAGAAGTGCGAGTATTACGGTTGAACTGTTTAAGGGGAAGAATGCAGCTGGCTATTTGTCTAGAGCATAAACCGTTAAAATGGCGATGAAAGAGGGTGAGACAAGAAACATTTCGGCGATGTTTAAGCAAAGTAAATGATCCTATGATAGTATTATCAATAATCAATCTAAATGCTCTACATTCAATACTGTCCAAGAGGCTTAAGTAAGTTGCAGGAGCACCAGCCCAGAGATGGGAATTGTACTCAAGCTTTGGACGTATATAAGTCTTGTAGATAACAGCCAGATCAGAAGGGGTGAAATATTTCTTGCATCGCCTAAGGAAACCCAAACACCTTGCAGCATTTTTGGCGACATAATGTTTGTGATCATTCCACAAGAGGTGGTTGGTGACACACAAACCGAGAATAAGGAGATGCTCAGTCTCCTTGATGCAAGTGCCATCTATGGGTAATGGCAAGGGGGGTATATCTCGCTTTAAAGATACACACAAGACAGCATTGGGTTTTCAAAGCATTAAATTCCACGTGAGTTTTTAATCCCCATTGTACAGTATTGTTTAGGTCGGAATTTAATGAGCTTATCATATTTTGTCGGTACAGTTCCACATCCGAAGAAGAGGGATGTGAGTCTGAAAACGAATATGAAAAGCTAACAGTACTATCGTCAATGAAACAATGTATTGGATTATAAGCTGCAGACAGGAGATCATTAATAAAAATGAGAAAGAGTGTTGGAGATAGAACAGAGCCCTGGGGCACACCAGCATTTATTTTATGGTTTTCAGACTTGAATTCATCCAATACTACTTGTATTGAATGATCCGAAAGATAATTACTAATCCAATGAAGGGGGGATTCATGAAAACCGAAAGCACTCATTTTCGATAAGAGAGCCTGATGCCAAACCCTATCAAATGATTTTGAAATATCAATATCAGATTGACCACATTGAGATCGACGCTAGACATGCTTCCTGCAACATGTAGCTTAAATTAACCTGGACCACTATCGCATGGTAGTACTACGGGTTTCCAGACCTAAGGGAAAAAAGAAATACGTTGAAAAAAGACAGTACGTCAAACGGCTACAATCACAAGAGATCGCCAAACCCTTTTACGCGATACGGTCGGAGGAAAGAACTCTAAACTGAACCCACTATAGAAGCATCAGTCTCCTCAACATTACCAACAACATCTTTTCTGCCATAATACATATGTGTACGTCTGAAGCCCCTTGTCAACAATCTGATAGATGTGGTCTTAGACCATGACACATTATGGCAGATCCTGGAAAAAACCCAAGAACATCAAATCGACACAAATTATCTATTTATCGATTTGAAGACCGAATATAACAGAATCTACATTAACGAACTGTATAAAGCTATATCTAGTTTTGGCATCCCTGCCAAAGTCGTCCGTTTGTGCAGGATGACCATGGAGAATTCAAGCTGCTCCACAAAGGTTGGAATCGAATTAACCGAACCTTCCGATGTCAAAAGAGGCTTTAGGCAAGATGATACGATGTCATGTGATTTCTTTAACATCGTACTTGAAAGAATAGTACAGAGTTCCAACGTCAACTCTAGAGGCACTATCTTTCAAAAGTCTGTCCAATTACTGGCATATGCTGATGACATTGACATTATCGGAAGAACTCAGCGTGATGCCAATGGGGCTTTTGTGGGTATTGAAGAAGAAGTATCAAAAATGGGTTTAAGGGTAAATGAGGGCAAAACAAAGTAAATTCTTTCATTGAGAAAGAACCTTCTACATTGATGTCTCGGTCACAACGTTACCATCGAAAAACCCAACTTTGAGGTTATTAAGCACTTTGTCTATCTAGGATCCGCTATGAAAGCAGAAACAATACCAGTGCGTGGTGAGATCAAACAAAGACTTACTCTTACTAACCGCTGTTTCTTTGGGCTAAGAAAGCAATTGAGTAGTAAAGACCTCTCTCGAGCGACCAAAATATCGCTCTATAAGACCCTCATCATCATTTCTATCCTGATATATTGTGCAGAAGCATGGACTATGTCAAAAGCGGGTGAAAGGACCTTGGTTTGTTTCGAAAGAAAAGTTCTTCGTGTCATCTACGGTCCCATATGCATAGAAGGTAAGTGGAGAAGAAGATGGAATGCCTAGCTGTACGGACTGTACAGCGACGTAGACTTAGCTAAAAGGATAAAAGTTCAATGACTGAGATGGCTGGGTCATGTAGATCGCACGGAATCCAATGCTCTAGCCCAGAGGACAGCGTAGTAGAGGAGGACCGCAGATAAGATGGCTCTCACAAGTGGAAACTGACCTCACCCAATTTGAAGTGCGCAACTATGAATTCTGGCTAGAATCCTATAGCTTAATGAAGAAGTTTGTTGGGTAATACCTTAGTTCATTCTAACAGTAAGTAGATTAAATTATGGACTTCATGGAATCCCAAAGCAATCGAAAAAAGAGGCTGTGATGCGACCAACCCTAATAACTTCCCATCCCGTCTGTCGATTTGTCTTGCTTAAAAGTTTGTCTATATGTATCAATTTTTACCAAATTTGCGTACTATTTTTTGTAGATTTTATTTTACTGAATATCGAAAACAATATTTTCTGTGAAATAAAATAAGTTCGAAGCCAATATTTTAAAATTTTGAAAAGCTATTTGAGTCGAAAGTAAATTTTTACCAAGTTTTAATATTGTTATTTTTTAGGTTTTAATTTTTTTGTAAAAAAACTATTAATTCGATATTTTTCAAAATTTTACTGAATATTAAAAACAATATTTCTTATAAGATAAAATAAAGTGAAAGCCATAATCTCAAATTTTTGAAAAGATATTTACGTCGAAAAACAATTTTTACCAACTTTTGTTAAATTTTTTTTAGATTTTAAATTTTTTGTAAAAAAAACTGTCAATTCGATTTTTTTCAAAATTTTACTGAATGTTGACAACAATATTTTTTAAAAGATAAAAGTAGTTTAAAGCCAATATCTCAAAGTTTTGAAAAGATATTTGAGGCGAAAATCAATTTTTACCAACTTTTACAAATATTTTTTTAGGTTTTTATTTGTTGTAGAAAAACTTACAATTCCATTTTTCTTAACATTTTTCGGAATGTTGAAAACAATATTTCTTATAAGTTGAAATAAGTTTGAAGCTTTAATCTCAAGTTTTTGAAAAGATATTTGAGTCGAAGTTCAATTTTTACCAACTTTGAGTAATGTTTTTTTATTTTTTTATTTTTTATAAAAAAAACTGTCATTAGATTTTTCTCAAAATTTTATCGGATGTCAAAAACATTATTCTTCGTTGCACAAAATTGTTTTGGAGATGAAATCATATTGTAGTCGTAAAATTTTCGAGGTGACAATTTTTTTTTCAGTTTTTTGATTTATAAAAAAAAGTGTTAATTGGAGTTTTTTCCAAAAATATAATTGTTTTGTATCACGTCACAATATATAATATAAAATTCAAGTCTCTAGCGTTATTGGTCCAAAAACTTTCAATTTGACAAGTCGGAGCCATTACAATAACTTCCTACGGGAAGTTAACAAAGTAAAAACCCGTTTCTCAGAAATGTTTCACTTATTTAACATCAAATATTGAATTAGACAAAAACATAGAAAACATCGCATACCGAAATTTGAAACCTTTCATCTACGAATCAATTGTAAACTATTCACATGACTACAATAAATGTTTTGATCCGCATTTATATCCAGATAACACTTACAATTTTTCTATGAATATAAAAGACTCTAAACTCGAATGACCAGAAATTTAATCTTATTAAGTTATTGGAGAAACTGAAGTGAACAGACTTTCAAACCATTATCTAAAAGTGCTTTCATATCCAAACCGTTGCTCATAATATCTCCATTTTTAAGCTCCTTACAATCATGAATTCTATATCGGTTTTCCGAATAATTTCTCTTGCAAGCTAAGTCTGTATTTCCGATCATCTCCACAATAACAATGGACACTTAAAAATCACTCAAACTTTAAACTTCCTTCCCCCCCCCCAAAAAAGATAAACTCACCATTACACAATGCATTCATTATAAATCTCTTTTCAAAATCCATTCGGAAAATGTCCAGAAAAAATAAATGCAAATTCAAATTCACATTCAAATTACTATAAGAGTTAAGCTGAGCTAAGCATGTGTACGCCGCCGCCGTCGGCGGTGGACGGGCGGACGGGCGCACAAAGTGTGAAACCAAGCAAAAACTTCCGCCTTGTAATCACATAACATGAGGATTCAAACTCTCCGAATATTAAAAATATCATATCTATATCTAACTCATTTTTATATCTGGTCAACATTTTATATCAACATGAAAATACAGGATAAAAAGGAAAATCGAAACAATATCCAAATCACTGGTAAATAATTCTTCTTGTTGAATGTATTTGTCTCTGTTTTTTTTTGTTTTCGTCCTGTTGGATGAAACTGAACATTTCCACCAGGATATATATTTTTGGGAAAGGATTTTTTCGTTTTCATTTTTGGATTTAGTTTTAGTTTAGTTTTTTGAGAGTTGACAAAATGCATGCATACAGAGAACTTTCGAATGCAGATTTGACGAGCTCCACCAAATCCCCCTCGAGTAAAAACATTGCACACAAAAGGATAATATTCTACATAGCGAGCGAAACTTCATCAACATAATAATCCGCTAAAAACTCGCATCCTTGTTTTGCCTTTTATGCAAACAACTTTGCCAGTTGTTCGTATTATACGACTATATGTACATATTTTTATATGTAAAAGGATATAAAGGACATGCAGTGAAATATTTTAAATAGTTTAGGATGGAATATTCGAGTGAGGTCCTTTTTAGTGAAATTATTTTTGCTGCTGTGGCATACATTTATATACCTATCTCGAATATGGTTGCTCTTCTCTGTGCTCTCTCAACTGATGAGGGGGCAAGAGTGGGAGGGATGAAACAAAATTGGAGCTATATACACAGGACGAAACACGGGATTTTACATATCCATTTGGGAATTAGTTACGGTGGCGTGGCGCGGGCGTGAATGGACTATTGATGATGGTCACTGCCGCTACCACCACTGCCGGACGCCGGACGCCGCCACCGATATAAACTGGACTAAGCTCGATCTATAAATTCGCATAGCTGTCTCGGATTTTGGTCAGGGCAAAAACTCTAGAGCAACACGCCCTCATCGCTGCTATACAACGGGATAAAAATGCTTTTACACGAATTAAAAACTCATGGTTTTGGTATTAATTTCAATAAAAAAGGATATTCCATATAATTTCTCGAAGCCGATATATCCCAACGGGGAGCGGGTGGCAAATGGACGAAGAACAAGCGACGATGACGGAACATATAACGAAACGGTCCGAACGCAGCCGCCACCGCCGCCGCCGCGCCCGCCGGCCGTGCCGAAGTGTATAAGTTCCATTTGCGGTAGCTAACTTCAGTCTGACTGAAGTTAATCCCCCTATTGGTCACAATTCATGTGAGTTGTTGATAAACTCTGAACATAAATGTTCAAATCCTGGGACGGCATTGAGTGGTTATAATAATCCTGTCGGCTACAAACCGAACATGTTCAGCGTTCACCGTGTAACATTGCAGTGCGGTGCAATTTGGTCTCTATATCCTTTTTTGACCATCATTCTCGTTATTTTAACGGCTTGGTTTACTTTTTGTTGTATTTTTTTTTAATTTTTGTTCCTGTAAATGTAGATGGCGCTACTAGTATAAGTATAGGTATAGTGATACTGATGGTACTCTAGTGATTCCAAAAGGATGTATGTATAATTTGTGTTAAATTTAATCAGCATCCAGTAGAGCGCGCGGTCACACTGGTAATGGTAGTGGTTTTTCAGGGAAGCGGTATTGCATTGCATTGAAAAATGGTCTAGCGGGATTTGAGTTTTCGAATGGAATTTCAAACTGAAAGGATATTTTTCATTTTGTTTTCGAATTCCATGGTAAAGAGTTCTCTGTTTTATTATTTTTGAAGGATTTTTTTCGTGTTATTATTTTTATTCTTCTTCATTTTTATAGTGTGTGGCTCAAACCAATATATATATATATGAATGGTTTCGAACATGGTTTGGACACCACCTTCGTACCGAGCTACTTTTACAAAATATATTTTTTGGTATTCTATTGAATGTTTTGTGCAATTCTCATGGAATTGGTGGAATTTTTGTTCAGACAACCGTACAATACTGAATGCTATGTTGTTGGATAGGAGGAGCTGTATGTGGTTTAGTGATTAGCTGATTGTATATACCTCAAAACACTTTAGAGTGATTTTAATTTGTATGATTGTTTGTTAGGTATGCGGATATACATACGTATCAAAGCATGAACTTAACTGATGATAATTATTATTAATATATAGGTTAAAAGGATATGCCAATAATTTTAAATGAACAACGCATCTAGGAATGGATTTTACAGCGATATTGACGTTTATGGATACTGAAAATGGTTTATCTTTATGGTTAGACCTTTGCATGAAAGGATTCGGTAAATGAATTAAAACAATTCCCGTACCGGATCATTGGTCTCCATGTGATCTACGTGACCCAACAATCTCAAGCAATAGACTTTTATCATTTTTGCTAAGTTTACGTCACTGTACAGCTTGTCGTTCCATCTTCTCCCCCCAACCACCTTCTTTGCATACGGGACCGTAGATCACTCGAAACGACCCGAGCTGTTATCATCTTTAGTTAGTCGAGAGAAGGCTTTAATACTTAATTGCTTTCTTAGTCTAAAGAAATCGTTGTTACGGGCGATTTCAATGTACACAATTCTTCATGGCTTCAACATTCGGGCCAGACAACACCCTATGGAGTGTGTGCAGAAATCTTCTCTGAGTTGAAACACCTAACTCATCTGGTCAACGAGCCCACCCGAATATCGGACGTTGAAGGTCGAGCAGAAAACACTCTTGACTTGTTTCTTACCTCTGACCCTGATAAGTACACTGTTAGTGTTCTATCTCCTCTAGGCACATCTGACCATTGTGTTATATCAGCAAATTTCTCGTGTCAAAACTGTTCAGTTAAAGAAAGAGCTCCTAAGAGAACCGTTTGGCAATACGAGAAAGCCAACTGGGACGGTCTCAATAATTACTTCAGGATCTTTAACTGGTCACTATGCTTCCTCGATAGTGACGTTGACGCCAGCGCTGATATGATCACAAGTTTAATTCTCCTGGGAATGAGAACTTTTATACCGAACAGGGTTAAAAATATCAGACCTAAGGAAAACGCTTGGTGTGATGCGAGCTGTAAAGAGGTTATTAGCGTCAATGAGGTAAGTTTCCGTTGCTATAAAGCCAACCGTTTTGAGGAAAGCCGGAAAAAGTTCTAACAAGCCAGGAAGGCCTGCAACGCCCATATTCGACGGACCAAATTTTTACATGACCAAAAATTACGGAAAAAAATATTGTAATGTCCCAAAGGCAGTAAAAATGTCTGGTCATTTGTAAAAAAACATGAGGAGTTCTTCCTCTTCATCGGCTCCTACGGTCGTTGTCAATGACACTCCTTTTGTTAGCTCTTTAGAGAAAGCTAATCTCTTTGCTAGGCAGTTCGCCGCCAATTCTACGCTGCCAGTGAATGTTATGACTCCGCCTGTACTTGAGCGAGTTAGCGATTCTATGGGACCAATCTTTTTTCGCACTCGTACTGTGGAAAAAGTCCTTAGAAATCTAAACACACATGAATCCGCTGGTCCAGATGGTATCCCCGCTATTGTTCTGAAGAGGTGTTCTTCAACTCTGGCCAAACCACTGCGTAAGCTTTTTCATCTGTCCTACTCCTCA
This sequence comes from Eupeodes luniger, assembly GCA_951509635.1. Classification (NCBI taxonomy): domain Eukaryota; kingdom Metazoa; phylum Arthropoda; class Insecta; order Diptera; family Syrphidae; genus Eupeodes; species Eupeodes luniger. The sequence goes on from OX608073.1 coordinate 309,606,644, forward strand.
GGTCTCGTTCCGAGAGGATGGAAAACTGCATTTGTCCAGCCCATCCTAAAAAAAAGGCGAATCTTCTTCACCCTCTAAATACCGACCGATTGCACTTACGTCCCTTCTTTCCAAGGTCATGGAAACGCTGATTAATTATCAGCTCAAGAAATATTTTGGAGATCGAAAGCTTCTTAATGACCGGCAGTACGGCTTTCGAAGCAATAGGTCCACTGGTGATCTCATGGTTCATCTCACCGAACAGTGGAGCAAATCTTTACATCGCTTTGGAGAAAGTAAGATTATTGCACTAGATATTTCAAAAGCATTTGATAGGGTTTGGCATCAGGCTCTTTTATCGAAAATGCGTGCTTTCGGTTTGCATGAATCCCTGCTTCATTGGATTAGTAATTACCTTTCGGATCGTTCAATACAAGTAGTATTGGATGGATTCAAGTCTGAAAACCATAAAATAAATGCTGGTGTGCCTCAGGGCTCTGTTCTATCTCCAAAACTTTTTCTCATTTTTATTAATGATCTCCTGTCTGCAACATCTAATCCAATACATTGTTTCGTTGACGATAGTACTCATAGCTTTTCATATTCGTTTTCAGACCCTGCTCTTCGGATGTGGAACTGCAACGACAAAATATGATAAGCTCATTAAATTCCGACTTCAACAGCATTGTACAATGGGGATTAAAAAACCACGTGGAATTTAATGCTTCGAAAACGCAATGCTGTCTTGTATCGTTAAAGTGAGATATACCCCCCTTGCCATTATCCATGGATGGCACCTGCATCGAGGAGACTGAACATCTCGATATTCTCGGTATGTGTGTCACCAACCATCTCTTGTGGAATGATCAAATACGCGATGTCGCCAAAAATGCCGCAAGGTGTTTGGGTTTCCTTAGGCGATGCAAGAAATATTTCACCCCTTCTGATCTGGCTGTTATCTACAAGACTTACATACGTCCAAAGCTTGAGTATAACTCCCATCTCTGGGCTTGTGCTCCTGCAACTTACTTAAGCCTCTTGGATAGTATTGAACGTAGAGTATTTAAATTGATAGATGATAACATCATCATAAGTTCATTTACTTCGCTTGAACATCGTCGTAAGGTCTCTTGTCTGACCCTTTTTCCCGTTATTTTAACGGCTTATGCTCTAGTGAAATAGACAATTGAATTCCTCCCCTTAAACAGTTCAACCGTAATATTCGCGCTTCTAGGAATGATCATCAGTACACCCTCGAGTCCAACTTAGGCCGTACTGTCAAATACAGAGATTCGTTCTTTAGCCGTACTGCGCGAATGTGGAATGCCTTACCACACTCTGTCTTTCCTATTGTCATTGCAATATTCAGGAATTCAAAAATGTGCACCGACATCTCCTTTTAAACCCTCTCTCCTGTTCCTATAGTGCTCACACTGTGTTTCTGCATAATAAGGGTAGTAATATCCCCTTGAGTGTGTGCTTATTATAAAAAAAAAAAAAACATTGGCTTTCAAGAGTAATTCTTCGTTTGATCTTAGAGCTCGTGTCATTTTCTGCATTCATAGCGGAGTCCAAAAAATACACTGATAAAGACCTATCAGGTTATTGATGATAGGCCTTAGACATTAATATATTAAGGCGGAGAAGATTTTGTAAACGATGTTAAGTAGACTGATGCCTTTATAGTTTGGCAGTTTTGAGTTTCTCCTTTTTTCAGTATCGGGCAAACCACACTGAGGTTCCATTCATCGGACATGCTTTCTTCCGAATTATATTTATATTTATATTTATATTTTTTCCAAATAATGACAATTATTTTTTTAAATGTGATTAATGTAACGTTGTCCAGTTAACTTGTTGCTGGCTTGTTTATGAAGGCTTAAAAGTTCTTAAGACCCAACTTCTCCCAACTGAGCGATTCATTAGGTAAAAAATACTTGAAAGTTCAATAAACCCATTCGTTTTCTTATGGCAAGAAATATAAACGAGCCATTTTATATATTGTTCCTATAAAATCATCTTTACGTAAGACGAAACGTTTAAGCAAAAGTTGCTGTCATCAAATAGAGATTAATTTGAATATCAAAGCGATAAACTATAAAGAAGCTCCATTTTAATGATTTCTCAAGAGAAAACTAGATATACCCATGGCAAACCACCACCATCATCACCGCCGCGCGTAGTAGTAAGGTTTATATTTAAAAATAGAAACCATCCCTCCTCCTATCCCCTATTGTATCCTTGTCGTTGGCTCTTAAAGAACCTAAACAGACCCGCATGTTATTTGCTACTTCTATATCTAGGTAAACTATTTACCAACCACCCATATCCATTAAGGAATTTCTTTACAAAGACTGATAACATCATTAAAACAGCCACCACGAGCCTTCAAGGATATATGCATGTATATAAAAAATTGACTCCACCTCTCTCTTGCCAACCACAATATAAACCCCATCATGCCAAAGACTGACTAGGTTTTGTAGGTACGGTACGGCTACGATGACGATGACGATGATGAGGACTATGACGACGAGCGACGTGATGTGTGCAAAGAAAATCAAATTAATCAAAATTAAATTAAGCCCTTCTCCATCTCTATGAAACTTAGATTGACGAACCGTAAGTGCAACATGCAATCAAAGTGAGGACGAGAAAGGCATCGTGTAATAGTGTGTCATGCCACAGTCGATATAACAAGAGTGAACCCTTTGCCTGTTATACATACATATATACCTACTCCTCTTTCTCTCTAAATAAATGTATGTACGTACCAGCTACATTTATTATGGCTTGATCCTTGTAAAGCGGGTCCGGGCATATTATGTGGGGGTGTGGGATGGGGTATGATCTATCTTGTATCTATCGCTATTTAACCCTATTTTATGTCATCGTGTCCTTATAGCAGATATGTTTGGAAGACTTGTATATATTTATGTATATTTTGCTTTATGATTTCAGAGTTGGCGAAGAAGGACCCTGGGACCAAGTGCCGCAAATTTTCACTAAAACTAATGCGACATCATATCAAGTGACAGGCCTTATACCGTTTACGGTCTATAGCTTTCGTCTATTGGCTGTTAACAAATTGGGTGTTAGTCCTCCGTCCAAAGAGTCCTACTACATTGTGACACTACGTGAACGTAAGTACTCTGCATCAATTTTATACATATTATATAAAACCTACATCCTACATTAAATACATACACATACACATACACATACATATATGTAATGTGATTTTATAATTCTATAGTGGTTGAGAGCTGTATTTTTTTTATGGTTGAAAAAGGGGTTTTCAAGATATATGTAAATGTAGAGATATACCATAGAAACCGTAACCAAAACCGTATACGTATACACACGAACGAACCTTCTCAACCCACATTATTTCACATTTAGGTTGGCTTATAAAAATGGTCATGATATGAAGTTCTGAACTCATGAGTAATGAGGGTACTGAAGAGGCTAAGTTGGGGTTCAAAACATGAGTGTGGGAGGGCATTGAAACAGAGAGATAATTTATGTAGGTATATTTTTCAATAAAAAGTGGTATTTTGTTACAGAAATTCAACTAAATTGAACGAAGCATTTAATTTATGTTTAAAAAACTTTAATTTCTATGTACATTACACAGTGAGTATGTGAATGAACGGTCAATAGAAAATTATAATGATATATTAAAACGATTTAAAGTTAAATTTTGACTTTGAAAAATTTATCTTCATCTTATAATTTTAAATTTTAATATTTTCAAGATATAAAACATTCTGTCGCGATATTCTTGCTTGGAAATTGAAAACAAACCACTTTTATCGAACATAAGACATCTTTTTTTCTAAAACAAAAATCTTAAAATTGAGATGCAATTAGATTTTCAAGAAGTCTTGATGTCTTTTTGAGAATAGTTTTTATATTTTTTTAAAAAATCTGTTTATCTGTTTGTTTAAAGGTGTAAGACGGCTTTAGGTTTTCTTACCCAAAACCATACCGTCCGAATTTAAAATGTCATGTTGTTGTACGATTTGGAAAATATAACCAGACTTTTGGGCGTTCAAATTTTGCTTGGGTTTTATTGCCCAATAAAATAACTCCAAGATATTAAAAAAGTCATATCGCCCAAAAACTTTTTCAGAAGAAAATGCCACAAAGCACAAAACTAATTTCATATTGCCCAATTTAATTGACATATCGCCCAAACGAAAAAATGTCAGATCTCCAAAAACACTCGGAACGTGAAGCAAGCGTAACAATAATATGTTTGTTATGATTTGTTGTATTGACCAATTTTAGTTTTATGTTGAAGGTGGAAAATTTAGTTTTCCGTCGGCTTAATTTTAAATTAAGACAAATCTTCATACGAAGAAGTTGCTACAGTTTTTATAATTGTAATTATATCCTATTTTGATTTAATGACATAACTTCAAACTTGAATTTCCCCTGAAGAAGGCAACAATCCTTGCCGAAACGTCGGGATAAGTTAAAGAATTTGTTTTCTTTTCAAAAATAAAGTGACCAAATAGCCGACGGAAAACTAAATTTTCCACCTTCAACATAATAATATGTTTGGCTTTATTTCACTTTCAAAAAGCGGAATAAGGCCAATTTTCGAAGTGAAATAAAACGAATTGATTTGCTTGCTCACATTTATAATAGCACATAGCATTATGGCGTATAAACAGTAAAGTATGTATGAAAGGGCATGTTGCCTCCCTACAACCGCCCTGCTTGGTCTCATTATAGGATTTGGGGTATAGATGCTTTAAATCCAGATTCTTTAAATGCAAAGAAACTTTGAATCCCTAAACATCGCACCTACCCCAAATCTTATAGTGAGCCCAAGCAGCCCATCCTTATCCTATAGTGAGAACTCACTGTTTATACACGTCTCAAAGCCCAATCAACCAAAATCTTTAAGGCGTTATGACATTTCTTAATGTGGGTGTCACGACGCGACGTTGAAAGTTTGTGTGGGTTATATGAAATTTTATTTTGGATTTGTGACGTTATCTAAGTGCTATTTTGTCGACCATTCTCTTTTTGGGCTTTATGTTTACATTAGAAACGATAGGAATCATAATCGTATAAGAAATGCCCAAAATAAATGTCACAAAGCCCAACCCCTAGGTCATAAAACCCAAATTCAAAATTTAAAATTATTTTGGGCCAAGAACTAACAATGTTGTCCTTCTTTTATGTAAAAATTTATTTGGGCGTTACGACATTCGTTTTGGGGTTTTTGGTGATTTTTGTATACTCTTTGGGTTTTGTGACCAATTTTGGACTTTTTAACATTTTAGGATTTGGACGTTATGGTTTTTGGCCGGAAAGACCTAACGCCTTTTAAAAATCCAAATATGAACTATTGAACTTTTAAAGTAAATAAATTATATAAACTTAAAGTCGATGTGGTCTCAAATGTAAGACTGATTTCAACTTCAACAATCAATCGAAATTAGAAATTGTCATTTCGATGTTGATGTTCATCACGGTCTCACGTTTTTCTGTAGATGGGGAATCTTCTAGTCTTTCGTCAAGCATTTTTTTCATTTACGACCAAGAAAGAAATTAGAAATATAAAACCGCTGTAATAATATAAGTAACAGAATCCAATAATTCCCATCATGAGAGCATCCAGTTTCGGACCCCAAGGTCTGGTTTACGCCATCACTCCAGAGCGTTAGAATAGTCTGCCACACTGTCGCTTACCATGAAATGTATTATAAAATTAGACGCTGAAGTCTACCGAGGTAGATTACATAGACTTCATGATTCTAGCACCTCCGAAAAGTCCTCTCGAACGAGCTGGGGTCGGAATGCCTTTTACTCGTCTTGGATATATATGTGAGCACTGGCAGAACTATCGACCTGTACTTACTGCAGATGCTTAGAAAAAATGTCAAGATTTTTGGATTTAAAACTCTAAGCTTCAACTAACTATTATAGACTTTAAGCAGCTTCCCTCGTATTTTTCCGTCCTATGTTGTTATTATGGCTGCTACTACAAAATTGGCCTAAGGTATTTGAAGAATTACAATACTTCAACTTCATGATCAGCTTCCGTGATTGCTTGACTAAACTGTTCTTCTGGCAGTAGGATAAAAGAATTATTGACTAAACTGTTCTTCTGGCAGTAGGATAAAAGAATTATTTACAGCTTGTTAACTTCCCATAGGAAGTTATTGTAATCGGTCCGATTTGTCGAATTGAAAATTTTGACATTTCTCGACGTTTCAAGGTCCCTAGAGTCGATATTAAAGATTCTTAGACATTCGTTCAAGAACCAGAAGAGATATCGACTTCAAATAAATTTTGTTATACCGATAAAAAGGCAGAAAGATGCAGAAAGGGCTCTCAAGAAAATTGCGTGGGTGGTTTTCTAACCATAACAGTTTAAAAAAAGTTGAAAATTTTGGTTAACCCAAAATATCTCATGAACCAATGATGCTAGAGACTTGAATTAAATTTTATATTATATATTGTGACGTGATACAAAACAATTATATTTTTGAAAAAAAAACAAATAAAGGTTTTTTTATAAATCAAAAAAAATGAAAACAAAAAATTGTCACCTCGAAAATTTTACTATTAAATATGATTTCATCTCCAAAACAATTTTGTGCAACGAAGAATAATGTTTTTGACATCTGATAAAATTTTGAGAAAAATCTAATTGACAGTTTTTTTATAAAAAATAAAAACCTTAAAAAAACATTACTCAAAGTTGGTAAAAATTGAATTTCGCCTCAAATATCTTTTCAAAAATTAAAAATGTTGTCTTCAAACTTATTTTATCTCACAGAAAATATTTTTTCGACATTCAGTAATTTTAGTATAAGAATCCAACAGTCCGATTTTTCATAAAAAAGAGGCTGGGATGCGACCCACACTGATAACTTCCCATCCCGTCTGTCGATTTTAATTGCTAAAAGTTTGTCTATATGTATCAATTTTTACCAAATTTGCTTACTATTTGTTTGTAGATTTTATTTTTTTATGAAAAAACGGAATTTTGGAATTACTGAATATCGAAAACAATATTTTCTGTGAAATAAACTAAGTTTCAAGCCAATATTTGTAATTTTTAAAAAGCTATTTGAGTCGAAAGTAAATTTTTCCAAGTTTTAGAATTGTTTTTTTTTTAGGTTTTTATTTTTTGTAAAATAAACTGTAAATTCGATTTTTCTCAACATTTTTCAGAATGCTAAAAACAATATTTTTTATAAGATAAAATAAGTTTGAAGCCTTAATCTCAAGTTTTTGAAAAGATATTTGAATCGAAATTCAATTTTTACCAACTTTGAGTAATATTTTTTTAGGTTTCTATTTTTAAAAAAAAAAATTGTCAATTCGATTTTTCTCAACATTTTACCTGATATCGAAAACATTATTCTTCGTTGCACAAAATTGTTTTGGAGATAAAATCATTTTTTGTTCGTAAAATGTTCGAGGTGACGAATTTTTTTTTTCAGTTTGTTTGATATATAAAAAAACCGTTAATTGGATTTTTTTCCAAAAATATACTTGTTTGGTATCACGTTACAATATATTATATAAAATTTAATTCAAGTCTCTAGCATCATTGATTCATGAGATATTTGGGTTTAACCAAAATGTTCACCTTTTTTTTAAACTGCTATGGTAAAAACACCACCCACGCAATTTTCTTGAGAGCCTTTTCTGCATCTTTCTGCCTTATTATCTATGTAACAAAATTTATTTGAAGTCGATATCTCTTCTGGTTCTTGAGCTATGGACGACGAAAACGGACGTACGGACATACGAACGTACGGACCTACGAACGTGCGTACACACGCACGCACAGACATCTTTCTAAAAATATTTTATTTCGACTCTAGGGACCTTGAAACGTCGAGAAAAGTCGAAATTTTCAATTTGACAAATCGGACCCATTACAATAACTTCCTATGGGAAGTTAAAAATAAGATCTACAAAAAATAGTACGCAAATTTGGTAAAAATTTGAGTTCTGTTCTCGATATTTCGTGAACAGTAGAAAATAGTGACTTCAAATTAATTTCCTTCATCCAATTTGTATTTGTTTATATAGAAACACAAATTTTTAGAAAATGCTACTAAAATTGGTAAAAATTGATTTTCGACTAAAAATCTCGTTAATAAAAATAGATTTTGAAATAAAACTATTTCATTATATGGAAAATGTTTTTGGTAATTTTTAATTTTTTGAGAATAATTCAACTGACAACTTTTTTAACAAAACACGAAAACCTACAAGGTGTACAGATTAGATGACAGTGGCATTTTTGGAAAACATGATTCAGGTAAACTTGGTTCCTTCTATAATCCATTTAGTATATGAAAACTTAAATTATATTAAACAATTTTCTAAATAAAATCCTATGTTTGAAGTTTAAAAATAAAAGTTAAAATTATGTGATAAAAAAGATTTATACAAATATAATTCTTGACAAGAAAAATTTAATTAAATATTGTCTATCATTATAAAAAATCCATTGATATAAATCAAGTCATGAAACACATTTTACTAATTAAACTCAATAATCATAAAAAAGGTCATTTGGATCAACTTTGTTCTTAGGTACCCATAATTATGTAGGTTTTTTTTGCTGATGGAAGTTATATTAAATAAATCTTTTACAAAATCTATTGGAAAAGATGTTTGATTCGAAACGCATTTGAAAATACGGACAAAACATAAAATACAGACAAAATTTGCATTTCAAGAACCTACTTTTGTTAACACCCAAACCCATCTCATAGAGCGTTCGTTAAGCTTATCTATCAAACCATAAAAATCAACCTTATTTTTGTCATGTTTCTTCTCCATCATCGTATTAAATTTTAAGACCAAATAAAGACACAATTGCTCTAAAGATAAAAACCGATTTCTTTCGAGTATACCTTTCTGCCAATTGCCAACCTAATCCTTAATCACATTGCGACAATCACACATTATCCAGGTATTTTCAACCGCAAACAACAAACACATTTGCAATTCAACACAACCAATCGGATAAACAAAACCTTAACTATAGCACTTATCGGATGTCCTCTCCTTAGCCTTATGCCATGCCAATATATGTTTGTGCTTATGCTTAGTTAGATATACATACATACAAAAGGACAAACCGCGTGGCTAAACAAAAATGGCTGGACGCGCCTATATTCGCTCCATTTAGGTATATTCCCGAAGTGTTTATCACAGTTCAAATTCACATACCAAAGGGATAAGGATACCTGCCACTATGTGTCTATATAATGATTAAAACTACAAGCAAATACTACCTAGCAACTAGCACCTACTCGCACATTCCCCGAGAGCAAATAGCATCATGGTCAACATTGGGTCGCCAACAACACCGCCGCCGCTCTCCGCAGCGCCCTGGACACAGTGACAGCATTGGGAAATTTCTATATCTGGTTCTTGAATGGACGACTAACTTTGGATTTGGACAACGAGGTCAAGAGGAGGATGACAAAGAATGAAATTTACACGACTCACACGACAACAACAAAGCCCTCTAAATACTTGAAAAAGATTGGATGTGCGCCTCGGTTTGGTAAGGATGATGATATACATAAAGGCTAGGAATGGCCAAGAGCAGGAGCAGTATTGGTCCAACAGAATTACGAAGAGGACAAAGAATTCAGCAACAACTGATTTTACTTCACCATCAGTATCCTTGTTTTTTAAGGGTGGTGGTAGTATGGTAAGGCGGAGGAAAATACCAGAAATAATCCCAATTGCTCGTTCGTCGGAACTGAGTACCTATGCTTGTTGGCTCGTTGTCGCTGTTTTATCTTTATCCTCAGCTCGCGTTTTCATTTCATTCACTTCAGTTAAGTTCAGAGGTTATATCCTTGAATATCGCGCCAGCATCAGCATCAGCATCACGAGGCGAAAGTCCGAGTCGGGATTTTGAAAGTTTTCTCTATAGCATTGCACACCCTCCACAGCCCTTAAACGACAACCCTCAATTCTCAACCCACATCCACCTAGCTTTATCCATTATGGCTGCTGTTTAGGTCCAGATATATGTATCTAGCTTTATAATGGAGCTTCTCTCGCCACTGCCGTACCGTTGTTGTAAGATAAAATAAAAGAACTTCTACAATATCATTGTTTCATTATGATTAATTTACCTAAAAAAGAAAAGAAATTAATTAAAAACCATTCTGACGAATTGTTTCTCTGCATTAAAGGTTGCTGCTAAATTTGTTAGGACTTTTTGTGAATTTTTGTCTGTTTTACTTTTATAATTTTCCAGATGCTTCGTATTTTTATATCTAAGTATAACTAAATTACGTTCAATATTATCTATGTTGGAAATTTTTATTTTGGTTGCCATTGAAATTCAATTGCAATGATTCTCTGTCTGTACGGAGTTTGAAGTTCTCTGAGGACGAGATGTTGAAATTAAAATTAAATTTTAGCAAGCTTACAACGCATTTACCTTGGAGTTATAAATTGGGATTTTTAATTTTCTCCACTGGGGAATAAGTATTGGTTTTGTAGAAAAAAAAGAAATATTAATTAAACTTTGAACTACAACTATTTTGGATCACCTAAGGGAAGAGTTGATTTTCAGTTCCCAATGGTCGACCCTCGATATAAAAACATGTATAGAAGAACTTAAAAATATAAATTTTATTTTTAAATTCATAGAGTTTTGAAAACTAAAAAATTAAATGCACATGGAATAACCTGCATTTTTGATTTACTAGCTCAAAATTTCTAGCCATTTAACGTTCGAAAATTATTTCTGACATGTGGCCCCGCGACTGGCAGTCCAATTTGTCTCCCCTTTGTATTTCATTTTGTCTTTTTTTTTTTCAATAGTGTTTCGATAAAAGTTGTTTATGTTTTGACAGTTGAGAAGGCCTGATTGTGTTCACATTGCTTTTCAATAAAATTTTGACAATTCAGAATGAATTGTAAAAGGGCAGAACAATGCTTCAAAATCGTAGAAATTTACTTTGAAAAACAATCGCTTCTAGAAATTTATTCAGAACTACTCCCACTTAAGGGTGTTTAGTGATGAATAAGACAATCATCAAGCTATTAAAGAATATGAGGAAGAATCTGTCGTTAATGAATGCTGGGTGCTATGGAACCTTGCTGATTGTGTTTTCTTTTTATCTTTTACAAAAATTCGACAGCTCTATGTCTACGAAAATTGGTTCCAAAAAGAAAACGAAGCCTGTCGTACAGCGCTCACAACCATAAGCAAAATATTTATTGTTTAAAGTTTTCAATCTTTTAGAAGAAAACCCCATGCTTTTCTAGAAGAGACTAGATATTTGTACACACAAAAAGTAGTCCATTTGTGTCAAATGACACGATATAGGTGGCAAATTTCAAGATATTTTCATCTTCTGATTTAAATCCATACATAGCTGTATTCTGGCGTATTCGAATAAATATGAGACGTCATAGAAGGCTAACCAGGGTTAAGTCTAAAGTTGATTTTTCAATGTAAATGCAGGGTGGCGCACAAATCGTGCTACAAAAATAAAACGTTAATATTGAAGTTGGGGTTGAATCTGTCATTGTCGATTGGATCTTCACCATGTTAAATGGCAGAATTATCAACTCTCAAATAAGAGTTAGCACTATCGAGAAAACAGTTACTAGAGGCACACCACAGGGAGGAGTCATCTCACCACTGCTCTGGATCCTCGTAGGCAACAAAACTCTCACAAAGTTCAAAGATCGGGCACTAAAATCGTAGCATATGCAGATGACATAGTGGTTTTGGTATCAGGCAAGTTTCTTACCATCATCGAAAACATTATGGAAAATGCATTAAAGGATTTATCTTCTTGGGCAACAAAGAACCGTCTCGGGGTCAACCCCACCAAGACAGAGCTCGTTTTGTTCACGAAGAAACGTAAACTGGAGGGCTTCAACCCTCCCAAACTAAATGGTATTCCTCTAAAACTTTCTAAGGAAGCTAAATTTCTAGGAGTAATTCTTGACTCCAAGCTTACATGGAAGCGTAATACTGAGGAGAGAATGAAAAAAGCACTATGTGCATTCTACACATGCAAAAAGACCTTCGGTGTACTTTGGGGTATGCGATCGCAAGTCATCCAATGGATGTACACAGCGATTGTCAGACCCATTCTTACCTATGGCTCTATTGTATGGTGGAAGGCGGTGGAAAAATCAAGCTATCTCAAGAACCTGAATAAGGTATAGAGACTAGCCTGTATAGGAATAACAGGGGCTCAAAGATCCACACCACAAGCTGGATTGGAAATGATCTTGGATATCCCGGCTTTGGATAAGTTCATAAGGTGCACGGCAGCCAAAACTGCAATTCGTTTAAGAGAACTGAGTTTTTGGAGGCACAGCACTTATGGACACGGGTCAATCTTACAAAGATATGACACGATTCCAGGACTGATGGCGACCACCGATTACATCCCCCCTTCACTAGATTTCGATAGGAAATTTTCTATTTTCATACTAGAAAGACAGGGTTGGGATCCTAATTCACTTAAAAGTAAACAGGGTATCCCTTTCTACACTGACGGTTCAAAAATGGAATCAGGAAGAGGTGGTGGAGTGTTTTGCCAATCTCTCAACATCAGAGCGTCATATAAACTCCCAGCTGACTGTAGTGTCTTTCAGGCCGAGATCTTTGCCATTGGAAGAGCAGCTGAATTGGCATATCACGAAAAGCTAAGCTCTTCGGAGATTACTTTTTTCGTGGACAGCCAGGCTGCTATAAAAACCTTAGCCAGTGAGACCATAAGATCAAAAGCAGTTTTAAACTGTAGGAAGAAATTAAACAAAATCTGCCACACTAACCAGGTAAAGCTCTGCTGGGTTCCCGGACATAGCAATATAGAAGGGAATGATATAGTAGATGAACTAGCCAGGAAAGGGTCAGAAGCAGAAACAAGTAGTAGCGACCATTCAGTTAGGGGACCACTCGTCCCGATTGGGGTACTCAAGAGGAAGATAGACCTTAAACTAAAAGAGAAAATCAATAACTCCTGGAAATTTAGGGACGATTGCGTAATCTCTAGAAGTTTATGGCCTAACACAAATGAAAAGGAAACTCATACCGAGTTTCTATCGCTGAGTAAAAAGAACATTAAAATCTTGATAGGTGTACTAACAGGTCATTGCGCCATTGGCACAATGGCTAACATTCTCCCTGTGAGTGTGTTGATCATGTTAGCGTGTTACAAAAAAAAATTAAATGATATTTTGTTCGAAATTTATGATATTGGGCTCATTTTAAAGGTTGTTCAGCTAACTCAATACAAAGTTTTTAGGATACCACAGAAAGAGTCCCCCATCTTGATGAAAAAATAAATAATTAATAATTAACGACTGTTTTTTTCCAAACCTATGAACTTTACAAACACGAATTTTAAACTCTATTTATAATTAATAATTAACTACTGTTTTTTTTCCAAACCTATGAACTTTACAAACACAAATGTTAAACTCTATTTTGTGTAGATTTTTTTTTCAAAAAACCCTTTCACTCCTTTAAAATTTCTTGCTGAAGATAAAAATGTTTTCATTCCTCACAAGAGTCAGTATCCGTCACAAACATTTGTATTTGGTACAGGCAGAAATTGAACTCTGATTTCTTAAGTCCCTATTAAAACACCTTTTACCATCCGGCTGTGATTTGTAACCTAATTTTAATTTTCACTCATGTAAAAATCACATGCTTCACAAAACTTTGCTAAAGTATTTTTTTCTTTTAATAATTATTTGATTAAGTCAAACCGAACTCAACTCAATCTTTTTTCTTTATCGTTATATTTTTATGAGGAATTAATACACAAATTATCACGCCAAAAATTTGACCCCACTCAAAAATTCATAATCCATAAAATATTTTCACATTTATCAACACAAAGAAAATATCTGATGTTAATTTTAATTTCCAACAATATTACAAAGTAAAGTGACTGTTATTTTATTTTTTAATTTAATGTATTTTCCCAAAACTGTTTAAAAAACCAAACCCCGAAGTAAATTAATTTCAGCAAAATAAAAAAAAAAACTGTAAATGATGTTTCGTTTTATTTTAATCCAATTTATTCCTGTTCACTTCATTTTTATAGCAATATACCCTCTAATCGCTTTTTTATCTGTTTAATGCTCGTTGAAGTGAAATTTTCAAGACATCCCTTACCTTTTGCAAAAATGCTTCACTTCGACCGAAAAAAACGCATTAAGATTCACATTAATCACGTTTGATGGAAACATAGAGACAATTTAAATCACGTACTAAGGATAATTCTAATCCTGCAATTCTTCTAATTACATTTCTTTTTCTTATTGTTTTTTTTTTATGTACGAATGTGTTCAAATATAACGTCGTCGTCGCTCGCTCGTCGACGTTCCTTGCTCATCATGCCACTGACTATAAGAGCACATCCTTACATATGATGATAAATTAAAATTCCTTCATTTTATTTAAAAATACAATTAGTTTACATATACATACAAAAATATTTATACATAAGAATAAAGTAACTCTGAGATATGTTTGTATATGAGGAGTGTGTATAATTGATGGATTTTTGTTCTGACTTTATACTTGCAGCTCCTATTGGAAAACCAGTCCCTACCACCGCCCATAATACATCATCCACGTCAGTGTACGTATCCTGGAAGCCGCCGCCACCAAATACGATTCTAGGTGAATTCCTCGGATATCGCATTACGTACAGACCTCGAGACCGGGATCCCAACGACACCAAGGAAATTTACATTCGAGATAGTACCGTGGAGGTAAGTTAGTTAAGTTAGCTATATAGCTTTTAGCTCACCCAGGATATAAGCTATAAATGTGACTATATACGTATATATTGTGTTTTTGTGTGTGGATGTGTTTCTCTCATAGAAAAATTATGCAAGAGTCGTCGTCTTCCTCTTCGTCGTACTGTAGGTGGAACGAAATATGAGTCTAAGAAGAACTTCGTTTAAATGCCATTTATTCTTGTAGTCGTTGTAGCAAAAATTAGAAGAGGACATTTAAGACGAATCGGCTTATGTATGTATGTGGAAGAGAGTATAATGTGATTAAGGTATAAGAACGAAGA
The DNA here is from genome assembly GCA_951509635.1 of Eupeodes luniger. NCBI lineage: Eukaryota > Metazoa > Arthropoda > Insecta > Diptera > Syrphidae > Eupeodes > Eupeodes luniger. Next base: position 309,621,706 of record OX608073.1, read on the forward strand.
AAACCTACAGTCAATTCTCAATAATTGGAACAATTTTAGCAAAGATTTAAAACTAATTAATTTTTTTTTTATTGTACTAAGACTCAGTTTTAATTAATGGTGTGTGATTGAAATCTTAGATTAGGTTAAAAAATATCATGTAGGAGTAAAAACATTTAAAACATCCAGAAAATGTAACTTTAAAATAAATTTAAGGCAGTAATAATAAGGAACTGATAGGTACATACATATATAATATATGTATGTGTATACATAGAATTATGAAACTGACTCTGAACTTAGAAAGAAGACAGAAGAAGGCATCTTTCAATATAAAACAATATATTTTTGTATTGCTCCAGAAGGGCACACCCCCATAGAAGCGTTATTTTGTTTTTAAATTCTCTCAGGAACTAATAAAGTGATTTAAAAAAAAAATCTGAACCATCTTCATAATATATGTATGTATGTATATTACATACATTGGGCGTCTCAGCCATAACTTAACTAATGTTGGTTTTTAAGTGCTCCAGAGTTTAAGGTTTATCTGCATAAACACGGTCTTTCACGTAGCTCCACAAAAAACAGTCCAGCGCCGGAGCGGTGTCCAATTGCATAATATTGGTAGGCAGTTGAATAGAAAATTCATAAAACTTACAAAAATTATTTAATAATCAATTAATCACCTAATGCACGTTCTAAAATTTTGATTTTAAGCTCTTTGAATCAATAAAATCTTTTGACATCATTTGGCAGAGCATTCCTAAATTTAATAGTGTAGACAAAAAAAAAATAGAGCTGAGTTGAGATAGTTGCAACTTGCAGGTACGGATTGTTCAAACATTAATTTTTTAAAAAGATAAGTAGGTTCTTTTGTAATAATAATTTTATGCATTCAAATTAATTTTCTTGCATTCAATAACTGTAAAAACCAGCAGCCCAAAACAAAGTTAATGCACAACGCATAGAATTGTTAAAAGCAACCTGAAGCTTGTTTTGCAACACTAAAGCCATCATACAGTACACAATTTCAGCATAGCATATAAAGGGGGAGTAATAGTATCTTTACCAGCTTCAATCTTTTTTCTTTTGGATTTAATATTGCTGAATGTGATAGTTCCGGAAGTTCACCGAAATTTCGGCCAACAACATAGTTTACGTGGTTAGGTTAGGTTATAGTGGCTGTCCAAGATGGAAACGGACACACTTAGGTTAATGGCCCATTGTGATACCACATGAATCTTGAGGCTTCCTCCTAAGCTCAAAGGAACCAGTTTGAGTCCTTTACGAAACGTGAGAGGCTGATTATGCTGATATGATTTAGATCGTTTAGATCGTTAAAGAAGAATTCTCCTAGGTAATTCTTGCGTTTCCGAGCCAGAGCAGGGCATGTGCAGAGAAGATGAAGAACTGTTTCTTCCTCTTCCTCGTCCATACAGCTTCTGCAAAAGTCATTTGAGAATACGCCTAGTCTCGTGGCGTGCTTTCCTATTAGACAGTGTCCAGTTATGACACCTATTATCGAGATTATATGCGAACTGCTTAGAGAGAGCAAGCACCTTCAACGTTTTAAATCCAGTGTTGGCCAGATGTTTTTTGTGACTTGACAAGTGGTGATGTTGTTCCAACTGGTACCTGCCCTCCTCACAGCGTCTTGCATTAGGAACAGTTTACAAGTAGCGATTGGTATGCCAGTACGTGCCAAACGTGGTAGGATGGGCTGTACTGTACCATTCCTGGCGAGTTCATCTGCCTTACAGTTACCTGGAATGTCTCTATGGCCCGGCACCCAGCAAAGGTAAATATTAAACTGTTGTGCCATCTCCATTAGAGATGATCGACAGTTATGGACTGTTATAGAGTTTGTAGAGACAGAGTCCAGAGATTTGATAGCGGCCTGACTATCTGAGAAAATACGGATATTAGATGTTGATATCACGTTTTCTTTAAGCCAGGACAAGACTTCTTTTATCGCCAAAAGTTCCGTCTGGAACACGCTACAATGATTGGGAAGGCGGAATGAGAGACTTAATTTCAGTCGTTCAGAGTACACACCTCCACCAACCCCTTCTTTTGTTTTTGATCCATCTGTATAAAAGTGTACAAACTCATCTTCCAGGAATGTCCTATCCTCCCAAAAAGTTTTGGGAGGTATAGAAATCTGGAAGTTTCTGTCGAATTGCAGTTGGGGGATGGTGTAGTCTGTGTGCTTTGGAATTGATTCTAAATACCTAAAAATTACGGAGCGGCCAATGTTGTTGTTAGTCCACTACGACGAAGCTTTGAGGCGAATAGCAGAGCTTGTAGCTATTTGTTTGCTAAAAATGTCAAGAGGTGTTAGGTAGAGTAAGGTGTCGAGTGCCGCAGATGGGGTCATGCGAAGCGATCCGCTTATACATAGCAAGCTGAACATTGGACTTTATTTAATTTATCCCGGCTTATACCTTTCTCTAAAGCAGTCCACCATACTGCCACACCGTACATTAAAATCGGTCTGATTACCGATGTGTATAGCCAAAGCTTGATTCTGGGTTGTAAGTCCCATTTATTACCGATGGCTTTTTTGCAAGAAAAGAGAGCTACAGTAGCTTTTTTGACTCTTTCCTGTACGTTGCGTTTCCAATTTAGTTTTTATCTAAGACAAGACCCAGGTATTTAGCCTCGTCTGAGAATTTTAATTGGATTCCTTTAATATGGGAGGGTTGACAAATGGAATTTTGTATCTCCTCGAAAATAAGACTAAATCAGTTTTTTGTGGGTTAACGCCCAGTTCACACCAATCAGCCCAAAGTATTAGTCTGTCCAAGGCATTTTGTAAGAGTTCTTTTAACGTGTTAAGATGCTTTCCTGAAACTGCTATAGCAACGTTCCGCATAGGCTATCACTCTGAAACCCTCCGCATCCAGACTAGTTAGGATTTCATTCACCACCAGGTTCCAGAGGAGAGGGGATAGAACACCACCTTGCGGTGTCCCTCTACTAACGAATCGTCTGCCAGAAGAGTTGCCCAGTTTTGAGTTAATTATTCTGCTAGTAAGCATTAGTTTACGTGGTTACTGCAGGATAAATTACTGGTTAATTTAACCCAAGAGTATTGACAGTGCGTACAAATGACAGCCTGTTGTCAGAAAGGATTATAGAGGGAATCGTTTCAAGATACAGGGAACTATTGTAAATTGGTAACAACTGCGTTTTAGTCACATTCAATGTAAGTTTGTCTGCTTTTGACCACTCATCAATAGCTCAAAGATCCTCATTAACTCTAAGAATTAAATCCTAGATAAGACCAAGTGTTCTCGAGAAATAAAACTGACCGTCATCTGCATAAAGATGAACAGAAACATTTCTACATACATTTAGCAAGTCATTTATATAGATGCAGAAAAGAATGGGATATAATACAGATCCCTGTGGTACTCCTGAATTGATTTTTTTTAGTTAAGTATGGCAAAATGCCATTTTTCATCACGCACTCTCACAGTTCTTAGAGACACATGTCTATGATATAAAACCAACAATTGATAGTGAACAAAAATGAGTTTTTCATCGGCAGTGGATAAATACCTACAATTATCCCAATTTATCGTGCTAGCATCAAAAACATTAATTGAGCTATAAAATCTATGCATTGAAAACTCACATGGTTTGCAGCATGAGGTATTTCAGTATTGTATGTACAGAATAATAAATCATGATCGGAAATTTCATCAAGGTATAATTGATCATTAAGTAATAAGAGCTACCAGGAACTATTAAAAGATCGTCAAAAATCATCAAATGTGATAATATGCATAATATAATATAAAACAAAAACATTTTTAATTAGTGTTCTAAGTTTGCCAAATATTTTGTTTTTCCATTCGAATTTTCGATTTCCCTTTTTCTTACAAACTAATAGGAGGGTCTCAATAGACAATATTGAATCGCATCGAAATAATTTTGTTAGCTATTTTTTAATTTAGAAAGTGAGATGCAAAACCTAGCTGAATTATATATTAATCTTTTATTAAAACAAAATCTTAAGTAATAACCTCCTAACACTAATTATTAATTTGGAGATATTAACGAAAAACTTGATTCTAATGACTAGAGACCTTTAAATACGACTTAGATGCACGATTCTATGAGGCTTTTAATATTTTGCTTGAAAATCTAAAACACTGGTTGAACCCTTTTTTTGCTTTGTTTTACTGAAAAAATATTCAATTTTCAAAAACAAATATATATAAATTTTGATTTTTAATCTTTTTTTTTTTCGATTGCAAATTTTAACAAAACTGGATCAGTCGTTTTATATTATAAAACCATAAAAAGAAATAGAAATTTAATTCTTACAGTAGCTTTGTGGTAAAAATTATGTTGACTATTAACCTCCAGGTACAAGATGTTTACGAAATAAATCTCTATTCTTTACAGGCTCTTAACGAACAAATATCAGTAAAAGCAAACAGAACTTCCCTTTCTAAGTTTAATTTTAACTTCAAGTTCAATCAAAATCCAACCGTTTCATCACAATTTTGTCCAAACTAACAATTTTTAATATAGTTTTTTTTTGAATTGCAATAAACATTTTCAGAAAAAGTACTTTTGACATATTTTGTGTTTTAAGATAAAACACCTGTAAGAATCGGGTCGTCCATTTTTGGCCCAGGGCGAACCAAATATAAACTTACGTTCAACCCAAACTATCTGACAAATATTTTTGAAATTCATCGTGGTTGCTTGGGATTGAAGTTGAGTGTCGGAAATGGGAAAAATCTGACAATGTTGAAGAATTTAAAATGCTTTAGTAAAATGTTTAAGCAATTATTAATCTAAAAAGATGATTGAAATATTTTGAAAGAACTTGAGCATCTTTCCATTTTTTACACTTAATTAAAGTTAATACCACTTAAAGCTACTTTAACTTGAAGTTTTTCATAATTTATCGATATGACTTCTGAGTTTCTGAAATTTAAAATCAACTAATCCGTTCCACAGATTCAGGTTTGTTTGTTTTGATTTATTTCTTCACGAACTGTCACTGTTAAAACGAATTTAGATGCACTGTTTTATTGTAACCAGCTACAAAAAAAATATTCGAAAGACTAAAAAACTGCCAAATGTTACGAACATAGCTATGTTTTGTTTAACCCTGTTTTTTAAACAAACAAAGAGTTTTACAACTTAAGCCAAGATGAAAACACCTACCTTCTTCTGTATTAACTACAAACTCTTGAAGGTCCAACAATAAATAACTTAAATCAATATTATTCTAAGACGTTATTTTGTTTGGAAATTTCGAGACTTTCATCTTTATTTATGGCATGTAAGCTTCTTTATCATAGGAGTCGCCACACTAATAAAATAAATTAAATAATATATTTGTAAATCATGTTCAATTAATCGGGATGTCACTGTATCAAAGAGTTTCGTCATTGGAATTTTCTGCACTTAGCCATCCGTTCCTCTAAAGCTCCGACACTTTTAACTAAACGACTGATTGTTCTGCTTCATCAGGAGATTATATACGAGAATGTATGTATATTAAGTTGAAGGATATTTTAGTGATGTTTTTAACTTTTTTTTTGAAACATAGTTTCCACCTCTATCTGGTGAGTGCTTGTCATGAATTAAAAGCGAATTTAGATTCACGATATCTATGGCTGGCTTCAAGTTCTACCCCTTTAAAACGCAGCTAAGCAGTCGGCTTCGGCTCTTACTCTTATGGATTTGAACATTTCTTTTTTATACTCGCAGGACCCTCCCTTTTCTATCGTCTTCAGACTAATGGCTGTTTAAAAGGTTTAACATTGAATTTAGTTTTTGTTGCTAAACTTCTATCCATTTTTTTTGTGTAAGCTTGAGTCCCTTGGATAACGAGGGAAGATTAGTGAACATTTTTCTTGTTGACAAGTAGTCCAGATCCAGATCCAGATCCAGACTGAAGCGCTAGAGAGATGGATGATGTGGATGTCTGTCGGATATACTCGTATTCGTAATCGTACTCGTAGTCGTATATAGTTGTGTGGTTTAGTGGAAATGATTTTTGAAATCTTGTTACGTTCATAATGATGAGTGGCCATTTCAGCTTTTTGTGGAATATTTAAGTTACTACACTCTCGCTTGTTGGACAAATGAACTGCTGCTGGATGAACAAATGAAGGCAAAAAGTAGTACCGTTGAAAATAGAAGAAATAGCTATATCCCTCTATATGTATACCTTGGTTGCTAATCCTTTTTAAGCTCATTAGTGAAATTTTGTGTTGTCTATTGTCTGCCTTTAGTTAGTAACTCTTGAACATTTATTGGACGGCCAGACATCGACGACCGAAGAGAGGCTCATTAATTTTCAAAAAGGCATCATCGTATATTTCGTCTAGGACTCGTGGCAAATGGATTTCATTATGAAAGAAGTAAAATCAATTCATTTGTCCGTCGTCGGTCGTTTGGCTCAGAGTTTTGGGGATTTGCTATTTATATAAAGGGACGAGATTTAGCTACTTTACCTTCCTACGGGAAAATATGAGTTTCAACTTTTCAGATTTGGATTTTTAATTAAAATTAATGAAGTGTTTGGATTCAATCTTTTTTAGATTTAAGTTTATTTTTTATTTGACCTTAAGGAACGTTACAAGTCTATGCTTTCAAGGTTGAAATAAAATTTAGAAAGTTGTATTAGTGTCTTCAGCTTCAGCCTTAAGACATTGTGGCTTAAAAAAATGTTAGATTATGTGACAGATTTCTTAATCTTTATCATTAATTTTCACCTATCTAATTTAACTTGAACAAAGACGTAAGAAAAATAATTCAATAAAAATTATATTTCCGCTGCTTTGGAAAAATCCAAAAAGCTCTCTGCAGCTCAATCTATCATTAGACATTCTAAAATTTCATTTGGAAGAGCCTTTGTTTTCTTGCTCAGCCACCCACAGGACTAAAGCAAAACCAACAACAACAATCAGAAAACAAAATCTGAAAACTGTTTTTATCTTAGCCACTCGTTCTCTATCCTGTTTTTTTTTTTTTGTCTATTATAAAGGATCTTCTATTTTATCCTTGTGAAACCGGAACACATTTCTTAGCTTGCAATTAGTCAGCGTTTTCTTCCATTTATTTCTTCTTTTATTCCATTTGTCCTCTTTCACAAAGAAATCTTCTGTCAACAGCATTTTTCACTTAAAATCTCTTTATGTCTTTAAAGAGAAATATATGTTTGGATGTATAAGTGTCCTGCTCCTGTGTGCTTTTGACTCCATCAATCGTGTATAAGAATTCAAAATTGATTCAAACAGGATTAAGATTTTTCTTTTTTTTAACAATGGGATTTTGAATTTAACTGAAAAATGTCATTTATATATCGTTTTGGAAATGGAATGGAACGAGCGACGACGGCCTTTCAAATAAAATATATCATGTACCTTCGTATGAGTATTTATAGGAATTCAATCAGACTCAGACGTTTGTACAATGTACAATGTACTGTACAGACCTTGTGGTTCTGGTATATGTATTGCATATAGCTATGCATATTAATGGTCCTTCTAGATTTTGTAAAAAGGAATGAGTAAAACTGTTTTTTTTTTAAATCCTCTTCTTCTTTTTCATCTTGCAAATCAAATTACTCAAGCAGGATTAATTTAAGGCTTTGATGTAGTTCAATTTGCAAATTGTGAAGATTTTTTATCCAATGAAAGGGTTAGATGTAAACTTTGCAATCGAAAACGATTTCTAAAGTAGGACATGATAAATTTAATGGGAGAGATATTGATCAAAATGGCTAAAGCTCTACACAAAGATATTTTACATGTTGGACCTGTTTGGAAATTAAGATGTTTTGATAGCAGGATGTACATGTCTGAAGTCACGAGATCTAGTTTCAAGATTAAGTTACGGGATACGATTTCTAACAGTTCTTGAGTGGAATTTAAGGATATACAAAATTTGAGGGTACAAAACGTAATTACTTCGAAAAAATTATACATCTATTTAAACGTCTATTACAAATCTCTAAAAGTACTCAAAATTTTGTGTTGAAACTTTCTTTGAACACTAAAACAATATTTTTAACTTCCCATAAGAAGTCGTCTATAGCTCAAGAACCAGAAGAGATTATCGACTTCAAATAAATTTTGTTATACAGATAATAACGCAGACAGGGCTCTCAAAAAAATTGCGTGGGTGGTTTTTTTACCATAGCAGTTTTAAAAAAAAGGTGAACATTTTGGTTAACCCTAAATATCTCATGAACCAATGACGCTAGAGACTTGAATTAAATTTTATATTATATATTGTAACGTGTTACAAAACAAGTATATTTTTTGAAAAAAATCCATTTAACGGTTTTTTTATAAATTAAAAAAGAAACTGAAAAAAAATGTGTCACCTCGAAAATTGTACGAATACAAAATGATTTTATCTCCAAAACAATTTTTTGCAACGAAAAATAACGTCCTTAGCATCTGGTAAAATTTTGTAAAAATCGAATTGACAGTTTTTTTTTATAAAAAATAAAAACCTAAAAAAAATATTACTCAAAGTTGGTAAAAATTTAATTTCGACTCAAATATCTTTTCAAAAATTTGAGATTATGGCTTTCGACTAATTTTATCTTATAAGAAATATTGTTTTCAACATTTAATTAAATTTTGATACAAATCGAATTAACAGTTTTCTTACAAAAAATAAAAACCTAAACAAAAAAATTAATAAAAGTTGGTAAAAATTGAATTTCGACTCAAATATCTTTTCAAAACTGTGAGATATTGGCTTTAAACTACTTTAATCTTCCAAAAAATATTGTTGTCAACATAAAATAAAATTTTGAAAAAAATCGAATTGACAGTTTTTTACAAAAAATAAAAACCTAAACAAAAAAATTAATAAAAGTTGGTAAAAATTGATTTTTGGCTCAAATATCTTTTCAAAACTTTGAGATATTTGCTTTAAACCACTTTTGTCTTTAACAAAATATTGTTGTCAACATTCAGTAAAATTTTTACAAAAATATAATTGACAGTTTTTTTACATAAAATAAAAACCTATCAAAAAAAAACAATACTAAAACTTGGTAAAAATTTACTTTCGACTAAAATAGCTTTTCAAAAATTAAAAGTATTGTCTTCAAACTTTTTTTATTTCACAGAAATTATTGTTTTCGATATTCAGTAGTTTTTTTTTATAAAAATCCAACAGTAAATTTTTTCATAAAAAAATAAAACCTACAAGAAATAGTACGCAAATTTGGTAAAAATTGATGTTCGGTTCTTGATATCTCTCAAATTAATTTCATTCATCCAATTTGTAAAAATTTGAGGAATGCTGCTAAAATTGGTAAAAATTTGTTTTTTGACTAAAAATCTATTTAACAAAACTAGATTTTAAAACTAAACCATTTCTTTATATGAAAAATATTGTTGGTAATTTTTAAGAATAATTCAACTAACAACTTTAATCCTTTCGGGACGGGAGTGGGACATTTACATATAAACATTCTTTGTTCCGTACCACTCTCGTACCGAAAGGGTTAAACGAAAACCTACAAACTTTATAGCAAGACAAAGCGACAGACGGGATGGAAAGTTGTCAGTGTGGGTCGCATCTCAGCCTCTTTTTTTCCATGCATTCAGTGCACACTAGTAATATCCTTAGTGGTATCAGAACAATCCCCTTACATCCTGCACCTTGTTCTCACCCCCTTACAAGATGGTGCAAAACTCTTCAAGCTTAGTTAGGCAGTAAAGCTCAAAGAATCGATGACTGGCTCGTATTCTTTATGAGTTTATGTGCTAGCCATTGGTGGGTTGACCTCTTGTTTTGACTGGAGACAAGCTATAGACAGTGGTGGCCCCATCAATGTCTTGCCCAGGGGCTTATCTTGGGAGAGCTTTCGGTGCATACTCAGTGTGTGGCCAGATAGTTCCCGAGCATTCTCCGTCAAGGAAGGCTCTAGCATTGTGCAGTCGTTTCGGTTCCAGTTCTGTCATGTCGTCCGAATACAACTTTCCCAACTTCTATAGTATCCTCTTATAGTTGGAGATCTTGTTCCGTCTGGATATGGTTGATACAGCAGAATGGTTGGAGCTTGCAACCGATAAATTGAAGTTGACAATATCAGTGACAATTGCTCCGGTGATAGACTCAGCTCTCTTTCCTCTTGACGTGTTTGTTTAGGTTCTTTGTTCTCGTACTTTTCCATTTCTTTTTTAAGAAGCATCCAGTCGACTTATATTTTCTGATTTTGAGATCGGGAGGCCAAGCCAATGCCGGCAGCCGAGACTTCTACGGACAGGTTGGCGAAGATCCACGCCGCCGCCATATCCCTTATTTTATTTTCCATTATCATAGGTTGGTTCCCTCTTAGTTGTTTGTATTCTTCGCCGCTCAGCCGAGTGTCATCCATTTGACAAATGATGCACAGCCTGGCATCCAAATGGAAGTCCCCTCAACACGGGAAGGTTTAACTCCGTCGCGCAGGGAATGTAATAAATGAATAAAATTTGCTGACATCCCCTCTTCGACAAAATGCATCCCTACTAAGCTAAGAGTTCGAAGACATTTTGCTTTAAAAAAACCGATGCCTACAGATAGCTCCAAATCATTGTGTTTTCGCCAGAATCAGTGAATTATTTGATTTTTTAGAATAAATTGGATAAAAATGACCTTTTCTTTTAAAGTAAACCCTTCAGTATAATTTTTAGCTCACTTTATTGACACATTTGCTTGTTTTAATCTAATATATAAAATATTCCTGTTACAGTGTTAGTTGCCATACTCCTCCGAAACGGCTTAACCAATTTTAATGAAATTTTGCATATACAGGGTGCGCCAGAGAAACTTACTTATTTGAAAGGTCAATAAAAAAAAAGTACTTCAGTTATTGTTTTAAATTTTTTTTTTATTTGAGAATACAATATCCCAATTTTTTTTTTATGCAGTCTTAAAAATGACATCGGATAAATGACGACCCCCATTGCGCATGCACTGATGAAGTCCATTTTTGAAATTCGTATCCACTCTTCGCAGCATATCAATCGGTATGTTGGCAATGGCGTCGCGAATGTTGTTCTTGAGGTGTGCTATGGTCCGTGGTCGATCGACATAAACCAGGGATTTCAAATAACCCCATAAGAAGAAATCGCATGGAGTCAAATCTGGAGAGCGTGCCGGCCATTGGAAATCGCCTCTGATGAGAGAGATGAGGCGGTCGGGGAAATGTTGTCGCAACAAATTCATTGAGTCTCGTGCTGTGTGTGCTGTGGCTCCATTTTGCTGAAACCACACGTTCCTAACGTTAATTTCTTCGAGTCTTGGAAGAAAAAATTCCTCGATCATGTTCCTAAGCGAGCGCGGAAGGCACGTTGCGTAGCAACAAGTGAGCGACCGTTAGAAAAGAAGCTCTCAACTGCGAAGGCCCGCTGCTCTCTAGACCAGAGCATGATGGCAACTGACTGGAGGGAAAAACAAACTTGGGAACTTCCTCCTCCAGATGCGCCCCCTCTTGCCCCTCTACCCACCCAACTCAGCTCGCGGTAATTTTTTCAAATAAGTAAGTTTCTCTGGCGCACCCTGTATATTCGGTAGGTCTGAGAATAGGTTTTTATCTATTTTTTATATTCCTAAGTGGTATGGTTTAATTGCATCAACATCGTACACGGTGCAACGATCTTACTATAGTATTCAGTGACGCTATGTACAATGAAGAATTGATTGCAATTGAGGATCTTTGCATTATCATTGCCAACTTAGCACTCAGTCATTTCGGTATGCATTCACCAAATTCAATTGCATCTGATTTAATAGACACTGAATTGAATCGTGAAATACAATACAATACTGTAGAAATGGCATCGATTTTTGCTCGCAATGTCCCACTTATGAATGAAGAACAAAGAACCATTTATGACATTTATTTTTGCTAAAACAGTATATTATTGATTCACAAGATGTTCTCATTGACCAGATATTTCCCGATGTACATAAATAACATACAAATCATGAGTGGCCGTCAGAAAGAACAATTTAAGCAGCAAAAAATGTAGATGTCAACGAATTAAATCTCAAGATACAACATTTGTTACCAGGAGACTTGGGATCATACAAATCTATTGATACAGTTTGTGATGCTACCGAAGCTGTACATTATCTAGGGGGCCGTTCATAAAATACGTTCGCACACAAGGCGGGGGGAGGGCTCTTGCTGAGTTTGACAAGGTGTCACAAGGGGGGACGGGGGGTCTATGGTAAAGTGACGTTCGCCATTCATTAAAACATTTTCAAAAAGTATTTCTTTTGACTATTTTTCTTTTTAAATTTTCATCGTGATAGAAAGTCATTTTCCTTCGATGACGTCGTTCTCGATCGCAAGTACCGCTTATCACGAAACTATGAAAAAGGGTGTGGCCTGCGCACGTGTATGTTGATGATCTGATTTCGATTCGATCGTCAACGTCGTCGATGATGAGGATGCGCAGCGTTAATGTGGTTGTTGTTGCGCTCGTGCCCAAAAATCTGCTGGACGAAGAATAATTTCTTGTCAGCGCCGTTGCTCTGCACATATGGTTGATGTGCAATAGAATTTTCACTTGGTGATGATGTTTTTGGGTGTCCCGTTGGATGTTAGGATGACTCATATGTTTGTCGCTCGGTGACAATAGATTTGCTCAGCTGTGAATCTCTAACAGTAGTGAACTAATTCGGACGCTTTTTTCATATTTCTCAATTTAATACTTTTTATTACATTTTGTGTAATATCATTTGAAATTTGTGTAGTATCATTTGAAATTTATCATATTCAGGGGGGGGGCTTTCGTTTTTGTGACGAAATATTTCTAGGGGGGGTCACAGAAACCGTGACACAGCGTGACAATGGGGAGGAGGGGGGTCAGAAAAGGCTGATTTTAGCGTGACGTATTTTATGAACGGCCCCTAGCTGAGTTTTTGAACTCATTAGATTTACTAGGCGCATGCCACCGCAAAATTTACAACTGAAGGTTGGATCTCCGGTAATTTTTTTTCGTCATTTGAACCCACCACGGTTGTGCAACGGCACGCGATTAGTAATTTAAAATGTTATCCAAGCCATAATTCTAAATGGCAAATTCCGAGGTGAAAATATATTATTACCGCGAATCCCTATTATGCCTTCAATTTCAAATTATTGGCATTTGCAATAACTATCAATAAGTCTCAAGGCCAAATGATGATTGTCTGCTGCTTACATTTGAGCACTTCATGTTTTTCACCCGAACAATTATTCGTGGCGTGCTCTCGAGTGGGCACCATCCAGTTTGTTTGTATTGGCGAAAGATGGGATCACACAAAATATTGTTCACTCTGTTGCATTAAAGGATTGATATTGTTCTTTTGTAGTACAGTCATAATTAGCGGTATGTATATAATTTTAAATAGGTAATTAAATTTAAGAAATGAAAAAAAATTGTTTAATGATTTTTTATTTTAATATTTTCTCTATACCTCTCCCACTTATATACCACATCCTTACAAACTTACAATAAATTATTTATTTTTAGCAAAATATTCTCTAGAAATTTTTTATATGACAACACAACGTTTGTCGGGTCAGCTAGTATAAATATAAAAGTCCCATTAATATGAGTATAAAACCATGCTCTATGGCGCTTTTGTTATTATCATGCTGAAAAAATACTTAAAGTTCACATTAAGAGTCACTTATAATTGTTACAACTTTTTCAGGCCAAAAAGTCAAGCAACTGTTGTTTAAAAAATAAAATGCAAACATTTTTGGCAATTTGCCGATTTGCTAAATGCGTTATAAGAAATGAAAATACCGAATTCGGTTTCTGGTATTAATTTTTCAAATCATTTCTAATTTGCTCTTATTCTAATGATGATGGCCTGATGCCAAAGGGAATTAAATACAGTACACTTTTAATTTAAAACATTTTCAAAACTCTATGAAACATTTCTAAAAAAAACATTAAGGCGTTCTTATTAGCTACGTTACCATTATATTCAAAACCTCTAAGCCATTTTGTGTGCAGGTACAACACAATGGTATAATAATTCAGGACAATAAACATGAGAGTTGGGTTAGATGCAAATTGCGTCCTTATTCAAATGAAAATATTTAGATACCTCAATACCTATATGTATAGTTATATATTATATTCCCATACTTTTGGTATGGGGAGAACTTTGAAATTAAAAAATAACTTGTCAGGATCAATGGACAAGGCTGGGGGTTCTAACGTCCACCCACCACCACCATCGCGGAGAAAAAATATAATTTAACTTATGCGATGCCCCTCATATAGGAACTCGAACTTTAGAGAAATTGTTCTCGCATATCAAAACTCATGCTAAATGGAAATTGCACAAAATTTCACAGGGAACACGTATCAAGCATCTAAATCTACATATTTTCCTTCTATTCTCGAATACGACACGAGAATATGGTAATTTGTGTTCTTTTTCGTATGAGAAAATTTTCAAAAATAAAATCACTCATAAAAAACACGAACGACAAAATTGGCCAAAAGTGCAGGAAAACTTATTTACCGTATATTCAACATCCTTCGTCTATATACGGGACATAGAAATATAGCATCAGAGAGCGATGGCAATTTCACATCAGGATCAGGAGCACTCTGGAGTCGGAGAAGGAGTATGTTCGCAGATTTGAGATACTATCAGAACCGTTGTTGTCGTTCGGAAAAACATGAACCGATGATGCTGAACTGGGAAGGATCTGAGAAGGGTGGACGGGAGGACGGGAACGAACGGGAGCACAGATATCCGGGACATTTTTCCAGTCACTTATGTTTCTGACTCTCAAATGAAAATTAGTTTTCCTAGTTTTCTCCATATGCATGTAGTCCTTTTTGCCATAGCTCACTCTATATGGGTGCTCTCCGTACAGCACGACGACAACGACGAAGTGAATGATATCGGCTAAGGGACTAACTGCCCTCGCGCCATCTGCCTCTGGAGGCTGGCAACATGGATTGGATATAGGGTGGGTGGCAGATATCTGCTGGTTCGTCTCGTCTCAGGGTCTGTTATCGAACGGCGAAAACTCAATTTCCTTTAGATTTAGTAAGAATTTCAATGTGTAATGGGGGGTTGATGGGTGGGTGGGTGAGTGTGTGATGATGTATACGAGCAGAAAAACGAATGATGCTCTGTGTAACTGTAAAACTAATCGATTTTTCATCTTCTTCATTTCTTTTTACACACCAAAGAGCTAGGTAAGGTATACCTACGTCATATTATCAACAAATAAACGAAAGCAAAAGAAAATACAATTTTCTTCTCCAGAGCATGTTACAAGTCGGTAGTCGGTAGTCGGTATAGTCTAGTAAGGCTCAGGGGTATTGGTGGCTTGGCTATGACTGGAAAGGATATTTAATTTTAGGATTTCAAAACTCAGATAGATCTATCTGTGTTTTTTTGATATCGCACAAATCAAACACCTGTTTCATTTTGTTAATTTTGAATTTGTTTTTCTTTTTTCTATTTTTCGCAGAGTCATGAAATCCATAATCTGGAGGCGTACACACAGTACAAGGTGTCAGTTCAGGTATTTAATCCCGAAGGATTGGGACCTGAAACGACAATATTGGTTATGACTGACGAAGGAGGTGAGTGGATTTTAACATTTTTTTTTTATTTCAATAGAAAGGTTAAGTTATTACATATGGTTCGAGTTTATTTTTGATCTGGAAAAAGGAAATTAA
The DNA here is from genome assembly GCA_951509635.1 of Eupeodes luniger. Lineage (NCBI taxonomy): Eukaryota > Metazoa > Arthropoda > Insecta > Diptera > Syrphidae > Eupeodes > Eupeodes luniger. The sequence goes on from OX608073.1 coordinate 309,637,383, forward strand.
TAATAACTCACATTTGGATTTAGATGTTTTTTTCTTTGATGTTACTTTATTCCTTCTTTGGATGCAGATGTCTACTTTTATATGTTTTAAGGAGGTTTGTGTGAAATGTTGAAATAATATATTGTTTTGGTGTATAGGTAACGGAGAATGGCCACCTTCAATACATGTGTGGGCCAAAATCGTACACACATGAAGCTGGTACTAAATGAAAGCTTATATTTTGCTCAATATACATTATTAATTTAGGGTTATTCAATAAGGGCGGGTATATGTTGTGTGTAGATGTCGTGGCATTTTCTGTGTGGCACGTAGCGCCTTCCTGCTGGAACTACATGTCGTCTAGGTCCATATGGTTCAATTTGGGCCATAAGAATTTAGTTATCATCGTTATGTAACGCTCGCTGTTGACGGTGACCGCCTCACTGACGTCGTTATAAAAAAAGTACGGACCAATTACGCCGCTCGCCCAAAATCCACTTTTTGAGGATGAATTATCATCTGGTGAACGACACGTGGGTTATAGGGCAATTTTGCTTAACACAGCTATTCATCGAAAAATACGCCGCGTCACTAAAGATGATTTTTCGGCCAAAATTGGGGTCTTCTTCCAAACGATTCGAAGCCCAGTCAGCGAATAAACAACGCTGTCTATGGTCATGAACTTTGAGCTCCTGGGTCAATTGGATCTTGTACGGGTGTAGGCCCAAGTCTCGACGAAAAATTCGCCAAGTTGAAGTCTGCGAAAGACCGAGATTTGACAGGTGTCACGAAAACAAAATGGCCGCTACGACCCTTAAAAGTCTACCCGCTACAATTTAAAAACCCTATATTTTAAAAATCGGCTAGTGAGATTTCTAGAGATTTGAGCTTGAAGCTATAGTAGGAAAAATCAAGAAAATCGTAGTTTTTTACCATATCAGCTTATAACTTTTGGAATAATAGACTATGTATATTAAAACGATATTGGTACCAAATGAGAAATCACATCATCATCTGTGCATCTGTGAATTTTGTTAATTTCATAATTTTGTCATCATCATCGTTTTAACATTTTAAATCCGGGCTTTAATCCTTTAATTAGCCATTCCAAATTTTTCTTCCTTGAAATAGTGTGAACCAGTAATTAACAAATTCTTAACATTACGTGACCTATAACACCGAAAATATTGATTTTTGTGATAACTTAATAATTTGAGTCTGCTCTATGGCAAGTGTTGTATTCGTACCAAATTTCTATAAATTTAAATCAAACATGACATTACTATGGTAGAGAAGACGAATAAATCGGATCCGGAGATTCCTACTACTTCTGTCTGTCTGTTAGTTAATCTGTTTGTCTGTCCATAGGGACAATTGAGTTCAAACATTTACAAATTTTGTGGTCAAAAGTCGAAAACTCAAAAATTTACATTAAGTATTACTTTCTGGAGTATGTATTTAATTATTTTTTTTTAAAGTTATATAAAATCTCAAAAACGGGAAGCCATTTTTTAATCAAATTTAAATGTTAAACGTATATTTAAGCACTAAATAACTGCATAACAACAATATTTCTAAAAAAATTGAAAAAAATGATGAAATTAAGTAACAAAATTAAAAATATTTTAACTAAAGCGTTCGTTTTTTATTTGGAAATTTGGATCATTACAAAAACTAAATTCCATGACCAGATCTGAAGAACTTGATCATGTATCCAAAGAGTACCTATGTTTATAAATATTTTCTAAATTTTAAGATTTAAAACTGTATCTGCAAAATTAGTTTTTCTTCAAAAATGTTATTATATCATTTCAAAATAATCACAAAAAAATGTATTTATTAAATTTGTTTTCGAAAATCGTTGGAGCGGTTTTTTAACTTCCCAAAGGAAGTTATTGTAGTCGGTCCAATTTGTCGAATTGAAAATGTTGACATTTCTCGACGTTTCAAGGTCCCTAAAGTCAAAATAAAAGATTTTTGGAGAAATGTCTGTGTGTGCGTGTGTACGTACGTCCGTAAGTTCGCGAAGTTTTTTTCGTCCTCCATAGCTCAAGAACCAGAAGAGATATCGACTTCAAATAAATTTTGGTATACAGATATTAATGCAGAAAGATGCGGAAAGGACTCTCAGAAAAATTGCGTGAGTGTTTTTTTTACCATAGCAATTTAAAAACAAAGGTGAAAATTTTATTTTACCCAAAATAAAAATAATTTTGTGCAACGAAGAATAAGGTTTTTAACATCTGGTAAAATTTTGAGAAAAATCGAATTGACAGTTTTTTTTTATAAAAAATAAAAAACCTAACAAAATTAATAAAAGTTGAAGTTGGTAAAAAAAAAAATTTAAATATTGGCTTTAAACTAATTTTATCTAACAGAAAATATTGTTTTCGACATTCAGTAAATTTTTTATAAAAATCCAGTGGGTTCTTCATAAGAAAAATAAAATCTACAAAAAATAGTAAGCAAATTTCGTAAAAATTGATGTTTGGTTCTCGATACCTCGTGAACAATAGAAAATATTGACTTCAAATTAATTTCATTCATCCAATTTGTATATATAAGAAATATAAATTTTTAAGAAATGCTACTAAAATTGGTAAAAATTGGGTTTCGCCTAAAAATCTCGTTAGCAAAAATAGATTTTGAAATCAAACTATTTCATTATATTCAAAATATTGTTTGTAATTTTTAGATTTTTAAGAATAATTCAACTGACAACTTTTTTAACAAAACACGAAAACCTACAAACTTTTAAGCAAAACAAATCGACAGACGGGATGTGAAGTTATCAGTCTGGGTCCTTATTTTAAGATATCGAATTTAAACAAATATTATATAAATATAAGAGCTTGTGCAGAAGAAATATTATTGAAATCGGTTTATTAGTTTTTGAGAACAATTAAGACCTAAATATCGGTGCTCCTTATGCAGCAATACAAAAATGTATTTTTTTTATTGAAAGAAGTAAAATTAGGAAAAAAATATAAGAGAAAGTTTAATAAAAATGTATTCGTTTGTGTTTGAGAAAATTTTAACTTTTGATTTTTGACGGGGTTTGCAATAAGAGCACTACAAAAGTCTTTTTAAATAAAACAAAAACGGTTTTGGATATCAATAAAATTCTTTATTCCTGTGAAAGTAAGTTTGATGCCATTATGTATGGAACTCGATTTTTTTTGCATGGCCCCCACGGGCATGCTTGCAGAAGTCCAGACGCTGAACCCAATTTTCGACGGTTTTCAAGCATAAGTCGGGCGATACTGCACGACCGAGGAGGCGGTCAAGCAACTGCACCATTTCGTGAGATAACACGTCCAGTCGGGGCCAAAAATATTCGGTTACGAACATACGACGCTTCTGGTGGTCATGCGTCTTCAGTTCTTGCTTCAATTTAATCTTGTAAAGATGTAGGCCAAGATCTTTTCGCAAAATTCGCCACAACGACGCACGTCACAAAAATGCCCAACCCTTGAGACCAACGTGTGTGAGACACATTTGGGCTTTCTGCAACTGAAGCCTCAGCGACAGCAATATTCTCGACACTACGGGCACTTCTTTGTCTCACTGGCACGGAAACATTTTGTACTGTGACTGTGGATTCAAATTTTTCCACTAGACGCTCAATTGTTGATTTGCTAGGACGATTATGACGACCATAAATCGGACGTAGCGCTCTTAGCATAGCTCGGACGTAGCGCTCTTAACGTTGAAGCTACTGACTCCGTATTACGGTACTAAGTTTTAATAATTTCGACTCGTTGTTTCCATCATGAAATGGCAAATATTACTGCAGACAAATTTCAAAAGAGCGGCAAGAAATATGACGTCGTTTGCTGTCCTTGGGGCTCTACTTTTGTAGCGTCCCTGTTGAAAAACCCTGTATAAGGACTATTGATATTTATAGTCTTAAGACAAAAATAAAAAAAAAAATATTCTAAACGCGAATCTGCTGTGTGGGACCCACTTTTTTCGACATTCTCTACCATCGTTATTTCGTATTTGATTAAAATCTCGATTTCGAAATATTATACGAATGCATTACTTGCCATAAAGTTCCTCTATAGGAAGTAAAAATAACTAAGTAAAAATTGTTCTCTGCGTGCTTCTATAAAACTATTTGTGTGTAAATGTCCTAGTAATCAGAATACACAACTTTTACTAAACTTCACCCCAAACTCCGTCTTTTTATTAGGTTTTTCATATTATGTATGTTTATTATTTTAAAATGTTTTAAAGATTTAAGAAAGCTTAAAATTCTTGCTGTCATACCCATAAAATACCATCCCATCTAAAACGACATCTTTATAAGTATTTTGAATTGAAAAACCCTTTTATTTAAATTGAAACCATTAGTTTCCCTAACACAATATATTTACATATATATATTTTAATCATTCAATTTATTTGTGTTTTATTAAATTAAAACAAATCTCTAACCTCAAATTTCCTTTAATAGTCATATTTGTACATGTATATATATATTATTATCTAAATTTATCAAAATATCGTTTCCAAATCTTTGGTTTTGTGGAAATATCAGAGAGCATAAATGTACCCCCCTCTGATGCCTCATTCGTTGTCGTATATTGCTGGCTGTTTATCGCTCAACAACATAATACCTCTATATGCTCATCTATGTATGTAGGCTTGATATGTATGTATATAGAAGCTTATAAACCACACTCGATTATCACTTATGCAAATTCCAGAGCATAACTTCATCACCCATTTTACCCAAGAGATATATTTCAAAATTCTTGACAACGACCACCATAAATGAATGGCAGTGTGTCTAGACCGGAAATTAAATGTGACTACATTACAATATAAGCTTTTGGTTGCTGTGGTATATTTCTGCTATTCTATAAGATTTGATGATTTTGATTATTATTATTATTCCCAAAGGCTTAAATAATAATTGTTTAAGTACGTACATCTCTCTCTCTATCTCCATCTGTATGACTATGAGAACCTTAAGATACAGTATCTTTATGTTGTAGTTACATCGTACACATACACAGATCATACCTATAGTGTATGTCAATTAAGAAACATTACTCTTGATGATGATGTGAACATCCAGACAATAAATGTAACTATTGTTTTAGATACAAATTTATAACAATTATTTAATAAAATGTTTACACTTCGGAAAATTATGATTTCTCTATACGTATTCCCCATAGAAGAGTACGAGTACATAAGAGTGATGTTAACATAGCATAAGTGTATAACTACCTTCAAGATTATTTTCAATGAAAATAATTTGAACAATTCTAGGATTTATTTAAATAACTTGGGGTCATAGCTCTTCAACTTGTTGTTAACGGATTGTTGGCTGCTTTTGTTGGCTTTGATCAATTAATGTAATCAACACCAATTTGATCTTGTAGGGAGTTCAAGGTTTCAATATAACCAAGAAAATATGAAATCAGTGGAATAAAGTTGTGTTAAGAGGTTATTGTGTTAAAAATTTTGGGCGCAACCAACTTTGATAACTAGCAAAGCATCGATTTTTTTGACGTAATTTTTGACCACTTTTTGGCACATATTGGGCGGTATCTCAGCCATAACTTGATTAATGTTGGTTTTTAAGTGGTCAAAAGTTAAAGGTTTATCTGCATAAACACGGTCGTTCGAATAGCCCCACAAAAAAGGCCACCTCTGTCAAATCGCATGATCTTGGTTGATATCGCCAACTTGAATCCCTGACGTTGCAGGTCAAACCGCCAATACCCTAGACTTGTTTCTTACCTCTGACCCTAATAAATACACAATTAGTGTATTACCGCCACTAGGCACATCAGACCATCTAAAAAACCCAGTTAAAGAAAAAACTCCTATGAGAACCGTTTGGCAATATGAAAAAGCCAACTGAGACGGTCTCAATGAATTCTTCAGGAACTGTAACTGGTCATTATGCTTCGTCGATAGTGACGTGGATTCCAGCGCAGATATGGTTAAAAATTTTAATTTTTTGTGGAATCAGAAATTTTATTCCGAATAGGGTAAAATTTATGAAACATAAGGAAAACTCATGGTTTGATTCGAGCTGTAAAGAGGTTATTAGGATCAAAGATGTAAGTTACCGGATTTATAAAGCCAACCCCACTGAGGATAACCGGAATAAGTTCAAACAAGCTAGAAAGACCTGCAACGGTCCTATTCGACGAACTAAATTTTTGCATGAACAGATATTAAGGCAAAACATACTACAATGTCCCAAAGGTAGTAAAAATTTCTGGTCATTTGTAAAAAACTTGCGGAACACCACGTCATCCTCGGTTCCAATACTAGTCAACAATAACATTCCCTATGTAAGCTCGATTGATAAAGCCAATTTGCTTGCAGCACAGTTTGCTGCTACCAGGGAGTGTTCTGAGTCCTCCTGTTCTTGAGAGCGTAAGCGATTTTATGGGACGAATCTTCTTTCGCACTGGTGCAGTTGCAAGAGTACTGAAAGACATTGACATACACATATCCGCTGGCCCGGATAGTATCTCCCCAATTTATCCGAAGAGGTGTTCTTCAACGCTGGCAAAACCACTGCGTAAACTTTTCCATCTTTCCTACTCTACAGGTCTCTTTCCGAGCGGATGAAAAATAGCATTTATCCAGCCTGTCTCTAAAAAAGGCAAACCCTCCTCTCCCTCCAACTATCGTCCAATAGCAACTCCAACTATCGTCCAAAACGCTGATTAGTTCTCATTATCAGCTTAAGAAATATTTTGAAGAACTGAAGCTTCTTAATGACCGACAGTAGGGCTTTTGTAGCAATAGGTACACTGGTGATCTCATAGTTTATCTCACCGAACAGTGGAGAACATGGTTTTGGAGAAAGTAAGATTATTGCACTTGATATTTCAAAAGCATTTGCTAGAGTTTGGCACAAAGCTCTCTTATCGAAAATGCATGCTTTTGGTATTGATGATTCTCTTCTTCGTTGAATTAGAAATTACCTTTCTAACAGTCGTATTGGATGGTTTCAAGTCTGAAATTCATAAAATAAATGCTGGTGTCTACCAGGGCTCCGTTTTGTCTGCGACTCTCTTCCTTGTATTCATAAATGATCTTTTGTCTGCCACTACTAATCCATTAAACTGTTTCGCCGACGACAGTACCCTCAGCTTTTCATATTCGTTTCTAGATTCACATACTTGTCCTTCGGATGTGGAACTTCAACGGCAGCGTATGATAAGCGCATTAAATTCTGATCTTGACAGCATTGTCCAATAGGGAATCAGAAACCGTGTAGAATTTAATGCTTCGAAAACTTAATCCTGTCTCCCGTCGTTAAAGCGTAACACAACCCCGATGCCCGCTATCTATGAGTGGCACTTGCATCCCGGAAACTAATCAACTGTCAGTACTCGGTATGTGTATCACAGATCACCTTTTATGCAATGATCATATATTTGATACTAGCCGACCCGTGCTCGCGTTGCTTCGCCAATTGTAACCACGAACATTTTTTGAATATTAGTATTAGCATATGAAAAAATTTCTCTATGGGACTGAGCATATTTTCTACAATAATATTAATTTTAGTTTATATGTATATACTTACCGTATCTAATTAGATTTCACACTTAAAAAAAAAAGAGTTTGTTCATGTTTGTGCATATTATAAATATTTTTTTTATTTTAAAGCCTCCGGATTTACAATATTTGCAGTTATATTACTGCGAGGATGAAGTATGTATTGGTTGCTTTTTGAGCCTACCCTGGAAAGAGCAACATAAAGCTGACCATGAGAGAGAACTTTTTTTATTTTTAAATTGGAAGAATTATAATCTATTCACTTCTCGAACCAGAAAAATAAAAAAGATCTAATTTTTCTTTAGATAAATCGGCATTTCTTGTGCACGGCACTGTAGTTAATTAAATGTCCATAGTAACTTAAAAAAAGAGCCCACACCCCACACTGCTCAGCGATGTGACGATAATATTAGAGAAACCAAAAAGAGGCTGGGATGCGACGCACACTGATAACTTCCTATCCCGTCTGTCGATTTGTCTTGCTTAAAATTTTGTCTATATGTATCAATTTCTACCAAATTTGTTTTAGATATTATTTTTTTTATGAAAAAACGGACTGTTGCCATTTTATAAAAAAAATTACTGAAAATCGAAAACAATATTTTCTGTGAAATAAAATAAGTTTGAAGCCAATATTTTTAATTTTTGAAAAGATATTGCGTCGAAAGTAAATGTTTACCAAGTTTTAGTATTGTTTTTTTTTGTTTTTATTTTTTGTAAAAAAAACTGTCAATTCGATTTTTTTCAAAATTTTATCGAATGTTAAAAACAATATTTCTTATTAGATAAAATTAGTTTGAAGCCACTATCTCAAATTTTTGAAAAGATATGTGAGGCGAAATCAATTTTTACAGCTTTTGTTAATTTTTTTTTAGGTTTTTAATTTTTTGTAAAAAACCTGTCAATTTGATTTTTATCAAAATTTTACAGAATGTTGACAACAATATTTTTTGAAAGATAAAAGTAGTTTTAAGCCAATATCTCAAGTTTTTGAAAAGATATTTGAGTCGAAATTCAATTTTTACCAACTTTGAGTTATATTTTTTTCTAGGTTTTTATTTTTTATAAAAAAAACTGTCAATTCGATTTTTCTCAAAATTTTACCAGATGTCAAAAACATTATTTTTCGTTGCAAAAAATTATTTTGGTGATGAAATCATATTTCAGTCGTAAAATTTTCGAGGTGACAAATTTTTTTTTTCAGTTTTTTTGATTTATAAAAAAAAGGGTTAATTGGATTTTTTCAAAAAAATATACTTGTTTTGTATCACGTTATAATATATAATACAAAATTTAATATAAGTCTCTAGCGTCATTGGTTCATGAGATATTTAGGGTTAACCAAAATTTGCATCTTTTTTTAAACTGCTATGGTAAAAAAACCACCCACGCAATTTTCTTGAGAGCCCTTGCTGCATCTTTCTGCCTTATTATCTGTATAACAAAATTTATTTGAAGTCGATACCTCTTCTGGTTCTTGAGCTATGGACGACGAAAAAAACGTCGCGAACGTACGGTTATACGGACGTACGGACATACGGACGTACGAAAGTACGTATACACGCCATTACAATAACTTCCTATGGGAAGTTAAAAAAGAGCCCACACTCACTGCTCAACGATGCATGTGACGCTGACGACTGACGAGGACGACTGACGATAGAATTAGACAAACAAAAAAATAATGTGTGTGTGTAGGTTAGTCGATGAACTATACAAAATACAATACAGAAAAATTGAATATGTATGTAGGTAGGTAGGTAAGAGAAAAAACGTAACTATTAAATGGAAGACATATTGAGAGAGAAAGAGCATGGGAAGAAAAGAAAATTAAAAATGTTGGAATGATAATGAAATGAAACAAAGCAGCGACCTCGCGATTGTGATGGAATCTAATTTCCTGGATAAAATAAATTCAAAAAGTTTATAATTTTATAATTTGTTTTTATTTATTTCTCAGGGTGTATGTTTAACTTAGAAGTGATTTTAGGCTTAAAATTTGCGCAACAATATTGACTTTATGAAGCAATGCTAATATTTGTCGATTATTGCATAGGTTTTAAGATATGAGTGGTTGTATAAGTCAACTAATGAAAAAAAATGGACAAAAAATGTAAAATTAATAATATTTAAGTTTGACAAATAATTAATGAAAAAAAGTTAAATCCATAAAGACTCTCATAATAATATAGAAAATAATAAAATATATTTCAAATAAATCGGTTGACTACTTTCTGAGATCATGCGTTACAAACTTTAAAATGGTTTCGCTTTTATATAATAGTATAGATATAGATAGTATAGATATAGAAGTATAGATATAGATATAGATTGCCAAAAACGCTGCCAGGTGCGTAGGATTTCTCCGACTGTGCAAGAAATTTATCACCCCTTCTGATCTGGCTGTAATTTACAAAGCCTTTATCCGTCCAAAGTTTGAATACAATTCGCATATATGGGCAGGTGCCCCTAAAACAAGTTTAAATCTCTTGGCTGGCTTTCAAAAAAGGGCTTTAAAAATGATTGGTGATAGAACTATAATCGAAACATTTACATCGCTAGAACACCGCCGTAATGTTTCATGCCTTTTGTTGTTTTATCGATATGTTTAAAAACAATGTTCTGTCGAATTAGCCAGTTGCATTCCACCCCTTAAATGATTCAAACTTAATATTCGCACTTCCAGGAATGCTCATCAGTTTACCGTTGAGCTCAATTTCAGGCGTACTGTCAAGTATAGAGATTCTTTCTTAAATCGCACATCGAGAATGTGGAATGCTTTGGCCAACTCTGTTTTCCACTTTGATTTTCAGAACTTTAAGACCAATGTGCACCGGTATCTCCTCTTAAATCCTTCCCAATTTTCCTAATGCTCGCACTGTGTTTAAATATAAACATATAAAGGGTACTTATAACACCTTAAGTGCCTGTTAATTATAAAAAAGAAAATACGGCGACGAGGAATTACGCGGCCAGGAAATGTCTCTTGCAATAAAGCCGTATTCGCTCGACTTGTGTAACATATGGCACAGTCTTGTTATAATTTATAACCAAGTATTTTCCAAGTCGTATTCTTCAATAGCAGGCCAAACAAAGTCGGTTATCATATGACCATAACGCTCCAAATTAACGGTGACAGTCGTTCCATCGCCGTTTTCAAAGAAATAAGGTCCAATCACAACTCCGGATCAAAGACTGCACCAAACAGTGACTATTTGTGGATGTAATAGCTTCTCTTCAATTACTTAAACGATTCTCAGAACCCCAAACACGAAGAAAATTTTGTTCGAAAAATTGCCGTCCACCCCTGTTGTTCAAGCACCCATTCGACGTATCTACGAGGTTGCGAATGGTCAGCTGGCTTCAGTTGTTGTGTGAACTGGACTTTATATGGTGTGAAAGAGTGCAGATGACGAATCAGATTCAACTTGATTCGGAGTGATCCAGATTGATTCGGATTCGTTTAGTGTGAAAGGGGCCATAGTCTCCTCTAAAAGCACGATATGTGGCTGTGGCAGAATCACTATTTTTGTAGAAGGTTTTAACAATTTGTATGCGTTGTGCGATAGTTAAGCGATACATTTTCGTAAATGTCAGACTCCCAACTGAAAAAATAAATGGTTTGACAGATTTACAGCCCTATACTTTTGAAACCGCAAAATGGACAACGCGTTAACTGTAAAATAAAATTTATTTAAAGTCGACAAATCTGTTGGTTTACAAGATATGAATGATGTCAAAATTAATTTCGAGTGTATGGTTAGATTCTAGGGACCTTAAATGTAAATTGTAACCTAAATGTGTTTTCGACGTTTCATTAAATTTAAAAATATAATATCTATTAAAAATAAATATTATTTAAACTGTCAATATTTGAATTGAATACATTTTATATCTACTCGTATATCACTCTTTCAAGAAATGTGAATCAATTTAAAATTTCGATGGAGATTAATGTGTGATTCTAGTCTTTTGCTTTTATGTTGTTTTCATTTATTTAAATTCAAATCGTTTTGTGCTAAAATAAAACATAAAAACAAAACCAAAGATAGCCAGTAGATCCATATTTCATTTACAGGAACCTACCAAATACGTATCTACTCTGGCTTTTATTTACACAGAAAAACCTTTGAAATCTGACATAAATTTATGTTAAAAAAAGGTTAATATAAACATTCACGGCCCGAAAACAAACATTTTCTTTTCAAAATATAAAAGAAAAAAAATAAATAAGAATCATAAAATACACTTGCTGTCATTATGAAAGGATTAACCTTTATCTGCTGTGGATGTTTTAACCAAATAAAAATATTCGAAACACAGACAAAAAGAAAATAGTATTGGTATGTTCTCAGCTATACGCCATACATATGAAAAGGAAAATCCTTATATTTCAATATCATTTCCTAACCCAAACCAAAAAGGCTTGCCCCGTTTTTTAGCCCCATTGTAAAAATCTAACGAGAAATATTGCTCCTTTGTAGATAACTCTCAAAAAACATCCAATAAACACATATCCCTCCGTTTATATTTCCGGAATACCCTCCATCAAGGAGCAGTAGAATATCAACCTTTTTGCCAATGTAAGGACATGGGTTTGAGAAGGCTTGCGACCATATATAGGAAAAAGTATCTTCTGATGCCACGAAAATATAATAATTCCTGAAGAAGAAAGCACGACAAACATTAACATCTGCTAGAAATTCATCTCGGTTCTCCGAAAAAAGGATTCGAGCCGAGTCAGAGGCAGAGACTGAGGTAGGAGTAAAAAGGCAAAAAGCCATATCCAACAAAACAGTTCATGCATAATTTATTCTCAGCCAAAAGTTGATCCCCCTCACCTGATTAAAAATAAGCCCTACTCCAAATCCGAAGCGAAAAGCACCAGGACGAAGCACACGAAGGAGAGCGATAGAGGTAGGCGGCAAAAGCAGGAGAAGAAGAAGGATATGGCTGTCTGTATTCCCAAAGTATTTAAAGTTCGTATAAGGCAAAGGGCCAGGGCCTTGGTGGTTCTTGGCTTCAGTTTCGGCTTGATGTTTGTGTGCATCAGTGTGTAGGCTAATCCCCGAAAGGATTAAACAAAATGAAAATAAAAGCAGCAAAGTATAAAAGAAAAAAAAGAAAACATCCTTAAAACCAGCCACCCCAACCCCACATCCTCTGTGCACTCTGTGCCCCTTGCCATCATCACATAATTCAGCAGGAACCAAAAGTCAGGACGAAGAGTGCGAAGGCAAAGAAAATGTTAAGAAATCCTCGTCAAAGTTTATGATCCTTTTTCGCTAAAAATATGTTCATGGAAATCAAGAGGATAATTTTTCAGCAGATACACACCGAGACCGAATATCACAGGCAGGATATACCCTATAAGCTATCAGTTTCTGTTCTGTGAACCTGAACTCATATACAGGTGGAAGAACATCGACGAAAGGTTACACCACTTTTCCCATCGGAAAGTATCGATGTGAACCTGGCGGCGCGGTCTTCACTTCGGCTGTCCTTCTACAACCCTTAAAACCGTATTTCACTCTTAGAGATTCTTGTATGTCTTGTTTGACTCGATACGATATCGTAAAGGTGGGTAAAGTGATGTGCACTGTGCTGTACAGGGCTGTGTTTTATTTTCAGCTCTTCCATCAGTCCCGCGTGATGGCATCAACGGTAAGGCAAGGATAACTCACTTTGGTTTGGTGTAAGACCTTTCAACAGCAGCGTCAGGATATACAAGCGTAAGGCGAGGCGAAGAAATATTCCTTTCAGGAGTTTTTCGTTTATTTTTTTTTTTGTTTCTCCGTATTTTCTGTGAGGAGGTATATGTATCTGTCGGTATCGTTACAGCTCACTGAATCCTTGGGCTCTACTTTCGCGTTGAAAGGTATGAGGTATGAGCTTAAGGTAAGGTTAGGGTGAAGATACAATAAAAGTTAATATTTTCTTTGGTTCTGGGGCTCTTTGTTGTACTTCTATTGGGACAAAGAATTCTTTTTTCATTTTCCATTTTAATGTGGTTCCAATGAAATACCTAGACTCTAGACAACATTGACAGATTGCGGTGGTGACCGACGACATTAAAATGTATACACGTTTCTTTGGGGAGGGTTGTAGAACAAAAGCAGCAAAAAAAGAAAAAAAAAAAAACTCAAGTCGAAGACGAAGCCCTATCTATATACAATACTTTGAGTCAGTGCCGTTGTTGTCGGGTTAAAGTGTCGGTTTAAGGTGTTGGATTGTCTTGCTATGCGGTCTTCTATAAGACTTTGCCCTTCATATTCTTTTTCTTATTTTTAACGATTTTTTTTGTAAGTTTCGTTGTTAAATTTTATGTTTTAATATTTTATATTTTGACCAAACAATCTAGAAGTTCAAATATTGTTTCTTCATTGTTCGCTCAATTTGTACATCAGGGAGAAGATACAAATAAGATCCTGAATTGAAAGCCTTACAGAGCAGAGGTAGGGTTGGGAAAATTGTATCAGTAAATTCGCTGTAGGTGGTTAATTGTCTAACTATGTATAGTTACGAAAATATAGATAAGAAATGAGAAGGAAACAAGATTGTTTTATACATATATAAATTAAAAGAAAAGGTTTTTGTTTTAGAGCAACATTTATGCCCTAAGCTTCTTCTATATCGTCGTTGGTTGGGTAATGGTTTATTGATTTTTGTATTTTCTCTGGGACGAAAATTTGGAATGGTATTAGCAGTTTCAGAGGAGGTTGAGTTTCTTAAATTAAGTTAGTAGGTACCTGCATAGAAACTTTGATTACAAAAACAAGGAAAAAGCTATGAAACAATTAAATCTTCTTAAGAAATATAGAAAAGGAAAGGGTAGATACTTAAGACCTGACAAATAAAAGTTGCTCAAAAGGTTTCTTTTTGTTTTAATAAAATTATTTGTCAATATTTAGGTAAACATTTAAATTAATCTTTTGTTGAAAAAATTAATTAAAAATATTGTTTAAGCTTTTTGAGGAACTTATTGTATTGTATTTTCCTTTAACAGCTTAAACCTCGTAGCGAAGCGTTGTAAGTTCAGTTGAATGTATTTCAATATATGTATTTATACGAAATTTAGGGCTTAATCTTTTTTTGTAGTACCTGTGGCATGATTGTTAGTGCGTTGTACTGTCATGCCAAAGGTCTTGGGTTCGATCCCTGCCTGTGCCATCTAAAGTTTTTTCACGGGTACTGCCTGTTGCGAGGAATTGCAATTCCTCCAAGAGTAATTCTCGTCATGAAAAGTGCTTTCTCCAATTAGCAGTTCGGATTCGGCTTAAAACTGTAGGTCCCATCCATCCCTGACAACACTACTCGCACACGGGAATGGTTGAGAGTTGTAAGCCACTAGGCCATAGTTCTCAACGGACTGTTGCGTCATCTGATTTATTTATTTGTTTTTAAACAATTTTTTAACATTGTGTTTTTATTTAATCTGTATATCGAGATCCTTATCATTTTAGTTAAGTCCTAATTCTAAGTTTTTAGTAAAAGATTTTCGTAAAAGGTGCAACATTCAAACACGAATGTTTTGAGGAGTTTTCTTAAATTAGGTACCCAAATGTGTCGGGTATTTTTAAGAGGCTAAGCAATACTTTTTAAGATAAAATACAACAAATTCAATGGAATTTACAAATTTAGCTGTATTAGCTTTAGAATTTCATGTCTTTAAATGTTTAAAAATAATTTTTGGTAAACAGACTGCGCGGTGGGACTTTATAATTATCATCCTGTCAGTTTTATTGACACCACTTTTTTGTAATTAATTTCGTCAAAAATGCGTCGAATGTGAGATACTTAACAGTCAAAAGTTTCTAATTTATCAGTATATAAATTAATATCAAGTATTCCATAAAAATGAGTCAAAAATTGTCAAATCACAGTAACGAAGGAGACAATTTAAAAGCATATATTTCTTAAGATTATTCGAATATTTTTGGCTCAACAAACTGATATTGCTGAAACTATTTCTCCTTTAAAGGACATGCGAAATAAAATATCACCAACCATACATGTAACATTTGCCATTCAAGGTTATGTTGTCATTAGTTTTGGATTGAATGACAAAAGGACATTTAACAAATTTGTCATGTAAACTGCGAGTCAAGAGTCTCATGATGATTTTGCTAATTCAAAAACGACATAATTATTTCTTAAATCCGAAATGAGCCTCATCTCACACTTAAGGAAGTCCTCTATAAGTTTGGCGTACAGAGCGTTTTGATCATAGTCTTTGCTGGCGATTGCAAGTTAGTAATCATAAGTTTATTAGTATATATGCCATTTGTATAGAGTTTGACACTTATCCCTATTGGAAGTAGTGTACCTCTTACAAGAAAATATACCACGTATACAAATATTTACTAAAAAAGAAACTTTGCTGATTTCCGACCGAGGCATTATATTTTATAGGTTAGACGAGGATATATTTTCCATCGAACTCAGTACGAATCAACACTAATTACAAAATTAAAAAACCTTTTAGGGTCAAACTGTTTCAAACCCCAAGATCTGACGTTTTTGTTTTTAAATTTGACTGATCTGAGATATCCATACGCCTTTATATATGAAGTATATAAAGTAGTACCCGTGGCATGATGGTTGGTGCGTTGGACTGTCATGCCAGAGGTCTTTGGTTCGATCCCTGCCTATGCCATCTAAAGTTTTTTTCACGGGTAGTGCCTCTTAAGAGGAATTGACAAATTCTCCAAGAGTAATTCTTGTCATGAAAAGCGCTTTCTCAAATTGGCCGTTCGGATTCGGCTTTAAACTGTAGGTCCCCTCCATCCCTGACAACAGTACTTGCATACAGGAATGGTTGAGAGTTGTAAGTCACTAGGCCCTAGTTCTCAACGGACTGTTTCGCCACCCAATTTATTTTTTTTATATTGTTGAAACAATTATGTCTATGTGAAATTTCATCCGGCTGTCTGTAAACGGTTGGGTTGGGTAGGGTACGTTCTTTGTCCCTATAGTATTAAAATAAAGAACAAACGGTTGGCCTTGGCCTAACAAATCTGAAATTCCTTTCGCTCACTAAACCAGAAGATAATCGGTGCTTTGCCTCACCGCTATATCCGTAGCGCCCTTAGAAGAAGATAGCTACGGAATAATCGTTTAAGAGAAAAGCTCACTGTACTTAGCAACAAATTACAGGATAAACAGGTCGCCTGAGCCTTTTTTTCATACACTTGGAAGAAGTGGATTGCGGAATAAAAAAGAGGCTGCGATGCGACCCACACTGATAACTTCCCATCCCTTCTGGCGATTTGTCTTGCTTAAAAGTTTGTCTATATGTATCAATTTTTAAAAAATTTGCGTACTATTTTTTGTAGATTTTATTTTTTTATTAAAAAACGGACTGTTGGATTTTTATAAAAAAAATTACTGAATATCGCAAACAATATTTTCTGGGAAATAAAATAAGTTTGAAGCCAATATTTTTCATTTTTGAAAAGCTTTTTGAGTCGAAAGTAAATTTTTACGAAGTTTTAGTATTGTTTTTTTTTTTAGGTTTTTATTTTTTGTAAAAAAAACTGTCAATTCGATTTTTCTCAAAATTTTATCGAATGTTGACAACAATATTTTTTGAAAGATTAAAGTGGTTTAAAGCCAATATCTCCAAGTTTTAAAAGGATATTTGAGTTGAAAATCAATTTTTACCAACTTTTATAACTTTTATTTTTTAGGTTTTTATTTTTTGTAAAAAAACTGTCAATTCGATTTTTCTCAAAATGTTTGCTAATGTTGAAAACAATATTTCTTATAAGATAAAATAAGTTTGAAGCCTTAGTCTCAAGTTTTTGAAAAGATATTTGAGTCGAAATTCAATTTTTCCTAACTTTGAGTAATGTTTTTTTTAGGTTTTTATTTTTTTAAAAAAACTGTCAATTTGATTTTTCTCAAAATTTTATCAGATGTCAAAAACATTATTCTTCGTTTGACAAAATTGTTTTGGAGATGAAATCATATTTTGGTCGTAAAATTTTCGAGGTGACAAATTTTTTTTTTCAGTTTTTTTGATTTATAAAAAAATTGTTAATTGGATTTTTTTCCAAAAACATAATTGTTTTGTAACACGTTACAATATATAATATAAAATTTAATTCAAGTCTCTAGCGTCATTGGTTCATGAGATATTTAGGGTTAACCAAAATGTTCACCTTTTTTTTAAACTGCTATGGTAAAAAAACCAATCACGCAATTTTCTTAAGAGTCCTTTCTGTATCTTTCTGCATTATTATCTGTATAACAAAATTTATTTGAAGTCGATATCTCTTCTGGTTCTTGAGCTATGGGCGACGAAAAAAACGTCGCGAACGTACAGACGTACGGTACTGACGTACGGACGTATGGACGTACGAACGTACGTACGTACACACGCACGCACAGACATCTTTCTAAAAATCTTTTATTTCGACTCTCTAGGGACCTTGAAACGTCGAGAAATGTAAAAATTTTCAATTTGACAAATCGGACCCATTACAATAACTTCCTATGGGAAGTTAACAAGGGGAAGGGCACCCAAAAATTCTGTACTTGAGGTATGACTGTGCTCGGGATTTTTTCTTTTAATCTACACAGGACTGGTACTCAAACTGGGGGAAAAAAAAGCAAAAGCCGAATTTTTTGTTGAAATTTCACCTCACTATATAAAACATTCTGTGAAAAGTCACGGTGAATTGAAAGCAGATAAATGGCAAAAGCTACACCATATATATTTCCTCGGCATCATTATATGTGTATGTAATGTACATACGTGCTTACTGCATCGGCTGGTATTATTTTGTATATCTTGGGTTCGAGATGATAGAGGAAAAGCGTAACGCTTCGTCATAATTTTTCTGAACAAGCTATTATATTGTCAAAATAATATTTAATGATCAGAAATTTCTTTATCAAAATTCTGATTTTTCCTGTTAGTGCAATAATCAGGGATTTAAAACCAATAGTTACCAATACCTCCATTCAAAGTTTTTCATCTTTTACTATTGTATCCTTGGCATGAAAAGGATACCAACAACGCCTTGAGTGTGCTTTGATACATAAAAAAGACACATAACTTAGTAAAATCCAAAAACAAGGATACTGAACACAAAAAAATTTCGTCCCATGATACGGCCGAAGCAAGTTACATCATTCCTTAAAAGAGATGATTTCTTAAAAGAGAAAAAGTTAAAGCTTCAAAAATAACAATACCTGTCGAGTACCTTCTAAAAGACTTCAAAACGGCTCTTAAAATATGTTTTTTAAGTAACATAAGTCATATACATAAGTGTAAAAAAAGAAGATATTTTTCAGTCTGAACATTCTTCATTGGAAATGTCTTTATAAACTTCGAAAAGGAAGTTACTGTAATAGGTCCAATTTGTCCAATTCAAAATTTTGACATTTCTCGACGTTTTAAGGCAATTGAAGTCAAAATAAAAGATTTTTAGAGAGATATCTGTGCGTGCGAGTGTACGTACGTTCGTACGTTCGCGACGTGTCGTCCATAGCTCAAGAACCAGTAGAGACATCGACTTCAAATAAAATTTTGTTATACAGACAATAATGCGGAAAGATGCAAAAAGGACTCTAAAAAAAATTGAATGGTTGGTTATTTTTACCATAGCAATTTAAAAAAAAGGCGAAAATTTTGGTTCTCACCAACCAATAACGCTAGAGACTTGAATAAAATTTTATATTATATATTGTAACGCGATAACAAACAAATATATTTTTGGAAAAAAATCCAATTAACGGTTTTTTTTTTTAAATCAAAAAAACTGAAAAAACAATATTTGTCACCTCGAAAATTTTATAAACAAAAAACGTTCTATCTCCAAAACAATTTTGTGTAACGAAAAATAATTTTTTTTACATTTAATAAAATTTTGGGAAAAATCGAATTGACAGTGTTTCTTATAAAAAATAAAAATCTAAAGAAGAAACATTGCTAAAAGTTGGTAAAAATTGATTTTCGACTCAAACACCTTTTCAAAAATTTGAGATAATGGCTTCAATTTAATTTTTTTTAATAAAAAATATTGTTGTCAATATTCGGTAAAATTTTGAGAAAAATCAAATTGACAGTTTTTCTACAAAAATAAAAAAAAAATGAAAAAAAATTGGTAAACATTGATTTTCGGCTCAAATATCTTTTCAAAAATTTGAGATGCTTTGAACTAATTTTCTCTTTAAACAAATATTGTCGTCAACATTCAGTAAAATTTTGAGAAAAATCGAAATGATAGTTTTTTATAAAAAAAAACAATACTAAAACTTGGTAAAAATTTGCTTTCGACCCAAATATCTTTTCAAAAATTAAAAATATTAGCTTCAAACTTATTTCATCTCACAGAAAATATTGTTTTCAACATTCAGTAATTTTTTTTATAGAAATCCAACAGTCCGTTTTTTCATAAAAAAAATAAAATTTACAAAAAATAGTACACAAATTTGGTAAAAATTGATGTTCGGTTCTCGATATCTCGTGAATAATAGAAGATATTGACTACAAATAAATTTGATTCATCCAATTTGATCTTTTTATATAAGAAATTAAAACTTTTTTTACAAATGCTACTAAAATTGTTAAAATTGTTTTTCGACTAAAAATCTCGTTTACAAAAATAGATTTTAAAATAAAACTATTTCATCAAATGCAAAATATTGATGGTAGTTTTTAAATCTTTTAGAATAAGTCAACCGACAACTTTTTTAACAAAACACGAAAACCTACAAACTTTTAAGCAAGACAAATCGACAGACGGGATGGGAAGTTAACAGTGTGGGTCGCATTCCAGCCTCTTTTTTTTATTAAAATCGGCAAAGAACCAGACGCTTGAATTTAATTTCTCTTCTAATAAACAAATTTTGGTTCAGACAAAATGTTATGTGCATCTTTAAACAAAAACCAACCTTACGTTGGAACGTAATAATGATATGGTTCATTATAATATTTAAGAACATTCATTATAACTGAGTGTCTCTAAACAGCAATATCAATTACATACTTCAAAACTTCCCAACTAATTTCAAACATTGAAAATTACTAATCAAAAAAGTTTGTGTTACATAACAATTGTTCATAAAGTCAGGTTTCGGCCCTCAGACACATTAACGCACCAACAACAATATCAAGACACCCAACCAAAAAAAAAGTCAAAAAAAGTTAAATGAAAACATTGAGGAAATCAAAACTTAAGGCCATTAACCACTACCTTACCTCCTATTTAATTTAAAAAACAGCAACAACAACAAAAAAGGAAAATTAAATTCAACGACTTCTGTTTCCTTTTTTTTTGTTGCTGTTTTCATTTTATATTTGAAATACTAAGTCAAAAGTTAAAGATTTAACAATTTTCGACTTTTTCACGCCAATCATAGAGGATTTTCCATGCCATAAGGTCCTGACCATCACAAACCAGACCATGCCACCCAATTACCACCACCCTCTCCATCAACGTATAATAATCCCTTCCATTTTCTTAGTACAAAATAGCTCGTCCTTTATTTCTTTTTGGTTTGTTGGACGTTGCTGGTTGGGATCGACTATGCTGATGGCAAAATAAGAAATTAACCCGAGAAAGAAAAAATAAAGTGGAAAAAATAACAACAAAAATAATGTTATTTCAAAGAAGGTTTTATTTTTAGGAATCAAATCACCCACTTCAACCATAAAAACAAAAATCACTCGAGGGAAACAAAAATACAGTGAAACAAAGTTAAGGACTCAACGTTGAGAGCTCAGTTTGAGAAAAAAAAAAAAATAAGAAAAAAGAGTAAAACTTTTGTACCCAACCGACAAAGACCGCCGCGCCGTCACGCCACCGAATAACCATCCGACATCAATTAGTAGAAAGGATATTGTATCTTCTCTCTCTCTCTCTGTTCTTCCCACTGTATTCTTTTTTTGTCACATACGTAAATACCACTAACCCTACTACCCTCACCCTTACCGCAGCCAATTAAATATTCTTTTAGGTGCGGTTTTTTGTGTAACTCGTTTCAAATTAAAAACAAACATTGAATGCCAAGAAAAACAGTGTCCAGAGGAACTACATAAACTTCCACTCAGCTCCTCTTCGCCACCGCGCCGCATCCAAAAAAAGGTCCTTTTTCATTGTACTATACCTACATTGGCGAAGAAGAGAAATAATAGAAGACAAGATTCTTGCTCTAAACCTAGAAGAACTTTACCTGGACATAAGGTACATCCTACCGACTACGTAACTACTATTTATGTATGAGGAAAAACCGCACCCAAAGGGAATTAATATTCGACTTTAGACAATTTCGTCCTTTTTTTTCGTTTGGTTTGTCATCATGAGCAAGGATGATATATATTTTGTCCCACCAAACTACGACAGATTCTTCATGGAAAAGTTAAATATCCTGATGTGGTTTTGATAGAACTTTATTTTGATTCCTTCATCAAATTCACATAAAAGAAAAACAATAACTTTCTTATTGAAATTCTATATTTATGTAAAATGTCAACAATAATACATTTTCGTACTTAAATATCTGAGTTCTACAAAATGTCCTTTGAATTGAAACCTTTTTTTTCTGTTGTTGACATAAAATGCATGCGTAATATAATTTATTATATTTTGTTTATTGCTGTGCAACAAAATGGACAACAATTTCGAAAATCTATGGAAAATTGTTGCAAAAGTTTTCTAAGAAATTGAAAATGAAAGAAATATCTTAAGAAGAATACAAAATTCATGATAGTTTGCGAGATGAAGGATATTAGAAATGTTCATTTTTCTATTATATACGATGGGAGGATGATGATGATGATAAGGATGGGTGGTAGGAGTGGTGGTGTGGTGGTAGACAGACTCAAAATCTGCTATGTTGTACACTTTTTATATTCTTTTCTTGTGGTTATTTTGCTTTTGCAACTTTAACTGAACCATATTAAGCATTTTATTCTGAAAAGGACGAAAGAATCCGTTGACGTTTTTGTGATGCTACAAACAGATGATAATAATTTATAAAGGGTGTCTCAAACTGTACTCAAGTTATAAATTGGCTGCCAATTCAGGGTAGAAAAATGTTGGTAACCCAAAAAAATTTGACAGCTGTCGGTTGAAAAATTCGCTCAAAATTATCTGTAGAAAGAAAGTCGGGTTAGTTACACTATTTTTAAATGAAGAACGGCTGTACCGGTTTAGTTGGGAATGAAGCGAAAGGTTGCTTAAAACTATGGGTCGGACGTGGTACGTGATATAAAGCGTTGGCGTAAAATCCAGCCAAGTGAATAAAGTCCGATAGGGCTTTGTCAAACTGCAATCTGACCAAATGCTGTAAATTGGCCTTATTTCACTTTTGTAAAGTGCAATAAAACCAATTTTTAAAAATTGGTCTCTTTCACTTGGCTTTCACGGCAGTACGGCACCGTTTTATCAGCATCGAAAATCATCATCTTCGTCGAATGCACGACGGCTCATAAAGTACTGTATAAGTACTTAATAGAACATTGATTCATACAATCTCCGTGTTGCAGGAGCAACGATTTTAGTGTATGGTGATTTTCGCCAAACACTGCTAGTAATTTTAAAATCAATAGCTGCCGACGAAATACATGCTTGCTTTAAGTCATCGATTCTATGTAAAGAAACTTCATCTGACAACAAACATTAGAGTTTCAATGCGTTTTGATACATCTGCTGAAGATATTTCTAAGCAATTGCTGAATATCGGTAATGATCGGAAAATAGTCAAGCGGTCTTACATTGAACGATCTTGCAGGCCAATTCACGGATCTGTAACGTGAAACTATGCGGTAATGCTTGAATTTTGAGAATGCCTGAAAAATCTAAATAAGTAGTTAGATTCCACTTGTCTTGTATAAATATGTAAAAACTGGTTTAAACAGAAAAAGGCAAACCGATTTGAAAGCAATTTATGTTTTTGAAACGCATCCGACGTCTAAAAAAGTTCTTAAAATATATTGAAAAAATATACACATAATGTTGAAAGCCAGCATTTTAAAGATTTGAGCACATAGTTTGAATTGAAGTTCGGAATCGAAATCAACACTTAAAATTTACTAACTTAGTTAATGTGGCCAGTCTTGTGTGAACTCACCCAACAAACTTCTACTTCTAGCTCGGTCCCTAGCTATATGTATCCAATTGCACACTTTCCACTTGCGGTTGCGAGCGCCACCTTATTCGCGGTGTTCCTCTACTGCGTTGTCTTGTGGGTGTGGATTCATAGACTTTCCGGGCCGGAGCATTGGCTTCCATTCGCTCTACTCCCATCCATTTTAGTCGTTGGACTTTTATCCCTTTGCCTAATTCTAAGTCACTGTACAGCCCGTAAAGAAACTGCGGTTATCAAGAGTAATACTTTGTTTGATCTCAGCCCAGATAGGCACAGTAATTAACTACTTAAAAGTTACGTCTGTCAATTGTGACGTTTTGACCGAGGCGTCGGTTTTATAGGTCCTTTGCTGACGACATGTACTTTACTGTTCCCTCATTAATCCCTAAATCCATTTCTGCAGCCTATGCCTCAATACTCCCAAAACCCCAATTGACATCACGCTGAGTTCTTCCGATTATGTTAATGTCATCAGCATATTCAAGTAATTGAACAGATTTTGAAAGATAGTGTCTCTATCTTTGACGTGGGAGCTCTGCACAATTCTTTTAAGGACAATGTCAAGGAAATCACTTGACAACGCATCACCTTTCCAATTTTTTGACATCAAAGGTTCAGTTAAGTTGTTTCCCACCTTTATGGACCAGAGCGAATTCTCCATCGTCATCTTGCACAAACGGACGAGTTTGGCAGGATGTCAAATCTACACATGGCTCTAAACAGTTCCAGTTCGTCACTGTAGATGCCATCGTATGCGGTTTTAAAATCGATGAAGAGACGGTGGGTGCCGATTTGATAACCTGGTCTAAAACAACACTGATAAACCCCTATCAGGTTATTGACGATGCGCTTTAGACGTTCACATATTACCGCAGAGATTTTGTACGCGATGTTATGTAGACTGACGCATCTATAGTTGGTGTAGTTTAAAGGGTCTCCTTTTTGTGTCGGGCAAACAATACTGAGGTTCCATTCATAGGGCATGCTTTCTTAGTTGGTGCATGCTCCTAACCCAATTATCTCCAGCTGCTTTGAAGAGCTTTCTCTTTTTCCTTCTGAGAATTCGGTGTTCTTCTCTTTTCTTCTGCTCATAGAGTTCGCGAGCAGCTCTCGTCCTTCTATGCAGCACCGTTTTGCGTGCCTGTTGTACGGCTGCATTTGCCTGCCGACATTCCTCATCAAACCAGTGGTTTCTTGTTGGTGGCTGTTTGAAACCCAGCACATCAGAGTCGTCTTCTATGGTTGTATCTTGGTTATGTTGGCACTTGTTTTCGATACATTGTATTGGCGGTGGAGAATTTCGAAAGAGGTGAATAGTGACTAGGTCGAAGAAGGATTTGCGATTTTATCTTCTCCCAGCATTGCCGTAAATCTGGAACCCCGAAATTCTACCTTGGCTTCAAAGAGGTAGTGGTCCGAGTCGATGTTAGCTCCTCGGAAAGTTCGGACATCTATGATGCTGGAAGCGTGTCTAGCATCGATCGCAATATCGTCAATCTAGTTGACGGTATATTGTTCTGAAGAACTGCAAGTTCCTTTGTGGATGTTAAGGTGTGCAAAACGCGTACTGGCTACCATGACGTTTCGCCTCGTAGCAAAATCGATGAGCCTGAATCCGTTAACTGAAGTGTTTTGGTGCAGGCTGTTTTTCACAATTATTTCACCAAAGATGTCTTTCCTTCCTAGCTTGGCAATAAAATTGCTCAGGACAGTTTTAATATCGTATCGTATCGTAAATTATGTTGTCATCCTTCCCTTCTGTGGGAGCGTGTGCGCTTATTAACCTAATGACAAAGCTGCATTTAAATAAACGCTATTGGTTTTCTCGGTAGCAGTCACCATAGTAAGTATCACAATTTTGTATCCTCTTACCATCCCATCGCATTGCCTGGATGGCGGTGATATCTGCGAATTTAACTCCAAGTTTCTCAAAACTTCATACAAGGGCAAATGAAGATTTTTAATTAAAAAGAATTTCTAGAAAATAACGAACTGTACCTAGAAGATATCAAAAATTCGGATTTAAGAAAACTTCATCCTTTGAAAAAAGTATTTTTTTTTTGTTTTCGGGACGGACAAATATTTAATTTTGCCGACTAGTGGATTTACCAAATTCCAAATTACCTACGCGACGACCGCGAAGTCTACACATTTTAATTCAATTTTAAGTGATACATGTCTAAATAAAGTTTTGGTAAAATGAGGTTTAGAATACTTGGACCGTTTCGGTCATATCTCAAATATATATAATTTTTTTTTTAATAATACTATTTTTTGTGTAGTGCTTTTAAAAACTTTCAAAATTAGCCTATATACATACATGTCATGAATTTTGAAGACAATTGCCTAAAAATATTGGTGGATTGGAAATAAACTAGAACCACTACTTCGTATAATATAAAGGGCTTATTTTAAAGGTTTTTTAAACTTTTATTCTATTTTTTTAAATCTATGAATTATACGCACAAATTGTCCTAACCTTTTTTATGTAAATTTAAATGAGCTGTACTTAAATCTAACAGTGTTTTTTTTAAACACTCTAGTTTTCAAGTAAAATGCAGAAAGAGTGTATTTAACCTCCTTCCCCTTGAGTATTTTGTTTGCTCAACTCTAAAATATATCAAGGGGCAACTTTTAAGGAAGTGTTAAAGAAGAAAAAATTAAGGCCCCAAAATTTCACATTTTTTAACTTTTTTGAAATAAGGCCTCTTTTATGTTATTTTAACGGACTACATTATTTTAACTTAATATTTGTAGTCTATATTTCATAAGCACCACAGAGTCGGGTGTATGTAGTTGTATTTATGGCTTAAACTACCTAAATTAAGCCTTTAAGAAAAAAAACCTTCGACAACAAACGAAACATAATTGTGGCAAATAGCCAACAATTCCAACAATAGCGATGTGATATCATTTAATAGAAATTTTCAATATCATGACTAAGGATCTAAGGATATTTCTTTGGTAGCCATTTGCTATAGGGTTTTCACTTCAATTAATCCCATGTGCGACAAAATGATTAAAAAATATTATCTCCATCTGACACAAAATGGCAAGTTTTCTAAGACAAATTTTATTGAATTCTCTTCTCTGTTGCCATCCCTTTTCTCTTCCTTCCGTTAAAAGCAAACAAAAGGAAAAAGAAAAACATAGCTTCATACAAAAGAAAAACATATTCAAACCGAAAGGGTTGCAGGGGGATGAAAGGGTTGGGTATTGGGTTCAAAGTTTTCGCTGATGTTGTTGTTGTTGTTGTTTAGGTGAGAGATGGGAATTTGAATGGTGAAAGGGAATGAGGAATGAAATAACATGGCGCATAAAATAATCCAGCTTAGTGCATTGTATTATTTATAATGTTGTTTAAAAAAGCTTTATTTGCTTCACCTCGCCTTCGGCTTCAGTTGGGGTGATGGCAACGCAACACAACACAACGGTATTTGGCCCGTTTTTTATTCCGGGCATAGCTTTTATCGCACCCCAGTTATTATTTGTTTTTCGTACTTATTTTTTTCGTTTTCAATTTTTCATTTGAAGCCCGCTGCTTTGCTCATCTGAATAATCTGAAGGATTAAACGAAATGAAAACCTTTTTATGTATTATTTTAGATTTTTATTATTTTCGAGACAGAATGATTTTGTTTATTCTCGCATTCTAAATATCATTGAATATGAAACACAAATAATAATATTCTCTGGAAAGAAATGAAACGAAAAAGCAAAATATTTGATATTTATTCCAGACAAGGATAATGAATTTTTTTTCGTTTCTCGTCAAAATTTAAGGCTATATGTAGGTAGAAGGGTACACAATACTCATCTCAACTTAAATATAACCATATAGCCATGATGACAGAAAAACTTGCGTTAGACACAATCGGATTTTGAAAAAAAAAAAGTTTTCAAAACAATCCCGCCCGCCCCAAAGGGGTTTGATCCTGTGGAAAAGATATTCGGGTCGATGGTTATATAGGGATACGACGACGAGCAACGAGCGACGAGTGGTGCATACATCAAGACACATGCTCTACCTATACCTACAAAATGTATTGCTGTATCCTTTTTATTTCGGTTTTCGAAACGAACCAAACATAAAGCGGTATATTATATCCCTTTTGATTTTTCCTCCTATTTATTTTATTTTTCGTATTTTATTTGGGAAAAAGTAGGAAAGTCAAGTGGAGCATATGTCCTGGGATGAAGATTAAAAGTTAAATAAACTTTCTTGTTCAAAGGATTAATTTTTTTATGTTGCTGTGTGCTTTTCTCCTTTTTGTGTTTCTTTTTTGTCTGTTTGCTTTTTGTGTCGAAATTTAATTTTATTTTCATTTTCAACAAAACACAAAAAGCGTATTATGTGAGATTACGCACGCAGTGATTATAAATAGTTGACTTTGGGAGCAGAAAAAAAAACGAAACGAAGAAGATGAATCTCTGTGAATTTTGTGATGGAAAAGGATAATATATTATAATGCTCTCTGGCTTTAAGGGAGATGTGTTATTTTTGGTAGTGGGGGATGGGGGTGTTTTCATCATCAGAAATAGGGGAGACTTTGTCTGCTGTGGAACAATTTTGTTGTTTGCATTTGGAATTTTGAAGTTCTTGCATTCTTTGGCAGAACAAACAAATTAAGGAACCCTGAAAGTTAATTATCAACTTTTCTATGGGAGTGTGTGTGTATGGTATGCTTGATGGAAGAAGGATTTATTTTAGTAGGTACTATAACGGATGATAATATTTTATAACGTCATCGAGAAGAAAGAGAGAGATAGACTAGGGGTTGAGATGATAATATGAATGTGTTCATTGCTTTTTATGTTCAAAAATTAGTTTTGACGAAAATTGAAAAGTACCTACAGTCAAATCCACTTAAGCATTCAGCAGTAATTTATGTAAACGTAATTGTTTGTTCAAATTTATTATTGTAAAGCAATAATCCGCTAGAGTCTTAATAAAAAGAACTAACCATTTATAATTTGGAGAAACAATCAAGAAACACTTAAAAGAAGCAACAAAAGTCTTACAGAGTCTTGCAGAGTTGTTATTATTTAGTATTAGCTTAAAATGTATGTTAAGTTATTATACCGAGCTAAATGCAAAACCCTTCAATCGGAAAAATAAATTAATTATTTGTTAAATACTTTTTTTTTTAAATCAATGAAATACCTACATGAAATCGTGCTCGTTAACTTCAAATAGAAAGTTTTGTAATCGGTCCGATTTTTCGAATTGAAAATTTTGACATTTCTCCACGTTTCAAGGGCCCTAGAGTCAAAATAGAGAGATGTCTATGCGTGCGTGTGTAGTGTACGTGCGTTCGTACGTCCGTTCGTATATCCGATCGTCCTTACGTTCGGGAAACTTGTTTTGTCGTCCATAGGCCAAGAACCAGTTGAGATATCGACTTCAAATACATTTTTTTATACAGATAATAATGCAGAAAGAAGCAGAAAGGACTCTCAAAAAAATTGAGTGGGTGGTTTCTTTACCATTGCAATTTAAAAAAAAATGAAAATGTTGGTTAACCCAAAATATCTTACGAACTAATAACGCTAGAGACTTGAATTAAATTTTAAATTATATATTGTAACGTACTATACCAAACAAATATATTTTTGGAAAAAAACTCAATTAACCGTTTTTTATAAATAAAAAAAAAAACTGAAAACAAAAATTTGTCACCTCGGAAATTTTACGAACAAAAAATGATTAGGTATGTACATATATCTTTAAAATAATTTTGTGCAACGAAGAAAAACGTTTTCAACATCTGGTAGATTTAGATTAGATTAGATTGATTTTTATTTAGTTCTTTTCTGAATTTAACCTTAAATACATACATAAGTTTACAAAAATCTTTATGACATGGCATTTGCGTCTGCCAGAATGACAACTATTTTATTTTTTTTGTATCATATTGCAAAGCATAATAAAACATTTTAGAACAAAGTTATTAAAAGAACATAAGAATACCTACATAAAAGAACAAGAGGCATACATTTAATGTGTTTGTTTATCAAAAATTTTCGTTAATTATTCTTTCCCTATACCTTAGCGCAATTACACAGTATTTATAAAGTCTTTCTACGTTCATTTCGTTCAATTCCGTTAAAACTTGGACTTCTGATAAATAATCACTTCCAAAAACGCTTCTTCTCGATTCTCTTAGAGTTGGGCATCGTCCTAGAAAATGAATGATGTCTTCCCTTTCCCTTCTGTTACAAATACTGCATTCCAGAGGTAGATCAGGTCTGTGTGGGATATAATTCAAATTCAGGAGTTCGCTGCGTAGCCTGACCATGGTAGCTATGACCTTTAATTTATTGGTATCTCTGAAGTAGTTTTTTTGGGCTAGGTTGTGGTTTAACCTGCTGTAGATTGATCTGTACAGCGAACTGGAAGCTTCAGCTGTGTATTCTGCTCTGCATTTCTCGTCGATTTTTGCTATTACGTTGTAGAACACCACCTTACAATTACTTATATCTTTGATGTTTAAAACAAAACTTATATTACACCCCTCCGCAAGTTCTGCCCATTCTCTGTACCAGCTATTTTGATCACGTATAGCCTTGATAGCAACCTTCCTTACTAATCTGAATTCCGGCAGTCTGAAGACACTCAGAAGAAAATCAGCTTGTAGTTTCAAGGTCTTTATGAATAACGGTGATAATCCGGTCTCAAGCATAAGCACGTAGTTTGGCGTGTTGATTGGTAGGTTGAATATCCGTTTTAAGTAGTGAGTTAAGAGCTTTTCTACCGTAAGAAACTTCTTGCACCCCCATACTTGAGCGCCATATAACAGGATACTCTCTGACACCGCTTCGAATATTTTATGCTTGCTGCTATAAGCGATATTCCTGTTGATGAAGCAAGTTTTAAAGGCGATATTAAATCACCGTTTTCGCTTTTTCTAGCTTTTCGTTGAAGTGCTTCTCCATGCTTAAATTTCTCGAAAACGTTACACCAAGGTACTTATACTCGTTGACACACTCTAAAGTTTCATCGTTAAATGACCATTTTTCATGAGAGCTATTTCTGCCACCACCTTTTTTGAAGATCATCACTTTGGACTTTTGGGTATTAACAGTTAAATTCCATACACAACATATAGTCATAAAGTCTATTTATCATCAGCTGTAAGGATTCTGGGGAATACGCGAACATGACAATATCGTCCGCAAACAACAAGGCCTTAATGTGTACTCCTGCAAAATCTACACCGCGCCGGGGAGATAATCAATGAGATCGTTAATAAATAGCGAAAACAAAGTGGGGCTCAATGTGCATCCC
The DNA here is from genome assembly GCA_951509635.1 of Eupeodes luniger. Classification (NCBI taxonomy): domain Eukaryota; kingdom Metazoa; phylum Arthropoda; class Insecta; order Diptera; family Syrphidae; genus Eupeodes; species Eupeodes luniger. The sequence goes on from OX608073.1 coordinate 309,668,292, forward strand.
TGTCTTACTCCTGATGAGGTTGCAAACCATTCCGACAACGCCGTTCCATTCCATACAGCTGCTTGCGTGTTTTTGTAGAGATTTTCTAGCGCACGTCCAAACTTCAGAGATAATCCTGCGTTATATAATTTATAGAATAAGGCACCTCTGTTAACTGTGTCAAATGCTGCTTTGAAGTCAATAAAGAATGCATACAATTTCTTTTTTTGATAGCAGAAATTCTCTGCAAGATTCTGCAGTGCAAATATGTTATCGGTTGTCGAATAACCTGACCTAAAGCCAGCTTGGAACTCCTTCATTATGTTCTGCGAGTTAATCCACCCATTGAGTCTTTTCTGCATCATTGTTGTAAGAATCTTATAGGTTGCGTTCAGAAAGGAGATGCCCCTATAGTAAGCCACATCGGAATAAGATCCTTTTTTATGTATAGGGAATATGATCGCATCTTGAAATTCTTTCACTATCATGTCACCATCAAATACTTTATTGAAGAGCATTGAAAGCTGATCGTTAAGTACGGAAGTTCCATACTTGTAAAATTCGACTGAAATACCGTTGGCGCCAGGTGCTTTTCCATTTTTCAACGACTCTAAAGCTTTTTGTAGTTCTTGTGTGGTAAATTGTGAATCCAATATTTCGCTCGTAAATCGCGGTGTTGCATAATGCCAAATTAATGGTGTCGTGGCTGGGTTAAGGAGTTGTCTGAAGTTTGTGGCTAAAACGTTTGCCTCTATATTTCTGTGTAGACCTGGTTTTTTACCATTCAATTCCCATGCAAGTTTCCAAAATTCTGAAGTATTATTACTGTTGGCCGCTTGCTTACTGTTTAACCGCTTGACGTTCATCATACTCCCGTTTTTTAGATTTACACAATTCCTTATATTTTTTATTGGCTTCGATGTATCTGTTTCTGAATAAACCTAGGGATGAATTTCTGAAGTTTCTGAGCCATGCGAATGATATTTTTCGGGCTTTCTGGCATTCAAGATCGAACCATGGCTCATTCCACTTTTTGCTCCGTAAAGTGCCGAACTGATGCCGCGGGTATGACGTCTTAACGACATGTTCTAAGCTCAGGAAGTCTTCAATTTGATGGCGGTTGAGCATTATGTCCAGGTGCTGAAGAAGCTTTTGCGGGTTTCCAGTTAAGTCTAGGCATCAATAGTTCGTTATTATTCTCATCGCTTGTCAACTCCATTATTTGAAAGGTCAAGACAACTGGTAAATGGTCCAAGTAAGGCAATTCTCGTATCTCAAAATCCGTCACAAATGATTACCAATCTTCACCTATCATTGAATAATCGATTATTGATTTTCCTTGTCCCCCAATAAATGTGTATTTCCCCGCAACGTCACTCCATTTAGTACTCGCAGTCCAAAAGAATCGCACAGTTTCACTAATCTCTTTCCTCTTGAATTGCAGATCAAGTCTTTCGATTGTCTATTTATCCCTTTTGTATCGTTCATAACTCCCGCAACTTGGCCAATTCTCGCGTTCAGGTCCCCTATCAGCATCACTTTAGATAATTTAACCGTATTAAACACATCGTTAAGTTTTTCGAAGTCATCATCCCAATTATTGCAGTAAAATCCAACTGACAACTTTTTTAACAAAACACGAAAACTTACAAACTTTTAAGCAAGACAAATCGACAAACGGGATGGGAAGTTATCAGTGTGGGTCGCAGTCGCATCCCAGCCTCTTTTTAACATTTAAATCAGCGTCCTCTTGAATGAGTTAAAATCGATAACGGACTCAAAACCATACACTCCTTTAGTAACACTCAATTTAGTGGAACAAGGACCTTAGAACCTCCAATTTACCCACATTTACCCTAAAAAAAATATTTCTTCAATATACAAAAATAAAACACTTTAAAAATGCTTACACATTTGTTTGACCTGATTTCTGCATTTCATCCTTAAGCTAAGAAAAACTAGCATAAACTGTAAATAAATTGAATTGTTCAATATTCACCCTAAAACCACAGTTGTCCCCCCTTTTAACATGACTATAAATTTTAGCTTGGACTTTTGTAGAATTGTGCTTTAAAATTTTATCAAAAACAAAAAATAATATTGTCCTTGTATTTATTTTATCACGTCAGACAAACAAACACACATGTTTTGAAAATAATCGAACAATTAATTTGTTTTTGTGTGACTTGGACACAGCAAAATGGTGTTGTCTGTCATTGGCCATGTTGATAAATTTACAAATCCAAATAAATTGTTGCCTCCGATTCTGACAATTCGACTATTTGTATTCAACTTACCGTGTCGTCGTCGTCGTTACCGCCTGTTGTCATTACCCTTACTACTGTACACTTAATACATACACTTCCTTCCTTTTGTATAACGAGTCAAGAATAGGCAGGATAGTCCTTAATGCAATTGCAAGTCTCAAAATTCCCTCCCTCCTCTCGTCTCCTTTACAATACGTTTCTGTCGTCATCCGCCATCATCGTCGTCGTTCGTCGTCGTCGTCGTCGTTGCAGTTGCATTCGTCGGACGTCGAACATCCCTTCGTCATTGATATATATCTCAAGAAGTGGTGGTTATGTCCTGGTGGTCCTCTTTCTGCACTCTGAGTCTGAACACACTCAACTGAACTAAACAATACAATACAATTCGCTCCTACTTGTTAACATTTTGGGAATGCAAGTTCCGGAGTTTGGATATTAGTATCCAAATGTTGTTATCATCTGTTTCCAAGAACATGAATAACACACTCCTTATAACAATTGCCAGGCAATGTTAAGGTGGTTAGTCAAGCCTGCATCTGGCCGGGGATCCAAAATTTGGGATGCAACTGAATGGTGCTGCGTGTCTGAATTGAATAAATCTGTTATACCCCAGGAGCAGCAAGAATAGGAGTAAGAGCAAGAGCAAGAGCAGAACAAGAAGAATATAAGCCAACACTTCCTTGATACTGAAGCTGCTGTTGCTTGCATGTGTCCTGTGTCCCGTTCCATCTACGTTTGTGCAGATTTAATGGAAAATAAATTTTAGCATTTTCTGTGATTTCGTCCTGAAAGCATAGCTAAAACTCCTTCTCCTTGATGTTCGAGAGATTTTCAATTTTGGCAAGCTAAGAGAAATTCTTCCCTTTTTTGTATATATTTTTCTTGTATGTATTAAAGAATGAATAATATGCACCACCACAGTAAGGGATAAAGTTGCAGGACTGAGTTGTGCAAAAATAGGGTATATGTGTGCTTGTTATATTGTTGTAGTTGTGCCAGAATGGAAGCGAAAGGAGAAAAATAAACTTGAAATACTCATGCAACTGCTACTGACAGTGTACCTTCAAAGTAAAGAACTAATTTTATAAAGCTCTATCAAATCCAAGAGATCAATAATACAAATCTTTCCTCTTTATAATATTAGTGTAGATAAGTTAAAAAATAAATCTTTTTTTCCAAAAAAAATCAATGTACCATTAAAAATATTAGTTGACATTTTAAAACATGAACACTTTTTTGTCAAGACTTAAAAGTTGAAACGATTTTTCGATACTTACGTCATCATTCCTTCAAAGTCCTTGGGCATTCCCTAGTGCGACAAAACGCCTCTAACACTACTTCGCATTTTACCCATATTTTTGCAAACTTTAGCTCAATTTTTAACATACTGTACTTGACAGAGATTCTTTTTTAAACCGCACATGATGAATGTGGAATGCTTTAATTTTCAAAATTCTATAAAGATTAGGTTTATTATCTTTAAATTTGTTTTGCAAGGTTATGGCGTTTTTAATGCATTGGAAGGTTTGAACATCGGATGGGTCTAGAACCAGTTTCTGCTTTTCTTAAGGGGGTATTCTAGTGTAGAGACATGAATTTCGCCCGGTTTTTGAAGCGTTGTATAAAGGAAACAAAAAATATTTTTACGATACATTTTTTTATCATTTGTTTATTGATTTGTTGTTCATACATAAAAAAATTAATAAAAAAAAAATTAAAATTAACAAAGTTACAAGCAGTCAAAGTGGTTGGTCTAAATAAAAGAGGGTGTCCTGGCGTGCATCCTACCAACCCTCCTGGTGATCTGAAAAACAAAAACCAGTCGGATTCTTAATTATTATAGATGTGGCTATTGTTTCATTCTTGGATAAGTTAAAAAAAAAACTTTTTAACAAAATGGCAGCAGTTTGAAAAAAAAATGTTCTTGTTGCATATTTTTCAACAATTCCGAATTTTTTAAAAATACTAAATGAAAAGTTATATTTTCGGGCAAGAACCACACGATAAAGAGATGTATAAAGAACATCCTCTCCAAATTTGAAGTAAATCGGTCTATTAGAACTCGATATATCCTTACCGCCAGCTCGAAAAAAGTAGTTTCGAGAAAAACGCGTTCAGAGTTTTGAGACAAGTTTTCGACAATTTTACTTATATAATGATACAGAATACGTATGTGCATATTTTTAATCAGCGATTCCTGCTAACACGTTGTCAGAGCTAGCACTTCCACTCAGTATAAAGGTTGCCACAAAAGTAACTTAAAATGAAACTAAAAGGACAAAACAGTTTCTATGACCTTCAAAACCAGTTTCTATGACCTTCAATTAACTTGTGAAATAATAGGAATATTAAAAAATCCTTTTAAACGCATATTCTTGAATGTCTAAACTTTGGAAATATGAAAAAAAAAATTTTGATTTTTTCAAAATTCTACACTAGAATACCCCCTTAAGCTGAGTCTGTGTTTATTATTTCAAGAGAAACGGGACAATCTGCAAATATATGCCAAACTGACAAAGCTTCTCTACAAGTTTTGCATTGTTCCAGGGGGGAGGGGGTGTCGTTATTAAAGTAGTGACGGCTAGTGAAAAGAAATGTTCCTACTCGCATCCGAAAAAGTAAAATGCATTCCTCTATGATTAAGTTTTTGTTGTATGGGATTATCAGCTATATGTATGTTGCCTAGAATTTTCAACCTCTTTATTTTCATTAGAATTGAAGATTCTCCGGATAAGCTGAGAGATATTTTGCAGTTCTTGTTAATACGGATAACGAGTCGCTTCTTTTACTGCTGTATCTGCGATCTTATTGCCTTTGATACCTCGTACCTACGCTAAAGATATGTATGTTGACATTGTTAAAAAGTAGAGCAGTGCCTTTTTCATGGAAGAGGGAACGAAGACCTGAGGTTTTTTTGGCGATTCTAAAGGAATACATCTATGTTCCGAAACTAGGGTTATTGATTATAGAGGATATTGAATTTTTCCTGTTTTAGTTTTTCCTACAAAGAATTTCTTATGAAGCTATGTAAAGATATCAAGAGGATAGTTTATATCAGTAATGGCTTTGTCCATTAAATTAACTGCTCTCCTTTGTCCCAGCAATGGCGGATCCAGGGGGGGGGGGGGTCGTAGGGTTCATGACCCCCCTTGAGATATATTTTTTTGTATTTTTCACTTCCCTTCAATTCAAAACTTATCGTATTGAGTAAATGGATATGACCCCCATTATATTTTGAATTATTTATTTTCTTTATATGAAAACAAATTTTGTATTTTACTTATTCCTAAAACTTTCTTGCCAAAAGTACCAGTTTTAAGTAAGGACTTGACCAAGAACATGATATGAATCAGAAATTCAGCCCTATTCCAAAAACTTAGCACAAATTCATCAAATTTTGACCAATGGACGATCTAGGAGGGGGTCATATGAGCCATAAAGCTTATACAGTTAAGTTGTATAAGTAAAGATTTGTTAATAATTTAACGACATTCACCAAAAGGTGGTTTGATGTCAAAAACATTTAATCATTTTTAACGTTAGTAATGCCTTAAATTATTTTCATAAAATTTACCTATTTTCATAAAAAGAGCAAATATTCAGGTTTTATAGAAGACACTTTGAATAAGAGATCGTCAATTTTATATTAAGTTGCCTTTAAATTCCTACGACTTATAGGAACTATATGGCAAGTATTGCATTCGTAAACAATTTAGAATGAAACATAAGATTACGATAGTAGAAAAGTCGAAAAAGTGGGTCCCCCGTTTCCGCCCGTCCGTCTGTCTGTCTGTCCTGACCCCTACAGCCTAAATCATTGTGCCGATTGAAATTAAGGTTTTCAGCCGATTGAAATTAAGGTTTTCAGCCGATTATTTTTTTTCATTTTTCTAATAGGAAAAATAACAGCAGTCCCCATACAATTTTTTTGGTTTAAAATCGAAAATTAGAATTTTTTCAAAAATGAACCGATCGATTTGTTAAAACTTTCTCTTTTTTTTTTCCTAATTCGGCTTTTTTCGACAAGAAAAACATATTTTTCCACAAGTGTACCCCTCATAAAACCGTTATTCTGTTTTTAAGTTTTCTCAAGAACTAATCAACTGATTTTAATAATCTTCTCTTTCAGTGCACGCTCTAGTCTATGGTAAAATTTTCAAATTGATGATGATTTTTGATGATCGAAAATGTCATTATTTTTTTGTTTGATTTTTAAAAAAATAATTATTTTTTTTTACAAAACTTGATATCTAGATTTAAATGTAATATGTGTATTTATAAGCCCTTAATAACTGCATACCAAAAATATTTTAAAGACTATATTTAAAAATTTTAAATATAAAAATTAATTTTAAAATAAAATTAATAAAATTTTCGAAATAAAATTAAGTTAATCTAGGTTTTTTGAGAAATAAAATGTCATTTAAATTTTTGGAAAAAAACTTATTTTGAAGGTACATATTAAAATATAGAAACAAATTTTAAACAGACTTTTTTGAAGAAATTAGCAAGTGTTAGCAAGTTCTAGCGACCCAGTCGAGCATTATATTTCTTTCAAAATTGATTTTCTTTTGAATAAAACTTTTAAGACCTTAGAAAATTAAAGAAATCTACTTTTTGAAGTGCATTTGCTTTAGATGTTCTAGAACTGGGATTTAAACACGAATTTCAAGAATATTAACGTCCCAAAAACAGAAAAAGTGGCACTCTTGTTAAACTAATGGCTAATTGAAAAAAATAATGAAAGTTTCATATATCTAATATATAAAATTTTCCTGTCACAGTGTTAGTTGCCATATTCCTCCGAAACGGCTTAACCAATTTCAATGAAATTTTGCATATACATTCGGTAGGTCTGAGAATAGGTTCTTATCTATTTTTTATATTCCTAAGTGCTATGGTTTAATTGCATTTACATCGTACACGGTGCAACGATCTTACGATAGTATTCAGTGACGCTATTTACAGTGAATCATTGATTGCTATTGAGGATCTTTGCATTATCATTGCCAACTTACCACTCAGTCATTTCGGTATGCATTCACCAAATCGAAATGCATCTGATTTAATAGGCACTGAATTGAATCGTGAAATAAAATACAATACTGTAGAAATGGCAGCGATTGTTGCTCGCAATGTCCCACTAATGAATGAAGAACAAAGAGCCATTTATGACCACATCATGCTCGCAGTTTTGGCAAGACAAGGTGGATTCTTTTTTTATGTACCAGGTGGAACTCGCAAACATTCTTTATTTCGCACTATGACACACAAACATTCACTTGAGGCGTTGAACAAGACATTGAAAGATATAAAAAACAACGACAGACTATTTGTCGGCACTCTGTTAATCCTTTCAGGTGATTCCAGACAAAGATTTCCCGTTACTCCGCGTTCAACGTACGCTGATGAGATCAACGCGTGCTTAAAATCATCGCAACTGAAAGTAAATATGCGTGTTCAAATGCTTTAAGATCCATTCGCTGAAACATTCTAAAAACAACTGTTGATAGATATAGGCGACGGAAAAGTTACTACAGATGAAACTGGATACATAAAATTACCGGTCGATTTCTGCACGATTATTGATTCACAAGATGCTCTCATTGACCAGATATTTCCCGATATTCCCACAGATGTGCCAATTCAATTCAAACGCCTTCAATTTCCAATTATTGGCATTTGCAATAACTATCAATAAGTCTCTAGGCCAAACGATGATTGTCTGCTGCTTACATTTGAGCACTTCATGTTTTTCACACGGACAATTATACGTGGCGTGCTCTCAAGTGAGCAAACCATCCAGTTTGTTTGTATTGGCGAAAGATGGGATCACACAAAATATTGTTCACTCTGTTGCATTAAGGGATTGACATTGTTCTTTTGTAGTAAAATCATAATTAGCGATATGTATATATGTATGTAATTTTAAAGAATTCATTTTAATAAATAAAAAAAATTTGTTTAGTGACTTTTAATTTTAATATTTTATATATTTTATTTTATATTTTATGTATAAAAATATTCTCTAGAAATTATTTATATGACAACACAACGTTTGTCGGGTCAGCTAGTATTAATATAAAAGCTTTGAACCTCTTGAGATTTAAAGTGAATAGAGATTCTGAAACGTGTAATTTGTGAGTGTCACACAAAAGTTTCTTCCCAGCTTATTTGTTTACCTTAAATTGTTTTTTTTTTTTTATATTTAGAGAAGTTATGTACTTCAATTCAAGAACGAAACATTTTTCTCTCTACAATTTTTAAGTTTTGTTGACTCCTTTAAGATCAAAATATTTTCTAGCATCAGCTCAAATCTACGAGTAAGCAGATTGATAGCAATAGTAATAATAGACTCCCGAAAATTGAGTCCGAAAAACCTACGTCAAAAAAAGCTAGACAATTCTTGATATCAGATTCTTTCTCATTTTCTGGGTTTTTGAATTTTTGAAGCGTTTTGAACATTAATAGAAATGGCAACAAAAAAGAATATATTTTTTTTGGAAAAAAGCTACGTTTCAAAACAATTTCTTACTTTTCTGCGTGAAAGCAATAAAAACTCTCTAAACCATTGTGTTTTGCTCTTGAATAGGGCATATTTAGAAAACTGTTGGAATCTTAGAATGCTTTCATATTTAGAAAGTCGACCAAATTATATAGTTAGACTATACCTTGATTGACAACAGTATTCTAAAATAATTTAACAACTAAAGTTGTCACTTTAGCCCTTGAAATGTGTACATTTAATGTTAAGATACACATTATGTTATTTAAATTTTGTTAGCCTCCTTTACAGATCATGAAAGAAAATTTGTAAGCGGTGAGTAAAAACTCGTCTATATATGTTAATTCTATGATACCCCCCCTCCCCATTTAAAATTCTGGATCCGCCCTTGTGCCCCAGTCTATTAATTGATTTATTACCAGTTTCTATTCTAAGAGCTTCTATTGGTGTTGTTCTTACCACTCCTGTAGATGTTCTTTACCATTTATTTATGGATATATATTAATGATCTTTGTAGTATACATTAAGTGTGTGAGGGTTCCTTCGACTAGAGCTTTGATTATTTTAAGGGCAGTTTCAAGATGGTGTCCTTTTCGCCTAGGGCATATTAATTTCAGAGCGTTGTTTCGATTCTTCAGTTTGTTGATGATACTTTTAACGTGAATGTCCCATTTCAGATTGCCACTGAAGGTTACTCCAAGCACTTTTAGTTCTTCTTTGAGACTGATTGTAGAGTTGTGAATTGTTGAGGAGTCAACGAGAATTTCTGTTTTTGGCAAAAATGAAGAGTCTTAATTTTGTAAGGTGGAATAAACTCTCCTGTTTTTTTGGTCCAATTATAGATTTCAGAGTCAGCTAATTTTAAGATTGTGTTAACAATTAATGGATTTCCTGAAGCTACCATTAAAACATTGTCTATATGGACGCCAACAAAATCTAGTCTGAATTTCAGTTGAACAAGCAATTAATAATTAAAATTTCAGTGTCAAAAACACTATTTTTGATTGTATAAAATTATTAAATATTCAACTTGACACTTACATATATATATTTTTCAGTAAATTTTTGTTGAACTAAGTTGATTTCCATTTTATTTTTAAAAAATCTTTTTGACACATTTTGATAATATTACCTGTTAACAAAATTGACTTTAAATCGATATCTTTCCTGGTTCTTGAGAGAGATATGCCAAACGAAAAAATGTATCCCGAACGTCCGGGCACAAATAGACACATCCGTCTTCCTAAACACCCCGGATATAGATTTAAGTGACCTCAAAACACTGAGGAATGTCAAAATTCAGACAGATTACTATAAATAATTGTAATGATAATAATAAAATAACTGGTGTAGTTCACTCTGGAGTCTGAGTGTTTGTTTTAATTGTATTCCTTATAGTTTGTATTTAATTCTGCTTTTACTCAGTTTTTGTTTGTCATTATCCACTTCCATATACCTTTCACTACCTGTAGTAAATACTTCAATATAATGTTCATTTCAAAACTCTCAAAACTTGTTCAATATATTTATGCTTTTAAGTTCTTTTCTTTGATCAATCAAAATAGCAGTTTATTCAAAGTTTTAATGTTGTTTTTCGATACATTTTCAAACTAAAACTTTATCAAAACGCAAATATAATGTCATTTTCAAAATTCCCTATGTCAACTTATTCCCTACACAATAAATAAATAGTCTGTGATGCTAAATTGTATTCTTAGGACAAACTTTTTGCCAAAGCATATTTATATTGAATTCTCCGAAAATACAAATATTTTTGCTCGTCCCTTAATATATCACTTATATTTCGCAGGATAACAAAGCAATTTCCTAGAAATAGAAACATGTACCACCGCGCCATCATCAAGAACGATAGCCAATTTTACCGCCACCGACACTGACACCGCCCCATTCTCTCCCACCAAAACGCACCATCTGTGATATCTCCCACGACAAAATGTCGCCACGCAATCTTCTCATTTCCGTTTGTTGTCCCATTAAATCTTTAAAGGAGAGCTGAAAAAAAAAGAAAAACATAAAATTTCCAACTCATTAAAAATTTACTAAAAAAAAATATCAAAAGGGAGACGAAAAACTCTTCTAATTAAGGTCGAAACACAAGAAAGAAAAGTAAAAAAAACAACAACAACAAAGGCAAAGAAAAACATAAGTACAAATATCGCACCAGAAAACATTAACCATTTAAAGATTTAAATTAAACACAAACAAGGAAAAACAATTTTCTCCAAAATCCATATCCCCCCCTAGCGTTGGGTGGGTTTTGCACCCGGGTGGGTGTAGGACGACACACGTGTGCCTGTGCGTTGGAAAAGTTTTCATGTTTTTTTTTCTTTGTTTCCTTCTTCAGTTTTCCATTTTTCTTATCGTTTCTTTTTTTAATAACATTTTAATTGTCCTTATGGCCTTGCGAAAGTTCGTCTGCTGCTTCCTTTTTCGTTTTGTCTTTTCTTCTGGAGTCCCATTTTCATCTCTGCCAATAGATTCTATGTGCACAGAGAAACAGATACACAAAGACACACCACCACCTGTTATTATTGCACATCATCCTCCTTTTCATTTCGTTTATCCATTAGCTCCCCGGTTATGTCATTTCAATCTCCCAACTTATTCCAAACCCCTTAACACTCATACTTCATGTGATTCTTCTTTTCCTAACGTTTTTCTTTTCGATTTTATTTCATCTCATGAGCGATCGATATACATATATGTACAAACATACACCTACGTTAAGTCAAAATATTCCTAAAGGCTTGTTATGCATTCACAAGAAAAACCTACCAAAAACGAGAGGGTTTGAATCAAGCAATAGATATATTAAACTTTAAAGACCCTTAAATCAATGATTTGTCTTTGAAATATCGAGGAAAAGTAAACTTTTTGTAAAAGGTCAGCAAATCGGGTTTAAAAGGTCAGTGGGTTTCATTAAATGGTCAGTCAAACTTTTTCTGTTATGAATTTTTAAAGTTCTTTCCAATACACATTGAGCCTGCCATATGACATCACTTTGCAGAATATCAAAAAAAGGAACGCCATCTTCTGGTCAGATCAATAAATTGGTAATGAAAGGTCAATTTATTTTAATAATTATTGGTTTTCTATTACCAATTTTTTTTTTTAAGAATTTGAAAGTTTGTGTTAAAGGTCATTATGTAGACATTATGGCTTAAGGCACTCATATTGTGCGTTGAAAAGTAATACTCAATAAAAAGGGCAATAAGACGCAATAACAAAAGGTCAATAAGTTACACTTTATAAGATAAGAATCATATAAAGTTGCTTATGATTTTAGAATGCTTTTCAGGGTACAGGTCCAATCTCTTGTATCCGGCCACAATTATTGTAAAATGGAAACACTGTACTGATAAGAAATTAAATTATTTAAAATTTGACTTGTCAGGATACGAATTTCAGATATTTTATGTGATTGGAAAATGCTGATCATCTCTTGTCGAGATGGAGGAGCAGTTTAAAATGCACTCTATGATGTGGGTGCCGTGTCATAGACACATTCCCGAAAATTGCAAAGCTTACGAATTTGCCAAAAATAGAACAACTTTACCTTCGATGGACATCAAGTCCATACCTGTAGCAACTTGTAAACTTATGCTAAGACATGATACCATAAAGAAAACAGACCATATATGTATGCACTAATACAACCACTTGTTGGTCAACTAAACTTAATTGGGCAATGGTCCAAGCTACTCATCTACTGTCAAAGAAAGACGAGAGAGTCTTAAGGTGTGTGTCCATTTGAGAGTACTTCTGCTAGTTAACTCTCGAGAGCAACTCTCGGGAGACTGTCCATTTGAGAGCCAAATTTTAGAAATTTTGTTATCGCGAGCTCGCTGCTAGAATATTGAGAGTTTTCTTGCTGAGGGTACTCTCATAATCGTGTCCACTTGATAGATTTCTTCTACTAGCATATTATCAGTTGGCCATGTATTCTTACAAGCGAAGGGTTGCAGCTGCTTTAATTATTGTTTTGTGGCTGATGATGCGTTCGCGATGACTAACTTTATATTAAAGCCGTATCCGTTTCGCAACCAACCAGCACCTGAACGTATTTTCAACTATTGGCTGAGCAGGGCTTCGGAATTGTTGCAAATCGTTTTAGGGTTCTTAGAAAACCGATGAATCTAAATCCTAAACGAACAAGAGATGTGGTTATGGCTATCGGTATCCCGCACAATTTCTTGCTATCTAAAAACGAACCATACTGCTTGAGCACGGGCATGGTTGTTTCTGAACAACCAGAAACTCATGATTTAGTCTATGGAAGCTGGCGTTTAGAGAATAGTGTGTCAAATTCTTTTTTTGATCTTGAAAATGGCACAAGGCATAACTATAGTCTTTCTCAAAAAGATGTTAGGGAAAAAGATGTTGCGAGGCATTTTATTTGAAAATACACTTCGTGTTATATGGATAGGGACAAGCTTTTTTCGTTTTTTATTTGACGTTATTTTTCAAACCCTTCGGCTTTTTGGAAAAATGGTATGTATTAAGTCTATAGGTCTTAAGTTGATAAATACAAGTTGTATGGCAGTTTTTCCGAAGACGGTCATAAAAATTACCTTTTTTTTTGTTTCACATGAATAGGGACAAGATTAAAAGTAAAGAAAATAAGAAAAATTGATTTAAATAATTTTAGTAATGTGTGCTACCTTCTGATTTCTTAATTAATTCAAGTAACCTGTATTGTATGGATTCATAGAGTGCTGTCAGATTATTGAACGAAATTTGGACCCAGTACCGTTTTATGGCTGCAATTATCTCTTCGGTTTGTTGGTATTGTCTTCCTCCTTTGTAGACTTTTCTTGAAAGCCATCCCCACACGTTTTATATGAAGTTGAAGTCAGGAGAATATGGGAAATGGTAGCCATGGTAATATGTAGGCTCACATTTTGCCCCTTATTCCAGGCTTTTGTTGTGCGGTTTGTATTGATGCATTATCTTGTTGGAAAGTCCATCGTTGTCCACCAAATAATTTAGAAAACTGCGGAAAAGCTTGTTCCAGAATCGATTGGTAAGTGATTGCCGTCATTTTAGAGCTTCGAAAATCCAGCTTCACGGTCCCGTAATAGGTGATTGCTCCCCATACCATTACACTACATCCTTTGCTGTACCTTTTTTTTAAGATAGAATTCTTCCTTTCTTTAATCATGAAAATATCAGCTACATCCATCTCGGTAAGCTCTAATTTGGCCTATTTCCAAAAAACTTAAGAGTCTGAAAAATAACGTCAAGTAAAAAACAAACGAAAAAATCTTGTCCTTATCCATGTGACACGAAGTGTATATAAACAAAAATGAAAATGTCAATATGCTTAAGTAAATCAATCAAGATCTTGATATTTTGCTTATGTTCAAAATGCTACCACCCAACAGATAACGAAAGCTCTACTTAACCCGAATCAACTCCTTTGAAATAGATTAGGTACTATGTTTTGTATGAAATGGCTCTCCTGCTAAAGCATTTTATTTTTTCACCTCTACAAGCCGTTTTTTTAAAGGTTTAAGTCACATTGTACTAGGATTGGTGTAGAATATATCTTAACCCTGTTTCTAACTAAACAGAGCTTCTAAATTCTTTATGAAAATCAGCTGTGTCTAACCTAAATGTTAAATTTAGACAACAGCTTAAATAGACTCGGGTTTAAAATATGACTTTTTCTCAAGATAATAAAGTATCATTTTTTAATAATATGTTAAATTTTTCAAAACAAAATCACCAGGTTTCAAAAAATTCCTTGGTCAGATACGACTTTAGATATTTTTGTTAATTTATAAAAAGTGACTTCACAATGACTTAGATTATAAATAAAATAAAAAAACTACAAATGTGTGAAATATTAGTGCAAATATTAATTCTCAAAATGATAAAATGTATTTAAAGTTTTTTAAAAAAAACCTTGAACCTAAAACACTTCTAAAATCAGTTTTCATTTGTTTGTTGAATTTAAAAAGAACAAAAATATATTAAAATTTAATAAAATAGTTTTAATATCCAATAAGCGGTCCGATTTTTCTAATTGAACATTTTGAAATTTCTCGACGTTTCAAGGTCCATGTTTTTTTATTTTATTTTTTTTTTATATTTTTTTGTGTTTTTTGTGTATTTTTTTTTTGTGCCATCAAGCCTATTCTACTTAAAACTAAACCCTAAAACTATAAAACAAGTATGTAAGCCGGCCAAGGCTTAAAACCCCATCCCGACTACCCACAATCAAGTGTCGATTGAATCCACCAAAACTGCTTCACCCTATCAGTTCGCTCCCGTTCGGACACAGCCCTACTGAACCGAAGGAGCTCTGCTCCGCCTTGTGCCATGACGTCCCGATTGTACAGGAGTCGCCTATCCACGGTTCGTCGTCTGACGTGGTAGATTAGCGGAACTGCCAATCTATCCTGTATCAGACCACATCTGTCTAAAAAGAGGTATGCCTCTGGTGGAATGAAGTGCGCTCAAGCGTGCACTCTCAAAATACTCGTCGTTCGGATAGAACGCCCCGAAAATTAAATTGTTGGTCGAAGACATAGCTCTTGCAATGTGACCTTGAACGAGTTTTATCACGAAATTGTCAATTCTGTTGATTCGCGCCCGTTGTATAGGACCTCGTTAGAATAGTAATGCAGGTCTCAATGATTTCTGTGGGAATTTAACTGGCTGCTCTGATAGCAACATAGACTCAAATGCCTATATACATGGTTACAAACCTGATTCTTCACATTCTGAGAATTCGTTTGTATCCAAAAGAATGAACAGAAAGAACTCTAAGGAAACTCTCAGGCTTTAAAAGGTGAGTTTCCTCATTAGTCAAGTTTCTGATCAGTTCAAAAAACCTTGTCCTGAAATGTTCCTATTTGCAAAAACTATCATACAAAAGTAATCTCCGAAAGGTAGTAATGGTTGGACATTTTTAAAAAACCTTTTATTTTTAAGTTTAAAAGTTAAAGCCAATTTAATTGCGGTACATTTTTGTTTTAATCCAGGAACATAACTCCTACTATACTTAAGATCATAAACGGGACGTATTTTCTTTCGTACTCATTCAGTTGCTAGATTACTAACAAATATTCACATCAAAAATCAGCTGGCTCGAATTGAATGCATCTTACATATGTTCTCACCAGATTATTTTTTAACGCTGGCGAAACCATTGTTCAATGTTTTCCATCTGTATAACCTATTCCTAAGAACGATCAATGCTCCTCTCCCTCTAACTATCGTCCAGTTGCATTTACATTTTTATATCTAAGCTCTGAATTGTGGCCATCTCAAGGCTTATGTCAGCTTGATTACACAAATGTTTACACTTAATTCCTCACTATCAGTAGAGTTGGCAACAAGCTCTCTGATAGCCATTATGTTAACACTTATATGCCCCAGGGTTCCGTTTTGTCTCCGACACTCTTTCTCATTTTCATAAATGATTTTTTAGTGAAAGTTCTAAATCCCGGTAAATTGTCTTAGTTTTTCAAATCTGTTTTTGATTATTCTTTTTAACTTCCCATAGGAAGTTATTATTGTAATGGGTCCGATTTGTCGAATTGAAAATTTTGACATTTCTCGACGTTTCAAGGTCCCTAGAGTCGAAATAAAAGATTTTTAGAAAGATGTCTGTGCGTGAGTGTGTACGTACGTTCGTACGTCGTCCATAGCTCAAGAACCAGAAGAGATATCGACTTCAAATAAATGTGTGTATACAGACAATAAGGCAGATAGATGCAGAAAGGGCTCTCAAGAAAATTGCGTGGGTGGTTTTTTTTACCATAGCAGTTTAAAAAAAAAAGTTACAATTTTATTTAAACCTAAATATCTCATGAACCAATGACGCTAGAGACTTGAATTAAATTTTATATTATTTATTGTAACGTGATACAAAACAGTTATATTTTCGAAAAAAATCCAATTAACGGTTTTTTTATAAATCAAAAAAACTGAACAACAACAATTTGGCACCTCGAAAATTTTACGACTAATATATAATTTCATCTCCAAAACAATTTTGTGCAACGAAAACTAGTGTTTTTGACATCTGAGAAAAATCTAATTGACAGTTTTTTTTACAAAAAATAAAAACCTAAAAAAAAAATTTATAAAAGTTGGTAAAAATTGATTTTCGACTCAAATATCTTTACAAAAATTTGAGATAATGGCTTCTAACTAATTTTATCTTATAAGAAATATTGTTTTCAACATTCGATACAATTTTGAGAAAAATTGAATTGACAGTATTTTTTTACAAAAATAAAAACCTAAACAAAAAATACTAAAACTTGGTAAAAATTTACTTTCTTCAAACTTATTTTATTTCACAGAAAATATTGTTTTCGACATTCATTAATTTGTTGATAAAAATCCAACAGTCCGTTTTTTCATAAAAAAATAAAATCTACAAAATATAGTCCTAAAATTTGGTAAAAATTGATATATACAGACAAACTTTTAAGCAAATCGACAGACAGGATGGGAAGTTATCAGTGTGGGTCGCATCGCAGCCTCTTTTTATTGTTTGATTTTGGAAATCATAAGGCAACAAAAATGTTAAGCTCATTAACAGCTGGGCTTGATAACATTGTTCAGTAGAGAATCTATTGTCTCTGAAAGCCTGAAATGCATAAACTCTTTCTCTGGTCATATTTGTTTAATTACTCAAAATAAAAGGTAATCATAGTTCTGAAAGTACCTTGCTTCCTTTTATAATAAAACTTCATAAATCAGCAAGTTTATGAAACCTCACAATGAACTTTATTGTTCACATCATCATCTTCACTGTTCATTCACTGTTGACCCATCAAACAGAAATCTGAGTGAAAAATCATGAAACTATACACCTAGAGAAAAATCGAAATGGATCACATGGGAAAATAGTTTCCATTCGAAGTTTTCCCCGGTATGTTTTTCAATTTTTCTTCCATGTTTTTAGTTTTTTAGTTTTTGAGTTTTGTTTTTAGTTTTCTGTGAAATGTACCAGGAAAAGTTTTAAGGTTTTTGTTGAAAGCATTCCGCGGTGAAATTGAAATTTGGTGAGAATTCATTTTCTCCGGGGCTAGATGAGTGTTCTGCTGGTGGTATTATTCTTTTGGATAGCATTCTCGTTTTCTTTTTCGACAGCGATGATCTTCATCGCCATCACTATTTCACTTCCGGTTTCACAACCTCCACCCGACACCACCACCGCCACCATGTCGGCCATCAACATGAACTCTGTCGGTGAAATAGATGACACCGTCACAGTGCGAAATAAACTTTTACTGTATCGAAATTCAATTTTGGGTTTCGTCATTGGGTTTTTAAGAGACAACGAAAACGAGACTGAAGGTAAGAGTTCGAGGCTGACGGTGGGTGCTGGGATTGGGAACAGTTTTTGAGGAGTTTCGTTGTTCGTTGAACATCCTCGGTATAGGAATTCCCATTGCGGAAGAAGTTTGGAAAATTGGAAAACTGTAATGGATGGGAAGTGTTCTTAGGAGTTGTTTCTCGCGCCAAAGATGTACCATACACTCGAAAATTTCCAACTTTGGTGATGACACCAATGACGGGAGACTGAGTGCGATTCCAGAACCGAGAAGAAAATGTTCAACAATGTTGCTGCAAGAAATTCAATTATTGTCAATTTTTTTCTTTTATTTCTTTTCATTCATGCGATGGTACAGTTCTAAAATAATAGAAGAAGAAGAGAAGAATTTGTGGAACAAAGGTCTTTATTATAAAGGTACTTTGTTGTTTGCTATTTTCTCAGGAGGGTACTTAAGATTTATTTTAATCTATTAATGAAGAACCATTTGGGAAATCTTAAACTTTTTTACAATTCAAATAAGTTAAAGGAATCAAGGTAAGACAAGAATAAGTAGAAGTAAGAGTAGAGTGAAATTCTGGTCGAAGAAATTGCAGGATATTAAATTATTTTGGCTATCGAGGTTTTTTGAGTAACTGATGTCTGTCTTGAGGGTAAGCATAAGTTCTCTATTTACTTTATTTTATCTGAATAAAGGTATAGGTATTGAGGTAACTTAACCTACAGTCCTTCTTTAACTAATTTCTTCAAAGGCCTCTGGTAACATTATTTTAATCTCATCTCTTTTGGTAAAGTTTTTTGAGTTAAGTAGAGTGTTGCTATGGGGTGTTGGTTTTTCTTTTACGTTCAGAGTGAAGGTTAGTTTAAAATTGTTGAAAGTCTTTTGGTATTGAATAAATACTCAGATAAGAAACTTTTAATTTTAATTGAGGATTCTTGAACAGCTTTTTATTTTGATATACCAGGAGATAGTAAGAAATGTGTTAACTCGTTATTTTTTTTTTTTTTTTGAATTATTAAATTCCATATTTTAGTGTTTCTTTTTGTTCTTTATATATTTTGAATACTTGTTCTTAAATCTGAAAGTAATGCAGCTTTACTCCGTATTGAAAATACATTTTTTCAGTGCTTACGTTGAAATACAAAGCTAAAGAGCTTAAATTTTCAAAGATTCTAAAACTTTGGCGAAGTAAAAAAACTAACATCTTGTGTTTGACCTAATTTTTGTCGATTTTAAAATTTTGACTTTTTTTTAAACTTGAAGGTCTCAACAATTTAAATGTATCGTAACGTTCGGGGTACATTTTTTCGTTTTCTATATCTTAATAACGAGTAGAGATATCTACGAGTATTTACTTAATGTAGAGCTACAATGCTCACCTCACACTCACTTAACAATCCTCCCCGTCTAACTTGTCCATGTTGGTAAGATGGACCTGGATTCGGTCCTGGATTCATACAACAAGTCTCTCCATTTATCCCGATCGCGAGCCGAAGCCTGAGATTTCGTACCGCCTGTTTGATCTGGGTGAAGGAATCGTGTACAGATTGTTCGATTCTCCCCATAATGTCAATGTCGTCTGCGTAAACCAGTCTATGGCAGGTGCTGGTCACACTGGTCCCTCTTGTTAACGTGCCAGAGTCACGGATTGCTTTCTCCCACTCTTCTTGTTTCGTAAGACGTCCATTTCGACTCGAACCTGATCATTGATTGAAATACGTCTTCGTAAGGCAATCTGCCCTCGGAACACCATAACAACCGAACACCATACATCCGAGTCGATATTGGGATCACGGTACGTTCGTACCCTCATCAGGCTCGAGTGGTGGCGGCCGGCGGCGGTCTCTCAACACGTGGTCATTCTTGATATGAATGACTTCATCAGATGGTACCCAGGTGTTTTTGTATATATCTTTACGCGTGAACCTATTACTCGTAACGACCAAGTTTTTCGATGCTGCCAATTTTATGACTCGAAGTTCGTTGTTATTAGTGCACAAACTATAAACTAAGGGTTCTTGCGTACTGCCTGAAATCACCAAGAATGGGTTTCTTCTTTGAGAGCCCTTTCAACTTGCTCGTAGTAAGTCCCTTTTTCTTCGTCAGGGGTTTCCTCCATAGGCCCCAGAACGTTTATGTTCTGAAATTTGCCTCGCACGTGAAGTGTACATAACCTTTCGCTTATAGCGTCAAATACGATAATAGTAAATTTCACTTTCTTGCTGACAAGGAAGTCCTGTGCACATGGTCTTTTGCATGACAGTTCTAAAATACGTCACATTCTTTTTTCTGTAAAACACCACTCCCTGACCATCGTATCTCTTGTATCGCTGTTATGTCAGACTTGTACTTTGACATGGTATCGGCTAGCTGCTCTGCAGTTCGAGCTCTTTAGAGCGATCTTACGTTCCATGAGAAAGTTCGTAAATTATTGTTTCGTTTTCGTTACCGTGGTTGTCGTCGTGAAATCAGTCAATTTCCGAGGTTTGTTGTTGGTCTTGTAATGAGATTTTTTTACAGGACAGGTTATCAGCCTTTCGCTAACATGACGAAATAGCCTGACCATATTAGAGAAAAATGTTGGGGTCTGTTTCTAGCGACGGCCACGAAGAGGTCACATTTCCACCATCCGCAAATAGTTACGGCACGTGCACCATGAACTGATCCTTCCATGCCCTCAGCACTAGCTTCGGCTCTTCAATGATTGCAGACATTTGCGAGTATTTAAAATAAATTTAGTTTAACACATTGAAAAAAATACAACAAGGACTTTTAGAAGAATTCAGCGCATGTTTTTAATCATTTAAATTTTATAAGTCTTGAAATGATTTGAAACAAATTTATTTCTATTATTTTGAGAGTTTATACTAGAGCATCTTTTCAGAGCAAAATTTTATTTTGAAAATGAACAAATTTTAAGTTTAAGACACTAACAGCCCTATTTATCAAGAAATTTTGAAGCCATCGGAACTTTAGGTTAGGTTGAGGTTTTGCCAGTTGATGTGTTTACCGTCACATTAGATCAATACAGATCCATTGTGATACTTGTGAGTATTGCTACTCAAGTTAATAAGAAAAAAACCTATGTGTTCAGTTAGTCAAGCCATTTAGAGCCTTTGACGAAGTTCAAAATGTTAGTACCTGGCGTACTAGAGAGTTCTTTTAAATCCCCGAAGAAATAGTTGCCAAGCAGTTCCTTCCTTTGATGGGAGAGTGCGGGACAGTGACACAGAAAGTGAGAAGTGTCTTCATGCACCTCCTCTGCATAGAGCATCTGAACTTGGGCCCAGCAGAGTCTAATTTTGTGCTGTGCGCTAAGAACCTTAAGCTCTTCGCGGCAGCATGAAACAAGCTTTGATTTTACCTCAGTTGCAGTAATCGCTTTTATTGCCGCTTGGCTATCAATGTAAAAGGTGATATCAGCTCGTGGTATCGCCATCATTGATACCTTTTTAGCAGCTGTTGTCACTGCCAGGACCATTTTAGAGCCATCAGTATAGATATAGCTATTGACGACTCACTGGAGTATGGTATATTATCTATCCATTCCTCTCTGCTTGGGATGGCAGCCTGGAATGGTTTATGAAAATCAAGTCCGGGTATTTTATAGTCTGTTGTAGTACTATGACCCATAACTTTATGAAGGATCTGGGCATTTCCTATGGAAATGTTTATCCAGACTTTAGTTTGACTAAGTCTCAGGGCACTTTTGGCCGCAGATTCTTGAACAAGGAGGTCTAGGGGAATAAGATTGAATATAACTTCGAGTCCCGCAGTTGGAGTGGATCTCATTGCTCCCGTAATGCCAGTGCACCCAAGTCTTTGAACTTTTGTCAAAGTTTTCAGGTTCGTGCTCTTTTCTAAAGCTTTCCACCATACCAAATTATCATAGGTTAGTATTGATCTAATTATTGCCAAATACATCGATCTGATAATTTTAGGGTTTGGTCCCCAGGTTTTCCCGAAAATTCTATTGCAGGAGTAAAAGGCAATTGATGCCTTTTTTGAATCTATCTTTGGTGTTCCGGCCCCAGTTTAACTTTAAAATACCTCTAAGTAACACTTAAGTACGAAATCGGTTTCTATATATTTTCTCATTGAAGTTACTTTACTTAAACGTCATCCTTTGCGCTTAGATGTCATTTAAAGCTATATTAAAATTAATTTTTATATATCAACTGTCATCTTTTGAATTTTTGAAGTTTGAAATTATTTTCTTTCTGTCGTTATCTCAAATATTAAATGACAATGGGCTTTAATTTAATTGTATTTATCAATGGATTTAATGTTTTGAATACTTTAGTTTAAAATACAAAATGGGCACCAAAAATCTATTAAACTCAATAAAACCCCATGGATCTAGAAAAAGTTTCTTTCCGACGAAAGTTCAAAGTGATAAACCTTGTGCGTTCCCATCTTAAGGGTTCAACTAGAAGTAGTCACATCTGTGCTGATCTCCAAACAATGAATTCCATAAGATTAGGGCCGAAATGACGTATATAAATGTATGACGTGTTTTCTTCTACTTTCCACTATAGGGAAAATTTTGGAAAATCATAAGCATTTCTGTAGAAGCGAAATGATGAAGTATATAGAGACCACTATTTGTTAATACTGATGAAGGCAATGCATAGACTCCAACATTATGTTTATTAAAGTACTAAATCCTCAAACCCGTTCTGAAGACCTAACAAAATCTTATCTTCCGTACCATTTACAAAAATGACCCACTTGGGCCTATGTGCACTTTTTTACTTTATTGATTTCTGCTCCTTTTGTTTTGACCATTACGATAATTTAGTGTTTGCTCCACATTAATAAAGTAGTAGAAAACCGACTTCTAGCCTATCAAAGTTCTAAGTTCGAAACCAATAAAGTGTTTAACGAGAAAATTAATTTAAAATTCAAAAGTGCACAATAATACACTTAAAAAAACAATAAATGAAAAACCGCGTATTGCAAACATTTGGAAAACAAGTGAACAACCTACAACATAACTAAAATTTGACTATATAAAATTGTAATCAAATTCTTCATTAATATATCAGGAGCAAAAATCCCTTTAAGGCCTTTTTGCATAGCACATTCAAAAGTATTATAAATATGAGTTAATTTTTGACCACACACAGCACCAACTTTCTCCCCCAAACCCAACCTATAGCCTCTGTGTTTTTTAAAAATACCATCGGGTTTATACATATATGCTTGTAAAACAAAAGCAGCCAAAGGCCAAAAGTCCTCACGTAATTAAATCTCTTTGATCATATATTCCTTCATATACATACACGACCTGAACGAACATACATACATATATGACACGGATTTAACTTGCGTTCCAAAGCACTCATTGTTACTGCAGGCGGACTACTGCCACTGCACCTTTGGGCTAAAATCCGAAATGAAAATATTTACAATACAACTCAGAAAAAGGACCTTTTGCTTTTATGTCCAGGTGTGCTTTGACATTCAAGTAAGAGACTTACGAGTAATATTGTTGTTGTTTTTTTTGTGTGTTGTTGTTGTTTTTGTTTTTGTTGTTGCAGGTTTATTTTATTTTGAACGGAACTCTGAAAATTCCATTGTATCCTATTTGAGAGCACACCCGGGGTACAGGTCATGGTTTTGTGGTAACGTAACGAGTATAGTCGTCACAGTCTACAGTACCTTCAAACACACACAAACCCACTTCCAATCATATAAATCCTCATACATACAGTTGTGGTAATATAATTAAGTCACTGACATTGGATATATATTTTTTCTTAAAAATTAAAAATATTGATTTTGAAACCAATATTTTTACAACATTATTTAAGGAATTTCGCGGGTGGATTTTGGCGCCCCGTGGGGGCCATTTTGTTTTGGTGACATTACACGATTGAAAAGCATGTTCAAATGATAAAACTTTATTATCAAAATGTGTGTTCGTTAACGCAAACGTTGCGAGCATTGCGCCCATTTTACGATAGAGGTGGTGGCCAAATTTGAGACAACCGGTTCAGTAAACAATCAGCCAACACCCGTACGTTCAAGGAACGCAAAATCGGCTGATAACATCGCCACGGTCCGTGAAAGTGTACACCAGAACCCGAGGCAGTTTATTCTTTGCCGTGCCAATAACTCGGTCTTTCGTAGACTTCAACTTGCGTCGGGACTTGGGCCTACACCCCTATAAGATCCAAATGACTCAAGAGTTCAAAGTTCATGACCATAGACAACGCCGTTTATGGTACTACACCAACCCACGCGAGGTTCACCAGGTTATAATGCTTATGCAACTAACCCTTTTGGCGAATAACTTCTGCACATTTTTTCACCGCTGTTTTCAGTCATAATAATCTGACGAAATGTTTTTATATTTTATGTGGCTTATTTCTACGACCACAACTGTTTTAAGTGAAAACCACACATGAAAGAAAATAAATTGAAATAAAAAAAAAAAAACAATATAAAAATACCCGTTATCAATTTAAGGACAATAATAATCAATTTGCAGTTGTAACAAAGAGAATTTCCTTCGAGTGGCCAATGCATGGCGAAATTATGAAATCCTGCACGACCGCCACACATAGCGACAGAGTTGAAGCTACAGCAAGTTCCTTTGATAATAAAAAGCTCTCCTAAGTCCTAAACTCTTCTATGTACTTCGTCATCCTGGTGATTTTAGATTAATATTGTTTTTTGTGATTTTTTTCCTGAATCAGGGTGAAAGGGGGGGGGGATGTGTGGAAGGGGTAAATAAACTTTTAAAACTACTCGAGAGTCGCCGGATTCAGTTCAGACCTTCTGCCTCTGCATCATGATGGCAAGGCAATGCAATAAAGTTTTTGCTAAGCAGAGCGAACAAGCGGTGGCGATGGCGACTACGAACGACCGACTAAGGGCACTCAAAAAGGACATTTGGTGTGTCCTTCTATCCTGGCGCTTGCTTTTATTTTCAACAATATTTTTTTTTCTTTCTTTGTTCCTTATTTGTGAACATATGTCAGCCAATTAAGGATAAAATAGGGTTGGGATTTGAGAAAGTTTTGCTAAAAACTTCTTCTGTTATCGGTGGCAGTCGTGGTGCTGATGGCAACTCCTTTGCGATGGGATTTGGCAGCAGCGGCGGCGGCGACGCTTCTGTGCGTTTGCTGTACGTCGTGTACACATGTTTGTTATTGTCGCTGCTACAAGAAGCAAGGACATTCATGGTGAATTTAAATCTTCCACAACATATGACGGTTAAATAAATGTTTTCCGTCAACACCAAACCATCAAGCAGAACCAGAAGCCGAACCAGAACCAGACTATAAGAACCCAAAGCTATCCCATTGAGTTTTTCAATCAATTGATTTCACCTTCCGCTCTCCAGAGGGCGAAAAAATGTCAGGATTTATTTATATATTCCGTTTCTTTCTTTTTTGTTCTGTGTTTTTATTATTCGAAAATGTGAGTCGTTTGGTTGTTGAGAATTCCTCTTTTATTGCCAGTCGTGCGCTTAAGCATGTCCTGGAGGACCATTACACATTTTAAATATTCGAAAAATTCAATTACACAATCCATTCGGGATCAAAAAGGCGACCCTAAGACTTTACAAATTAAATCCTAGAGGTGGTGGTGTGTATGTTTTGTGTGTTTTCAATGTCAGGGATTTAAATTGAGGTTAAATATGCCAATGGCTAAAGTTATGCTGCTTTTGCCTTTGCCTTTGCCTTATATGTATATGTAGGTATACCACCAGTCTTTTTTGGAGGTGATTTAATTCCGGTAATCCTTCGCCGCGTAGTGCGGAATGTTCTCAATTTATACAAAAATATAAAAATACCAATATCTGAAATTCCTAGGTCTTTTGATTCATCTAATAATTCTTTAAGCCTTCTTTTCCGCCTATGATACCTTTCTGACTATGCTATGGAAGGTAGGTAGGTATTCGAGTTGGAATTCAGAAAATTGAATTGGAATACAAAGAGTACTAAGGCAGATGGCAGGTATTTTTGAAATGCTGAAACGATGAGATGGTTGCTTTTCTATGTTTGTTTTTTTTTTTTGACCAAATAAAAAGGCTTCAGGGAACAAGTTGGTAGGAAATGTTTTTTTTGAAATTAATTTAAATTGCGTGCAAGATACAGGTAGAAAATGTAAACCTAGGTATGTATAGGACGTTACTTGTTATTATAAGCTCTGCTAGCAAGTATAGTCAAGGTACCTATATTGGATTGGAAAAAGGGTCACAACCAAAGGGACTTAAGCGATTACTTTGAGCGTAATATAAAAGCTCAATTATGTAATTTATTTTCAATTTAAGGCTATTATTGAGCGATTAATAGAGTAATATACATACGTAGTTGTGTAGCTTGCCTATGATATGCCTATGCCTTGTATGTAAGCACGTGCGGGGAAAATTTAATTTTGTAAATCGTTAGACCCTAAGGAAAATACACAAATATTTAATTGATTCTGATTTAATAATAATAAAAATTCTTATAGTAAAAGGGTATTAAAATGGGTATGGACAAATCACGCGAAGAGTTTGATATCTAACCTTCCATACCCCCATTTTCAACCTCTAAAACCTGTCGTCCTTTTGTAAATTCGTTAGCTCACGAAAGGAGACAGTTTTTAAGTTAGTATAAAGGTATTTCTATTTAAGAAATATGTAATCAATTCTTGTAATTAGTCCTGCTTACAGATGTTTCATACTTTATACTAAAGTTTCGAACGAGCCCAAAGGGTAGACAAATTGCTTTCATTGGCTGGAAAAACTTATCACAAAGTATTGTTTTTTGAAAATTTCTAATATCGGATGGTTCTACAAAAAAGGTTTGTTAACTACACATACTGAAAAATAAAAGTGTCTGGTTTAGAAAAAGCAGTTTTTAAATTTATTCCATACATTTCTTGAAATAGGAATGGAATGGCCTAATCGGTTAAGAAATAAAGCTATTGTAAAAATATCACCTGTCTCCACCATCGTTTCAAGCCCGAACTTTGAAAGCGTTTTCTTGATGTATGTTTTAATTCGACAACATATAGTTAAAGTGCATATTTAATAACACCACATGAGGACCTACTTGAATGCATAGCACCATAAACCCATGAGAACAATTATTAGTACAAAATTTACCCAACAAACCGAAAGAAACCCGGTGATTCTTATACTTTTGAAAAGAGGTGTTTAAATGATGGACAAACGAGAATGAACAAAATCGCGGTTGATAAGATAAATTATATCACTCTATGAACATTTCAAGTCTTTTCCGACTTTTCTTTCTTACTGCATTCAAAATATATGAAACATAATAATGTTGGACGCTGAGGTTGCTACACAACTAATTTTTTAGTTCAAAGAATTGGGATAGCAAATAAGTGTTATTCAAGCAAACTTAGAACTCATTTTGATTGTTATTATCTTCTCGAATTTCTGTACTCAAGAACTATAGACAACATAAAAAGTTTTAAAGTAGAGTCGATATACATAACTGATTTTTCAATCCGGCATATTTCGTAAAAGAAGGCATCAAATTGACTCAAAAATAAAGCGTTGAAGAGTCTTAAAAAACTACCAAACCAATTTAACTACCTTTAAGAGGGGCGTACAAGATTCTAAAACTCGAGTAAGGTGGAAAGTTAATTTCTATGACTTTTGAAAATCGCTCAAATTGAATGGAATATAGTTTTTGAAAGTCATGAGAGTTAAAAAGAAAGAGTCAAAATAGCTACTGTAGCTCTTTTCTCCTTTCCTGTCACAACCCTAAATAACGCATTGGTTATACACATTGGTAATCAGACTAATTTTACTGTACGGTGTTGCAATATGGTTGACTGCTGTAGACAAAGCTATAAACCGCGACAACTAAATAAAGTCCAACGTTCAGCCAACACCTTTTGAAGCTTTATTACAGTGAGTTAATAACAACAATGTCCACTCCATAATTCTTAAGTTTTTAGAATCATTTCCAAAGCACACAGACTACAGCATCCCCCAACTACAATTCGACAGAAACTTCCAGATTTCTATACCTTCCACATCTTTTTGGGATGATACGGAATTCTTAGAAGACGAGTCAATCCACTTTTATACAGATGGATCTAAAACAAATGACAGGGTTGATGGAGGCGTTTACTCCGAACGACTAAAAAACTAAGACTCTCATTCCACCTTCCCAATCATTGTAACGTGTTCCAGGGGGAACTTTTGGCAATAAAAGATGTCTTGCCCTGGCTTAAAAAAAACTTGATATCAACTTCAGATATCCGTATTTTCTAAGATAGTCAGTCCGCTATCAAATCTTTGGACTCTGTCTCTACAAACTCTGTAACAATCCATAACTTCTAATCATCTCTAATAAAGATGGAACAATAGATTAACATTTTTCCGGCTAGTTGCCGGGCCGGGCTACAGAGATAAACCAAGGTACCAAGGCAGATAAACTTGCCAGAAACGGTACAGTACAACCAATTCTATAACGTTAGGCTAATAATGGCTACATGTAAACTTTTGCTAATGCAAGAAGCTTTAAAGTAGACAAACTTCAGGAGGAATAACATCACAATTTGTCAGGCCCCGAAAAACATCTGGCCTACACTATATTTAAAGCGCTCAAGGTGCTTGCTATCTCCAAGCCGATCGCTTATAAGCTCGATAATCGGTTTCATAACCGTCTACTCTCTTATGGGAAAGCACGCCACGCAACTAAGCAGAAGCTGTATGGTTGAGGAAGAGTGCTTCAACTTCTCTCTCAACATGTCAAAACGCAAGAGCAACCTATGTATTTAAACGTTCTCAATCACATTAACATAATCAGTCTTTTACGTTTCGTAAAGGACTCAAATTGGTTTAATTGAGCTCAGAACAAAGCCTCGTGATTCATGTGGTATGACTGTGGACCAATCAACTAGCCTAAGTGTGTCTTACTCCATCCCGAACAGCCACTTTAACCTTACCTTACCTTAATATGTAGGGCAGTTTAAATTTGTTTAAGAGACCAAACTCATAAAATCTGATTGAAGTTAAACAAGAAAAAGGACCACAAACGATGAAACTACATACCTCTACTAAACGCCAAAACTAAAAAAGAGTTTTTTTAGAGTATGCTGTATGTGGCTAACATTTTTAATAAATGCGACCTAATGTTTCATAACTCGATATTTTAATCAAACATGACAATTCGAATTTATAGACGTGAACCGGAATAAGAGGGTCCCCCGATTCCGATCGTCTGTAGTCAAAAACATTGGACTTTAAGTTCCCATAGGAAGTTACTGTAATCGGTCCGATTTGTCGAACTGAAAATTTTGACATATCTCGACGTTTCAAGGTCCCTAGAGTCGAAATAAAAGGTTTTTAGAGAGATGTCTGTGCATGCGTGTGTTTTCGAGGTTTTTTTTTCGTCGTTCATAGCTCAAGAACCAGTAAAGATATCGACTTCAAATAAATTTTGTTATACAGATAATAATGCAGAAAGATGCAGAAAGGTCTCTTAAAAAATTGCGTGGGTGGTTTTTTCACCAAAGCAATTTTAAAAAAGTTGGTAAAAATCGATTTTTGAATCAAATATCTTCTCAAAACTTTGAGATAATGGCTTCTTTCTAATTTTACTTTTAAGAAATATTGTTTTCAACATTAGGAAAAATTTTGAGAAAAATCAAATAGACAGTTTTTTTACAAAAAATAAATACCTAAAAAAAAATGTATAAAAGGTGGTAAAAATTGATTTTCGACTCAAATATCTTTTCAAAACTTGGAGGTATTGGCTTTAAACTACTTTAATCTTTTAAAAAATATTGTTTTCAACATTCAGTTAAATTTTGAAAAAAATCGAATTGGCAGTTTTTGTACAAAAAATTAAAAACCTAAACAAAATTTTACAAAAGTTAATTGATTTTCAACTCAAATATCTTTTCAAAAATTTGAGATAATGGCTTCTAATAGGGCCCATACACTACGCAAACACGTTTGTTCAAACGTGTGTTTGAGCAAACATAGTTTCGCAACACACTACACAAACATGTTTGAGAGATATTAGTTAGAAAAAAAAAAAAAAGAATTTTTACACACCACAATTCCGGTAAACTTTTATAAAGTTCAATGAATTCAGTCCAAAAAATTTGTTCCTCTTGTTTAATTATGTTAACTCTATGAGAATTGGCATCGGTTTGAGCAAAATTCAATACACACCACACAAACATGTTTGTGCAGGCACGGAAAATTCAAAATTTTTTGATTTTGTTCATACCGCTTGCGCAAACACGCATCATCGCTACACACTACTCAAACAGTTTGCACAAACATTTTTACAACAACAAAATACATTCGTTTGCTCAAACAGTTTGTGTAGTGTATGGGCCCTATTACTAATTTTAACTTATAAGTTAAAGACCAAATTGACAGTTTTTTTTACAAAAAATAAAAACCGAAAAAAAACAATACTAAAACTTGGTAAAAATTTACTTTCCACTCAAATAGCTTTTCAAAAATTACAAATATTGGCTTCAAACTTATTTTATTTTACAGAAAATATTGTTTTCGATACTCATATATCATTCGATATAAAAATCCAACAGTCCGTTTTTTCATAAAAAAATAAAATCTACAAAAAATAGTACGCAAATTTGGTAAAAATTGATACATATAGAAAAACTTTTAAGCAAGACAAATCGACAGACGGGATGGGAAGTTATCATTGTGGGTCGCATCCCTGCCTCTTTTTTAAGATTTAAAATAACAGTAGTCCCCATAAAATTTTTTTAGTCAAACATCGAATATTCGAATTTAAACTCTATCAAAAGGTTTTCTAAATTTAATTTTGCAGACAAAAATGTAGATTTTTATCTTCTTTAAAATGTTAACATTTTATCAATAAATAATTACTTTGTGAAGTCCTACATAATAATGCCTTAACCACAACAATTGAGTTAGTTGGCCAACTGCCTTTAGGTCAATTTAAATTTAATTCTGCTTCTATATTTATAATCAAACAATTTTTTCGAAAGCATCATTAAATCCACGACTGTTTGTGACAACCAATATCAAAATACTTCATTGTTATTAAATTAACCGATGAAGAAGCATTTTCTTTTTTGCTTTCATCGTTTCTGTGGTCTCAATTTGAAAAAAACATCATTAGCTGTCACCTTTCAAAAACATTTCTTTATTATTTTCTAATACAATTTGATTATGTAAAACCTATACCACTCCCTCACGCACATTCAATAACCCAACATCCCCCCCCCCCCCTCCAAAAATAAAACAAAATTATATTCAACCGCCCCTAACTGTGACATTATTATTAGCATCATCATCATCATCATATACGCACAGCACATGGACAGGACTTTCACTTGGTGTACTTTGTGAAGTTTATGGAAGTGCGGGGCTATCACATTTCCGATTAGCCAGCTTTTATGTCAAATGCATGATGAATGTCAGATGAGATGGAAGTAGCATGAAAAAAAAGAAGAATTTATACGACGAACGACAAGAAGACGGTTGAAGAAATCTAAACAGAACAATGGCAATGTCTTGAAATAAATCAGCAAGCTTCGAAAACGATATAGCGAAGCATAAAGAAGGATGTACGTATTTTGACGACACGATGAAGACGAGAATAAGGACGAGAATGAGGACGAGGATAAGAACGAGGACTTTCGCCAAAGGAGCATAACAAATGTTAAGCTCGTGTAACAAATTCTCTTGCATTATCTCTTCACTTCGCAAGGATTTTGAAAGACAGTTAGTTCCAAGTCGTTGTTGTCGTGCAAGGACCAAAGTGCGAACAATACAGAACAATGTTATACCATCAGATGAAAAAAAGAGCTGAGCACCGACAATTCCGTTATAAAAATTCTTCTTCTTCCTACAGCGTTCCTTTTCTTCTTCTTCTTTTTTCGTTTCTCCTTGTTTCTTTTTCCTGATAGATAATGTGGTAGATTCATAGACTTTATTTCCCTCGTCATCTATTTCCAGCCCCTCCCTCTCCCTCTTTTCCCGTGTTTCTTTGTTGGGCAATATCTTAAAGTTGTTTATTTACGCTATTGTATTGTTTTGTTGTTAAAAGTTTTCCCATACACATTGAACTAAAAGAAAACCCGTTCGTTTCGGGTAATCTCCGAGAATAAAATAGAAGAAAATTGATTTGCTTCTATCAGGAAATAAGAAGAAAAGAATTAGGGAGTTCGCTTTTCCTGGAATTATTCTAAAAACAACAACACTAACAATAAAAACACAAAAACAAAAACACACTCTGAACGTAGACGTATTGTTAACTCACATTTCTGTGTATGTGTCTACTCCTTTGAAATTTGGCTAAAAAGGATCTACCCATATATGTACATAAACACATAGCAGTTAGATGCAATGATTATAGCCATAATAGAATACGGAAGAAGCACTCTCTTTGTCTGAAAATTGCATTGATTCGATTGTGAGCGCGTGAACAAACTTTTCAAGGGATAGCAAGAGGAAATGGGATAAATGGATACACCTATACTTAACCTAACCTATTTTATTTTAGAAACACAACATTTTGTATATTATGTGTGGTGATGGCTTGTTAAGGAAGTTAGCGAAGTATATAATGAAGCTTTTAGGGATCTAACTCTTGTTGGGATTGAATCATTCCCAGCTTATAATATTTTAAAAGGATATTGTTAATGGGTTTGTTAGTTTGCAATCAGGATAATTATGTTGTTATTTTTTCTATTTTATGCCATTTTATCAGTTTTTATAGAATTAAATTAAGCATTGTGATGTGTTATTAGCTTGTGATCTTATTATTTCTTAAGTAAGTTCTAATATAGTAAAAGCTTTTGAGCAAATTCTCTCTTGCTGTATGACTTATTGCCCCACTTGCACTTACAGCAGCAATATTTTCAACTAAGTGTACATTACAATGGCTTACAGGCCTTTTGACATTAGTAACGCTTTCGATCTTTTTCAAAATTTTACCCATATGAAAAAATAACCATAACGACAAGTGGTATGTTTGTTTATTGTATTTATTTCAAGCGATCCATTATGGTTAATTTCAAATATTCAGCTAATTTTATGACATTTCAAATGACAGCTGAGTTTGACAGGTGACAAATGCCAAATTTCGGGACCCAAAAATTACAAGACGGTCTTGCAATCGAGATGCTCGCAGTTCCTTGAATTCTTTGCTTTACAAATGTACAAAAGAGGCTGGGATGCGACCCACACTTATAACTTCCCATCCCGTCTGTCGATTTGTCTTGCTTAAAAGTTTGTAAGTTTTCGTGTTTTGTTAAAAAAGTTGTCAGTTAATTTATTCTTAAAATCTTAACAACTACCAACAATATTTTGCATATGATGATATAGTTTGATTTCAAAATCTATTTTTTTTAACGAGATTTTTAGTCGAAAACCAATTTTTACCAATTTTAGTAGCTTTTGCGTATTTTTTTTTGTAGAATATATTTTTTTTTTATGAAGAAACGGAATGGTGGATTTGTATAAAAACTTTACTGAATGTCAAAAATAATATTTTCTGTGAGATAAAATAAGTTTGGAGCCAATATTTTCAATTTTTGAAAAGATATTTAAGTCGAAAATCAATTTTTACTAAATTTGAGTAATATTTTGTTTAGCTTTTATTTTTTGTATAAAAAAAACTGTCAATTAGAATTTTTTTTTAATTTTATCAGATGTTGAAAACGTTATTCTTTGCTGTACAAAATTGTTTTGGAGATAAAATCATTTTTTGTTCGTAAGATTTTCGAGGTGAAACATTTTTTTTTTTGAGTTTTTTGATTTAGAAAAAAACCGTTAATCGGAAATTTTTCCAAAAATATATTTGTTTGGTATTACGTTACAATATATACAATACAAAATTTAATTCAAGTCTCTAGCGCTATTGGTTCGTGAGATATTACGGCTTAACCAAAATGTTTTTTTTTAAACTGCTACGGTAAAAAACCACCCACGCAATTTGACAGTCCTTTCTGTATCTTTTTGCATTATTGTCTTTATAACAAAATTTATTTGAAGTCGATATTTCTTATGGTTCTTGAGCTAGGGACGACGAAAAAAACGTCGCGAACGTACGGACGTACAAACGTACGTATACACGCACGCACAGACATCTCTCTAAAAATCTTTTATTTCGACTCTAGGGACCTTCAAACGTCGAGAAATGTCAAAAAATTTCAACTCGACAAATCGGACCCATTACAATAATTTCCTATTTAAAGTTAACAAGACTATTACCCAAACTCAATGAAGGTAGAAAATGAATTTCTTTTAAAATTTCACCTCGCTATGTAAAATATTCCTTGAAAAGTCACTGTAAACTGAAAGCAGGTGAATATCAAAAGCTATACCATGAAAGCTATAATGTGAAGTGTAACGCTTCCAAACAGCTCAATCTTTACACCAGTTTAACTATTGCTCAATGTTTCTAATTGTTTTACAATTAAGAGTATTTTTTAAGCGTTGACATTTTACTTGTTAAAATGTCAAAAGATGAAAGCTTCGAAAGTGACAGCTGTCTAAATACATTTTATCTTTCCTTAACAAAATGGACTTAATTGGTTTTGTGTTTATTGACACCCACTTCCCAACAACAATCTAGCTATCATGAGAAAAGCTGTTTTAAAGTGTTAGGATGCTTCCTTAAAACGGATACGTTGACCGCATAGACAATCACTCTGAAAACCCTTGCATCCAGGCTAGTTATAATTTCATTGACTGCTAGGGGCCTATTTCATAGACATTGACAATTGCAACAGGTGAAAAGTTTACGATTTGTGAATTTACAACTTGACAACTTGCAAAATTTATTCCATAAACAATTTGGAAATTTTGTAGAATTTATCCTTCGTTTCATGAAGAAATTGCCATGACAAAGAATTATCAAGTGTTTTTTTCACAATTATCAGGAATTTTCCGACAAATTTGTACTGACAATTATTTTATGAAATGAAAAAACATAACAATTTACATATTTGTGAGTATTTAATTAAAAATTGTGACAGGAAACTTAGTTACTATCAAGTTTTGACTGTAAAAAGTTCTAAGATGATAAACGATATATTTTCAAGTAAAGCCTAGTACGCTGCTGATGCGAAACGAAATTTCCCATACAAAAATGACATGACGAAATCATAAACGAAAAATTTCGCTGTGCTTTTCGTTTTTCAGTACGCTGCTGAACGACGAAATGTGTCATTTTAGTGGATAGCTGTACTAGATTTCTTAGTACAATTCTCCACTCTTTTCGTTCTCAATTTAATTGCTCGGTATATTAATTGCTTGCGAAATTTTGACGTTTAATTTTTTTATTGAAAATAAAAATTTTTTACTCGTGACTTTCGGTTTTTTGACTTTGATTTATATTTGATTTAAAATTTAAAATAAAATGGATTTTTCTAATGTGTTCCAACATTGCATTTCTGAATCGGAAACTCAGGATGTTATTGGTGATGTGCAAATAGTGATGAAGACAAGCAGTGAACTTCAACTTCCAGACAGAATGTGATAACCGTTCTCGGTTGGGTCTCCGTGTAAAACGTCACAGGTGCTCTCCTCATTATTTATTCAAACGAAGAATAAATAATGATTTCAAATTGCTAATTGACCTACAATTTAAAGAAATATTTTTAAAACAAGATTTTGCAAGCTGAGACTTTTTAAAATTTAAAGAGTGTCAGCCATCTGTTACTTCTAACATCGAAAAAATTTGGTCGAGAAACGACGAAAATTTTGTCATGCAAATGTATAAATATTTTAAGATTATACAATGAAATTGTCACAACAAATTTGTCATTGCACTTTTCTGACTTGTTACTTGTTAACTGTCAATATTTTATGAAATACAAATTTGTCAGACAATTTTATCAAATTTTTAGAATTGTCACCTGTCAATTTGTATAAAATAGGGCCCATGTGAAAGGTGCTCTCTACGGACAGATCTTCAAGAAGAATTGTGAGTTCATTACTCTACTATTCAGTTTTTATTAATGAGCTCTCTGAAAAATTCCTCTTCGTGAAAAGATATCAATAAGTCATTTAGAAGTTAAGGAAGGAATGATCAAGGAATTATAGGTCTGAAATTAACAATGTTTGATTCTTGAGTGTTTGGTCCAAAATCAAATAATATCTGGCATATTTCAGCAACTATTGAAGTACTTTTTTATTAATGGTAATTTTTTAAAAGCTATAGAAAAGTTTTCCAAAAAAAAACATAAAATTCAGAAAAATGCATAAAATCTTTATTTGAATCGATAGTACGGTCCATATAATTTAATTTTTAAAGACTATTTCATGCAATTGTTGAACTTGACTGCGCCTCAAATGGTCCATCCGCTAAGTTCAATTTTGCCATACTCTTTCCAACATTTCGGCCGGTTTCTCACGAATAAATGCTGCAATGTTGTCTTCCAATGCGTTCCAATTGAAGCGGGCTTGTCTATATAGACATGAGCTTTAACATAGCCACACAAAAAATCGTCAAAAGGCGTTAAATCGCACGATCTAGGCGGCCAATTGACCGGTCCCGAACGTGAAATTAAATGTTCACCGAACTCGCCTCTCAATAAGTCCATTGCTGCGCGCGCTGTGTGGCATGTGGCACCGTCTTGTTGAAACCACATGTCATGCAAGTCCAGCTCTTGCATTTTGGGCCAAAAAAAAAGTTGGATATCATCTCACGGTAGCGCTCACCATTCACAGTTACGTTACGTTCGCATCATCTTTGAAGAAGTACGGTCCAATGATGCCACAAGCCCATAAACCGCACCAAACTGTGACTTTTTCTGGATGCATTGCAAAATCGACAATTCTACTTATTTAGGTTCCCATTGAGCCAAAAACGAGCTGACCATAAAATGGAAGAAGCACGCGATAAACTTTCTTAACAGAGCACGCATTTTGATAATAAAATTCAATAATTTGCTAGCGTTGTTCGTTTGTAAGACGATTCATGGTTAAATTATAGACCAAACTGAAGATGTTTGACAGTGAAACAAAACACAAAACGTGCGTCAGCTGTTTAAACCAGTGTTGCCAAAAAGATAATAGCTAAGAAATCATCCTTTATAACTTTGATCAACTTATACAAACTGACCTAATCTTAGATTGGTGTTAAACCTATGTGATTCTTTGGTGACCTATTTCAGTAATTTTGAAAATTATTCAATACAGTGGAAAGTTAACAAATTGTTTCCATAGTTGATAAAAATCATCACAAATCAACATACATCCCATCCAGATAAAAGCCTCTCGTTTCTGAAAGTTACCCATCTTTCCACACGGAATAAGCTAAAAAATAAATAAAAACAGATAAGTTCAAATCGATATTCAATCGAATGAATACAAATTATATTCTTCAGTAAATTCAATAACTGTACTGTAACTGTATGTGTATGTATTTAACAATCTAACCACATTAATACTCTTCCAAGCAAGTAGTTATCTTTATGTGAATTCTTCTTTCAATTATCTTTTAATACAGTTGAAAGTTCAAAAGCAATAGGCAACTAAAAGTCAATTTACTTTCAAAAAATCATTTC
Source organism: Eupeodes luniger (assembly GCA_951509635.1). Lineage (NCBI taxonomy): Eukaryota > Metazoa > Arthropoda > Insecta > Diptera > Syrphidae > Eupeodes > Eupeodes luniger. The sequence continues at coordinate 309,705,872 of OX608073.1, forward strand.
ATTTGTATAAAAAATACATATACACTCGTATGTATGTTTGTTAACCTAAATCGAAATGAAAATAAAAATCTCAATCAAATGGCAAATGCCCTTCCCCCTTGTACCTTCATAGAGAGAGAGAAAAAACTACATAAATATTGACCTCCCGTTGCTGCCGTTGGTGGATTCTGAAGCTTCTCCCCCAACTCCCACAGCTAACTCTAGTGATTTCCGTCTTAAACCAACATCATCTCATAACCAAACATATACACACATAAAAAAATATCCTAGATCCACTTCACTCGAGCTAACGAAATTTACGTTCTTCGAAATGACTATCAATTCTATTTGTTTGCCGAAAAGAAATGAAATCACTTATTCCTCCACTTCACGAAATATCCGCCATTGTTGAGGAGGATCTGAATCTGGATTCTGGAATCGCTCCTCGCTTGGGAAAAGCAAACAGCTCATACTCCTGTGAATACAAAGAAAACACAACCAAACCGATGAGAAAAGAAAGTAAAGTAAAAAAACTGTTATCTTAGCAAATGTTCTCCCAGGTCCCATATCCTTGCCAAACCTGCGTCTGATTGTTGTTCGTTTGTCACATATGCCAGTTCCAATATGATGACAACGTGCCAATGCTGACGCAGCCAGCAAACAACCTTCCTTCGTCGTCGTTCGTCCTTTCTGCTTCGTCCTACTTGCACCTCTTCTACATATTACTCAAGAAGAAAGTTTCTGTGTGTTTACACACATATCTGCTTATTTATCTGTCATCGTTGTCGTTTGCCGTTGCCGTTGCCGTTATCGTCTTACGTTCTTTCTACTTCGTCTTTCGTCCTTCGTCCTTATTCTATTAAAGAGTGTAGGTGCTTGTGCTTTGCATATATGGCATCGCTCATAAAAGAGAACAACTCTCTAGAGTGGCATTTGCACGGCACCTCTTCCTTTTGAATGTCGTTCTCGTCAATGAAATCGGAAAAGAAAACCCAAATGCGGAAGGAATAGATAAATGGATAGATACCGTACGAATTGAGTTTCGACAGCCATAACTTGAGAATTGAAAGATTTTTCCTTTGTTCCTGGCTTGGTATTATTTTGCTTATTCTTTTTCTTCTCCTTTTTTTCCAGTCATTTTTCATTTTGTCTTGATTTAAGTTTGGGTTATTCTCAGATCGTATTTTCAATGCGGTTCTTTTCGACTATGAAAATGGGAAAATGTGGTTTTTTTCTTATGTCCTGGGAGTAAAAGAAAAGGGAAAGCCAAAGGGGAGGAGTGAAACAACACACATCAAAGACCGAAGCTTTGGTGGAAATGAAAATGGAATGGTACTTTAGAAAACAATTTTCTCCTACCCAACCAGATGTCATGAACTATGACCGAATGGTGGTAGTAAATTTAAATTGTTTACCCTTGAGAATCAGAATATACAAGAACCAGTGTACATGTACAAGTATCGCTGGCTTGAAACTGCTGCTGCTGCTTTGCTGTTTCTGGTCCTGATGTTGGTTCTGCTGATTTTTTGGAATTACGAAAATGTGCGGCATTTGAAATAGTGTGGCAAACTCTGGATTTGATGGCGCAGTCAGGTGTTGATGGAAATGTTATTATGTGATTCTTGAATTATATATATTTTCTGTTGTACGTTCAAACACAAAATGAAATAGAAAATGAAAATAATGAGAAGAAGAAGCAAAAAAACACGGAGAGTACCTATGGCGTATACGTAACCTTTTTTTCGTTCGTATAGGAATTTTTGTGTACGATACACTTTGGGAGTTGAACGAAGTATTAACTTTTAAATGACAAAAGCACATCATCTTGGGTTTTTCTCAAGCATTGTTTGCATTCGGATTCTGGAGTTCTACGAGAGAATCTTTTGTGTTTTGGTTTTATTTTTTGTTCGAATACATGAATTTATTTTTAATTTTTTTGTTTTCCTTGAGAATATCTTTACATTCTCAAGACATTCACAAGATTTAAATCTAAGGTTGTAAGATTGTAGAAAAAACATACAATGTAAGTTTTATTAAGATACATTTTATCAGTTAATTCTATTTGCATGAAGGTCTTTTTGATGGCCATAATAATAAATATTGAAGGTAAGCAATTATATTGTTTTGCACAGAAAAGATGTCACTCATGAAAATAACATGGTAGTAATATCGAAGGGAATATTGAAGTTTTTAGCATTTTTATTTGTTAATTTGAATTACTAATTTCAAAATTAATGAACTTAAACAAATGACTTAAAATTAAGAAAAAAATCCAATAAAAATTCGATCATATTTGTATGATTAATTTTAAAAAATCGGAGCACCTATTATAATGCGTAATATCGTGCTATTGTTTAATGTTTGTTAATACAATAAGAAGGTATAAAGTATTTGTTAATACCCAGCACAATTTCTTTCTCCGCTTCTGAAGGACTCTTTTGGTATTGTTTGCATCTCTTCTACTTTCCAGAATTTTTCTATATTTTCATGGAGTTCTTCTTCGATGGAGATTCCACACATTGATGATTGTGGTGATGTTACATCTAATTTTCCGGTCACTACCCAGCCAAGATGTATGTTTTGGAGGCTTGGTAGGCCTGGTCCTATGGTGATATGTCCAACTGTCAGGAAGTGATGGTATAATTCCGCTCCAAGGAGGATATAAACTTTTCCAGGTTCATTGAAGTGCGGATCTGCCAGTTTTAATTCCTTTGGAATGTGCCAAGAAGCAGTGTTGATTCTTCGAGTTGGTTGAGTTGGAGTAATTTATCGTAAGACAAAGCCCTCTAAGTTGGCTGTAAAGTCAGATGTTCTGGATTTTAAAGTTAAATTTCCTCTCTTGGTTGCTTGTCTGGTTCCTTCTCCAATCCCAAGAATTCGCATTGTTTCCAAGCCAAGGCTTGTTTGTATACTCGTTGCGATTCCTTATCTAATTTTTGAAGAATGATATAGGCCACCAATGTTCCCCAACCTTGTGTATCAATACCCAAGTTTTGTATTCCTGATATGCACTCCTGTGTTGTGTCTAGAATCTTCTTCAATGAATTAGCTGATTCTGTTGAGCTTGCTGGTTGATTCATTAATTGTTGAATGTATGTTGTAAAGATAAGTCTCTTGTTGTCGTATCGCTGTTCTATTAACTTCCAGGCTGTTGTATAATTATCTGGTGTGACTTGTAGATGTTTAATTATGATACCTGGTTCTTCAGTTAAGTGCGTCTTCAGATATTGCATTTTTTGGATTGAGTTTAATGATTTGTTGGTATGTACCAGAGTCTTGAAGAGATTATGAAACGATGGCCAAGCATCATAACGTCCATTGTAAGTTGGAATGTTGATTCTTTCAAGTTTCACTTCGTTGTGGCTGCTTCCCTGTGGGTGTATAGATTGTTTTGAAATGTGTATATTGTGTAGGAAATTGTGCTGGGTATTAACAGTATTTATATTTTTAATGTGAACTAATATGCGAAAACTATGTCTTTTGCATTCAACCATCATGTAAACAATTTACGGATGAAATTATATGGAATGCTGTTTTATATTTAGGTTATTTTTTTCCTCTTTACTTGAATCAAATCAGGTTTACTGAAAATTGGTCATTAAAAGTTAATTTTGATTTAGACTTCGATTTTTGTGTTGTAATTCTGAAGTTTCTTATTTACCCACTCTTTTATAACCATGATGCTTGAATCACTACAAAACAAATTGTTGAAATGTCAGAAATTATTTGATGTTAACATATTTGAAAACCAAGTCCGGTTATGACTTCCCCAATTATCAGCAAGCTATTTCCATCTCTTTGTAAATCATTATATCTAGAATACATTGGTTAAATGCAAGATAGCATAATTATGGATCCCAGACGCTCCTACCAATTTATCGACATTAAAAGTAAATTAGATGGGTTCCCCTCAACATTAAAATTAATCGATATGACATCTTCAGACCCTAAAACTATTACAAACCTTTTTGCTTCATTCTTCAGCCAATCGTACAGTAATCATCTTGATGAACCTGACTATAGTGTTTATGATTACTTAATGCACCTCCCTTACCCAAGTCAAAATAAGTGTTGATATTGTTGACAAAAAATTAAGTCTACTTATAGATAATTTCTCTCCTCAACCAGATAGTTTGCCTGCAATATTATTAAACCATTGTAAACCTCTATCAGCACTGTTTTGTCTTTCCATTTTTCAAGCAGCTATCTTCCCAAAGCTTTGGAAGGATTCCTTTACTTTTACAGGCACAAAGCCAAGCTTTCTTCAATTACCAAGATTTACAAAAGCATTGTTTTCGATTCTCTCTATTTTCATTCTAGTCCTATTTTTTCACAACAACATGGTTTCTTAAAAGGCAGATCCACTGCAACCAATCTTACTGAAGTTGTGTTCAAAAACTCTAATAGAATTAGAGAAAGTAAATGAAGTGGACGTTATCACTACAGACTTTAGTAAAACCTTTAATAAAATTAGCCACGCTTTTTTATTTCATGGCTTAGGTCGTACCTAGAGAACGGTTGATATTGAGTTTTTTTAATTTTCTCAAACACGGGAATTCCTCAAGGGAGCCATTTTAGTTATTTGATATTTGTCTTAACTATCAACGACGTTAAAATGCCATTGATAATTCAACTGTCTCTATTATTTTCATGTCATACGCTGATGACATGAAAATAATAAAAGTTATTTCTACTTCATATGATTTTGTCTAACTCCCAAATGATTTTATTTCAGACTTGGTGTGACAAAAATTTCTTAAAGCTCAATATTGCTAAATACTAAACCATAACATTCATCCGTAAACGATCACATCTTCCTTCCCGAACTTAAAGTCTGCAGTACGTTATTTATTCTGTGTGTTCTATTCGAGACCTTGAAGTTAAATTTTCAAGCCCATTTTGATAACATTATTAAAGAGGCCAATTCACAACTTGGTTTCATCAAACATTTGTCTATAAGAAATTCTCGAACCCATATGCCACTAAATCACTATACACCGCTTTTGTTAGACCTCTCCTTGAATACGCTTGTCAAGTCTGATCTCCCCATCAGAACTCCCACTCTTAAAGAATTTAATCTGTACGACATATTTCTTCAATTTGCACTCAGCGGTCTTCCTCGGACTGATTATCTATTCTTAACACCTTATGAAGATTATTTAAAACTTATTTATCTGCAACCCCTAGAAGAACTAAATCGCTGGTATTCTCTTTCTGCACCAGTAACATAGACTCAGCATTTTTTCTAGAAAATATTCCTATTCATACTAATCCACGGAACGTCAGACAGACCCCTCTCTTTCGCCTTCCTCATAACCATACAAATACTAACTTTTTGGACCTATCACAAGAACGCTGCGCATAGCTAACAATGTTCATACTATACATTTCACTTCCATATCAGTCTTTTCTCCTTATTGATATGTCTACGATTTAAAAATCCATATTTCCAATACATACAATACGTTGAGCTTGAAAATTAAGCGCAAAACTTTAAAGCCTTGGAGACGAATAAAACCTAATAATAGCAAATTAGTGTGTTCCATTAATTTTAAAATTTTGAATTAAAGAAAAAAGAAATGTATGTATGTTATTAGTCTAGATAAGCACTAAATTAGCAAACAAAAAGTCCTAAAGTGTTGCATCATTACAATTTCAAATTAACTAACTTTAATCTTTCGAAGAAAAAATTTCTTCTATCATCAGCTTGATGTTTGGGTGCCGCATGATTTGATGCAAAAAAACCTTCTGGACCGAATCAACGCCTGTGATTGGCTGCTGAAACGAAAAGAACTCAACCCAGCAGATAGTGACTGGCGACGAAAAATGGATCACATACGACAATATCAAGCGAAAACGGTCGTGGTCGAAGGCCGGTGAATCGTCGCAAACAGTGGCCAAGCCGGTATTGGAGGCCATGAAGGTTTTGATGTGTGTTTGGTGGGATTGGAAGGGAATCATCCACTATGAGCTGCTCCCATATGGCCAGAGCTTAATTCTACCATCTACTGCGAAAAACTTGACCGCTTGAAGCAGACGATCGACCAGAAGCGTCCAAAATCGGCCAACAGGAAGAATGTAGTGTTCCACCAGAACATCGCTAGACCACACACTTCGTTGATGACTCGTCAGAAGCTACGGGAGCTCGGATGGAAGGTTTTATCGCATCCACCATAACGCCAAGTGATTACCACCTGTTTCTATCCATGACAAACGCCCTTGGTGGGGTGAAGTTGAATTCAAAAGAGGCTTGTGGATGTCCGGAAGGGAAATATTTTCCAACCTTGTATTTGAAAAACATATAGTCTTTCCAACTATAATAACTTGAAAACCAATTAAAACATTGACTTCAGAGCCCTTTTCTTTTATTTGTTTTGTTTTAAATAAATATTTAACATAAGTTTGAAGACATTTGTTTAAGTTTAAGAAAAAACTGCTCTAATTATTACGAAAAATTCTAGTAAATTTGGAATAAGAAATGGGAGACGAGGAGAGGAACGGGTGGGCATACTAGCTAAGTATCTTTGCAGTCGGTTCTTAAAATGTTGTTACATAATTCAGTTTCAACGTTTTCTTCACAAAAAATATTATGGCATTAAATTCTACTTACGTTAAGTTTAATGAGTAAAAAAGACAAGAGAACTTTTGAAAAAATCCTGTTTTCTTAAGATGTTTGCTTTCTTTTTTATGACATGAAATTTGTATCAGTATTTAAACTCATTTTTATGTTAGTCTACACACAGGTTCTAAAATATACTCTTAAGTAAAAAATATACATTTTTTCATTGTAATAGGTCCCTTTACCTAATACATATGTTTTTTTGAAAATTATGAAAAATCATTTTAAGAAACGGTTTATTCAAATAAATTTCCCAGAAACTTTATATCCGATTTTGAAAATAAAATAAAATTTAATAAATCTTTACTGATACTATCAAAAACTACAATATGTATATAATAATGCAGAGAACGTAACACTTTATGTAAGCTTTCTCAACAAAACTTTATATCTTTTTAATAAAATGAAAGATAAGTTCTTTCAAGAATTCAACTCCTACATAAAACACACAAAAGACTCACCTACGCTGTATTATACATTAATAGAATTTCCAAAAATAATTTAAGTATTAAAGTTTTTGACCTTCAGGTATATCCTCCCAGGTATACTATAGGTTCCTATTGAATGTTGTTTATTTTCTCAAAACGACATTCCATCATCCTTAAAAATATTATTCCTTACAAATCTTTTTCCTAATGTATGTATGTACCTCTACATTATTTTTTCTGTAAAAGAATTTCTCATAATAAGTATAACCAAAATCCAATAAATTTCTGTTCAAAAACTTTTTTTTGGGGGGGGGGAGAGGATGCAGGAATAGGACCAGAAATAGAAAGAAAAACAAAAACAAAACAAAGTAAAATAAGATGAGAGTAGTAGGTAAAAAAAGGATCTTCATAAAAAGTAGAAAAAATATCCTTTTGAAGTGTTTGTCGATAAACGATACAAAACGAAAACGACGCCACCAACGACGACGTCGACGTCGACGTCAACCTTCGACTTCAACAACGACGCAAACAAAATCATTTAATTTTTTGTTCTCCTTTTATTTACTTTCTATTTTTCCACAAAAATGTATCATCAGATGTCACAGAAGATTAAAATAAATCGCTAAAGGACCTTTTTCGTTTATTGAAAGTAAAAGAAAAATAATAATAAAAATAAAAATAAAACTTCAATCGAAATACATTTTGATAGAAGTGCTGTTGTTTTTGTTTTATTTGTACTATATTTGTTGTTGTTGTTAAAATTTCTATCCATAGAAATTAAATCCAATAAATTCAACAATACTGGAGTCTACAATATTGGAGTTCATATTAAAACTGTCAATCATTTTATTCGATTCCATTGCGTTTGTTTCAAAGAATTGATGGGTATAAATGTTCAAACTCTTAATAGCGAACTCTACTAGTTCTGTACGTGACTTTTGTTTTTGACAAATTGGCAAATAAATGTCAAAAATTTCGCAATTAAAATGAAAACAAAACAAAAAGAACAAGGTGTGTTCTTTTGTGCTGGATTTTTGAATCAGGAAGTTTGGTGATTTCTGTTTCTGTATTTTTGTATTTATTTTTGTATGACATGCATAGCATAGATATCTGTATTTAAGTTGTCAGTGGAAATTAAAAGCATCTATCGAAAATTTAATCGACAAAGAAGTGAACAGTGCTGTGGATTAATTTTTGCTTAGAATCTGTAAATTCGTCTTAACTACCATGGTTAGGGTAAACTAGGTTAGGGTGGCTCTTGACGGAAAAAACGTCCGTCCGTTGTGATACTACATGGATCTCAAGATCTAACTACTCGTTGAAACAGTTACAGCTAGATATGAAGCCTTCACGACAATAGATGTCGAAATTTCACTGGGATCGTTGTAGTAAAAGTTTCCAAGGTGGAGTCTTCATCTTTGTGATAGGGCAGCACATGGCCATAGAAAATGAGATACTGTCTCCTCTTCTACTTCGTCCATGTAGCTTTTGCAAAAATTGTTTTAAGGAGCTTCAAGTCGAAAAGCATACCTTTTTTAGCAGTGTCTTGTCAGAACTTCTATAATGGAGATAATGTGCAATCTATCAAACAAATTGAGTTGCTCAGAGCGTTTAGCATCAACTATTGGCCATATTAATTTGGTTGGCCGACAAGGTGTTCTTATGGCATCATGCCTTATCATAAGTTTATAAGCAGCTAGAGGTGCTGAAGTTGTTGCTCATCAAATTGAGAGTTTTTGCAGACTCTCTAGCTTTGCAATTTCCTAGAATTTCTCTATAACCCGGCACCCAAATAAGGTGAACTTTGAACTGTTCCGCCATCTCCATTTCCATTTGAGGCTGTTAGTTAGTTTATTGAGACAGAGTCCAATGATTTTATGGTAGCTTGACTATCTGAGAAAATTCTTGTATCGGTTGCCAATACCACATTTTCTCTGAGCCAATAGAAGCTTTCTTTGAAGGCCTTGAAGACGATACAATGATTGTGAAGACAAAATAAGAAACATAGATTGCCTCCAGCAACACCGTCATCGGTTTTTGATCTATCTGTATAAAAGTTCTTAGCTATCATACATTTAACTTAAACGGTAGCGTATGATAAGCTCATTAAATTCTGATCTTGATAGCATTGTCCAATGGGAAGTCAGAAACCTTGTAGAATTTAATGCTTCGAAAACTCAATGCTGTCTCCTGTCCTTAAAGCGTAACACACCCCCGATGCCATTATCTATGAGTGGCACTTGCATCCAGGAAACTAATCAACTGTTAGTACTCGGTATGTGTATGACAGCTTACCTTTTATGGAATGATCACATATTTGATATTGCCAAAAATGCTGCCAGGTGCTTAGGATTTCTCCAACGGTGCAAGAAATTTTTTACCCCTTCTGATCTGGCTGTAATTTACAAAGCCTTCATCTATCCAAAGCTTGAATATAATTCGCATATCTGGGCAGCTGCCCCTAAAAGAAGTTTAAATCTCTTGGATAGAATACAAAAAAGGACTTTAAAAATGGTAGGCGATAGAACTAAAATCGAATCATTTACATCGGAATTAGTCAGTTGCATTCCACCCCTTAAACGATTCAAACGTAATACTCGCACTTCCAGGAATGCTCATCAGTTTACCCTTGAGCTCAATTTCGGGCGTACTGTCAAGTATAGAGATTCTTTCTTAAATCGCACATCGGGAATGTGGAATGCTTTGTCCAACTCTGTTTTTCCCTCCAATTTTGATGTTCAGAACTTTAAGACCAATGTGCATCGGTATCTAGTCTTAAATCCTTCCCTATTTTCCTAATGCTCGCACTGTGTTTAAATATAAACATATAAAGGGTAGTAATAACCCCTTGAGTGCCTGTAAATTATAAAAAAAAGCTCAAAATTTGGGTACTGTAATATTTTTAGTTTAAAGTTATCAGTTCCGTTTTCAGAACTGCGTAATTTTGTAAAACTGTCATGGCACAAGTTTGGCCACAAAAGAAAAATTACAACGTCTGGAAGCAGCCTTAAAGCTGATCAAACAAGATTCCACCCTATATCCTACTAAATTGATTATATGAATACGTTGAGGATGCTTTTCAAACTATGTGTCGGATAACAATCATAACCATGGCTTTTGACAGCATCAATAGGGAGTTTATCTTGATATTTTTGGAGAAGGAGTATCCCAGATAAACTCATTGCTATTAAAATGTGCTCAATAAGCTTGTAGTAATACCCGTGGCATAATGGTTAGTGCGTTGGACTGTCACGCCAGAGGTCTTGTTCGATCCCTGCCTGTGCCATCCAAAGTTTTTTTTCACGGGTATACTGCCTCTGGCAAGGAATTGACAAATTCTCCAAGAGTAATTCTTGTCATGAAAAGTGCTTTCTCAAATTAGCCGTTCGGATTCGGCTTAAAACTCTAGGTCCCTTCCATCCCTGACAACAATACTTGTACACAGGAAAGGTTGAGAGTTGTAAGTCACTATCCCCTAGTTCTCAACGGACTGTTGCACCACCCAATTTATTTATTTATAATAAGATTGCCATAAAACTTTAAAGTCCAAACCCAAAGTGGGGCCAAACACTGCCGCATTCTGTCACCAATTCTGTTTTTATTGGTGAATGTCATAAAGACAACTTTGACAAGAAACCCATGTATATACGATGGACTCTGAGAAGATACCCCAAAAATTTAGACTACGCAGATGATGTAGGCTGACTCTCTCATAGGACCATGGATCTCCATCGAATGACAACAAGGGTGGACAGAGAACCAGCAATCGTGGAAAGTCACTACAGAGAAAACTGACAACTTCAGCTTTGGAACCTTTTAACACTCCTCTCTGATAAACATTGCTCAACAATTAGTGGAGAAAGTAGAGAGTTTTCGGAATATTGGAATTATTATCTATACTAATTGTGGAAACGAATAAAATATCGCCAGCCGTTTTGGGAAATCAAATACTACTTCCACAAACACTATTATACCACGGCTCAAATGACAGTGGATTGAACAAACGCTTCGAAAAAGCAGTTCAGTAAAATCCATCAACTCAGGAATGCAGAAGATTACCGAGACCAAGAACTACAGATAGAAAAATAGTAGAAGGAATCATCGAGATTGTGAAACTGCTCATGGAGCACAAACATATCCGAGGAGCATTTGAGGACATCCAACTAGGACACACCCATGGAATTCGTACGTCTGAGGAACTTAATAAGTAAAAAAGCCTAAGGGGTGGGTCATATTTTGAATATCAAAAAAAAAAAACTAAAACGACAGAACAACGACTGCTGAGTCAGCTAGTTAAAAATAAAAAGAAAAAAGAGATTACAAAATTTGTTCTTTTTTTTCAAAAATTCCCAATACTTACGCTTATTTCAATCAAATTAAAAGCGCACTTATGACTCTTAATTCTTAACATATTAAAATCCAACCACTTTTTGAACAGTTCTGCGAAGAAAATGATCCCGAACTAAATTTATGGAATTTCGTTTTTGTAAAATTTGTTGAAAAACTTCACGAAGTTTTGAATTTTACATTCAAACTGAACAAATTTTTAAGTGTTAAGTTAAGTTCTGGCAACCTAAAAAACTTTTATTTGACGGCTGAAAGCTTAATTTTTCAATAATTTTTTTTAAAGCGAAAAAACTGCACGGAATACCCTATACTTCAAAAATGAAAAAAAAACTGTCCCCAAGAGTAATTTTCGAATTTTACTTAAATTCAATTGTCAGATGTAAAATTGTTATTTTCCGAGGGGTTTCCAGCACTTTAGTAAAAACAAAAATATTTTCGTTGATTTTTGGATACTCTTTGACAGCTTCATAAAACATTTACCTCGCAATTTGAACTTTTAATCAGATTTCTTTTGTCTGCTTTTTTTTAACAGCACTGTTTTATATAAAATTTTTACCTTTTACAAACTCAAAAATACGTGAAGTTTTAAACAATAGCAGATGGGTACAGGTACATATGTGTGTATGTACAAAGTACGTACGACTTCAGCTTGGGGAAGCATAAACGTGTGATCCCGCAGGGGTGTCAGTCAGGACGTCAGGGACTTCCCTCGAAGCTTGACATCATCTGTCGAATTCAAATTAAATTTTATTCAAAACTTTTTTTTTGGCATATCAGCCATTGATGCGGTAATCCAATGCTTTCTCTTGTGTCACCTCGCTCCCCCTCCCACTCCCGCTCCCGCTTCCACACCAACCCAATACACGAACCTATTCATTGTTCGTGTTTTATGGTAGAAAGGTTATTTTTGGAGAAGGGGTCTTGATGTATATGACGATTTTTTTTTGTTTTTGTTTCGTTTTGGATTGCTGTTGCCCCGCTGTCAAAAACATTTCATCTGCAGTGCCTCACATCTCAACACAAACCTTCATGGACGGGACGCGATGGTACGGGAGTGTGTCCCTGTTTTGTTTTTCAATGAAAGTGTCTATTTTTGAAAGTGTGTCAATATATGATATTGTTTACGCGACACATATTGACACCCTTTGGCTTCAACAATATTCATGTAGATGGGGGTGGTGGAGTGGGAATTTTAAGGGTGTTCTTTTTGTTTTGTTTTCGAATATAGTATAGTTGATGCCTTCTCCGGCACACGTAGTATTGAAGTGCGATGGTTTTTTTTTTCGAGAGAGAAGAAAATTTTTCATTCTCGTTTTTCGCATTCAAAGTCCTTTTTGTTTTGTCTCAAGCCCGGTTGCATTGGGAATATACTCAGCAGGGGTACGCGCTAGGGGTTGGTTTAGGTGGCACATTCGAACAAAAAAGTTTTCGTTTGGTGTTGTTTCCCAGGTTGCTTTTGATGCTGATGTTGATGTTGATGTTGATGCTGATGCTGATGATGATGATGATGTGAGCTTTTTGTGTTATTGTTTCTCGTTTTCTATACTTTCTGCCTGTGTCATTGTATTAAAATGTCAAAAAGTACGGAAGATAAGATGACATCGATATTGTACGTGTCATATCGAGGTAAAAGGATTACGGTGTGTTTGCTTTTATTTTTATTATAGATGTTCTTAAAATTTATGAATCTGTTCTAGGTATGAATGAAGGTGAAGATGTTGCTAAAGAGAAAGGTACACCTATAGATATCCTTTACAATCATCAATCTTGATGCAATGTCATATGATATATGAAGCAAGAAAATAGGATAAAAGATTTTGTTTTTTGGGATATTTAGTTTGGATTTTGAAAAATTTTAACAATCCAATGAATGACCTGTGTTGAATACCAAAATTCTGGAAGAAAATTCCTTTTGGTTTTATCTGTTCGACTTTTACGGAGAGAGGATTAGTGTCAAAGGCGATGACATTAATGACACAAGGCATACGAAAATCGAACAGAGCAGCATGGATGACGATGAGGATGCACGTATATTTTTGTGTGAAACTCTTTGATATGATGACACTGAGTGTTTTATTGTTATTATTTTATAGAATAGGTTTATTTTTATATATTTCTTATACAATAAGCAAGTGTTTTCGAAGGAGGTAACTTTATAGCACAAAGTGTACATAAGCAGATCAATGTCAGTTATTTGTTTTTGAAATCTCAAAGAATTTTATAACCTATTTATTCACAATAAGATTATCTGGAAAAATGTATTTTTACCATAAGGATTCTGATTCGTTTTTCTTTTCAAAGATTGTCTTTAATTTTGAGAATTTAAAAATATAAAAGTATTTATGATAGATTGGGACTTAATGTTTTTTTTTCTATCCTTTGCAGAACAATTTTTAAAATCTTTCGTTCACTATTTTTATACGTAGGGTTCTGTCAAAATAGATAGTTAAATTAACCACCCCCAACCCAGACATTTGTTCGTAGTTCAAAAACATTGATTCTTTATTTTTAAAACACACTCAAAGGATTTTGTTTTAACTTGAAATTTACAGAATCACAGTGTGAGAAGTAGGAAAATAGGAAGGGGTAAGAATGAAGGTGTCAATGTGCATTATTTTTGAATTCTTAAACATTGCAAAAGCATCGTGGAAAGACACTAAACATTCGCTTAGTACGGCTAAGGAATGAATCTCTGTACAGCTAAAGTTCGGCTTAGTTGTAAACTGATAGGCATTCCTGTAAGTGGGAGTATTTCAGTTTAAGGCTTTTATTTAATTACTGTCGAAGATGTTTAAATAAATATCGGGAGAAACAAAACAAACAAAGCTTTTTTACCGATATATGTCAGATATGATCACAAGTTTGATTCTCTTGGGAATATGAACTTTTATCCCGAACAGGATTAAAAGCATTAGACCTAAAGAAAACGCATGGTTTGATTCGAGCTGTAGAGAGGTTATTAGGGTTAAGGGAGTAAGTTTTAGTTGTTTTTTTAAGCCAATCCAACTGAGGAAAACCGGAATAAGTTGAAGCAAGCAAGGAAGGCCTGCAACACCCATATTCGACGGACCAAATTTTTACATTACCAAAAATTACGGCAAAAAATACTGCAATGTCCCAAAGGCAGTACAAATTTTTGGTCATTCGTAAAAAACATGAGGAATTCTTCCTCTTCCTCGGTTCCTACGCTCGTTGTCAATGACACTCCATTTGTTAGCTCTTTAGAGAAAGCAAATCTCTTTGTTAGGCAGTTCGCCGCCAATTCAACGATGATAGGGAGTGTTATGACTCCGCCTATCATTGAGAGCGTTAGTGATTCTATGGGGCCAATTTTTTTTCGCACTCGTATGTGACGAGAATCCTTAAAGATCTTAACAAAAGTTAATCCGCTGGTCCGGATGGTATCCCCGCTGTTATTCTGAAGGAGTGTTCTTCAACGCTGGCAAAACCACTGCGTAAGCTTTTTCATCTGTTCTACTCCTCAGGTCTCGTTCCGAGTTCAGCCCATTTCCAAAAAAGACGAATTTTCTTCACCCTCTAGTTACCGACCGATTGCACTTACGTCCCTTCTTTCCAAGGTCATGGAAACGCTGATTAATTATCAGCTCAAGAAATATCTTGCAGATCGAAAGCTTCTTAATGACCGACAATACGGCATTCGCAGCAATAAGTCCACTGGTGATCTCATGGTTCATCTCACCGAACAGTTGAGCAAATCTTTACATAGTTTTGGAGAAAGTAAGATTATTGCACTTGATATTCCAAAAGCATTTGATAGGGTTTGGAATCAGGCTCTCTTATCGAAAATGCGTGCTTTTGGCTTTCATGAATCCCTTCTTCATTGAATTAGTAATTACCTTTCGGATCGTTCAATACAAGTAGTACTGGATGGGTTCAAGTCTGAAAAGCACAAAATAAATACTGGTGTGCCCCAGGGCTCTGTTCTATCTCCAACACTCATTCTCATTTTTATTAATGATCTCCTGTCTGCAACTTCAAATTCAATACATTGTTTCGCTGACGATAGTACTCTTAGATTTTCATATTCGTTTTCAGAATCACATCCCTCTTCTTCGGATGTGGAACTGCAACGACAAAATATGATAAGCTCATTAAATTCCGACCTAAACAGCATTCTACAATAGGGAATAAAAAACCGCGTGGAATTTAATGCTTCGAAAACTCAATGCAGTCTTGTATCGTTAAAGCGAGATATACCCCCCTTGCCATTATCCATAGATGGCACTTGCATCGAGGAGACTGAACATCTCGATATTCTCGGTATGTGTATCACCAACCACTTGGTGATACACATACTTGGAGAAAAAAAAAACTTGGAGAAAACTCTCAACTTAAACAACTCTCGAGTTTGTTTCAACTTGAGAGTTTATTCACTTTTTCATCAGTTAAGAAAAAGTTGGCCAACTTTCATTTTTGAAAATTTCCTAGGGATATTTATGACATTTGACAAAAATGCCAATATAGTAAGTTGTTTTTGAAGACTAAGCAATCTCTAAGAGATCGGCCGTATTATTTTTCGAAAGATGAAAAAAAGACTGGTGGTGGTCCACCCATAAGAGATTTACTGCCATTAAGCGAAACACTGCAAGAATTGGCGATTCTGTTGTCTAGTTAGACGTTAAGTCTTCCTGCGATAACAGGCGATAGCGACTACGAATTGGCCACTAAGTCGGATCTGAAGTACGCTTCTCAGCAAATCAGTCCACCTTCCGGTCAAGTCCGGTTATCGTTGAAGATTTTAGTTTTTGCCTGGATACGCAAGTAAAGGATGTCAATGTCATAGTTTTAGACGATGAGACCACATTTGACTGTCAAGCTGGGAACACACAAAAGATCAAAGACCACATTATAGACCCATCGTTGTCCAACAAAGGTCCAATTACTGATTCAACTTGGAAGAGAGTCAATCCGGCAAAATTAAAGAAAACCTCAAACCCTTTGCTACAAAACCGTAAGCGAAAAGTTGAATTGCAAAATGCAAAAAAATATATAAAATTGTCCGAGGAAACTCAACCAGATGTCAAAAAAGAAAAACAAAAAAGAATATAGGTAAATGAGTTATATAAATGGATAATTTATTTCATTTTAAAATTTGATTTATTAATTAAAGTGTCTGAACAAGGACAAGGAATTTTAACATGGAATGCTAATTTAACATTGGTTGAAAATATGAACGAACTAATTTATCTCGCTAAAACTGGAAATCTTTCTTTCCAAACCTCGTATGAGCATTCGACAAAGTTACGAGTTAAATTCGAACTGGAATTGCGATTCATTTAACAGATTTTCAACTGCACTTGTAACATTTAAAAAAGGTTTTGGAAGGTAGTTTGTATTCTTGTAACCTGAATCTCCAACAGGTATACATTAGTCGAAATCTCCTTCTTCTAATCGTTTTTTTAAATTCGACATATTGAAAATTCGCTGATCATGAGCAGATCCCTGTTTAATACAATACAAAAAAATACCCATTACAAATACATACATATTTATTTTTGAAACAGTTTTTACCTGCCAGCGAGCCATGATTACGTTAATTTTCAAATTTGCTGCAGAAACCTACTGAACATAGAGAGAAAACCATCCCTTACAATTTCCGAAATTTTCGGCATTCCTTCCCCCAGGCGATTGTATGCGAACATGTATGCAATCAATTGCACCAATTGTTTTAGGGAATTAAGCAACCTTAAAGAATGCACTTTCTGCTTGCAGTCGCTCATTTTGCGTTTCAGGCATTCGAATGAATCGTGGAGCGAGATTGGCAAGATTACTTGAAACGCGGTTTTAATACACAATGTACAGTTGTATGAAATGAAATGAAATGAAATGAAAAACGCCTCTAGCCTCTGGACCAATTCAAGCGAAGAATCGCTCAACTTGCTACTAGACGTTCACTTTCCAGGTAGCTCTAATATTATTAATAACATTGCACTTAATAATGGTGACAATACATTACATCCCCCACAAGGTCTAGTCACTAGGGAAAAACTCAAATGGGTTATTAACAGCTTTAAGCCATTTAAATCTGCTGGTCCGGATGGTGTAATTCCAGCCGAACTTCAAGGAAATGCAAGTTTTCTAATACCCATCTTAGAAAACATCTTCAAGGGATGCCTTATCCCGATGTCTTGGAGACAAGTTAAAGTTGTTTTTATTCCAAAAGCTGGAAAATCCAGCCACGTTAACCCTAAAGACCTAAGACCTATCAGCTTATCATCATTCCTTCTCAAAACTTTTGAACGTTTGATCGATATCCACTTAAGGGCAAGTATTGATAAGTCCCTCCTTTCAAAGGCTCAACACGCCTACAACAAAGGGAAATCAGTTGAAACGGCTCTACACAGTATAGTACGTACAATCGAATATTCCCTCCATCATAAAGAGTACACCTTAGTTGCCTTCTTAGACATAGAAGGTGCAACAATGTCGACACATCCGCAATTGCACGTGTATTGACATCTCTGAAGGTAGATAAGTCGATCAGCGAATTGATTAATCAGATGCTGATAAGCAGGATTATCAATTCAAAACTGGGCGATTTTACTACACAAAGAAGTGTCAGCAGAGGTACGCCACAAGGTGGTGTCCTATCCCCTCTCCTCTGGAATTTAGTAATAAATGAATTACTAACTACTCTAGAAAGAGAGGGATACAGAGTGTTTGCCTATGCGGACGATGTTGCTATTGCAGTAACGGGTAAACATCCCAATATACTAAAAGAACTCTTACAAAACGCTTTAAATAAGCTCACCAGATGGGCTAATCGGTGTGGACTAGGTGTTAACCCACAAAAAACCGACCTTGTCCTCTTCACAAGGAAATACAAAGTCCCACACATTGACCCTCCCCTCATAAATGGTGTACCACTTAAATTCTCTGATCAAGCAAAATACTTGGGTCTCATTTTAGATAAGAAATTAAGTTGGAAACCTAATATTCAAGAGAGAATAAACAAGGCCACAGTAGCCCTGTTCTCCTGTAAAAAGGCCATTGGTAATAAATGGGGCCTACAGCCCCGCATTACACACTGGCTATACATCTCGGTCATAAGACCGATCCTTACTTATGGAGTAGTGGTATGGTGGACGGCGCTAAATACAGCGACAAATCGCGATAAACTCAGCAAAGTCCAACGAACAGCCTGCCTGTGCATGGGAGGAGCACTTCGCTCCACCCCCTCCGCCTCACTAGATGTTCTGTTCCATCTAATACCGCTGGACTTTTTCAGCAAGCAAACGGCCGCTAATACTGCCATACGGCTTCAGGCCTCCTCTCTGTGGATCAATAATGGAATTGGCCACACCACTATTTTGAACTCGTTCAGAACTATAAATAGTAATATTGACTACACCATACCCCATCCTCAGTTTAACAACTATAGCTTCAAAGTGACTATACCTCCCAGGTCTTCTTGGGAGAATACATCATTTTTGAACGATGGTCCTATAAACTTTTATACAGACGGATCAAAAACGGAGGATGGGGTTGGTGGTGGCGTATACTCAGATAGACTTAACTTAAGTCTCTCCTTTCGTCTACCCGATCATTGTAGCGTGTTCCAAGCTGAAATTCTGGCTATAAAAGAAGTCCTATCCTGGCTTAGAGAAAACGTTATATCAACTAATGATATACGCATCTTCTCGGATAGCCAAGCTGCGTTAAAATCCTTAGACTCTGTCTCTACAAATTCACTAACAGCCCTAAATTGTCGATCATCTCTTACGGAGATGGCTACACAGTTCAACATTCACCTTTTCTGGGTGCCGGGCCATAGAGACATTCCAGGAAATTGCAAAGCTGACGAACTTGCAAAAAGCGGAACAACTTTACCTCTGCTGGCTCACAATGCTAGCATAGGTATCCCCTTAGCTACATGTAAACTCTAGCTAAAGCAAGATACCATAGAGAAAACAAACTTCAGGTGGAATAACACCACCACCTGTGTAGCGACTAAATTAATTTGGCCTAATCTTAGCGCCAGGCGCTCAAAGCAATTAATCTCTCTGAGTAGATTGCACATAAGCTATACGTTCTAGGTGTCCTGACTGGACACTGCTTAATAGGAAGGCATGCTATTCGACTTGGAGCCCCTGCAAATGATTTTAATAGTTGAAAAACAGGCCGAAAATTAAAAAATCAAAAAGGAATCTGTTGAGTAAACGCACCAAATTTGAATCATTACCTCCTCTGGTCGTAAGGCAATAAATTTTGTATTTCTTCGAGAACTATAATCGTCGCCGTCGTTGGTTTTGAGAGACGAAAACGGTATGGTCATATCATTTGTTTAAGTCAAGACGCGGAAGCACCTTGTATTAGCGTCTTTCAATATATGAATAATTATATTCTTCTTCTTCGCTACTAGAAGACGACCATTCTTCCCAAAAATAATTGGAACGAAACATTATTTTTACACACTTTTTGTAACTGCAATACGTTTTATTCACTTATTCACTTGATTCACTTTTTTACAAAATTGTTTTGACGCTTGACTTGAAAAAAAAAAACGGTAAATCCACAAAATAGAGAAAAATCCCTATTTTTGTCTCTCAACTTCTACTATTTTTGGAAGTTGAGAAAACCTAAAGTTGATTAACTCGAGAGTTGAAAATTGAAAGTTGAGAACTAAAACTTTGACTGAAGAAAAAGAAATTCTAAAGTTGATAGGGAAAATCACAAAGCTGAGTTCAACTTTGAGTGAACAAAATCACCATTAAACCACCACATATAAAATATAAAACGACTAATAAAAGATAAATGCAAAAATGCATAGATACCATAACAAAAAATGTCATGTCCCCAAAAACAAATGTCATGTATATTGTTTTACTTTCATTGTAAAATCAAAATTATTATTATATTAGACTTTGTCATTGTCATAGTCATATGATGAATTTCGTAATTTAAATCGAAATTAAATTTGTATAATAAAGACAATATCCATATGTTACATCAATGTAATAGATATGATTTTGAATTTGGTCAATTCTGAGAATCTGTGGCTTGAATTTTGAAACTAACCATCATCGAACGCAACGCAACACAACGCTAAGCCTGATGTATTGTATGAAAACTTTTTCCATTTCCATTAAATTTCAATAGGATTCAAAAAGCTGCAGCTGCAATATTCAATCGAATGATGTGCTTGGTTATCTTACAGTCATATCTCCAACCCCTCCCCCTTTATCCCTACCGCCCTTTCATCACCAGTACCATCCCACAATTTTATATATCGACAGACCATGAGTGATAAAATACCTCAATTTATCACTCGAAAAACGTTCGGAAAATAAATTTTCGCAAAAGTGCGCTGCTGATTCCGAATTTGAACGCTAATTTCCTTTGGCATTCATTGCATGCAGCATGCAGCATGCAAATGCCATGCACATGGACTGCATGTCAACAACTGCGGTTCCATTTCCGACAGTCGTTGATTGAGAACCAACGAATTTTGCAAATGGAATATGGGTTTTTTTGGGTATGGGGTATATGATGGGGTATGATGGGGCATTGGCATGATGAGCATCCTCGGAAGCTTGGCTGATGCTCGGCATTGGCATTGGTACTGGCACTAGCACTTCTGCTGCCAGAGATCACAAGAATGGACATAAATTTAAGTGGCAATTTATACACGTTTCTCCGCACGAACTGGGTTCGTCAATATTTTATCATTTTATGTGCAATTTGTTCGGCATCACACAAAAATTCGATACCCTTTCGTTTCTTCCTGTCCTACACAGACATATAAGCAGCAGCCTTTAAAACGCTCACCCTCTCACTATTCACACAGTCCGAAATTACTTTAGCATTCAAAACGGGCTCCTAAGTGCATTTCAATAAATCTCTGTATTTTCAAAATTGGAGAAATTCCTTTTGTGTATCTAGAGCTCCTAGCCTACTATGTATGTATGTGTGCACAGGAGGTGATATATATGGGAAAGCCATCTGCAAACCGTATGTCATCGCAGTCACAACGTTGCGTTGGTGACGTCCAGAAGGACTAGCTTCTATAAAAAAAAAAGTCAGTCTTTTTTTTTTCTCTAAACTCTCCACAACATATGGCAAGGTAAGCGGTAGCGGTAGTATATAGGCTGAGAGGGTGCTGGCTCAAGTGCAAATATTCAATGGAAAGGAAAAGTGCAGGAGGATGGATGCGATGGGGATAGACAAAGAATCTAAGGGATTCTAAGAACATTCCACAGGGGTCCAATAAGCAGTGACTTCCGCGCAAATATTTATTATCCTTTCCCAACCATTTATTCTGCGTTTTTCTTCTTCTCTGGTTTTCGCCTGCCTAGTGCTTCTTTTTGTCAGATCATTTCGAGGCGAAGGATTTTTATCTCTATACCACTCTTACCACCCTCATCGCTATCTCGAGGACGACCAACGATGTTGAATCTTTGGTAGGCACGTGGGAAAATCAAATTCTGTTCGTATTCCTGAATCCTGATGCATACTATCCTTAGGTATAACCAGTTCCACTAGCAATTTACAGCAGGAGCAGTACGAAACCAATGTGTATGGGCGTACAGCGGCGGCGAGTCTACATCAATGTAGAATAAAGAATGAGATCAAGATGGCTCAGAGGGTATATAAAGTGGCAGCTACGAACAAAACAGAGAAAAAAAGGAATACATCTAGGGCAAAGCAAACATATGTTCAGTGTTGTACTCACTTGGGGAATCTTGATTCTTTTCTTCGGCTTGTTTTTTCTGCGATATCAAAGGATGAAAGGATCCAAAAACGAAAAAAATAAAAAAAAAAGAAATGTTATGTAGGTAGGAGTTGTAGTAGGTAGGTATCGTCTTACACTGGATATATGAATCTTAAAGGAACCTAACGACCAACATACCGACCGGGATGTGGAAAGATGTATGTTTGGTACATTATTTATTGGCACGGGTGGATTTACGTCAGATCTAAGAAAAATGCACCCAAGTGAGTAGTTTCTCAGTTTCGACCGACTTGAAAATGGAAATTTTTCCATCGAAAGCCTAATGACGTGAAATAAATAAATGGAATGTTTTTGAAAATTGTTTTCTTTTCTTTTCTTTACATTTTTTTAACTCATATAAATTACAAAAACATGAAGTTATTACACACGAGTAAATAATGTATGCATGTATTTCATCTGAATAAGAAAATGTTTGTTTTTCTTTGAAATATAAAAATACATTTTGGGAACTGAACATACATATTGTAACTCATTTTTTTGGACGCATAATTTTTCCAACCAATTGACGTAAGAAAGGAACTCAAAATTTGAATATTAAAAACCATGCTGTTTGTTTGAAGTCATCAGTTTTGTTTTTATAAAGCAATACATTTTAGTTCCAAGATATATGGATGGCTTATCAGTTAAGCGACTTTTAAATTTCTTATTAGAAGATATTTTCTTGAAAGATGAACATGAATTTATTGTAGATTGTACTTGAAGCGATTTATTCAAGTCATTATATTCAAAGCTTAGGATACAATTTTACAGAATAAAGTCAGGCTATTTTCGACTTCTCTCTTACATTAGTACAAGTGAAGTCATAAATTTAAAAATAAGCAGATTCTTATATTGTATAACTAATTTCTCTGTAGTACACGTGGAGTGATGGTTAGTGCGTTGGACTGTCACTTCGGAGGTCTTGGGTTCAATCCCTGCCTGTGCCATCTAAAGTTTTCTTCACATTAACTGCCCCTTGCGAGGGATTAACAAATCCTCCAAGAGTAATTCTTGTCATGAAAAGTGATTTCTCAAATTAGCCGTTCGGATTCAGCTTAAAAACTGTAAGTGCACTCTATCCCTGATAACATTACACACACACATTAGTCAGAGTTGAAAGTAACAAGGCCCTAGTTTTCAGTGGATAATAAGGCAGACAGATCCAGAAAGGGCTCTCAAGAAAATTGCGTGGGTGGTTTTTTTTACCATAGCAGTTTAAAAAAAAGGTGAAAATTTTGGTTCACCCTAAATATCTCATGAACCACAATAACGCTAGAGACTTGAATTAAATTTTATATTATATATTGTAACGTAATACAAAACAAATACATTTTTGGAAAAAAATCCAATTAACGTTTTTTTTATAAATCAAAAAAACCGAAAAAAAAATATTATTTACCTCGAAAAATGTACGAACAAAAAACGATTTTATTTCCAAAACAATTTTGTGCAACGAAGAATAATGTTTTTAACATCTGGTAAAATTTTGAGAACATCCAATTGACAGTTTTTTTTTGACAAAAAAAAATATAACCTAAAAAAAAATAATGAAAGTTGGTAAAAATTGATTTTCGACTTAAATATCTTTTCGAAAATTTAAGATTATGGCTGCCAACTAATTTTATCTAAGAGGAAATATTATTCGGTAAAATTTTGAGAAAAATCGAATAGACAGTTTTTTTACAAAAAATAAAAAACCTAAAAAAAATATTTATAAAAGTTGGTTAAAATTTATTTTCGACTCAAAAATCTTTTTTAAAACTTTGTGATATTGGCCTTAAACTAATTTTATTTTTTTTTTAAATATTGTTTTCATACATTCAGTAAAATTTTGAGAAAAATGGAACTGACAATTTTTTACGCAAAAATAAAAACCTAAAAAACATAAAAAGTTGGTAAAAATTGACTTTCAACTCAAATATCTTTTCAAGACTTTAAGATATATGCTTAATTGTATCTTTTAAAAAATATTGTTGTCAACATTCAGTAAAATTTTGAGAAAAATCGAATTGACAGTTTTTTTACAAAAAAAATAAAAACTAAACAAAAATTAATAAAAGTTGGTAAAAATTGATTTTCGACTCAAATATCTATTCAAAACTTTGAGATATTGACTTTAAACTAATTTTTTGTTGTAAGCAATATTGTTTTCATTATTCGATAAAATTTTGAGAAAAATCGAATTGACAGTTTTTAAAATTTAAAAAATTAAAAATTTACTTTCTACTCATATATCTTTTCAAAAATTAAAAATATTGGCTTTAAACTTATTTTATCTCAAAGAAAATATTTTTTTCGATTTTCAGTAGATTTTTTATAAGAATCCAAAAGTTAGTTTTTTTCATAAAGAAAAATCTACAAAAAATAGTACTCAAAATTGGTAAAAATTGATGTTCGGTTTTTGATATCTCGTGAACAATCGAAGATATTGACTTCAAATTAAATTCATTCATCCAATTTGTTTGTTTATATAAGAAATCATTTTTTTAAGAAATTCTGCTAACATTTTTAAAAATTGGTTTTCGACTAAAAATCTCGTTATCAAAAATAGATTTTGAAATCAAACTATTTAATTATATGCAAAATATTGTTTGTAACGTTTAAATTTTTAAGAATAATTCAACTGACAACTTTTTTAACAAAACACCTACAAGCTTTGAGGCAAGACAAATCGACAGACGGAATTCGAAGTTATCAGAGTGGTTGACATCAAAGCCTCTTTTTTCATATTTATATTTTCATTTTTATAACAAATTTTCCTTGACTAGTTCTAAATAAACAAGTATACTTTCTTAAAAAAATATCATAGCAATGTGAAAAGTAAAAAGGATGATTTCTGACAAATTGATATTGCTATTTATTTTTGTACTAGCTGACCTGACAGCCTTTGTACTGCGTCAGTTGATATGAATAAAGTGTTATTATTATTTTCCATTAATTGGACATGAGGTTGCTTATTTATAACACAAAGTTTTCCTGAAATGCTGGGTATTCAAAAGGTTTCGATTTCCTTTTTGACAGACGCACACAGTCTGGTAATCAATTTAAAAGCTTTATGATAAAATATATTGTTTGTTTTGTGGGGCGTAAATAAACAAAGATGACGATTTTCCGCCGCTCGAAAACTCAACGTATAATTGTCCATGCGAGAAACAGTGAAACTCCAAGTTCATTCTGCAAACTTCTAACGACTGGCTTTGCGAAGGCAGAAGAAAATTGTAAATTTTTAAAATTCCGAATGGTCGCATCTAGATCCTTGGAATATTTTTTTTTTGCCACCAACATTGATCGTTCACCCAGCCAATTATGGTTATTGAACTGTTGCGCTATAACTAGGAAAATACGCAGTATGCTCCTCTTTTGGGTCTGTTATGTAACAGAAATCTGTGATGAACCCGGTCAAGTTACCCAATGCGACTTAATTATTTTGAATGTTTAACAACTGCTACCCAAAAATATTTTTAAAGTTTCATCTTTTTGCAAAAATGTTAGTTGTTAATTGGAGGGTCTTTATTTACCGACACAAAATGTTTTAGTTGTCACGAAGATCTTTCAAAGTTCTGTCCAGTGCCTCCAGTATCCTCTTATGAACCATTACGCATTAATCCAAAACAATCCTTTTACATACCTGTAAGATATTGGCCATTGCGCTATTTTATCGATGTTCCAAGACCTCCAGGTAAGTGTTTCATTGATTTGCATATTTCAAGCTGATTACGCTGTTGCCCGGCTTCTAGCAGAGTCGCGGGTATTTCAAAATAAATTAAATTCTAGTTCCTCCGGGAGCATCAAGGAAATAAATTTCACCAGATCCACTATTAACAACTTTTGTTAAAATGTACTTTGCAATATTTTTTTGTAGACTAAATTGGTGAACTTTTGTATGAACTGTTTCGGCCAATGCTTTAATATCTCTTGGCAACTTGTGATTTACTGTGTATTCTGAGCTTTTTTAAATTTGTTTAACTTTCACACTTTTTCTGGACTTTCACAAATAATTTAAGACAGAAATTAGCCAAATCGGTGGAGCCGTTGCGTTCTAGAGTTTTAGCGAGACTAACAAACAGCAATTTATTTTTATACATAAAAGAGTTGAAGAGTTCTATATTATAAAGAATTCGCAACTTGATTATGATCGACAGCGGTTTCATCTGAACATATTGCGGTTAGGTTCCTGGTTTATCAATTTCTTCAGGGATTTATCGTTAAATAATAAAATTCAAGGCATCGGCGGCAGACGTCCTCTTACTTCACTATCCATAAAATTGCTTAATCACTATTTCGACTAAATTCCTCAACCTGTAATGCACTCACAACGTATTTTATCAGAAAGAATTTTCTTATTCTTCGATACATTCCAAGCTTTACAACCACATTTTCCAAAATCCTGCAATGAAATGCAAAATTTTGTAAAATGGAAAATTTTAAATTCTTCGGGTTTTTTTGGAATTTTATCAAGTTGTTTGCTCGGAATTTTCTTTTTTTCCATTCAAAAGATCATTCCAGAACACTTGCACATAAAATTTCATACAAAATATCAATCAATTTCTTAAATATTCGGTCTTTTCCGGAGTTTTTTCTTAAAACTTTAAAATAGTAATAACGAAAAACTAGAAATTGATGAATTTATTAACATTGTTCACATTATTTTCCATTCTGATTTTTTTTTGTCTTTTTGCCTAAAACCACAACACCCAAATGATAAAATGTCTAAAAGTCCAGAAGTGGTCACAAAAATCAAAAAGTAAAAAAAAAAGACACAAAACTAAAACCGGATGTAGTAATGCCCAAATAAATTTTAAATAAATTTTTTAAAAGCTATAGGAAAGGTTTTCAAAAAAAAAAACACATACAGTTCAGAAAAATGCATGACATCTTTATTTGAATCGATAGTACAGTCCATATAATTTAATGTTTAAAGAATTTTTCAAGCAAATGTTGACTGCGCCTCAAATGGTAAATCCGCTAAGTCCAATTTTGGCATACTCTTTTCAACATTTCGGCCGGTATCTCACGAATAAATGCTTCAATGTTGTCTTCCAATGCGTCAATTGAAGCGGGCTTGTTTGTATACACATGAGCTTTAACATAGCCCCACAAAATATAGTCTAAAGGCGTTAAATGGCACGATCTAGGTGGCCAATTGACCGGTCCCGAACGTGAAATAAAATGTTCATCGAACTCGCCTCTCAATAAGTTCATTGTTGCGCGTGTTGTGTGGCATGTGGCATGTGGCACCGTCTTGTTGAAACCACATGTCGTGCAAGTCAAGCTCTTGCATTTTGGGCAAACAAAAGTTGGATATCATCTCACGGTAGCGCTCACCATTCACATGGAATGGAAGAAGGGCGAAATGAACTTTCTTAACAGAGCACGCATTTTGATAATAAAATTCAACAATTTGCAAGCGTTGTTTGTTTGTTTGTAAGACGATTTATGGTTAAATTATAGGCCAAACTGAAGATATTTGACAGTGAAACAAAATACGAAACGTACATCAGCTGTTTAAACCAATGTTGCCAAAAAGATAATAGCAAAAAAATCACCCTTTAGAAGGACTCTAGAATTGTAAGTTGTCATTTTGCCCAAAAATAATTTTTAATTTTTAATGTGGGTTTTATGACATAAACATTGGGCTTTGTGACATTTTTTTAGCATAACGACGATTATGATTTCTATTGTTTCTTATAGCTTACTACCCAACGACGGTAATTTTGCTTTCTTAACGTGAAACATATTTTTTCGAGCCAAACATATTTGTTAATCTGTCTTGACGTTCCGAGATTTTGGGCGATCTAACATTTTTTTTCGTTTAATATTTGCGTTTTGACGATACAATTTAAAACTCAAAATGTCATAGTGCACAAAATAAACAAAAATTTTGTCAGAATACCCAAATGTTGAAACACAAGACAACTTTTGGCGACAGGT
Source organism: Eupeodes luniger (assembly GCA_951509635.1). Lineage (NCBI taxonomy): Eukaryota > Metazoa > Arthropoda > Insecta > Diptera > Syrphidae > Eupeodes > Eupeodes luniger. The sequence continues at coordinate 309,733,908 of OX608073.1, forward strand.
CAGTTAGTAAATGATGTGGGCCATATGACATTGATTTTGGGCTTTGTGGCATTTTCTTCTGAAAATGTTTTTGGGCGTTAGAGCCATTTTTGGACGAAATGACATTTTTAATGTTTTGGCGTTGTTATATCGGGCAATAAGAATTTCAAACAACTCAAACTATTTTAACGCCCAAAGGTTAGGTTATATTGCACAAATCGTATAACAATAAAATGTTAATAAATGCGCTATGAAATGTTTGATTTAGGCGCCAGTTATGAGATTTAGTGTACCTGTTTAAAGAAGCTTCTCTATTAATAAAATAAAAATATAAGTTGTGCAACTATTGAATCAAAAGCTTTCTAAAGTATTAAATGTTTTGTTGATTAAAAATTTGGAAAGCCGACATTTTTCCAACATTCATTGGACAATTTAGTTTCGGCATTCTGGTCTTTTGTGATTTTGGGTTTTCGGTTTCCTTTCGAAAATCTTTGCCCGAATAATTAAAAATACATTGAATTTTAATACAAACACATTTTATTATTAATACGTAATATATTTAATATTATAACATTATTAATAGGTAATATATTACAGTCTTAATAGTATTGTTTCGGAGCTATCTACCAGGACTTCCTGCTGAACAAAAATATTTTTAAAATTAATATTGTTACAAAAAAATCAACTTCCAAAACGTAATAAACTCGACCATATTCTACATACTTTCTATTATACTTATATTAGTTTTAAGTTTTGAGAGCAATAATAATTAAAATATATTAATAAATTCTTTTCTTTTTTTCTTATTTTCCAGGTAAGTGAAAAGTATATCCCTTTTAAACAAAAAAAACTCAAGACCAAATACCTAACATGGATAAAGGATAACTCATCAAATGATTTCATCAAGGTTTCTTCGTATATTGTATCTTAACTTATATGTTTTAAAATTGGTATAAAAGTAATGTCATATATGAATAGCTCTGAAATCATCAACTATATTTAAAATACACCACTAGTGTTTATTTGTTAACTTAATAACTGTTTTAATATAAATTAACATTAATTTGTAGCTTTTACAAAATATAAAAGCATCAAATCATACTTTCAATTAAGCTTTCAACAATTTCCATCCCTTCAAAACTTCAAATCCTATTTACTGACTGACCTAACTTAACTTCTGCTTCCATTATGAAAATCCATATAGCTTCTCCATAATGACATTCGTTTGTTGGAAAAATTTAATTTAACATTACGAAGCGGTTGAAAGAGTCCTTTTAATGTAGGTACAACAAATAAAAACACACACATCCTCTGATTAGTCCTCCATGTAGTTCGCTGCCCTCTCTCAGAACCCGGAGTGAGAGACAAAGTGCAAATAAACATGCATTTGGTCCGCTGAACATGTCCGCATTGGGAATGGTAAAACATATTTTAAAAAATGTTAAAACTACAAAAACAAACTATACCAAATGGCTTCATCCGCATGATGCTGCTGGAGGCAAGGCGAGGCGCTGCGCTGGGCACTATATAAGGTCCTTGATGAATACGATATAGGATGTGTAGTGTGTACTGTATGGCTCTTTGTGCAGTGACGTTAACTAATGCACAGTGCTTAGTTACAAGGCTAATTTGTAGTAATTAATGTTCGCATGTGCGTTATGTGTGTTATTTGTACCACCCTGTGTCACATTATGGTCAGCAAAACAGTCCTAATCGGCAAAATGCCTTAATTGTGATTTACATAAATAGAACAGAAAAGAGAGAAAGAGAGATTGCAGTTTTCATATTATGTACCTATAAAACGTACCTATAAAAGGGCTATAAGTATAACAACAACTACAACGAATGAAGGGAAGGAATAAATCCACTTGGATTGAGTTCCATGAGCGATTCAGTAGAGCGTTTAAAAATTTAATTTGAAATTTTCTCCTAATTGGTAGCTATGTATATATGGGCATTGGGCAATGGTCATCTACTCTATGTATGATTATTAGCCCAAACAAATCTGTGACCCAGTTATTCCGTCATGGCAGAACCAATCACATAGGCATAAGTTGTCTCAATAGAAGGTAAGCAAGGCATGTAGGCAAGGACTTTGATATGTCCTGTACTGTCCTGTTCTACACTATACACACTGCACCCACAGCACCCTTTAAATAGGAATATAGAGAGGAATACTCAACTCCACTACTTGTCAATGTTATTGCTGCAATGAAATGAAATGACTGTCTCAAACCTGGAATGCATATTACTTACTGTGTACACACACAACACACCTCTCTATTGCAACCAACTTGGTCCATTGGCAAGCATAGCATAGCATTTGGGACCGATATGCGGGAGGGCTTGGGATAGGGTGTAAGGTTTCATGTCTAAGAGGGTTATACGATATTGGACTTCTCCAGATATACATCCATGGCCAAAATAATAGGGTTAATTTTTGGTATTGATTCCTTAAGCACTTGTGTAACAAATTTAAATTTTAACCATTGAATTTAAGTGGTAAATATTTTTGAAAGTTTCTTCAAATTTGATTTTTTTTAAATTAATATTGGAAGTCCATTTGCTACAGGCTTTTTAAAGAATCTACCAAACAAATGGAAGCACTTGATTTAAATTATAAGACACAATAAATTTCGACAAAATGTCAATTAATTTTCTTTATTGACGGATAATCTTTGATATTTTAATGAAACAACCTTGTTTTAATTTAATTAAATCAATGAGCCTTTTAAGTACTGACATTTTTCTTGAGGAGCTGAGTATTACATTTCAGTGAAAATTCTCCAAAAGTTCGTTTAGTTGTAACAAGGCTTATGTCTACTCTTTTGTATGTTTTAGGCCCAGTTATCGAAAGTACCAGTCAAAAACAAAAATTATAAAATAAATAAATTAATTTGGTGGAGCAATAGTCCGTAGAGAACTCTACTCTCTAGTGACTTACACCTCTCAACCTGTGTTCGATTCATTTCAGGGATTGAGAGGTCGTACCGCATTTATGCCGAAGTACTGTTCATTACGAGAATTATTTTCGGAGGATTTGTTAATTTCTCGATAGAGGCAGTAAACGTGCAAAACAACTTTAGGTGGCGCAAACAAGGATTGCAGCCAAGACCTCTAGCATGACAGTATTATGACCTTACCATCACGTCACGAGTAATACAAAACATACATTAAGTTGCTTTGAAATCAGAGCTTCGTTTAAATGACACAGTAGTTCTCCTGCTGAAAACACCACTCAAGGCTAAATTCGTCAAAACATTCGATTTTTTCTGTAGACACATGGTAATCCAAGAGAAGTAACGCTTAGGCATAGTGTGGGTCAAAAGTGACATCCTTATTAAAAGTAATAATATTTTTTTTTACGGGTACTGCCTCTTGCGAGGAATTGACAAGTTCTCCAAGAGTAATTCTTGTCATGAAAAGTGCTTTCTCAAATTAGCAGTTCGGATTCGGCTTTAAACTGTAGGTCCCCTTCATCTCTGACAACAGTACTCGCACACAGGAATGGTTGAGAGTTGTAAGTCACTAGGCCCTAGTTCTCAACGGACTGTTGCGCCAACCAATTCATTCATTCAATACTTTTATGGATTTAATTAGGAATAGAACATCTGTAGAAGACGAGTCAATCCACTTTTATACAGATAGATCATAAACAAATAAAGGAGTTAGTGGAGGCGTATACTTTGAACGAAATTAAGACTCTCATTCCGATTTCCCAATCATTGTAGGTATAGCGTATTCCAGGCGGAACTTTTGGCGATAAAAGAGGGGTTGCCCTGGCTTAAAGAAAACGTGATATCAACATCTGATATCCGTATTTTCTCAGATAGTCAGGCCGTTACCAAAATGTATGGACTCTGGCTCTACACACTCTTTAACAGTTGTCCTTAACTGCCTATCATCTCTAATACAGATTTTGAGATCACCATTGCTGGGTGCTGGGCCATAGAGACATTCCAGGAAATTGTAAGGTAGATGAACTCGCTAGAAATGGTACAGTACAAACCATTCTACCACGTTTGGCTGGCATACCAATCTCTATATGTAAACTTTTGCTAATTCAAGCTATAAAGTAGGCAAACATCAGGTGGAATAACAGCGCTACTTGTCAGGTCTGGGATAACATTTGGCCTACACTAGATTTAAGGCGTTCAAGCACTGTCTAATAGGAAAGCACGCCACACGGCTAGGCGTGTTTTGCAGATGCTTTATGGATGAGGAAACAGTTCTTCAGCTCCTCTAAACATGCCCTGCTCTAGCTCAAAAATGCTCAACCATATTAACATAATCAGTCTTTCACGTTTCGTAAAGGATTCAATCTGGTTTCATTGAGCTCAGAAAAAAGCCTCGAGATGCATGTATGATGTATTACAATTAGCAAATCAACTGGCATAAGTCCATCCCGGACAGCCACTCTAACCTAACTTAACCTAACCTAGCTCTGTCTCTTAAAGTCATTTTAAACAGTTAATTCTACACAAAACGAAAAAAGTCATCCTATTGACTATTTTGTTAGTCAATATGACTATTTGGTAGTCAATTTTTAGACGATAACCGCGATAGTCAATAGAACAATTTTCGGTTGTCAATTTTGGGATCCGAAATTTGTTTACAATTTGGTAGTCAATATGACAACTGTAGTAGTCAATATGACAACTTTCGTTGAAGGAAATTCAAACTACGGTTGTCAATATGACACTTGCGGTAGTCAATATGAAAACTGCGGTAGTCAATATGACAATTTGGTTATAAACGGTTTTCAACAAAAATACTGCTGCTTTGTTAACAATTTGGTAGTCAATATGACAACTGCGGTAGTCAATATAACACCTTTGTTTGAAGGAAATTCAAACTACGGTTGTCAATATGACACTTGCGGTAGTCAATATGAAAACTGCGGTAGTCAATATGACAATTTGGTTATAAACGGTTTTCAACAAAAATACTGCTGCTTTGTTTACAATTTGGTAGTCAATATGACAACTGCGGTAGTCAATATAAAAACTTTGTTTGAAGGAAATTCAAACTACGGTTGTCAATATGACACTTGCGGTAGTCAATATGAAAACTGCGGTAGTCAATAGGACAATTGCGGTAGTCAATATGACAATTTGTTCTCAAAACCGTAATCTAATTTGAAAACCGGATAGTCAATATAACAATTCAAACTTTGGTAGTCAATATGACAACCACGGTAGTCAATATGACAACTGCGGTATTCAATAGGACAATTTTTGTTGAAAACCGTTTATAACCAAATTGTCATATTGACTACCGAAGTTGTTCTATTGACTACTGTTGTTGTCATATTGACTACCCAAAATTGACAATCGAAAATTGTTCTATTGACTATCCAGTAGTCAACTTTTTAAAATAAGGTTGTCATATTGACTATTTGGGTAGTCAATGCGACAATTTGGCCAAATTTCAAGTTTACTATCGACGATTGTTAATAAGACAACTTTTTTTTCTGTGTAGTAACATTCTTGCAGAACTTTGGTCTACTTTCGCAATCCCATTTTTTGGTTCTAAAATGTCTTCAATACTGCTGCGTAGCATATTTAAAGAAGACTTAGACATAATTTCGAATTTAATCCCAGATTAAAAATCCTACTAATATTTTGACTTGTTCTACCAAACAGTAGTATTGTATTAGCATTTTTTTTTTAAAGTGTGTCAATTATTTTGATCATCTCTTTGAACTAATTGACACATCTTGTTTGTATTCTTATAGAATTATTATTAGTTCTTAATAAAATAGCTTGTAATATTTAGTTTAATGAAAAAGAAACCATTTAAACTCAAAAGTAAATAAAGAGGCTGGGATGCGACCCACACTGATAACTTCCCATCCCGTCTATCGATTTGTCTTGCTTAAAAAGTTGTCTAAATGTATCAATTCTTACCAAATCCATTTTTTGGAGATTTTATTTTTTTATGAAAAAACAGACTGTTGTATTTTTATAAAAAAATTACTGAATATCAAAAACAATATTTTATGTGAAATAAAATAAGTTTGAAGCCAATATTTTTAATTTTTGAAAAGCTATTTGAGTCGAAAGTAAATTTTTACCAACTTTTGTAATTTTTTTTTTCGGTTTTTAATTTTTTGTAAAAAAACTGTCAATTCGATTTTTTTCAAAATTTTACTGAATGTTGAAAACAAAATTTTTTGAAAGATAAAAGTAGTTTTAAGCTAATATCTCAAAGTCTTGAAAAGATATTTGAGTCAAAAATCAATTTTTACCAACTTTTATTAATTTTTTTTTTAGGTTTTTATTTTTTGTAAAAAAACTGTCAATTCGATTTTTCTCAAAATTTTATCAGATGTCAAAAACATTATTCTTCGGTGCAAAAAATTGTTTTGGAGATGAAATCATATTTTAGTCGTAAAATTTTCGAAGTGACAAATTTTTTTTTTTCAGTTTTCTTGATTTATAAAAAAAACCGTTAATTGGATTTTTTTCCAAAAATATAATTGTTTTGTATCACGTTACAATATATAATATAAAATTTAATTCAAGTCTCTAGCTTCATTGGTTCATGAAATATTTAGGGTTAACCAAAATTTTCACCTTTTTTTTAAACGGCTATGGTAAAAAAACCACCCACGCAATTTTCTTGAGAGCCCTTTCTGCATCTTTCTGCCTTATTATCTGTATAACAAAATTTATTTGAAGTCGATATCTCTTCTGGTTCTTGAGCTATGGACAACGAAAAAAACGTCGCGAACGTACGGACGTACGGACGTACGGACGTACGGACGTACGGACGTACGGACGTACGTACACACGCACGCACAGACATCTTTCTAAAAATCTTTTATTTCGACTCTAGAGACCTTGAAACGTCGAGAAATGTCAAAATTTTCATTTTGTCAAATCGGACCCATTACAATAACTTCCTATGGGAAGTTAAAAATGTTCCTATTATTTTGGCCATAGCTGTAGCTACAAGGTACATACATATAGTAGAGAGGCTCTTCATCATCATGCATGATGTGTCCTAAATTAATGTTTTAATGAGTCTCTGCTTATGCGTGGAGCATAATACCCATTACACTCATAATATGCTCCAAGGGATGGCTTGGCTATATACAACAAAGAATTTTCGGATTGGAATCGGGAATTGGGGGTTCATGTTCTTGGTATACTGATGAATCGAGGTGCTCGAGTCCTTGTTATTGGTATGATTACACCATTTTCTTGTATTGAATTTCTACTAAAACATCACATACATATGTACATATATAACAATCGAAGAACACCAAGGCAACTGAATCAATTTATTGGCGTACGATGCGATGATGAGAAATAATGCCGATCGCAATCATCACACACAGGACCCATCTCCTTTTCTCTCAATATATACATATATACATACACACAATTAAGGTCCACATATTCAAGCAAAACAACAATAATATCAATTTTTAATGAAGCACAAGGATATCATCAAAATCTTGTGTCCTTCTATAAGGACGAAAGAGAATGGAAATATTGTGTCGTTTGAATGGAAATGGAAATGTGGATTATATGCGATAACTTAAGCGTGAAGTTGAAGGTTCATGGTTATAATAAAGAAATTAATTAATCACAATCATCAGCTGGACTTACAACACACATTTTTCGTTGAATGTCGGAATCGGATGTGGATGTGGATATAGATGATGAGAATGAGGATGAGGATGTAGATGCGAAAGGTCAATTTTTTGTTTGTTACTTTTCGTCTGCATATGCTTATGTAAAGAATACATATTTATTTTTAATCAAAGACGTAATTTTTCAGGTCTGATGGAATAAAATAATTATATATGTATATACATACAAACAAGAATTTCTTCCTTATTGTCAGAAATAGGGTTCCTTTCAATATTACCTATGTCTGTATATTTGGTTATATACATAGCTATATGAATTAGCAATAATTTATTGTAATTAAAATTTCCGTATTTAATTGCAAATAATGAATTCGTGGCTATTTATTATTTATTTTTAATTAGTAAGAACTGACATTGTGTCTTATGAGTAGACCCTTTTTCCATACGAAGCTTTATGAAATGTGTGACTCTGAACTTTGAAGCAAGAGGAGGACATAATTTTCTGGTTAAAAATACTAATGAAAGTATACCTGTGGATATAGTCAAAGTTTAATTGAAACACGTTGACGAATTTCGTAATGCATAATAATTGATGAAGGACGATATTGAACTGTTACTTTCATTAAACGACAGTGTCGTCCGTATGTTTAACACCTGTACAATTAATTACTTACAGACCACTGAAAAGAAGCAAAAGTCACAATATTTTCCAGTTGTTGAAATTACTGTTTTGAATCAACCATTAGGAAAAATCAATCTCCGTCCAATGTGAAAGCTTCAGTTGACTTTATTAGTTTAGGTAATAGGTATTATGGGTTTTAACCGTATTGACAAAACTAGTCTTAAAGGGGGAAATATCAAGATCTTGTTAGTCAGTTTACAGCACCTCCCAGAGAGATGAGATTATCATGCTCTGGTTAAATTTTTTTAATGTCGCATTAGCTTTGTGTCATGTCCTTGTAGCATGTAGCGTTCGTCCTGTTCTCCAGAGTTATTTCAGTACAAATAGGTCGTTGTCTATGCTTTGGAATCTCGTGAACACTTTCATCAAAACTAACTAGTTTATTGTTTAACACACATTTACTAGCCACAATCAGAATAGCACTATGTATATTCATATACCAAAGGGAAATCAGTACATTACATTCACATCAGATTTTTACCTTGACTTAATAGACAAATAAATGCAGGGAACTATCAGTAAATATAGGTGTGTCCTTTCCACACTCCTCTGAAACTTAACATTAACAATTCTAGAAAACAATGACTATCTTAACTCCACAACTTTTTCAAATCTCTGTCTATTAAAGATAAATACGTGTATATCAAAACTCTTCCACAAGTGCCAATACCTTCCTGAACAAACTGCAAATGGACTAACTACACCACCTGCCTATCGACATAACCGATCTTAATGAGTCATGATGCCTAATAGGTGTTTTACGCATAGTTTCGTGAATAAATGTCATTATGAGAAACACCTAATATTAGGCAACGATGATGGATCCAAAAACAGGCAGCACCTAATGATAAGTTACTAATTATAGTGTCCTTAAAAAAAGAACATATTGAATGTCTTATCATAAGTGCTACCGGCGGATCTGCTCGAATGAGTTAAGAATGAGGTATCACACTCTTCAGTCTTGTAACTACCTCCACACAAAAAATCATGTCATAGTATTGGTCCGTTGCGACATGAAGCACGAACAAACAAACAAACAAGCAAACTTACATTCCCATTTATGATATTTGTATAGATCCCGAAAATATTTGTTTTTCAACGTTGTATCAAAACGGGCTAAAACAACACCTGCATATGGACAAAACAGATCGGATCAAGTCATAAAGCTTAAAGCTCAAAACAACTTATATGTCTTGGAAGATGGCTATCATAAAGACAAAGACTCTACTTTGAAGATTTCTATGTAACAATTCCAGGGATCACATGAGTTCACTCATTAGTTGTCTTAAGCGTTTAACAATAAGCTCCAACTGGTTCCACGAGTAAGAAAAATCACATGGTATTACAACGAGATAACCTCCGATCAAAGCTTTTAACATTGTAAGCTTTCCAACCAAAGTAGTCTCCTTAACTTAAGTTATCCTTTCGTGCAAAATCGGCACACAGAGTGCTGTCTTCTTTGCACAGAACATGCATTTTGATGAAATAAGTTGACTGTCTATTTAACAAAACAAAATAAATAAATGACAGCCAACTTTGCAGATTTAGTTTCACCAGAACTGTCAAAAGTTCGGAAATTTTTCTTGCAATAAAAACGATAACAAATAAATAAATTAGGTGGTGCACCAGTCCGTTGAGAACTAGGACCTAGTGACTTACAACTTTCAACCATTCCTGTGTGCGAATACTGTTATCAGGGATGGAGGGGACCTACAGTTTTAAGCCGAATCCGAAATGCTAATTTGAGAAAGAACTTTTCATGACAAGAATTACTCTTGGAGGATTTGTCAATTCCTCGCAAGAGGCAGTATCCGTGAAAAAAACTTTAGGTATTTTACGCATAGTTTCGTGAATAAATGTCATTACGAGAAACACCTAATATTTGGCAACGATGATGGATCTAAAAACTGGCAGCTCCTAATGATAAGTTACTTATTAATGTCCTTAAAAAAAGAATACATTGAATATCATATTATTAGTTCTACCGGCGGATCTGCTCGAATGAGTTAAGAATGAGGTATCACACTCTTCAGTCTTGTAACTACTTCCACGCAAAAAAACATGTTATAACATTGCTCCGTTGCGACATGAAGCACGAACAAACAAACAAACAAACTTAAATTCCCATTTATAATATGAGTATAGATTCCGAAAATATTTGTTTAAAACGTTTTATCAAAATGGGCTAAAAACACCACCTGCATATCGACAAAACAGATCGGACCAAGTCATAAAGCGTAAAGCTCAAAACAACTTTTTTGTCTTGGAAAAAGACTCTACTTGGAAAACTTCTATGTAACAATCCCATGGATCAAACGAGTTCAATCATTAGTTGTCTCAAGCGTTTAACAATAAGCTCAAACTGGTTTCACAAGTAAAAAAGATCATACGGTATTACAACGGGGTAACCTCTGATCAAAGCTTCTAAAATTGTAAGCTTTCCAACCACAGTAGTCACCTTAAAGCAGCATTCACATGATATTTCACATATTTCTACACGAATTCTTAACAAAACCATAGCAATATAGTTTCTATTTGATTTATGATGCATACTTTTACTTTTCAATATCACATATTAATAAATTTAAGAAAACAAATTTATTCGTCGCGAACAAAATTGTAGTTGATACGAACTGTCAAACTTTATTCGCGTTCCACATTATCCACACTCGCAACGAATAAAAAAATCGCGGTTTCGGTGGTGAATGTCAAACTTAATTCGCGACGAATTAAAAACTCTCATGTGAAAGAAATGTCAAAATAGACGAATATTCGTCCATTCGTTGGTCGTTGGTCGTTGGTCGTGCTCATGTGAATAGTGCTTAAGTTATCCTTGCGGGGAAAATGAGCCCACGGAGTGCTGTCTACTTTACACAGAACGTGCATTTTGATGAAATACTTTGGCGGTCTTTTTAACAAAACAAACTAAATAAATGACAGCCAACTTGGCAGATGTAGTTTCACTAGAACTGTCAAAAGTTCGGAAATTTGAATTTGAATGGTAAATCTGTCGGGATTATCAAGAAATGTGTGCAATTGCACCCTTTTCAACGATACCGGTTAAGACATTAGCAACAAGTTGTATGACACGAAGTCTTGTACCCTAACATTATCGAGGCGTTACTTGCACCCCTAATTTTTATTGCAGCTTATTTGAGGAGACACCGGACAGTGCAAGTGATTTAAGAAACTCTACTGGGTATGAAATTCTCGGTTCTAAATCCATGACAGTATCTTTTAACAAATACTCCCCTATATATTATGCTTCTTTTTTCATATTGTTTAAATTTATTTTTCCAAACAATATCGTTTTCATATTTAAAAAAAATTCCGTTTGTGTCACAAACCCCTTGTCATCGGTTTCAACCACACATCTCCTATTTTGAATAGTGTTTCGTGTGTTGATGTTATTATAAGAAAGGCCTAATCATATACAACGATGATATATCAAAAAGCATCAGCACCTAATGGTATGCTACTTATTTGTGTTCTTAAAAAAAAGATAGTGAATATCTAATTATAAGTGCTACGGACGGATCTGCTCGAATGAACTAAGAATGAGATATTGAACCGCTGTAAATTGTAGCTTAACGCACTCTCCAACCTTGTAACTGCCACACAAAAAATTATGTAATAATATTGTTCTATTGCGACGTAAAGGATGGAAAAACAAACAAACAAACAAAAAACACACTGCTTTCCCATTTATAATTGAAATTTACAAAATCTTTGTTGTTTAACTTTTTATCAAACTTACGAGGAGAGGAATTGAAATTGATGCATCGCTCTTGCTTCCTCCTCTCTATCCCTTCCGGTGTTTTCTTGCACATTACAAAAATAGATCTTATTTATATATAAATAAAATACAAGCCTTAAAATGAAAGTTAAGAAAAAGCCAAAGACAAAATCTTTTTTTTTACAAAATAGTTTTTCTGACTAAAGTACTTTTCTTATTCTTATAATTTATTTTGTCTAAGTAAAATAGTTAACTACTGTCTTCTTTTTTTCGTATCTTTCTCTATTTCTTTAATAGGTATACATTTTAAATCCACGATGAGTTCTTAAAGACTTTCACTTCAAAGTTTATACTTTGCAGCTTTACACTTTTTACGAAATTTAAATAAGAAAAAAAAAGGAAACAAAAATTGAAAATCTTGAACAAAAAATATTCAGTCAATTCATCAACATAACAACCTCTCAGATCGCTAAGTCAGCCATTATTTTCAGGATAAAATTTCAGCTCCTTTACACTTGGGATTTCATATCCTTACAAAGAAAGGAATACACAGGTATCCATATGTATAGCTTAGAAATTCATACACATGGTGCTAGGTATAGGTAGCGATACCTATACCTACTTACATCCGTTAACATTCTTCTTTCCGACACACTTAACTGCACTTTATACCTTAGCTACATTCTCAAGGATTTAAGCCGATGCTACCTACATATTTCTATTTCGACTGAAAGCCAACAGGATACACATCACAATGTAGAGTACATAATGTACATATGTACTGATACTCGTATACAATACATACGAGTATGTACTGATAAAGGACTATGTAGGTATATGAATATCTTTTAAGGATTGCTATATCATCAAACTCTGGTTTTAGGATGTAGCACCTGAAAATTTACAAAGATATTTATTGTCGGCAAGAGAAAATCTTAAATTTCCATCACTTTATTCCTCCTGCATTTCTGTCTGTCTGTCCATTCGTCTATCGTCTATTTATATACCTACCTTCTATAGACGATCTGGGAGAAGAACGAACACGATAAAACGAATGAACCATAACGAACAGGTTGAGAATTAGGATATCTTAGTATAATATATTAGATATCTAACCATCCGATTCATCAGGAAATAGTACTACGGCGCTGCTGCTTTATTCTCATTGAATCGGCATTAATCTTAGACAGATAGGACGTGGTACTGGAAGTGGCTTAGATATACAAAGGTACCAACGAGTACGACGTTAGAGACTTGAGAGTTAGAAAAATTAAAACAAAACAACAGCAAAAGCAAAAGGAAAAGCAAAACGCAAGGAAAAATAAAATAACTTCCTTCTTCTTTAAATTGTTGTTGTTTTGTGTGTGTTATATCTCGAAAAAGGATCCTTCAAATGCAGTGAATCAACCATCAGGATTATACCGATTTAGTTGATAACTGTACCGATTTATTTCAGCTTTGGTTATCTTCATATCGTTTCGTTCTTCGTCCTTCTTTATACTAGTTCGTTCTATTTTGTCGGCCGCACTCGATTGGATTTGCTTGTGAAAAGGATAAAGTGCTTGTATCTTTTGTGGTTTCCACGACATTGCCAATGAAAACAGTCGAGCCACCTTCTGCTTCTATGCGACACTAACAACGACAACGAGAACGAAAACGACCATCACGTTCTTCGTCCTTGTTGCCATACGATGACAAGCAAAAAGGAGATTTTATATCTACGAATATAAACCTATCTAATCTACAATAGAAGAAACTTGCTTCACACTAAGAATAACATTTAAACAGAGAGATACAAGAGAATTCTTTGGTCGATTTTATTCATTATTCCTATCCTATCTACATATATACGCATAGATTGATTGTAGTGTAGTTGCTATGATACTCTTGGAGCGATATCATCCTTGGAATAAAGGATTTTGTTGCATCGCATATTGAAGCCATCACTTTAATCGAGAAATACAAAACTTGAATTCAAACAGATGGTCGATTGCAATTTCGAGCTTTCTCGTTTTGGTTAGAAAGAGTCCCTGTTGGCATTTGCCGACTATAATACCAAGAACGACCCAATACTGCCTGAATACCGTCGCCACCGCCGCCGCCGCCGACACAAGCCTTCCTTCATCCAAACCACCACCACCTCCCTTGCAATAGTCGTCCTTGTCTTTTATGTTGTGTTATATATATGCACTGTCTTTGTTGGCATCAAAGTGTACAATTTATTTTCAGCTATTTTAACAATAAGAACGAATACGATTCGACACATCTCACAGTCGTGCATTTTGTATGGAAAAACTAGAAGAAATTCCATTTAAATTGAAATGTGAAATGCAAAAGGATGTGAAGTTTTGAGGGAAAAATCAATGAGTTTGTTGGATTGATTGGGTCTTTTCAATATTCTCAATTTTGTTATTATTGTGGTGATTTTTTATTCTCTTTGCAAAGTTAAATTTTGTTTGAAATTCTTCATTTTATTCAACTTTCCGTAAGAAAAAAAAAAAATTTTATTGTTCCAGGACTCATCCGTATCAGTAAACGGAGTTAAAATGATGTATGTATTTAACATTCAACCCTTTTAAAAACCAAAGTAACGAAATAATGACCTTAACTTTTGAAACAAAAACAACATTTAGGGTGTACATAATTTTAGGAAGGTTTGAATTTAAAGCTTTAAATGCATTAATATGAGAAACCTTATAAAAACAATTTGATAGCTCATCGCTGAGGTTAGTAAATGTTGTAAATTGTTGTTTCACAAAAGAACACAAAGCCTTTACACTCTTGAACAATATTTTAAAAATATTGAAATTGCAGTATGCACTTCAAAAAATAAAATGCTGAAACTAATGGTTTAATAATAATAATAAGGCGCAACAGTTCATTGAGAACCAGGGCCTAGTGACTTAGAACTCTCAACCATTACTGTGTGCGAGTAAAGTTGTCAGGGATGGAGGGGACCTACAGTTTTAAGCCGAATCCGAATGGCTAATTTGGGAAAGCACTTTTCATGACAAGAATTATTCTTGGAGGATCTGTCAATTGCTCGCAAGGGGCAGTATCCGTGAAAACTTTTTTTTTAAATTAAGGTGGCACAGGCAGGGCTTGAACCCAAGACCTCTGGCGTGACAGCCCTGAAAACTAATGGTTTATTAATTTAAAAAAACATAATAGCTGCATAAATTCTTATTAAATTCCGTATCCGAACTTTAAAACAGTTTATAATATTTTACTTAAAATTCAGCAGTAATGAACGGATGCTTCACATGCCCAATCGTACCATGGTTGTTTGGCTTTTCTTTTAGCCTTTAATTGGAATGGCTCAGCAGCTTTAGATATGCAGGTGGTAAGAATATCTTTTCTATTTTTATTGTTTCGACACAGCTTAGATCTGCTAAGCCAAGTTCATTATTTAGATTTAGGGTGAATTTTTCTTAGTTCGTGTTCTTTCACTGCAATTTTGGCAGCAAGCATCTTTTTGACTCGGTTAAGGTGCTGTGTAGATTGTCCAGTTTGATGATCACGGATATTGGAAGCTGATCGGAATGCGAAATTTCCTTGACTTCGACATCTTGAACAAATTGAAGACACATCTACACTAATATTATAAAGAGGAAAGATTTTTATTTTTGTATGTAACAAATAAACTCAAAAAGTACTGGACCGATTTTAATAATTCTTTTTTCATTAGAAAGCTACATTATCACTGAGTAACATAGGCTATATTTAGTACTAGATTACTATAGAAATCTTTAGAAATTATTATTAAAACCAACCGAAGGTGTAAAAAAATTAGCCATAAAATGTCTTTCATTGTATACGCTGCGAAGAGTATTAATGATAGGACAAACAAATGTTTTCTAATTAAGTGATTTATGGTCGTTTTAATTAGAATGCTTATAACTTATATAAATATTTAATAAAGCAGTTATTTATGGTTGAGCATGTAGTTTTTCTCTTATAAAGGTAAGATGCCCTCCCTTTTCACTTTTAGAGCGTCTGTTAAGTAACGTTAGTCCCATGGTTTCACACATTTAGACTAGTTTTTTAACGTTCCCATCGATTTTGTTGTGTGTTATGGCTTTATTTGTAAACACAACTTTGTTTAATGACTATCTTGGATGGTTTCACAGTAGCGCATTTTTTTACTTGGTCTATTAATAGATCACATTGGTCTAAAGTGCCCTAGTTAAAAAAAAATAGGCCAAAGAGGTCAAATTACAGCTCCGAGCTAACCAATTGACAACGCTAAGACGGCTTATAACACGATTTGGGATGTACGTACATACATGCAAAGATGCTCCATCCTGCATTAACCCCGAGATCATCCAAATCCATGTATTCAATTTCAGAATACAAAAAGTCGGTTAACACGGCTCTATAACGCCAACCGATGGACTAAAACATTTTTACAAGCCTCATTTTTGAAGTAAGATGGCCTAATTATCCCATTAACACCCAAAGGTATTTAAAATAAAAAATATTTGTTTTTATAGTATTTTATGTTTATTAAGGTGAAAGTTAAAATATATTCAACAAAAAAATATACAAAAAAAATTGTATTTAACAGTTATGGAGGTGTCCTTTTTTTAGTACAATGGGATCATGCATACCATATTAATTTTCATTAACATGAACATTTTTAAAACACCCTTTTCCAATAAATAGTCTTACATTACACATTTCACAGCACCATTTCGATTTTAAAGAACATTGGCGACATCTTAGTTGATTTGAAAGTTTTTTTGGGAAAGTGGTACCCTTGGCTCTCCACAATGCTTCGCTTGACTGTGAGTCTAGGTTGTTCTTGGTTCAAAGTATGAAACCGGAGGTAATGTAGTGTTATTGATCTCGTGAATTCTAGTAGATCGCCTTTGTAGCTGTTTGCTAGCTTGTGGAGCCTCCAAGCATTGGACGTAGTAGACGAGATCATGGCTGTGAATAGGCTCCACCACCACTTTTTGCCTCTTATTTCAATGGAGTAAGTGTTGATGAACTGGTCATGCAGATCAACACCACCCATGTTCGTGTTGTAGTTTTTGAAAAGAAGTGGCTGAGGAATATTGACTTTCTTCTGCTCATCCTTGCTCCACCGTTTGACATTTTCAAGAGGTTCGATCTGGTCGTAGTTTGTGGCCATCGTTACGATGCTATTGTCCTTCCATTTGAAAAAAAGCAATTAATTTCTCTTATCAAATTGGTGGTCAAAAGTTTCCCTTTTCTGCTTTTGAAATTCTTTATTAGAAGGAAGAGGACATTTTTTTAACCGATTATCCCGAGCTGTTCCGGTTGCTCTAAATTTTTTTTCTTTTAAAATCTTCATTAGGCTATAACTAGTAAAAAAGTTATCGAAATAAATAACATGGTCACTTGGACAGTCAACATTCCTTAGAAGGTCGAGAACCACTCTAGACCCTAATGGTAGGGCTTTCAATGAAGGCCTTACGTTTTTAGCTCCGCAATATGTATCGAATTCATACATGTAGCCATCTTTGCTGCAAAGCATCCAATTTTTGAAACCAAATCTTACAGGCTTTCCTCTAATAAATTGCTTAGAAGAATGTCGACCGAAATACTTCACCATTGATTCGTCTATAGATAAATGCTCATGCATTTATCCCCTCTTTTGAAACTTTTGGCACAAAAGTTTACTGAGCGGACGGAGTTTTGCCATTTTATCGTTCATGTCAAGGGTATTATTATCAGCAAAATGAATGAATGGTTTTATTTCTTGAAATCTGTTCTTGGACATACTGTTTGCAATAATAGGTACATGTGTATCAGCTGCTTGTTTCCAGTACATGAATTCTCTTGCTTCAGAGTGATAGCCCGAAAATAGAAGGATTCCAATAAAAAAATTTAAGTCTTCATCATTGAACGAAAAGCTGTGTTTATTTTTCTGGCCTGCATACAACATTGTTTGATTTACGATAAGTTGCCTTACCTCGACATCAAACAGTTTTTCAAAGACTTGAACTTCGTTGAGGCCAACCAAATCAGAAGCGCAGCTTTGGATTCTAGCCAAATAATTCGTTGTTGGATTTATTCCATCTGTTGACGTAATTGACTTTGTCCATAACGGTGGAGCAATTGACTTTCTAAGCTCAGACAATGGAATATCATCTTCGCTGTCATTTTCGATGTCTTGGGCTAAATAATATTCCACAAAAATCTCAACCTCACCTGGAACATCTTGTGGTAACTCTATTGTCTTTAAGTTATCTTCATCGATATCCTCTTCATCCGTAACATAGTCCACCGGTGGAGGAATCATGACGATATCAGCGTTGACTATCTTCGTATTAATATCAATTTCTTCCAGGGCGGAATCGAGATTGTGGAAACGTTTTCCATAAAATATTTTTGTAGAAATAGATCTAAAATTTATTTTGGATACTTAAAAGAAAAGTGTATGCATGAACGCACTGTCCTTTTTAAAGTACATCTAACTTAAGCTTTGCTTACCTTTGTATGTTTATACAAAACTATGTGGATTGTGGGGACTAATTTTTAACTGATCTTTATGTTTATTTTTAATAAATTCTGCAGAAACAATCAAGTTATCTCGTTGAAGTTGATTGAATTTTTTGAAGAAACAAACTTTTTTGATGGAAGCGAAACTAAGAATATTTTAAAATGCTTTGCGCAAAAAGACAATGCAACACACGCCTACTTCGATAAAAAAAAAAAAATTGTTTGGAAAAATTCAAAAATACTCAATAAAGCCGAAAAAGCCTTTAAACAGATAATTTTTATTTCATAGCCTACTTTTATATGCACATAAAGTAACTGCATTTTGCTGTACTCTAAAAGGGACAGTGGGAGAGAATGGGTTATGCTACCACTCAACGAATTTGCAATCTCGCTGGCCCAATTTAAGCTTCTCTAAGGCTCAAACTGCGAAGTGATAACGAAGGAGCATGGTCGTGCACCTTCAGCTGCTGAGTCAATTCGACCGGCTACAGGCGAGTTAAGTACCTCTTTTCGGGCAAAATTTCCTTTTAAAAATGCTTTTCATTTCGTTGCAAGTAGGTTGATACAGACTTTCAGTCAATATTTCGAGTGTGAGACAGGTGTCAGTGTCAAAAGACCCAAAAAAATTCAAAAAGACAACGAGATGCCTCACTCTGTCAGCAATTTTGAAATTTCTTAGATAACTAGACCAGACTTCCCTTTATATTGGCTGAAAATTGCGTTTCTGAAAATACTGTCAAAATGACATTTAGGGTAACTTTTTAAGTGGCATATATCACTGATATGTCTGATTTAAAGATTCGTAATGTTTTGTTCGCAGTTTAGGTTTGACTTATACAAAGTAAGGTCAAACATTTTTAAATTAGCTAAAGAGGTAAAATCCTTAATTAAATCATATTTCGTTATACTCAAACACATTTTGTTTGTATATTGAAGTCTGTATGAATCTTTAAAGACGATTTACTTATAACCGAAATATTATAATGTCAAAAAGTTTCTCAAAACTACAAAGCAACTATTACAAATAATAATAAAAAGATATTCTTATTGTTAATGGTTTGGAAAAATTATTCCATACACTTGCTCCACTGTAGTCCAAGTGTACAATAAACCTTCATATACCTCCTGGTCCTGCTCATTCTCTTCCTCCTTTAACGCACATTATTATTCTATATAAAATTCAATTCCTTTTGGGTGTCAATATTAAACGTACTCGCAGCATCCACCAATAACATTCACTCTACATAGGATCAGAAAAGGTTTGCACTCGGTATTTAATTTCCATAAAATGCATGCATACTCACTTTATAGTACAGTACGAGACAAGTACACTTGCCATATCACAGAGGACATATACATAACGGTTAAGATCTACACAATCCTTATGCATATACACATACAGCTATGGCCAAGAAAATAGGAACACTTCAGATCATCAACATATATAAATTCGCTGGTCCGGATAGTATCCCCGCTTTTGTTCTAAAGAGATCTTCTACAAAGCTGACAAAACCACTACGAAAGCTCTTTCATCTTTTCTACTCCTCAGGTCTCGTTCCAAATAGATGGGAAACAACATTTATCCAACGCATCCTTAAAAAAGTAGTATGTTCAAGTCTTAAAACCACATAATAAATGCTGGTTTACCTCAGGGCTCTGTTTTGTCTCCAACACTCGTTCTCATTTCTTTTAATGATCTCCTGTATGCAACTTCTAATTCAATACATTGTTTCGCTGACGATAGTACTCTAAACATTTCATATTCGTTTTCAGGCACACACCCCTCTTCTTCGGATGTGGTACTGCTACGACAAAATATGCTTAACTCATTAAATTCCGACCTTAACAGCACTGTTCAATGGAGAATAATAAACCGCATGGAATTTAATGCTTCCAAACCCCAATGATGTCTTGTATCGTTAAAGCGAGATATACCCCCCTTGCATCAATGAGACTGAACATCTCTGGGTATGTGTGTCAGCAATCACCTCTCGGGGACCGATCACAAATGCGATGTCGTAAAAAACTCCGCAAGGTGTTTTGGGTCTCCTAAGGCGATGTAAGAAATTTGTCATTACATTACAATTACAAGACTTATATACCTCTAAGGCTTGAGTATTACTCCCATCTCTGGGCTAGTGCTCCTGCAGCTTACTTAATCCTCTTGGACAGTATTGAACGAAGAGCATTTATATTGATTGGCGATAATATCATCATTGAATCATTTACGTGGCTAAACCATCGTCTTAAATTGTCTTGTCTCATCCTATCTTACCATTATTTAAACGGTTAATGCTCTCGAGAAATAGACAGTTGCATTAATCCTTTCCCTTAAAAACTTCAATCGTAATACTCGCGCTTCTAGGAATGCTCATCAGTATACCCTCGAGCTCAACTTCGGTCTTACTGCTAATTCCTTCTTTAACCGTACTACGCGAATGTGGAATGCCTTAACACACTCTGTCTACAGTTTTTCGTTGCAAATATTGCTATTTGGAATGCTTAAAGTGCACTAAGACATAATATCAAAATTATTCCAATATCAAAACCCCTTCCAAAACCTGTTACTTTTTTAACTAAACAAACCTATAATTGTATTCAAGTGTTCCTATTATTTTGGCAATAGCTGTTTATACGAATTTTGAGACCAAGAAAAGAAGAGTGCTGTAGGAAGGACTCTATGTGTACCTCGATACATCAGAAATAATAATACGAATAATAATCTCCTGCAGTTATGTGCATCGTTTAGTCCTGCTGGTGCGTCTCTATACCCCTTTTCAGTATACTTCCTCCTTCACAAACTGTTCACTTTTAAAGGATCTTTTTAAAGTTGAAGTATTAAATGAATGAAATGGGATGAGACATAAAGAAAGAGATAGAAAAAGAGAAGAATTGTGGGTGACATTCCATTTGGGAAGAAGAAAGCAATCGCAGAAATGTGTTTTCTGTGTATAGTTCTTAAGTAATTGGGATGTATTGAAATAGAAGGACCTCTTTCTATGTATCTGTATATTATATGTACATTCATAGGTTCCCATCTTAACAGAGGAAGAGGAAGCAATAAATTTGCAGATCCTTTAGGAAAAGTGTTTGTAGGTAGATAGATATCCTTTCTCTCTGACCAAAAGGTTTTGTTTGCAAACGGCTTCATTGAGCCGGTACAATATTTTCTTATTCCTCTTTACCGCATAAAGAATTTTGACCATAAGGGACTCGGGGCTATATGATGTTTTGTTTGAGTTGTCCTAGATACGAGTATATGTATATTTTGAATATAGAGTGACTACGAGACGAGATATTCGAACCTTATTTCGCTTCAGATATTATTGTAGGTATATACATATAAGCTTTAAGTGCCAATTTATTTACGACACAATTTTAAACTCACTCCTTTGAAAATTTTGTGTCTAAGGAGGGAAATTTGAATACATTACGATGTAGTAGGTAGGCTACAAGAAGAAGTAGCCTATAATATAGGCATAGGTAGGTTGTGTAATTTTTTTTTGGAAATGTTGACCAAATTTTGAGTTGTTGCTTTTGATTTTGAAATGGGAAATTGAATCTGATTGGAATTTCGTGTTTTTGATAATTTGTATACATATTTGCATTCTAAAGTCAAAGTTATATAGAAGATGGAAGACAGTAATAAATATAGGTACATGGAGCTTCTATATTAAACTTTTGATCATATATTCTTGAAATGTAGGTAGGTAAAGACAGTTTTCATATATTGATTTGGTATTGAGAGCAAACATTTTGGTTTTCAAAGAAAAATAGTTTATTTACGTAAATAAAGGAAAATTTGTGTTTATTAGAATAACAGGTAACTAACCGTTAACAAAAATTTGGTCTAATCAAAAAAACATCGAATAATATTGGGAATTTTCAATAATCAATAAGGGATCTTATGGATTTGTTTTGTATTATGTCTAATTTTTAAAATCATTATTAATGATTTGAAAACTAATCGAAACGAAATTAACATTAACTTCTATTACCTAAATAGTGGTTCAGTTCTCTGTAAATCAGCCGACTTGAAGAGGATTGTGTGATATCAATGCATTGTTGATAAAAATGGTCATTTTTCTTGGCAATACAGTTGTACGCCAGCATATTGGCTGATAAGAAAAACAGAGATCTGTTTCATAAATACCCGCGATCTCGAACCATTCCCGAAAAGGAGTTAGCCTAAGTCTCAAGGCATGCATAATTATTTGATTTTGCAAATTTGTGATTAGTAGCAGCAGTACCATGACTATGAAGTCAGCATTCGCTTTAAATTTGGCAACCTAAAAACACGTTTAAAAAAGAAGCGTTGCACTTCGTCAAATTTTTCAACAATTCTTTAACCATAGACCTAATTTGAGTAGCAAAGACAGGTATTTATTATTGAGTCAAGAACTAAAAACTTGATGGAGGAATCTTAATTCTGGCAAGAGTTGGAGGGAGCTGAAACACATCTCCGGAAACCGGACACGATGGCGCGTAGGCGTAGTAGAGGCCCTATGGTCCTTAAGGGGTTCCCAACGGACTTAACAGGTCTGAGGACCTAAACAAACAAACAAACATAGGTCGCAACGGTTTTTAAGTTTATTAATAAGCAGCTAGAGTGAGGAAGGGGATTCAGCAAGTAGGACCAGATCGTAGAGCAGCTTCCTTATAAGTAAATCACATACCCTCACTCTACCAACTACTATTTTGGTTAGCAATGCTAGATAGAGCAAATATCTGATCCATCGTTGGTAGACCTATACGAAATCCAGCTTGTGAAGAGCTGTGGAGGTTATTTCTTTCTACCTAGTTAACCAACCTACGGCATAAAATATTGGCAAATATTTTCTCAAAGCCGGTAAAATTGAAATTCCTCTATAGTTTTTTGGAAGGGTACCTTTTAAATATTGCATAAATTATAGAGTTCAAAAACGACTGTACACAGAGAAAGCTCTTCATTTATAAGCTTATTAAAAAAAGTCAAAAGAATTGTCAGAAAATAAGGTGTGGCAAATTTTAAAAATTTAATAGGGATTCCATCAGCATTTTAAACATTAACAATCGAAGTAATTGCAATCAGGCCATTTGTCACATAGAATGTTTCGACACGTTTCGACGTTTAAGGATCATAACAATCTAATTTATCTTCTTCTTTTATTCCCGACTAAGCCTCAAGAACGAGGAGAGATATAGTAATGATTTCAAAATTTGTTAAACAGTTTTTAAGGATACAAGATGTGCAGAAACTTCAGTGAGTTTTTATATAGCAACAATTTAAAATAAAAGTAAAAGTTTAAGCTCAACTCATAAAGTCAATTAGATGTTTTCTAAAAATTATATACAACATTATAAAAACATCATTCTTAGTAGTATACAATTATTTTGAAAGTAATACAGTTTTTTAATAGTAAAATATTTTTTATTTTTTTCCTTTTTACGTATATAATTTTTTTTTTCTTTTTTTAAATTACATACATACATATCTACATTCTTTAATCTTTATTTTTGCTCCCTTCTTTTCTCTATTTATTTTTACTTGCGACATATAGGAACTATATGGCAAGTTTTGCATTCGTGCAAAATTTTGTCTGTCTGTCCACGCTCCTACAGCCTAAACCATTGGGTCGATTGAGTTCAAACTTGGAAGTTAAGGTTTTGAGCAGATTCGCGTTAGGCGTTTTTTTCATTTTTTTTTTAAGATCAAAACTAACAGTGGCACCCATACAATTTTTTTGGTCAAAAAACGATAATTCGAATTTTCTCAAAAACAAACCGATAGATTTTTTTTAAATTTTCTCTAAAATTTTATTTTTTAACTTGGCTTCTTTTAATAAGAAAAACATATTTTTGTATTGCTCAGGAAAGGTACCGCTCATAGAACCGTTATTTTGTTTTTTAATTTTCTCAGCAACTTATTAACTGATTTCAATAATTTTTTTTGTGAATAAGCTCTTATATTGCTTTAACACTATTTGATTATCAAAAGTGCAATTTTTTTTTGTTTGGATTTTTAAAAAAATATTGAATTTTTTTTTTTCAAAATTCTATATCTCAAAAACGTGTTAATATTTTTTTACGAAATTCAAATGTAGAGCGTATATTTACAATCACTAAACAACTTCATACCAAAAATATTTTTAGAACAAAATTGAAAAATTTTATATATAAAAAATTAATTTAAAAAAAAACCGCTCTAACGATTTTCGAAAAAAATTTTTGAAAAATCAAGGGCTTTTTTATTTATAAAATGGCATTTAAATTTTTGAAGACAAACTTATTTTTCAGGTAAAATTTTGAATCTTAAATTAGTTTTTTTTTTTTTAATTATTTTAACTGTGTTGAATGTAACCCCCTCCCAAAAAAAATTGAAAAATGGAGGTTTTTTCGACAAATTAAATGGCATTTATATCTTTGAAGACAAACTTATTTTACAGGTATATTTTTCAATCTTATATACATAGATACTTTTTTAAACAGACTCTTTGAATACAGGAGCAAGTTCGTGCGACCCAGTCGTGCATTTTATTTTTTTTCTCTTTATGTAAATTATTGGTAAAACTCTTTTTAATTACCTACATAATTTATCATAATATCTTAAATACTATTTTCAATTTTAAGTATGAATTCCTCTGGTGTTGGCTATGATTTGGTTTTGCGTTCAATGATTAGGGTGCTTTGCAGTCAATGTATGGGTTTTCAAGTTTGCCATATTAATGCTCAAAGCTTACGAAAAAAAATTGACGAGTTTAGATATGCGTTTGAAGGTTCTGGAGTTGATGCTATATGTGTTTCTGAAACTTGGTATCCCATTAACTTTCCCAGCACCATGTTTCATTTAAATGGTTATAGACTTTTTAGGGCTGATCGAGGTGATAGAGGAGGTGGAGTTGCTATTTATGTTCGTGATGGCATTACTTGTAGGATTAATTGTGCATCTAGCCCCGGTAATCCAATAGAGTATATTTTTGTAGACATGATATGTGGGGAAGATAAGCTATTGATTGGTACAGTTTACAGACCCAATAGATTCGTTGATCTTTCACCTCTCGTATCTCTTATGGAGGAAATTGCTGTGATGTCAACTAAAATTGTTTTATGTGGGGATATAAATAGTAATCTGTTAGTAGAAAGCACATTAGTTGACACAATGAGATCGTTTAATTTATCACCGGTAAATGAACATGAGCCAACTCATTTTACTAGTAGTTCAAGTTCACTACTTGATGTTATTTTTGTTAGTAACATTAATGATGTTCTGTTCTATGACCAACTTGTTGCTCCTGCCTTCTCAAAACATGATCTGATTTTTCTCACTTTTAATTTCAATATAATTTGACCCCCAACAATTTTCGAGTATCGAGATTTTAAAAATGTAAATTATTCTGCTCTTGAGCGAAATGTTTCGATGATTGATTGGGATAGACTTTACTCTATGCCTTCTCCCAACGATCAAGTAGAATTTTTTCAAACTAGCATTGAGTATCTATTTAACACGTATGTTCCCCTTAAACAAAAATTTTTAACACATCGGTCTCAACCATGGTTTACTCCAGAAATTTCATCTCTCATGTACCGTAGAAATCAAGCATACCTTCGTTGGAAAAGATATAGGTTAGAAGATCTTCACAGATCATACCGGTTACTTCGAAACCAAGTCGTTTGCAAGATACGCACTGAAAAATCAAAAGTTTTCAAAAATCGTCTTAATTTATCCATTAATGGTCGAAAACTGTGGAACAATCTACGTGATATCGGTATTGGTAAGCAAAAAAGTTCTAAGTGTCATGACATTGACATCAATGAGTTGAATAAACAATTTTTAACGTTGCCCTCTACATCTTCACTGGATCTGTATGAAGTATTTAACGAAGGTAATTCTTTAGCCTCCCAATCTGCTTTTGAGTTCTCTAGGATTGATTGTACTGAAGTGGTTGAAAGCTTTATGTTAGTTAAATCCAATGCAGTTGGAATTGATGGTATACACCCTGTTTTTATTAGAGCTTTACTACCACTTCTTTTGACTTATATTACACATTTGTTTAATACAGTACTAACAACCGGTATTTTTCCAACGATTTGGAAGCAAGCAAAGATAGTCCCCGTACCAAAATCATCTAATGGCAAGGATTTTCGTCCAATCTCTATACTTCCATTTCTTTCTAAGGTTTTAGAAAGGATTATGCAAAGACAAATAAATACATACCTAAGTAGAGTCGATTTACTGACACCTTTTCAGTCCGGTTTTCGTCCAAAACATAACTGTTTGACAGCGCTATTGAATGTGTCTGAAGACATTAGACTAGCTGTTGATGTCGATAATGTAAGTTTCTTGGTTCTTTTGGATTTTTCAAAAGCTTTTGACACTATCGAACACTCGATTCTCATACGTTCATACGTAAGCTTATTCATCAATTTAATTTTTCATCTTCTGCTTCTAATTTGCTTCATTCTTATCTAAGTGATAGAAAACAGGCTGTAAGTTTCTCCAAAAGGTTGTCTTCTTGTTTGCCGGTCTTGAAAGGTGTTCCTCAAGGATCAATATTGGGCCCGATTCTCTTCTCGCTTTATATAAATGAGTTGCCATCGATATTGAAATTTTCGCTTATACAAATGTATGCTGATGACGTGCAACTTTATTTGAGTAGTCCACTCGGTCTTATTGAAAATTGCGTTCATTACATAAATCAGGACCTTTTAAGTATCCATATTTGGTCCCAAAAAAATGGCCTGTTCTTAAATCCGTCGAAAACTAAATGCTTAGTTATCTCTAAAAAGTCTCTTGATCTTTCTTATTTCCCTCGCTTAATGCTCAATGATATCGTTATTGACTATGTGGAAACAGCTAAAAATCTTGGTGTCATTTTCAACAGATCTTTAACTTGGGAAAACCACATAAATTCAACTGTTGGTAAAGTGTACGGTGCTCTTAGGGTTCTTCAAGATTCCCAATACTTAACTCCCATTGAAACTCGAAAAATGTTAGCTAAGACTTTGATTATTCCACTCCTTACATATGGTTGTGAAATCTATTGTAACTGTGATGCTGAGAGTAGACGAAAGCTTACGGTTGCCTTCAACAACACAATAAGATACAACTACGGTCTTAAAAGATATGACCATATCTCCGAGTTTACTTCTTCTCTATTCAACATGCAGTTTAAGTATTTTCTACAATACCGAACACTTCTTCTTCTCTTCAGTATTAAACAGACGCATCAACCACATAACCTTTATTACAGATTACAATTTCCTACTTCAAATAGATCAAACAAGCTTAACATCCCACGACATACATGCCTAACATCTGAGCGGCAATTCTTTGTCAACGCCATTCGCTTATGGAACTCTTTGCCAAGTGATATAAGAAGGCTTGGAAATGTTAAAATATTCCAGAGCAAACTCATTTACTACTTTTCTTTGCTTTAAATGTGCGGTTTTACCTTTAATAAATTTATAATTTAAACTTTGCAGTTAACTTAATTTCTATAGCGTCATTAATTTGTAAACTACTCAGTTTTCCCTTTTAACTTAATTTTAATTATTGTTTTAATTATTTTGATCTTGCTTTTGTATTCCAATTAATGTTAGCTTTTTTCTTACTCATGTATACATTATAAAGCTATCACTTTTTAATAAGATATTATATCTTAATGTGTATAGCATATCGATAAATTGAATAAACTAAACTAAACTAAAATATTGGATCTCAGAAACATGTTACTGTTTTAGATTAATACTTGTTATGTATAGGTAACGTCATAGTGTGTAAAATTTGATTCAATTGCAGCCAATAGCATGTTTAAATATTTGCTAAGAACCATGGATTCAGATAAGTGAAGCCATGCCTCACAACGTTGAGAAATGTCAAAAAATTGAAACAGCACAGTTTTCGAAATTCCTATCTGAAACATTGGCTTCTTACAAAAATACTAGGTGAAAGTTTTAAAGGGTATTAATGAGAAGTTATCAGCTAACCTAATTTAATATTTACAGTCGAAGGCTTTATTTGAAATTTTAAAAATGATGAGTTATTCACGAGTCTATTACACTTTCTATTTTAGTTTACACTTTTTCACAAACGCATATGTATATGTATATCGGGCTTTTTAATAAGAGTGCTTCAAAAGTTTTTTTAAATAAAACAAAAACGGTTTTGGACATCAATGAAATTCTTTATTCTTCGATGCGTTTGATGCTATTATGTATTAAACTCGATTTACTCGAAGTACAGACGCTGAACTCAATTTCCGACGCTTTTCAAGCATAAATCAGTCGATACTGCTCCAATTTCACGTTCGATATTCGTACGAAGTTCATCAATCGCTGCTGGCTTGTTCACTGAAAAAACAAACGTGCATTAATATAAAAAACGGCGTTTATTGACTGCTTATTTATTGTCACAACAAACTTTTTCTTGTCAGAGTGAACGGTTTATTAAAAAAAATGTCAGCGTTTGATAATCGTTTGTTAATACAATTAACGGCCGCTTATTAAATGAAAAATAAAGCACTTAATCACCGTTTATTAAAATTAATAACTCTATTAATTGCCGCAAACATCTTAGTTATTAAAAATGATTAATCGTTTATTGCGACAATAAACAAGATGTTTGAAAATGGATTGTTAAAGATTATATCCCAACCTTCATCCAATATCACAACCAATTCTCAAATTTACAAATAGTTTATTATTTTTTATAACCTTATTCACGCAATACAAATCTACAACGAAAACACGAACAAATTACATGCATTCTGTCACTACACCGAGCATTGTGTTCACACTCAGCTCAACTTGGCCAGAACTCGGTGACATTAATTTGCAAAGGTTATTTTGTCATTCGCAAGGATATAATTCACACTATGTTGTTACCAAAAGGTTGCCTAGTAGAACCGAACAAGACCAACAAAAAAGTAGGAGAAGCAGAAAAAGAGAAGTAGAAGCAAAAGAAATAGAAGTAAGGAAGTTGAAAAGAGTGAATCAGACCGCAGAAACCAGTTGGACTTTGCTCGCGGCTAAGCAAGGATCAGTGGTAAGTAAGTTGGATATTAACAGAGGCTGTATTTATTAAAATTAATAAATTCTGTTCATTGGGATTATAAACAGGTTTATTAATATTATAAACGGAAATAATAAACGATTTTTTATATTAATGAACGAATTTATTAAAATTAATAAACTCATTTCATTAAGGCTATAAACGGGTTTATTAATACTATAAACGGAAATAATCATCGGTTGTTTATGTTTATTAATGGATTTATTAAAATCAATAAACTCAGTTTATTGTGGTTATAAATGAAAATTTTAAATTGTTTGTAAAATTTTCACCCGGAAATGGAGAATAATAAACGATAGTTCACTGACACAATTAATATGTTTATTGGACAAACTCAATCATTTTATTTATTGTCTCAACGAACTTTTTAATTATATTTACGTACCTTTTTGGTTCAGTGTTGGCATAGACCATAGACTTGACGTAGCCCCATCACAGAAAATAGTCTAACTGCGTCAAATCGCACGACCGATAGGCGGCCAAGCGACTATACCATTTCGTGACATAACACGTTCTCCAAATGTGGTTCCCAATAAATTGATTGTGACATTCGCTGTGTGGCTTGTGGCGCCGCCGCCGTCCTGTTGGAAACACATGTCCTCCAAGTCCATATCATCCAATTGGGGCCAAAAATATTCTGTTATCATTGAACGGTAGCGATCCCCATTCACAGTAACGTACCGGTCTTGATCATCACGCAAGAAGTACGGCCCAATGACTCCGCCGCCGCCGCCGCGCCGGCCCATAAACCACAACAAACCGTAATTTTTTCGAGATGCAATGATGACTCATGGAGTACGTGTGGATTTCTGCCTGACAAATACCGCCGCCAGAAATGAGCCTCATCGCTGAAGATGATTTTTCGATGAAAATCCGAATCATTTTCAAGTTGTTGCTCAGCCCTATTCACGAACATACGACGACGCTTCTGGTGGTCAAGCGGCTTCAATTCTTGCGTCAATTCAATCTTGTAAGGATGTAGGCCAAAATCTTTTCGCATAATTCGCCAACAACTATTTCAAATAGTGCGTTAAACATTAACTTTCAATGTTTTATTTTTCATCAAATTGATGATAAACTCCACTATATGACAAGTTGTGCCAAATGTTTTAGATTTTTAGTGGATCACTTTTTTAACCTTATAATTAGTCAGCTTCAGAATTGCTTGATAGAGTAACGGAAGCTGTTAGTTTAGTAAAATGAAAAACTTTCTTTCGTTAATGCAGAGATTTCGAACTTATATGGACCAATTATTGTTGACGAAGGTGTTGAAGCATTAATAATACGATTAAATCAATCTTTTGAACAGATTTAGCTTTGAATAGACGTGGCCATTCACTACCATTATAGTTTCAGAATTTATGATATTACTATAAACGTTAACTAAAATAAGTATACTTCACTTAACCTCAGCTCTATTCGACCTTCCAGAAAGCTTATTCTTATTAAATAACAATTTGCCAAATGACATCGCTATATATACTCTAAATTAAGTTCAGATTTATATCAACTTCAATCATTTTCTTCCATTAAATCCCATTTTGTTATTATCTCTTCTTTGAGAAATCCCCTATTATCCGACCACAAATTTTAACAAAACCTCACACAAAAACCCTCAAACCTCAATTTTTCTTATCCTTTTTCTTTTTTTTTTTCATTTTCAAATCGTTTTCCCTTAAATGTCTCAAATCATTGCATGCATCACAACCAAAAGTACTTCCTCTTTTACTCTTCCCCTGTCCCTCTCTCTTCTATATAACTTAACACTTTTACAAAAGAAAATAACTCTTACAAAATGCATTTTAGTTATGAAATCTCATTTCCTTCTTTCATCCTAAATAACCACATTTCACTTTCAACTGTATGTGGTGGCAATGAATGATATCCTGTGCTGCAGAAATAGAAAATTCAAACCCATGACAGTTCAGTTTACGTTTTCAAATGCAATTTGTCACGAAAACTTAAACACAAAAAAGCTCACGACTACGACTACGACGACGATGACGACGAAGGATACTTTTCAAACGCAAACAAAAAAAGAAAAAAATAATGAAAAGAAAAATAGAAAAATCATAGAGAAACAAGAATAAAAAAAAAAAACTAAAGAATAACGAATAACGAACAAAGTAACTAACAAAACTTTGATATAGAAACGCAAAGAAAAACCCAAGTAAACTAACTAAAGTGCATTTCACTTTGTATGCACTAAGATAGGTAACCGGAAATCCTGTTCCATTAACAGTTAAAAGGTAAAGAATAAAGAAAAGTGTAAATACATGGTGTACCTATATAAGAGTGTAGAGTATAGTAACCGACATAAGGACGACGACGATGACGACGAAGACAAGAAGGAGGAGTGACGATGACGAGGACTATGACTATGACGCAAGGACATACCACTTAAAAGCGTATTGCGTGACCCGTGATTGAATAACACAACACAAAACCAAAGCTCTTCTTTTTCGTGTCAGGTGGACTCAAAACTCCGGACTTAGGACTTTCCGTGTACCTCGCACTGCATTGTGTGGCAGGATGTTGTTTTCCTTTTTTGTATGTTGTTCACTTGCCACTATTCAACACCCAACTATATACATAAACCATTGGACGACATCAACGATACAAAGGACATTCCCAACTATAACCACGGACCAGAATCATGCTGGCGACTATTTCTATTACGAACTTTTTTTTCTTC
The DNA here is from genome assembly GCA_951509635.1 of Eupeodes luniger. Lineage (NCBI taxonomy): Eukaryota > Metazoa > Arthropoda > Insecta > Diptera > Syrphidae > Eupeodes > Eupeodes luniger. The sequence goes on from OX608073.1 coordinate 309,766,124, forward strand.
CCTTCCGTCGGCGTCACCTTCGTCGTGCGTCGTGTCGTCACAATCGTCTTCGATGCCACGAAGACCAAAACCAAAACCATTGCCACTTGGATTTTACAGTTTACAATCAATAATATTTTCTATACTTTTCTTCCCAAAGACCCCATACATATAGAGGGAAAGGACGAGTCTAAGGATATTCGATCGAATTTAATGATGCTGCATAGAAAACCAACCGAACGACCAGAGATAAGGAAGATTGGAAGGTGTAGGTGGTTGTATAACATAAAATACGATCCGTTTTACTATAAAGTAATCGAAAACTTTCTTCGTATAGGGTAAACGAATCTCAGCGACAATGTATGTTCAGGTGTTTGCATTCACTCGTCGAAACCATTGTTCCAATAAGTCAGGGGCGTATTTGGTGTGTGGACAAAGTACACAATTTTCAAGGCGCAAGGATACCTATATGTGGGGCCCATATCTCTAACGCAGGCGGAAACATATTTCTTCTAAGAATTAGTATATAAATCATCAAAAAAATAATAATTTGTCTTAAGAAGATTTGTAAAGACTCGAGAAGGTTTTAAATTCTTCTTTTTATTCAACAAGTCCTTCAAGCTGGTAAAAATACAAATAAATATGAACACCTACTTTTTTTCACACTACAACTACAGATTTTTTGTATTAAAACGATTGTATTTGCCTTTTTGGATTCGTAAATTATAAAAGACCTTCTGAAAAAAGTCGTACACACTTTTTGTGGATTTATGTCTTGCATTTTGGACTCCAGCAGAAATTTGTTAGATGCTTGCAAATTCTTGTTAATGATCAATATTCGAACGTTTTCAACTTAAAAAATATATTTTTTCACTGCAAAAAGTGTACATAACTCGTACTGTTTTCTAATATTAAATAATTAAAAAGGCAAAACTTAGTATGATTTTAAATTAAGATGAGACATAATTCCACATCCATACTTTTTTGGTTATATTGTGGACTAACAAATATTTATGAACAATTTTAAAATATTAACAATAATTCAATGCTTTAAGATGTAACAACCTTGGATATTATGCCTTTATGGACTTAAATTCAGATGAGACATAACTCCATATTCACTTCTCAGGCTCTATTAAGGACTTGTGTTCTACCAAAAAAAATGTATTTATGAAAAATAATATACGTGCAATTCAAGCCAGTAAAATAACTCCCGAGTAAATTATGCTTTCATGGACTTTTTCAGATGAGATATAACTCCATATTCACTTCTCAGGCTTCATTAAGGACTTGTGTTCTACCAAAAAAAGTAATGAATAAATAATTATAAGTGCAGTTCAATGCAGTAAAATAACTACCGTGGAAATTTTGCCTTTATAAACTTTTATTCAGATGAGACATAACTCCATATTCACTTCTCTGGCTTCATTAAAGACTTGTATTCTACCAACAAAATTTACTTATGAAAAATTATACGTACAATTCAAGGCAGTAAAATAGCTACCATGTAGATTATCTTTTCATGGACTTTTTCAGATGAGATATAACTCCATATTCACTTCTCTGGCTTCATTAAGGACTTGTGTTCTACCAACAAAATTTACTAATAAAAATTATACGTGCAATTCAAGGCAGTAAAATAACTACCGTGTAAATTTTGCTTTCATGGACTTTTTGAGATGAGACATAACTCCATATTCACTTCTCTGGCCTCATTAAAGGCTTGTGTTCTACCAAAAAAAATGTATTTATGAAAAATTAAACGTGCAATTCAAGGCAGTAAAATAGCTACCATGTAAATTATGCTTTCATGGACTTTTTCATATGAGACATAACTCCATATTCACTTTCTTGGCTTCATTAAAGACTTGTGTCCGACCAAAAAATGTATTTATGAATAATTATAGTTGTATTTCGAGAGCAGTAAGATAACTGCCATAGAAATAATGTCCTTATGAGCTTAAATTTAGACGAGACATAGCTTTTGTTTTGGAGATGTACAGCAACTTCCAAGGAAACTACCCTCCTTTTAATAAACTGAATGGTATATACAGAGCATAGATACCCGTTGAGTGCTACAAGGAGAACGTGGTATTTATTGGAAATATCTTCATAAATATATTAAATTTGGTTAGTGGAGATACAAGTGCTGATTTCGAATGTCAAAGATTTCTAACGCTGCAAAAAAGAAAAATACCCTGCTACTATTATTTCCCTTTTATTTGGGACATAACACCCGGGGGTATCATCACCATTTTAGTGCAATGTCTATTTCTTTATAATTACGAAAACAAAGTCTTTAAAATCGTATGTCCCTCAAAGGCCCCTTTCTGACACAGTCTGCTCTTGTCCACTTTCATCGCCTCCAATCAGTGGCTGTTGGCTTGGCTATGGCTCTGAGATTGCGGTGTTGGAGGCACCAGAAGATAGAGCTGCTTCTATGTACATATATTCCTATGCAGAAAATAAAGTGCACATTAGGGATGCTGCAGTTCGTGGTGAAACAAGTGACAAATTAAAAATCGGATCACGTTTTTGGCGTCTTTTTTGCTACGAAACTTTTTCCAAAAACTGGAACGACAACGACATTCAACGGAAGTGCAACATCACGGAAAAAATACATAATTAGCATTCGCAACATCAAGCTCAGGTTTTTGGTTTTCGAGGAATCAGGAGCATGATGATGATGATGGTGATGGTTTTCCAGAACGCAACCCGCCACCACGCGCCAGTTCTCTTTTGATTTTCACATTTACCCCCCCAACAACATTGAATGTGCTTGGGCTTCTATACCTATAGAAGCTAAATCTATATATACCTTAGAGTATTCGTAGAGTGTGAGGAATCTGTTGTTTTATCGTGCTCTACATTCTGCTCTTTGAAATTTTGCCGTTGATAATCTTTCGTAAATTATGGCGTGAATTTGTATGAAATTCCATTTTAGTCCCTTTTACTCCGATCTTTCCCATACATAGCCTTTTTGCCATTATATTAGATAAAGGTAGATACGTCCCACTCCTCTTCGTTATATATATACATTCATATATATAGGTATATGGCAAGGATAACAATGTTTTTACTCATCCGGATTTTAACAAATCCCGGGGATTTAATTTCAAATGAAGATTGGGAGTAGATATTAGCACAGGGGCTTCGTTCTGCATAAGGCATGGCAAACGGTGAGGCGCGACGGACTAAACCCCTTCGAGCTTATAATAAGCGAAGGCGTTCACATTTTAGTTGAAAAATTGAAAAACCAAAAGTTGTAGAATTCACAATCTAAGGAGATGTTTTGAGGTGGGGGGATTAGAAGGCCTGATGTGGGAGATGGGGGCGGTTGGTATAAAGGTTTTCAAAGTGAGGTATTTTCTGGTTTTTTGTTGTTGTTTTCGTGTTTTTGGGAATGTGTTGGATGTTTATTTTCTAATCTTCTTCGAAATATTCGAAGAAATTATTTTGCACGTACATAATAAGAGCGAGGGCCTTATATTATAGAGTCTCTTTGAATATTCCAAAGGGAAATATCTTTTGAGAGATATAATAATATCTATCTACAGAAGGTCTTTCGCACGCATCCAACAGCCAACCATAGGTACGTACCGTACAACCAAAAGGATGTCGATATTTTTGTAAGGTACCTACATTTATAAGTTATGTTTATTTAAAATTATATTACCTACAATGTGGTGTATTCCCCAGAGAGAGGGAAGTGATGGGGTATTATGGGAGTTTGGGGAGGGAGACGAAAATCGGGAATGTTTATTTGAGTAGATTTTCTCTAATCAGTTTAAATGTATGTAAGAGCTACACGACAAAAGAGATTTAGATTCAGAAAATAATGGTCAAGCGATCTTTTGTTGTGGTAAATTGTTTAATAACTCTGAGCTTTACTATATTGGTCGATTGTTAAATATTTTATAGTAAGGGTTTTTCATTAATATTAATTAAATGTATTTGATTATAAGCTGCATGGTTTTTGATGGTTCTTTTCCACCTTTTGACTTTAATATTGGCTATTATAAACATGGGTTTATAAATAGCCAATATTTTCCTCTACTGCGCCGTCCCTCGGGATTGGATTCGAAGACCTTCCGGACTTTAGCGTTGATGTCCATTCGCTGTACATGACCTATCCATCTAAGTCGTTGGACTTTAATTCTGTTAACTAGGTCAGTTTCGTTGTACAGCCCGTACAGTTCTTCGTTAAACCTTCTCCTCCATTCTCCATCTAGCTTACGGGACCAAAAATCACCCGAAGAATTTTTCTCTCGAAGCATCCTAAGACGCTCTCATCTTTCTTTGACAGGGTCCAGGCCTCAGCGTCTTATAGATGGTGATTTTAGGTGCTCGAGAGAGGACTTTACTACTCAATTGCCTTCTGAGTCCAAAGAAGCAGCGATTTGCAAGAGTTATTCTTGGTGTCGTTGTATGGATTTATAGCGGAGCCTAGGTAGATAAAGTCCTCAACTACCTCAAAGTTATAGCTGTCCATGGTGACGTTTTGTCCAAGACGTCGTTGTTCAATGTCCTTTTTTGATGACAGCATATACTTGGTCTTGCCCTCATTGACCACTAAACCCATCTTCTTCGCTTCCGTCGCAATGCTCAAAAACGCTCCACTGACATCACGCTTTGATCTTCCAATTATGTCAATATCATCTGCGTATCCGAGTAATTGGATGGACCTTTGAAAGATTGGGACTGTAGTGTTGACGGTTGAGTTTTGCACAATTCTTTCCAGAACGATATTGAAGAAGTCGCATGACAGTGCATCGCCTTGTCTAAAACCTTTTTTGACATCAAATGCATCGGTGAGATCTTTTCCGACCTTGATAGAGCAGCGTGCATTCTCTATCGTCATTCTGCACAAACGGATAAGTTGGACAGGGATGCCAAAACTAGACATTGCTCTGTAGAGCTCTTCCCTATAGATGCTGTCATACGCGGCTTTAAAATCGATAAAAGATGGTGGGTATCGATTTTTAGTTCCTGGGTTTTTTCCAAGATCTGTCGTAGTGTAAATATTTAGTCGATAGTGGACTTTCCTGGCTGCATTAGTTATACAACTGCAAATATAACTGTTCGTATAACTACCGATATATAAGTACTCGAGAACTTCATAAATTCCATCTTTAAGATCTTGAATCGATTTCTGAGTAATGGCTTAGAACTTTTCTTTACATGGCTCAAATGAATAAAATATCAAAAAGTTAAAACGATACAAATCGGTAAACAATACTACGATTGCGACCATAAAAATATCATTATTCATAGATCAGTTTCTGCTTATTAACGTAGCCTCCAAGGTAAAAATGGGTCTTATCCCTTACATACAACTAGGAATCGATAAACCTAGGTTTTCGTTGTATGTGTACAACAGAAGTAATATTGTCGGTTTTTCTTAAGTGATGTACTATAGGTTTCTATTCTAAATATATACATCAGTTACTTGTTGAAACAGTTCAACTGTTTCCACCAATTTAACTACTCCCAGTTGAGAAAATGTTTCACAAGGACCCAAAAGTTCTTTTGCAAACTAAGTTACTGCAAAATTTTAACGATAGTTGTAGTAAATTTTTAAGCATTGTTGGAGCTTGGATCGGTGTAGTTTTAGTCTCAAATTTTGGGAATCCTATTTGGTCTAACAGTAGTACCCGTGGCATGATGGTTTGTGCTTTGGACTGTCATGCCAGAGGTCTTGGGTTCGATACCTGCCTATGTCATCTAAAGTTTTTTCACGGGTACTGCGAATTTCTCCAAAAGTAATTCTTGTCATGAAAACTGCTTTCTCAAATTTGACGTTCGGATTCGGCATATAAACTGTAGGTCCCCTCCATCCCTGACAACAGTACTCGCACACAGGAATGGTTGAGAGTTGTAAGTCACTAGGCCCTAGTTCTCCACGGACTGTTGCGCCACTCAATTTTTTTTTTAATTTGGTCTAACAATAGCTTTTCCAGCCTTAGAAATGGCATGAATAAGTTGCATTAAAGGAGCAAAATTTTTGCTTAATTTCGTGATCAATTTAATCAGGTAAGGAATTTACGAATTTTTGAGAAAATGTATTTACTACTAATACATTGAGTCGAACGTTAAAGAAATTCGAAGCATTTTTGATAATTTTTCAATACTAAACGCAAGTCCCTTGGGATTCCATCCAACGATTTATACAAAGAGGTCGCCTCATATAATTTGAATGCTATTTGCAATAGTTTCATCTCAATATTGCAGTCAAATTTAATTGACTTAAAATTAAATTGTGATAATATTGGAAACTCAATTTTAATTGTTGAAGCTGGTAATCTATATTTATGAGTAGACGATGTACTAGATATTTTATCTTCTCTTGATGAGAATTTTTGCGATCCATCTTACAATATTCCACCAATTCTTTTAAAGGCTTGTAGATTTAAACTTGTGGTTGCATTATGCTTTATATTTAATATTTTTTTGGATCAAGTTGTATTTTTGGAAATGTGGAAATATTCATTTAGTAATCCTCTGCATAAATCCGGTTCAAAAAGCGCTGTTGAGAATTACAGATTTATTGCAAAACTTCAATTGATCCGTAAAGTTTTCGAAGCAATAGTGACAAACACCAACATGGTTTATGAGCGGAAGGCCAACATCGACTAACTTATTAACTTTTACGAGCTTTTGCATTAATCATATGAAAACAAATTTTCAAATTGACACCATTACACTGATTTTTCGAAGGCTTTTGATCGCGTTCAGTGTGATGTAGTGATAAAGAAATTTGAAATGTTTGGTTTTGGTTTCTCTACAGTTATTTAAAAAACAGAAAACAATATACCAAAATTAGTGACGAGTTAAAAGAATTGTGAACATTTCAGGTGTACCTCATGGTAGTCACCTTGGACGGTTACTGTAATTTCTTTTTTATTAATGACTTGCCAAGTTTCCTCTCTTTTTCAAGATGCCTTTTTCATGTTGATGATCTTAAAAATCTTTGATCTTTGATTAAATCTTTATCGGATTCGAATAATCCCTAAGTTGATCTAGATAAATTTCTTCAATGGTGTAAGTTGACTCTTTTTTAGCAATAACAAATATAGTGTTATGACTTATTCTAAAGTAAGAAATCCTTTGTGTTTTGAATATAAGCTTGAAAGCGTAGATTACCAGAAGGATCTTGGAGTGATCCGAAAAGCCTTGCCTTCATAATGCAGTCTACTTGATTCGAACCTGATCGGCGGATTCAATACGTCTTCGTAAGGCAATCAGAAACTCGGAACCCCATACCTGCAAAATAGTGATCCGAGTCGATATTGGCACCTCGGTACGTTCGTACAATCAACAGGCTCTAAGAGTGGCGACGGTTTATCAACGGGTGGTCAATCTGGTTACGAGTGACTCAGGTGATACTTAGGTGGCTTTGTAGATATTTTCACGCCGGAACCTGGTACTCGAAACGACAAGTTGTTTGATGCTGCCAATTTTAAGACTCGAAGTCCGTTGTCTGTAGTATTATCATTGGTGCACGCCTGAATACCGGCTACCGACCTATTTCTGCATTCAATTCCCCAAGAATGACTTTTACATCATAACTTAGGCAGGCATTAAGGTCCTTTTCGACTTACTCGCAGTAAGTCTCTTTCCCTACTGCACGGGACTCCTCCGTAGGTGGTTGGGTGTCAAATCGCCCAAAACCTAATCGCCCAAAATGCAAAAGAGCGAAAAAATGTCAAATCACCCAAAAACTTTTTTGGGCGATTTGACATAATGTCAAAATGCCCAAAAAAATAATTTTGGGCGATTTGGTGTTTCGGCAATTTTAGTTGGCCCTGTGTCAAATCGCCCAAAACCAAATTGCCCAAATCTGAAAAACGTCGCATCGCCCAAAATTTTTTGGCGATTTGACACTATGACAAATCGCCCAAAAAAGAAAAATGTCAAATCGCCCAAAGTAGAAAGGGGCGTTTTGTCGCAATCCAAAAATACTAACTATTAGGGTTCTTTTAACAAATCGCCCAAAATATTTATTGCAATAAGACCAAAATATAAAAAAAAAAATTCAGTATTTGTGTCAGTTCCATACCAGTACAAATGTTATTTTTAACATAAACCATTCGATTTAAAAATCTCATTATGTTATTGGCCCCGTTTTCAAGAAGCGCAGAAGCCTCCATTATATTTTTGTTTCTCTTTATATCGATATTTTTCCTTGATTTGGTACCAGAAGTGCCACCACTTTGTATAAGCATAGAGAAATTACGGCTTTTCATAAATTCCTCTTCTTGAAGGATTTTAACAAATTTAAAGAAATTACCCTTTTTGGTCAACATTCGTCCAAGTATACTATTGTAGCCTTCAATATCGGATGTTGTCCTTGTTAGCTTTTTAAAAACTGAGAACTGTAGTGGCCGGTCTAAAAGTAAGTATGTAATGGGAAAAAAAACACTTTGAACGGAAATGAAGTAATTAAATGTGTTTTGTTATCGTTTGGACTCAGTTTTTGTTGTATGCTTATGCGCGAGGGCAAAACGGGGCGCGTGCGCGGTGTGCGTCGCGGACGGGCGACGTGGACGGGCAACGCGGACGGGCGACGCGGACTGGCGACGCGGACGGGCGACGCGGACTGGCGACGCGGACGGGCGACGCGGACGGGCGACGCCCCCCCCCCCGCGGTGGTTTCATAGTATTACCTTTCACAAAGATTCCCAAACATGATTATTTAAGTAAATTTATATTCATTTACATACCTTTCGTATCCAAAACTTCTCATAATAAGCCAAAAAGCTGTCAAAATTATTGGAAAATTCTTCGTTGGCTAGTTTTCGAAGCATACCAAATGCTTATTTGATTAGGTGTTGCGGTAGCAAGGCCAATACCAGGAATTTGTGAAACAATATTGAAGCTTTTTGGTTGGACCTCACTAATTACACTTCACATATAACAATTTGCTTTTATATTTTTTCCCGTCAACAATTTCAAATTCCATTTCGAGGAAATACAAAAATAAAACATTATTTTACGAGGATAATTCACCAACTTGTTACCACTTCGAGTAGTGTTTTTACACTGTCTTATCAGGTAATGGCAAATATTTCTCTAATCATAACTCATTCATGTGGAGAAGAACCAAAATTCCGATGTGCCCGTTAATGTAACTGTTACAATTCTTCTTGAACATAATTTTTATCCCAATTTAACGAAAGTGTCAAATCGCCCAAAAATAATGCTAAATCGCCCAAAATTATTTATAGTTTTTGGGCGATTTGACATTATGCTAAATCGCCCAAAAATGAAAAATGTTAAATCGCCCAAAAATTATTTTTGGGCGATTTGGCATTTTTCTTTATTTTTGCAATTGGGAAGTTTTTGTTTTGGGCGATCTGACACATGGCTATTTTTGCATTATGACAAAACGCCCAATCTTTTTGGGCGATTTGACGTTTTTGTTTTTTTGGGCGATTCAACATAATGTCAAATCGCCCAAAACTTTTGGGCGATGTAACATTTTTAAGTTTTGGGCGATTCGGTTTTGGGCGATTTGACACCCAACCCCGTAGGTTCGTGAACGTTTACAAGTTGAACTACAGCTTTTAAAATAATGGCTTTTCGGCTATTAATATATGCTCAAATCATTTGAAAAGTAATAAATTTAAAATAGTATTCTTTCATCAGTTAACACAACTTACCAGATTGTTTTAATAAATTTTGTTTACCTTAAACCAAAAAAGAGAAAAGTTTTTTTCGAGGGTTCAAAATTATTTATATGATTTCTAACCGATGATACGAGTATTGTAAATATTACTGCAATGCAATTTTTAAACTCTTGTAATTTAATAATTCGATTAAAAGAATTTTCAATGTTCTCAAGATTAATTTTTATACTATCGATTCCTGTTGATTTTCAAAATCAATAAATTATAATCTCTTATGTGTAATTTTGTCCCATAAATGGCATCCATTTTTCTATCTCCCTATAATTTGCAAAAAACTTTAGGTACTCCTTTACAATTCTTTTTTCTCTATTGTTTGAACACTTCACCCAAGTTCGTAATACTAAAACTCAAACCCCAACATTTCTAATAATTTTTGTAGAACAAAAATATTCATATCATAATAATGCTTCTACACTCGCGTATATATCATGAGGTCTTAGAAAATTATAACATTCATTCCCAAAAGAGAACCTTCACATCGTCAAGGAGATTTACCCTGAAGATATGACATTCCTTACAATTCACCTTCCACCATCATATAGAATCCATCCTACTCCTGCTGTGAGCTGTGAGCTGTAAGCTGTGATGGCAAAATACAAAAGCGAACAAAAAACTGCGTGCACGGAAAATGAATTCCAAAAATGTCTCTTGGTTAAGAAGACCAAGGAGCAAATGAAAGAGAGATTTTATATGTATATGATGAAAATGTCCTTGCCTTTCAGAGCTTGACGACGATGATGATGATGATGATGCTCTCCGTCTACCGCGCTGTATATGTAGCCCCTCAGTCCATGCGACTCTTTTGCATTCACCAAAGATATTACTTTTCTTCCTTGCACCACCACCGCCCGCCGCGCCGCGCAGCCACCGCGCAGCAGAGCATACACCTCTGCTTTTACAAATGAATTGAATGCCCTGAACATTTTTTCACCTCGCTTGGTAGGCAACGTTCAGTTCGTTCAGTCCAACAAATATTACGTATACGCCACCGCATCCCGAATAACAACCGCAAACAAATATTTGAGCAGAGAAGGGGATGAATGGGTAGTCGTTGTGGTTGTCGTTGTCGTTTGTCGTTGTTGTTGTCGTCAACCTCGTTGAGGTGGCTCGAGACCCTAGTACTTGGCTAGAGGGCCAAGGTAAGTCAACGCAACCACCTTTTCGCTGTTTTTTTCCTCCCTTGTCATTCCCACCAAAAACGAAATACACCCCACACCTGCATATGTACATTAACTATGTACCTACCAAAGTACCAACTGCACAGCACCAACCCCAAACCCAGCCTCATCCCCAGCAGCTGCAGCTCATTGAGTTAAGGGTACGTTTTACCATTTCTGTATTTTGTAGGAAAGCTAGAAGGACTACTTTCATATCCCTTGACAAAAGGTACGAGAGTGAACATCACTTGCAAGAGGTTATCCATAAGCTATCTGGTGTGGAATTTATTTTCCACCGAGAGGCAGGCAGGCAGCTAGAGAAATACTACGTACAACCATGAGGCCAGGTGATGCAGAGGTGCATGATGCAGGTGCAGGTGCAAGTGAGCCAGAGAGGCTTCGCTGTGTGAATCTCATCTCTGAATTCAGGACATTCAGTGGCGACAAATATGAGTCGTTGTTCTTTTGTGCTCCATGCACTGCATACCACCTACAGTTGGTGCCCCACTGCCACGATGATGCATGGAGTTCACCTTTAACTCTTTTTTCTATTTTTGTTGCCTCTTCTTCCATTTTTTGTATTATTCGGTTGACTAGTGAAACCACAGGGAATTGTTTTTACATTTTTAACATTTCGTTTTGTGTTCTTGAATTAAATCCTTTTTGTTGTCATCCTTTTAGGGTTCTTCTTCTATTTTTTTTTTAGTTGTTGTTGTTTTCTGCTCAAGGGCTGTTATTCTCTACAATTTAAGAATTTCGTTCCTTTTAATTCGGTAGAGCACAGTTGTGTTTTCCATGACCCAGTTCGGGACACAAGAAAAGGAGAAACTGAAGAGTTTTGGGGACATCAGAAAGACAAAGCATCGAATGGAAAGCGCGCAGCATTGCATAGCCAGTCGGTAGTCGGGGTGTGGATGGAGGGTTTTAGGTAGGAGGGAAGGCGGAGGTCACATATAGGATTTGAATTCCAATTGGAGTCTGTGGGATCCTTTGACCTGGACACTGATTGTTATAGGTGGAATTGCTTCTACTGCTTCTGCTTCTGCCACTGCTTCTACTTCTACTACTACCTCTACTTCTGCTGTTGCTATTGGAACTTCTATACTGCTCTATATATGTGAATATAGAATATGTGCGGAGCTTAGGAGGAATATCTAAAGAGGAAACTGGATTCTTTTGCTTCTTTGAATCCCGTTTGGTGGATATAAATTAAAAATACATGGCTCAATAAATTTTAAAGATTTACGACTTTATTTCTTTGCTATCTTTTGTCCTTTCTGAATATCTCTCCTTCTTCCCAATTTCTGTTCACTCTGCCTCTGCGTGTAGTCCTAGTTTTCCTTATATAGTTTTTTTTTGTTGTCTCTTTTGTGTCCGGGAAATGGAGTATTTAAGCACTCCTCTAGGAACAGACAACAACGAATAAAAAGCAGATAACTTTATAGACGATAGATTCTTTGGTCCTTTCTTTGGCAAGATGTCATATTCACACAGATGGATTGCTTTTGAGCTGAAGTGCAATCTCTGTGATTGTGTGAAGTATTTTTCTTTTCTCTTTTCGTAGCGTATAAATGTATATGTACTCTATTCCGCTGTAATCCTTCAGTCAAGAGACAGTTTACTGAGGATAAACGGTGCGGGAATGGCAAATGATTTGTTGAATTCTATGACATACGAAAGATTGACAGCCACCCACCACCCAGTACGAGTTGGTGGATAGGTGGTAAGTATAGGGATGGGTATCGAGGGTAGGTATATTTTGTGCATTTGAAATAAAGATTGATTTATGTTCGTGTGTTTGTCTGGCTTCAATGGATTTTAGTGAAATCAATGCGAAAAACAGATTAAAAGGCAAAATATTAGGTTTTTTTCTTAAACATTTGATTTAAATGCCCCGCTAAAAGTGAAATCGAATCCAGTTAGTTTCTTTTGAGAAAAAAGTTAAACTTTTACTTTTGTAGGCGAAATTCAGAACACTACGTTTTTGGGTTATGTATTTAAATGCTTAGAAGATATGAAGCTATATTAAATTAATTTTGTAAATATTTGAGAAATGATTAGCTATTCCAAAAGCTTTTGTACTAACTGAAAAAAATACTTTTACAATTTTATTAAAAACGGTGGATTTGAACACGTAATGACAGTTCATATTAAAAACGTCTTGGATGTTTTGACACTAACAAATTCGTCATTGGTTTAAAAGTTAGTTCAAAGTGAAATGTGATTTTTTAGGGGCAACTCTGCTAATAAAATGAAATTGATTTTGACAGTAGTTTTGTGATATCTGTCAAGTAAATTTGTGCACAATTCAACAAAAAATTAAAAAACGGTTCCTGGGCTAACATTACGATTTATTAATTCCTTTTGGCTCTGTTAACTTCCCATAGGAAGCTATTGTAATGGATCCGATTTGTCGAATTGAAAATTTTGACATTTCTTGACGTTTCAATGTCCCTAGAGTCGAAATAAATTTCTTTTAGAAAGATGTCTGTGCGTGCGTGAGTACGTACGTTCGTTCACGACGTTTTTTCGTCGTCCATAGCTCAAGAACTAGAAGAGATATCGACTTCAAATACATTTTGTTAAACAGATAATAAGGCAGAGAGATGCAAAAAGGGCTCTCAAGAAAATTGCATCGGTTGTTTTTTTACCATAGCAGTTTAAAAAAAAGGAGACAATTTTTGTGAACCCTTAATATCTCACGAACCAATAACGCTAGAGAGTTGAATTAAATTTTATATTATATATTGTAACCTGATACAAAACAATTTTATTTTTGGAAAAAATTAAAATTAACGGTTTTTTTTATAAATCAAACAAATTGAAAAAATAATATTATTTACCTCGACAAATTTACGAACAAAAAACGATTTTATCTCCAAAACAATTTTGTTCAAGGAAGAATAATGTTTTTAACATCTGGTAAAATTTTGAGAAAAATCGAATTGACAGTTTTTTTTTAAATAAAAACCTAAAAAAAAATATTAAAAAAAGTTAGTAAAAATTTAATTTTCGACTCAAATATCTTTTTAAGACTTTAAGATATTTTCTTTAAACTAATTTTATCTTTTAAAAAATATTGTTGTCAACATTCAGTACAATTTTAAGAAAAATCGAATTGACAGTTTTTTTACAAAAAATAAAAACTAAACAAAAATTAATAAAAGTTGGCAAAAATTGATTTTCGACTATAATATCTTTTCAGGACAGATATTGGCTTTTAACTATTTTTTTGTTATAAGCAATATTGTTTTAAATATTCGGTAACATTTTAAGAAAAATCGAATTGGCAGTTTTTTTTCCAAAAAATAAAAACTTAAAAAAAACAATACTAAGGGTCCGGCCACGCAATGAGCTACGAGCGATTGAACGACGAGTCGCTGAGCGACCAATCTGAGCGATGGGTGGCCATTTACTAAACGACACGTCGCTGAGCGATTAGTTGAAAAAATGCCAATAATGCTAGAGACTTAAATTAAATTTTGAATTTTATATGGTAACGTGATACCAAACCAATATACTTTTGGAAAATATTCCAATAAACGTTTTTTTTTATAAATCAACAAAAAAACTGAAAAAAAAATTGTCACCTCGAAAATTTTACGAACAAAAAATGATTTTATCTCCAAAACAATTTTGTACAACGAAGAATAACGTTTTCAAAATCGGTTAAAATTTTGAAAAAAATCTAATTGACAGTTTTTTTTTATAAGAAATAAAAACCTAAAAAAAATATTACTCAAAGTTGGTAAAAATTGATTTTCGACTTAAATATCTTTTTAAAAATTAGAGATTATGGCTTCCAACTAATTTTATCTTATAAGAAATGTTGTTGTCAACATTCAGAAAAATTTTGAGAAAAATCGAATTTACGGTTTTGTTTGCAAAAAATGAAAACCTAAAAAAAAATAATGACAGTTGGTAAAAATTAATTTTCGGCTCAAATATCTTCTTGAAACTTTGAGATATTGGCTTTAAACTAATTTTATCTTTTAAAAAATATTGTTTTTAACATTCAGTCAAATTGTGAGAAAAATCAAATTGACAGTTTTTTTACAAAAAATTAAAAACTTAAAAAAATGAACAAAAGTTGTTAAAAATTGATTTTCGATTTAAGTATCTTTTCAAAACGTTGAGATATCGGCTTTGAATTAATTTTATCTTTTAAAAAAAAATTGTTGTCAACATTCAGTAAAATTTTGAGAAAAAACTAATTGACAATTTTCTTCAAAAAAAGAAACAAAGAAAACAATCCTCTTTTTATTTTTGTAATCTTTGTGGGTGTTCTGCCATAGCACTGGCTTTGGACAGCTGAAATTAAACTTTCAGTGTTTATTGTACATATCTTTTTTCTACGTCGCTCAGCGATCGACTGAAAAATTAAAACAGATTTGATTACAGAGCGACGTCGCTCTGTCGCTTTAAAAAATCGCTCAGTCGCTTATAGTTTATGTGGCACCTCCATACGATCTCATGTGTTCTAATTTTTTTGCGTCGCTCAGCGACTCGTCGCTCGGTCGCTCATTGCTAAGACTTAGTAAAAATTTACTTTCGACTAAAATATCTTTTCAAAAATTAAAAATATTGGCTTCAAACTTATTTTATCTCACAGAAAATATTGTTTTCGACTTTCAATAATTTTTTTTATAAAAATCCAACAGCCCAAAATCTACAAAAAATAGTACGCAAATTTGGTGAAAATTGATTTTCGGTACTCAATATTTCGTAAACAATAGAAGGTATTTACTTCAAATTAATTTCATTCATCCAATTTGTATTTGTTTATATAAGAAATAAAAACTATTTCATCATATGCAAACTATTGTTGGTAATTTTAAAATTTTTAAGAATAATTCAACTGAAAACTTTTTTAACAAAACACGAAAACCTACAAACTTTTAAACAAGACAAATCGACAGACGGGATGGGAAGTTAACAGTGTGGGTCGCATCCCAGACTCTTTTTTATTTTTAAAACAACATCATTTTTTTTTAATTCAGCACAAACACTTGCAATAATTTCAAAATTACTCTGTACTAAATTACAAATTTTTTTTATTGGTATCACATAGCCCTCGGCATCGCTTTTTAACCAACCATTTTGGCACAGTTTCGTGCCTTAATAACATTATAGAAAATGCCTAATGATGGTAGGGGTCCAAAATCCGAAAACACTCTATATGCACACTCTATTCTATATAACTGCTTCGTGCGTATCACCCTGCAAAACCCATTTGTTTACATTGTTGTATTTGTAATGTGGACGAATTCAACGAGAAAAATTGACATGTTTTCACGCATATCTACACTAATATTATAAAGATTAAAGATTTGTAATTTTGTACGTAACGAATAGACTCAAAAAGTACTGGACCGATTTTAATAATTCTTTTTTCATTAGAAAGCTATATACATTATTTGTACCTATTTATGTCTACCCGTGCGAAGCTGGGACGGGCCGCTAGTATTATATAATTAACTACTGAGTTTCTGGGGGAAATGTCATAAATTAGAGGAGAAATGACACGAATACTTAAATGAGTTTATGAGTCTGATTTCCGGTTTAGTTTGTAGGCAAACCAAGGTGGCTAGTGGCTACTGACGATTTATATCTTTATTAGTTTTTTTTTGCCAAAGGCATTCAGCGCCTTATTTTATGTATGTTCAAAAGAGAATATATTGAATATCTTATTATAAGTTATACCGGCGAATCTGCTTGAATGAGCTGTAAATGAGATATTTGATTATGGTAAAAAGTATTTTAAATACTCTCCAGCCTCGTAACTACCTTCACACAAAAAATCATGTCATAATATTGCTCCGTTGCGACGTGAAGGAAGGACAAACAAACAAACAAACGAACTGACTTTTCACTTTATAATTTTCTTTTTGACCTCTGTCATCATTCATCATCAAGCAGTCAATCTCAAGATAAGCATAACCATAAGCAGAAATCATTGAAAAATTTCCCGAATTAAAACCACCTTGCAAAATCCGTTGACGCATAAAAGACAATGAGTTCCTTCGCATAATTTTATTTCAAGTTAACATCAACCCGGTCTGATTAAAATCTTCCTTGAAAGATCACCTTAAATTTGAACAAATGAACACGTCCAAAACAGAGACAGTTTATTTCAAAAAGTTATCAAAACTCTTCTAGTTTTGACATCTGCCAAATGTCAAAGTGGAATATGGTCAAAAATTGAGCTTAGTCTCATTAGCAAAATATAAAAGACCCATTTTAACATAAGTATAAGACATCCAATAAAGAAAGGTAATGAGGTGTCAAATTATTCTTTAAATCTTTATCCAAGGTTGAAATTGTAATAACTCGATTTAAATCATTGTCCTTCAGAACTCGTTAAGTTTTATTTTTTGTTATGATGTAAAAAATCTAACTATTACCTAAAACTATTTAACCTTTTAAATATATAGTTACAAAATAAAAACCTTTTCACTGCCTAGTGCCCACGGACTATTCATATAAAAACAAAACAGAAATGAAAAGAAAACTTACAATCCAAAAGTCTTGTATTATTAGCATGAAACCACAGCAATTAGTTCGTGGTTACCTTAACTCAACAACCATCAAGCTTAATGGTTTTCTTTATAGCAAGCAATAAAATCTTCCAGATTGCTCCTTTATTTAATCCTTAACCACACACGAGCTACGAGTACTAACAAATTCTCTGTTCCTCTTGATTCATGTGTTTTTCTTTCTTTTCTTTTTGGTAAACCATTTTCATATTTCTAAACTCGCACGGAAATTACGGTTTGAAAGTTTTATGAATTACATACCGTTATACCGTTTTACATACACACAAAAACAAACATTCATAACCGCGCGAAGTATACGATTACGTAGTAGTAGTCGTTGTAGTACTAATGTTAAATATAAATGTATTTGTAGGTACACAGAAATTTGAGCTATAAAAAATGTTTTGGTAAATTTTACTATAATATAAAGGAGATATGTTTATGTTGCACTAATTTTCACAAACGAAACATAAAAATAAAGAAAATTACCGTGTTTTTGGATTCCACAATAAAAATGAAAGAACAACAATACTCGTGGTCGAGACAGCTATATAATATATTTTGTAGTCGTATATGTAGTTTGTATAAAGCTTCGTGGATAACTGCTGGATTGACAAAAGCATGAATAGGGCCTGATTCTAAGTTTAACTTATGTCTTTATTGCTGGAATTGTAAGTTTAATATCGTTGTTTACTTTTTGAAGGCACTTAAATTTCAATAAATAAACGAAAATAAGTTAAATGGAAGCTTTAAGCAATTCATCGCTTTTATAAAGCTTCGGAAATTAAAAAAATGAATTTCCCCACATTTTCAAGTAGCTATTGTTAAGGGTTTAGCATTTTAACTAGTTTCCAAACATTTCTAAATATTTACTAGTTCTTCCAAAATTGTAGTGCTTTGTAAGCTTATGAAAAATGTATTTCCCTTTATTACATTAATCGACAAAATTACTTTTTTATCGGAAGCACGAACAAAACAATACTTTTTTAAAGAATTAAGATGTTAAAAGAAAAGAAAATTCTGAAAAATAAAAGTTCATATTCCGTTTGTGGTGTTTTTGTGTGGTAACGTGTATGATGGTTAAAAGAAGAAAAGTTCCCCAAAAAAAGTTTCATAGTTTTTTCCGTTCTTTGTCTATACCATAATTTTATTGCAACTTATATTTAAGAAAACGTTTATTAAGACTTTTAAAAAGTACTTACAACCAAAGTAGCTCGTACTTTAAGAATTCATTTAAAATGCGTAAATTTCCTAGCGTATTTGAAGGTTTATTTGAGCTTAGTTTTTGAAGTGAAATTAATTTAGTTAGAAAGGCACAAGGAAACACTTGAAGTTTTCTACTTATCTGAATCACTAAAGCTTAACTTAATTAACAATAACAAAATTCAAAAAATGTTAAGGTCTATTTACATTATAATGTTAGAAAAATGTTTACTTACTTTTTTCTTTCACCTCTCCGTCCTCCATGGGACAACTACACCTACATTCCATCTCGTTTGAGCTCTTCTTAACTTCTTCGAAGCTTCACCATGTTTTTCTTTACGGCACTCAAGGGCCCCACTCCATTGCCTTGCGTATCTACAACGATGATAGGAATTTGACAAGTTATATCATGGACAAAAAGTTAAATTCGAATCTCGCCTTCAAATTTGTCTATTATATCAGTTATTTAAAATATTCCCCTTTAAAATACTTAAAACAATTAAAAAATAGGTCATTTTTAGGTTTAAACTTAAAGAATCTCTTAAAAAGAACGTTTGATGATTTTTCAAAGTAATACAATTTCCTGATACAATTTAAATTATTTAAGTATCTTACTTAATTTCTGAAAATTCTCATTAATTTTGAGTCTTTATTAGACTCTTTATGAAGTTTTGAGCAAAAGTTTTGGAGTTTATTTTGAGTGCTGCTTTCGAATCTTAACTATTTGCTCAATTTTCAAAAACAACCGTTTTCAACATCATTTTTATATTTTTTAATGTATTTCAAAAACTTAATATTGTAATGTGTATACACTCTTTATCTCTTTTAATATCGTGTTATAGTTATAGTAGAATAAGGGCAACATCTAGTGATTAATAGGAGAACTTGCCTCGTTAAGCATCGAGAAACATCTAGTGGCTAAGAGGAGAACTAGCTTCGTTAAGCATCTAGTGATAAACAGGAGAACTCGCTTCGTTAAGCATCGAGAACAACCTAGTAGATTCTCGAACCGATTTGAGGTATATAAATAGGCGCTCGGAAGCGAAGCGGTTCATTAGTGATTGTGAACTGAGATAAAGTAAAGACTGTGTTCGAAAAGTAATTGAAAGTAAAGACTGTGTTTGAAACGTAATAATTGAAAGTGTTCAATAAATAAGTTTGAAGCGATTTAAATAAAGTAAATTTGTGTTTTATTTACAAGTGTGAATAAGTTTTAATTATCGGACCAAGCCGAATATTATAATATAATAAAATTGTTTAGAAAACAGATTTTTTTATATTATATTAAATTATATAATTATTTCAACTGTACATTGAAGAAACTATGTTGATAGATTTGGAAAACCATCACGGATTTTATTGAAAAAAAGCTACTTCATAAATTTAAATTGCCTCAAAAAGCCTTATGTAAGTGTGTCTTTGAATTTTAAACAGTTAATATCTCAAAAACCTGAAGTAATAATATACATACATTTTGAAGTCGGATTTAAATTTAGGCCATCAAAACTCAGTAAGAAAACCTTGTAGACCGGTGTTATCATTTAACACCTCAAAACGATGACAGTTGATGAACAAAAATGGGTTTCACAAAGTTGACATTCATGCGATTTTTACTATAGGCCAGCCACCTACTAGGCAGCTACAAGTTAATCATTTTCAACACCATTGGCTTTAATAACAATGCGCTTAGTAAACAAGTTTCTGGCAGTTTACCGCATTGAGCTTAATTTCGGGCATACTGTTAAGTATAGAGATTCTTTTTTAAACAGCACATCGAGAATGTGGAATGCTTTGGCCGACTCTATGTTTTCCATACGTTTTGATGTTCAGAACTTTAAGACCAATGTGCACCGATATCTTCTCTTAAATCCTTCTCTACTTTCCTAACGCTCGCACTGTGTTTAAATATTATAAACATATAAAGGGTACTAATAACCCCTTGAGTGATAGTAAGATGCTAAAGTGGATTAATATCAGTAAAACCAGCATTTAATTTCAGTAACTTTCCAAAATAGCTTAAACAATTTTTTTAAATCGTTGACAATTTGAGGAAATCAGTTTTGAAATAATAAACACAACATTTCATAGAACCCTTTGAGACTTAAGAATTTTTATTAACTTCTTTAAATATTATTGTTGTTTTACATTAGTTTTTGATGATATTTCTTTCAGTATACTTTCACAAAATATTTACAAAAAAATTTTAGTGCAACTTGAATTTTTGAACAAAATAATTTTATTTTCAAGGCTTTTAAAAAATTGAAAACATACATTTTGGAAATTTAAGAAGGTCTTAAATCACAAATTAATTTAACAAAAAAAGCACAAGCCAAGAAATTTTTGACTACAACTTAAAACATTTAAGGGAACCACTTAAGCGAAGAAAGTATAAAAATATATAGAAAATTGGGCCCCGAAAACACTCTTATCAAATCTACTCCATACTAAACTTAATCCGATCTTGAAAACGAAATATTTGGCGGTGGTAGGGAGTAGGGTGCAAAGTATGTGTGTAATATATAAAATAAAACTCATATTTGCATTTTTATAGTCCACCTTTGACCTGGAATCATGTTAAATTTCAATATTACTGCACAACAGGATGCGAAGTATTTTTACAGCTCAAAAGAATGGTGAAAAACAAAATTCCATATATTTATATATAATGAAGGTCGGTTTTGCTGACGGCAGGATATCGCATATCCCGTATCCCCTATCCTGTCCACGTTGCCTTTGCCGTCGCTGTTGCAGAGTTGCAGTCGCCGTCGCCCCGTTGCCATTGCCGGCGTCATCGTCATCATCATCGCCCACACTCAAAAATTTTTCTGCCGAAAAAGTTGTACCTCCATTGCAGCAAAAGTGTTGAATTTTTTCCATTGTATACGTACTAACACACGGCACATCACGGCACTGTGCTGCAGCAGCGGTGAACGAAGGCGGGAAGAACGTCCAGTAAATTCCGTGCAACGAATACAATGAAAGGCTTATTTGATTTTTGCATTTGGACAAGGATTATATTGTGTGTCAGAGGACGAGATGTACATTTTTAAGCGTGGGCGGCGTTAGTAACCTATAATACCCCTTTTTTCTGTTTTATTTTCCTTTATTTTTGTATTATTTTCCTTTATTTTTGTATTAATTTTTCAGAGAAAAGAAAATTCTGAAAAATAAAAGTTCATATTCCGTTTGTGGTGTTTTTGTGTGGTAACGTGTATGATGGTTAAAAGAAGAAAAGTTCCCCAAGAAAAGTTTCATAGTTTTTTCCGTTCTTTGTTTATACCATAATTTTATTGCAACTAATGTTTGAGGCAACTTTTATTAAAACTTTTAAAAAATACTTGCAACCAAAGTAGCTCCTACTTTAAGGATTCATTTTAAATGCGTAAATTTGCTATCGCATTTGAAGGTTTATTTAAGCTTAGTGTTTAAAGTGAAATTAATAGGGTTTTAAAGTCACACGGAAATACTTGAAGTTTTCAACTTATCTAAATCAATTAAACTTAAATTAATAATAAAGTTCAACCAGAGTTAAAGCCTCATTGGTTTATTTTGTTAAAAAAATGTTTAATTACTTTTCTCTTTGACCCCTCCTAGGGACATAGGGCGTCAACTATTGCTAAACGCTTCTTTTTTTTATATATTATGCGCGCACTCAAGGGGATATGAATACCCTTATAATGATTATACACAGTGCGAGCAATTAGGAAGGGAGGATGGGATTAGAAAGGAGATACCGATGAACATTGGTTTTGAATATCTGCACATTGCAATGAGTGGGAAATATTGAGTCTGATAGAGCATTTCACATTCGTGTAGTGCGACTAAAGAAAGAATCTCTATACTTTACAGTACGTCCGAAATTGGGCTCAAGGGTAAACTGATGAGCATTCCTAGAAGAACAGGTATTACGGTTGAATTCTTTGAGGGCAGGAATGCAACTAGCTATTTCACTAGAGCATTGTTTATGAAAGTAGCGATAAAATAATGGCAGGCATGAAACGTTACGACTGTGCTCGAGAGATACAAAAGTTTCAGTTAGGCAACGGCCACCTATCAGTTGTAGGGTTTTTTTTTAATTCTGTCCAAGAGACTCAAGTGAGCAATAGGAGCACCTGCCCAGATATGGGAATCGTACTCGAGTTTCGGAGGAATATAGGCTTTATAGATTACTAGCCGACCCGTGCTCGCGTTGCTTCGCAAATTGTAACCAACACATTCTTTTTGTGCTTATGGATTTTCTTCAGATGTTAGCCTTTCTTTTACCCATTTTATATTTCTATGCGATAAAAGAAAAACAACGAATTTAAGCTTGTTATGTACTCGTATTTAATAAAAAATCAAAAAACACTTTCTTACCGAAATTAACACTTCAGAAAAAAAACTTAAGTAAAATATTACGTAGTAAAGGCCAAGCCGCACGTGAAAACAAACAAAACCATTTCAATTTTTTAGTTGAAAACAGAACGAAATTTGTGTCTATTTTCTTCTTTTCTTTCTTTTATTCATACCTAGAAACGTTTTTTTGCAACCGAAAAATATAGTTTTGCGGTAAAAAAAAAACAAATTTGTGTTTTTAATGTTCTCATACATCTATAGGTATGCGTGTGTAAATATCCATAGACACATTTTTTTATTCATCTGCTCATGTTCAGTGCAGTGCAACTGACTTAACCTACCCACATTTGTGTGCTCCATTTATCGACGTCATTGTGAGTACCTTCTTCGAGTTATTTGTAAAGAAAATTTTAACTTAATTTCAGTTTTATTGTTCGAGGAAGTGATACAAAATTGGTAATTCAAGCTATTATAATAGAACTTTTTTATTTTTAAATTGGAAGAATTATTATATATTCACTTCCTCGAACCAGAAAAATAAAAAAGATCTAATTTTTCTTTAGATAAATCGGCATTTCATGTGCACGGCACTGTAGTTAATTTAATGTCCATAGTAACTTAAAAAAAAAGAGCCCACACTGCTCAGCTCAGCGATGTGACGATAGAATTAGAGAAACAAAAAAATAATGTGTGTGTGTAGTGTAGGGTAGGTCGTAGGTTATAGTTGATGAACTATACAATACAAAAAAAATGAATATGTATGTAGGTAGGTAAGAGAAAAAACGTAACTATTAAATGGAACACATATTAAGAGAGAAAGAGCATGGGAAGAAAAGAAAATTAAAAATGTTGGAATGATAATGAAATGAAACAAAGCAGCGACCTCGCGATTGTGATGGAATCTAATTTCCTGGATAAAATAAATTCAAAAAGTTTATAATTTTATAATTTGTTTTTATTTATTTCTCAGGTTGTATGTTTAACTTAGAAGTGATTTTAGGCTTAAGATTTGCGCAACAATATTGACTTTATGAAGCAATGCTAATCTTTGTCGATTATTGTATAGGTTTTAAGATATGAGTGGTTGTATAAGTCAACTAATGAAAAAACATGGACAAAAAATGTAAAATTAAAAATATTTAAGTTTGACAAATAATTAATGAAAAAAAATTAAAACCATAAACACTCTCATAACAGTATAGAAAATAATAAAATATATTTCAAATAAATCGGTTGACTACTTTCTGAGATCGTGCGTTACAAACTTTAAAATGGTTTCCCTTTTATATAATAGTATAGATAGCTAGATCAGAAGGGGTAAAAAACTTCTTGCATCTTCGGGTAAAACCTAAACACTTAGCAGCATTTTTGGCGATGTCAAATATGTTTGTGGTTTGTAATGCACATACCTAACACTGAAAGCTGTTCAGTCTCTTCGATGCAAGTACCACTCATGGATAGTGACTTTGGGGGAAGGTTACGCTTTTGCGACAGTAGACAGCATTGAGTTTTCGAAGCATTAAATTCTAGACGATTTTTGATTCCCCATTGGACAATGCTGAGCTCACATAGGGAGTGTCATTGTGGACGAGCGTTGGAACCGAGGATGACGTTCGTACGTTTTTTACAAATGACCAGACATTTTTAATGCCTTTGGGACATTGTAGTATTTTAATTTTATTTTATTTAATTTTATTTTAATTTCTGTTCATGCGAAAATTTGGTTCGTCGAATATGACCGTTGCAGGTCTTTCTAGCTTGTTTAAACTTATTCCGGTTTTCCTCAGTAGCAACGATCTTACTGTGCTGAAAATGGGATACAATTCTCTGGATAGAGTCGGACAGCGCAGCTAATTCTTTGGAAGTCGAATTGCTATCCAGATTTGGGCTATCTCTATCTTCGTTTGAGCTCTCATTAAATTCTTCTAATCTTCTGAGATTCATTCTTGATTATTTTACACCAAGTTTTTCGCTGGGCCCCTAGGTCTTATTCCATCACTGGTAACTGCCACTCTTTTGCCTTGCGTATAACGATGTTGCTAGGAATTTGACAAGTTCCACTGCCTTAACCTGTTGTCCTGCAATGTCAACTTGAGTAGAGTTTACAGAATCGTAGAAGAACTTTTTTTCCCTTGTGTATCAAAGTCTAACTTTATTGGTTTCGGTTTCCAGACTTCTCACCATCTATAGTGGAAATCCATGTCCTTGTGTAAAAGCAAGCAAATATCGTCAGCGTATAGTTAAGAGTTATAGAAGAGATAACATTGTCAACTAGGGCTGCATGGAGAACATTACCAATATCTACCATTAATAATACAGGTGATAGCAAGCCTTCCTGTCGAAATCCACTATTGATTTCGAAGTTTTCAGAGTATGTAAGACTTGGCAAGTTGCCTACATAATGGCTTCTCGAGTATACGTCTCCTGTGTAATTCTAACCAACCTCAATGCAGACTATCAACAGATTTTCAAAAGATAATGACTAGATAGTTGATTATGATCCTTGATCTATGCAAGAAGAGCCTGCTCGGAACCCCGCTTGTTCTTTAAGAAGATTATAATTATTAAGATCTTCCCTGATTCTTTCCAAGATTACTAATGTCATTATTATAGCCATCGCAGAGAGGACAGTTGCAGCAATGCATCTGACCATAACCATCAAACAATTAAGGGATGTAGCATTTTCACTGATGTTTCCAGAGCTGATTGGTAGAGCTCTACCGTCTGAGTCTACCACTTTGTTGTTTCTTAGGGATCTGATTGCAGATGTTATCTCCGCTATATTGGGAGGTCAAGTTTGAATACAGGAAATTGCTTCTACGAATAACTTATTTGGGTTAGGGGATAATACACCACCACTATAGTCCATGTAGTTCCTTCCAGCTCCCTAACTAGCAGGGTACCTTCTTAGTTCTTAAATAGATGTTGTTTCCTGGATTTATTTCAAATCAATTCCTGTGATTTTCTCGCACCTGGAACTTGCATCATCAGCTAGTTCTGAACATGATGATTGTCTCGTCTGGCACTACGTTGCACTTCTTCCCGTTTCCTTCGATACTCAGATTCGATAATAATTATCTAACCTTTCTATGCTGCTGCGAGTTAAGAACTGGTAGCACTTTTTTCTGCAATTTTTCTTCAAGTATCTGCCGGTAGCCATTGTACATTGTGGCTTCTACCTACACACTCCAGCGCAGCAGTTGCAAATGAATTTTTGAGTGTATTCCAGTGTTGGTCAGTTGCAAGACGGACCTGATATTTCTTTGGCGCAATCTAAGATCTCGAAGTCTGTGTACCTTGAAACTCTGAAACGTATCGAATTCCGTAAACTTCTCCCATTAACAAAAAAGATTGCATCCAATAGAGTGTGAAAAAATGAATGCAATCTTCTGAATGTCAAACAAATAGTGAATTATTCATTTGAAGGCAAATACAATTCAAAGTTAATCAATGAAATTAATTGAAATCAATTAAGATTGCAATCTTTTGCAAAACCCACAACCTTTCCTCCATTTCTGCTAATTCCAAGAGTTCTTGTGAATTTAATTTATTTCCTGAAGAAAAACAAAATTCAGGAAAAACTAAAATATTCTGCCCTGTTTTATAAATTGCTTGGCTTTTCTGATTGTCATACATAGTACATGTATCGATGATACTCTTCAAATCTCGTTAAAAGTTAATCTTAAACTCAAATTTCCTGTGATATAAAAATGTAAATTATATACCTACAATCTGACCCCATCATACTACACACATGGGACCATACCTACATACATACATATATATTCATATGACATGCCTTCGGAATCTGTAAAATGTAAGAAAAACCAACCTCAACCTCATGCATATTCGTCCTTCATCTCATCCATTGAAAGTCAATTTCAAGTCAGTTCCAGACGATTGAAAGCTTCACTTGCATCTGCCAATCTTATTCAACCACATCACAACCAAAAATCAAATCCAGGATATATTTATCCTTGTGCAAAATATATATGAAAAGAGGGAGAGAGAGAGAGTATGGGACGAAAAAAATATATAAACAAGAATAACGAAAGAAATCCTTAAAGGGCTATAATGTTTTTGTATCATATCCTTGAGTTTGCGAGCATTCTCAAGAGATTGCGAACGAAACGAACCAACAAACAACGGACGACCGACGCAGGACGCTCCATATCCGGTCATCCATATTAATATTGAAAGGCAAATCGATCTGATGTGCATTCATATCAGCATGATTTATTACATTGAGGGTAGAAGTCTCAAAAAAAGAACCCTACCTATATAACATACATGATGTATGGGCGACCTTATGATCTATGCTCTGCTCACCATAGCTATACGAGTATGCTCTGGCCAGGCCGTATCCGCATCAGTGCTCTGCTCCATAACTCCTTGAAACTTCTGTTTTGGGTTAAATTCTTCTTAAACGAAAAATGGAATTATGATTTCTTCTATCGATATACAATCGTTTATTTGTATTTCGTTTTTCCAATACCTTCCAACCCCTATTCCCGATTTGCCGAATACCGTTGCGTTGGTCCATCAGTTTTCGTTTACAAACAAACCTTGAAATTTGGGTCAATTGGGGTATAAATGAATAAGTTCTACCGTCATTTTTTGGTATAATACACTTCTTGAATACAGGTAGAGGGGTAGAGTTAAAGAGAATTGTGTGATTTGAAGCCATCAGGACCAGGGGAGGGAGAGGGAAAGAGTTTTGCATGATTTGAAGCCATCAGGACCAGGGAAGTGTTGGGTTTTTTCTTTGTATCCTTGTTGATTTTCTTCAGCTTTATAAAGAGATTTTCATAATAAATTTTGCAATTTTTTGACTTTAAGCTGGTTTGGTGAAGGAACGAGTAATTGATTTGTTTAGAAAACATCAATTCAATACAAATGCTTGAATTTCAATTGAGATCTATAAACGATATAGAAAACGTTTCTAGGTTGAATAAAGTTTCTCAGTTCATAAACCTATTTAGATCTTACTCTAAATTGATATTTTTTAAAATAAAATAAAACTAAGGAAGACATGGATTCTGTTAAAATAGGTCAATACTAAAAGTCAATTAAAAAAGTTCAAGTTAACTGAACTGGGGCCTCTTAACCCTCTTAACCCTCTATTTAAATAAAACACAATGAGCGTGAGACATCATGGATTTTTTGTAATTTGAAAGAACTACTGATTTGATTTGTTGTTGTGCTTGTATGAGTTTTAGGAAGACTCGTTGGGGTAAAAGGTTCTTTCCGAAAGAAAACAACAACATTTGGTTTAGAGTTTTCAAACTCTCTTTTCAACGTACTTATGATTCATAAACTTATATTTTAATTAATTAATTGAATGGCGCAACAGTCCGTTGAAAACTAGGGCCTAGTGACTTACAACTCTCAACCATACCTGTATGCGAATCATTTCAGGACCGACAGTTTTGTGCCGAATCCGAACGGCTATTTAAGAAAGCACTTTTCATATATAGATTCATATTTATTCGCATGAAGCCGTATCTTCAAAAAAAAAAAACACTTTAGGTGACGAAGGCAGGAATTAAACCCAAGACCTCTAGCATGACAGCATGGAGCTGCATTTTAGAGATGATTACATGGAATATGTTGGCATTATGGACCGCTATTTTTAATAATTTCTCCTGACGAACTGTGGCCTTAATAATAATCGTACAGCATAATTTAATGCAGTAAAAATAATTTTGTACATGTGCTGTGCAGGGCTTTAAAGGGTATCAGCTGATAATTAAGATTGAATGTATAGATTCATACTAATACAGCAAACTATGAAAAGTCCTCTTGTTGGGACTATAATGTCGAATATGTAGACGATTCATTTTGATATAACAATTTTATCATTTACATGTGTTTTTAAACGCTCCAGAATGACAGCCAATTTCACAAATGTAGCTTAAACAATATGACCGTTATGAACTTGGGTGTTAGGTAAGGTTAGGTTAAAGTGGCTGTCCGTAATGGAGTAGGACACACTTAAGCCAGTTTAATGGCCCATTGTGGAACCACATGAATCTTGAGGAATTCTTCTAAGCTCAATGAAATCAGTTTGAGTTCTTTACGAAGAAAAGACTGATTATGATAATATGATTGAGATCGTTAAGATCCATATAGAAGAATTCTCCTAGGTAGGGCTACGGCTACAGAAAAAATGAAGAACTGTTTCCTCATCTTCCTCATACATACAGCTTCTGCAAAAGTAATTTGAGAATATGCCTAGCCACGTGGCGTGCTTTCCAATTAGCCACTGCCAGGTTATGACACCGATTATTGAGCTTATGCGATCGGCTTAAAGATTACAAGCACCTTGAGGACGAGGGGCAGGATGCCCCCCCTTACATACCCAGCTGTTAGTACGCCGCGCCGCCGTGCTATCAATTCAAAACAAAATTTAAATCGAAACAATGCCAAATTGCTATTATTTCGTTTTCTAAAGCGAAATAAACCCAAATTGAAAATTTGGCCCTTACAAAACTCATAATTATAGATCAGCATATACCCAAACTCGCACCCATCTCCAAATCCTATAGTGATCCCACGCAGGGGGGTTGCAGGAGGGCAGGATGCCCCCCCCCCTTACATACCTAGCTGTTAGTACGCCGCGCCGCCGTGCTATCAATTCAAAAAAACTTTTTAGCAAAAGTAGCTATTCTAGACAATAAATCAACCATTTTTGAATTTTAAAATATTCGGCGTTGTTTCCATTATTTTTTTGGCCTTATTTCTTTTTATAAATCGAAATAAAGCCAAATTGGTTTTATTTCGTTTTGAACAACGAAATAAGGCCAAATTTGAAATTTGGTGTTATTTCATTTGGTACTATTTCACGTCACCTATATTATGTACATGAATAATGCATGTACTTTATGGTACATCTCCAATCTTCTGAGGTGATAGAGTTAAAGTTTAAAAGTGACATAAGACCAAATTGGCATTAAGTCGCTTTGGAAAGCGACATAAGGCCAACCGTTGAAATTTGGCCTTATGACGCTTTCGAAAAGTGTCATAAGGCCAAATTCTAAAATTTGGTCTTATGTCACTTGCCCTTATGTCACGGCACCAGCTAATGCAGTTAAAAGTTGAGTGTGGCTGACTTCACTTTTGTTTCGTGAGGTATAAAAAAATGTCTGAAATTGTTCCACAGTTCTGTTCTCCAGTGTGCTTTATAATTAAATAAAAAAAATCTGATAAAACTCTGCTCAGAGCGTACTCGACTTGCTCTGCACAGTGCTTTGTTTTCAGCTTAAAAAGAAAAACACCTAAATATTTCCTTTTGGTAACTACCGTAAAAAATTATTACACGTAGAATAAATACACAAATTTCAAGGCATTTCCAATTCCCAAAAATTGTATCTCATTATTAAAAGCTGTATATTATTAGAAGCTGTATACTGATAAGATAAGTATAAAAAGTTTAATATGAACGATAGAGATGCATTTTTAACTTCCCATAGGAAGTTATTGTAATGGGTCGGATTTGTCGAATTAAAAATGTTGTCATTTCTCGACGTTTGAAGGTCCCTAGAGTCGAAATAAAAGATTTTTAGAAAGATGTCTGTGCGTGCGTGTGTACGTACGTTCGTACGTCCGTAAGTCCGTACGTTCGCGACGTTTTTTTCGTTATCCATAGCTCAAGAATCAGAAGAGATATCGACTTCAAATAAATTGGGTTATACAGATCATAAGGCAGAAAGATGCAGAAAGGGCTCTCAAGAAAATTGCGTGGGTGGTTTTTTTTACTATAGCAGTTTAAAAAAAAAGGTGTAAATTTTGGTTAAACCTAAATATTTCATGAACCAATGACGCTTGAGTACCCGTAGCGTGATGGTTAGTGCGTTGGACTGTCATGCAAGGGGTCTTGGTTTCAATCCCTGCCTGTGCCACCTAACTTTTTTCACGGGTACTGCCTCTTGCGAGGAATTGACAAATCCTCCAAGAGTAAT
This sequence comes from Eupeodes luniger, assembly GCA_951509635.1. Classification (NCBI taxonomy): domain Eukaryota; kingdom Metazoa; phylum Arthropoda; class Insecta; order Diptera; family Syrphidae; genus Eupeodes; species Eupeodes luniger. Next base: position 309,796,984 of record OX608073.1, read on the forward strand.
TCTTGTCATGAAAAGTGCTTTCTCAAATTAGCCGTTCGGATTCGGCATATAAAAGGTCCCTTCCATCTCTGACAACATTACTCGCACACAGGAATGGTTGAGAGTTGTAAGTCACTAGGCCCTGGTTCTTCATGGACTGTTGCGCCACCTAATTTATTTTTTAATGACGCTAGAGACTTGAATTAAATTTTATATTATATATTGTAACGTAATACAAAACAAATATATTTTTGGAAAAAAAATTCAATTAACGGTTTTTTTATAAATCAAAAAAACTGAAAAAAAAATTAGTCACCTCGAAAATTTTACGACTAAAATATGAAGGATAATGTTTTTGACATCTGATAAAATTTTGGGAAAAATCTAATTGACAGTTTTTTTTTTTGTAAAAAATAAAAACCTAAAAAAAACATTACTCAAAGTTGGTACATATTGAATTTCGACTCAAATATCTTTTCAAAAACTTGAGATTTTGGCTTCAAACTTATTTTATCTTATAAGAAATATTGTTTTCAATATTCTGAAAAATGTTGAGAAAAATCGAATTGACAGTTTTTTTACTAAAAATAAAAACCTAAAAAAAAAATTTATAAAAGTTGGTAAAAATTGACTTTCGATTCAAATATCTTTTCAAAACTTTGAGATATTGGCTTTAAACTACCTTTATCTTTCAAAAAATGTTGTTGTCAACATGCAGTAAAATTTTGAAGAAAATCTAATTGACAGTTTTCTTACAAACAATTAAAAACCGAAAAAAAAATTAACAAAAGTTGGTAAAAATTGATTTTCGACTCAAATTTCTTTCAAAAATTTGCGATAATGGCTTCTAACTCATTTTAACTTATAAGAAATATTGCTTCCAACATTCGGTAAAATTTTGAGAAAAATCGAATTGACAGTTTTTTTTTTACAAAACATAAAAACCTAAAAAAAAAAACAATATTAAAACTTGGTAAAAATTTACTTTCGACTCAAGTAGCTTTTCAAAAATTACAAATATTGTCTTCAAACTTATTTTATTTCACAGAAAATATTGCTTTCGATATTCAGTAATTTTTTTTATAAAAATCCAACAGTCCGTTTTTTCATAAAAAAATAAAATCTACCAAAAATAGTACGCAAATTTGGTAAAAATTGATACATATACGTATAGACAAACTTTTAAGCAAGACAAATCGACAGACGGGATGGGAAGTTATCAGTGTGGGTCGCATACCAGCCGCTTTTTTTTTATTGAATCAAGAACTGCAATTTTTTCCAAGAATAAAAATGAAGCTGTATACAAAATAAATGTAGTACATTCTCAGAATACAAATGTACCTACAATCCTTAAACTCCTATACTTCAAAAATACTGGAGAGTTTTCAGAAAATTACTTAAAGGTGTGAGTTTTATGGCTATTGCGTAGCCTATTGCGGATGATGCTGCCTTAAAAATAGTTAGCATATTTCGTGCAAAAATTCTACAAAAAAATATTGGCAGAAACAATTTTGGAATTTTCCGGCTCCTTTCCTATAAATGAATAAGCGCAATACATTTGACTATTAGTAGTTAAAAAAAAATGGTTTATTGAAATTTATTTGATAATAAGCTTCATCGTTGAGGAAGATTTTTTTCCTGAACGCACACAAATATATCGATTGTGTTTTTAAAAACGTGAGAATTTTAAACAATAATATTTACAATACAGATAGCTATACAGTGTTAAAATTTGTTATTTATTAATATAACCTTTAAAGTACTAGTTTTCAAAAATATTATTCGAGAGATATTTTTTACGATTTAACATGGTCAATTTGATCAGTCCCATTTTTAGTACATTTTCCAATGAATCTGGTAGTATGGCATCAATGGTAGCTGGAATATTGGCTTCCAATGCTTCAAAAGTTGCTGATTTGTCAAAAAACGCCAATGACTTATTACAATGTAATAAAGAAGCGTTAAGAAGCACAAAAGGGCAACAGTTAACAAGACCATTTCTGGCCATTTAAAGTCGTCACCAAATCAATAATGTAATGAATTTAAGGTTAGGAACCAAATGTAGTCGATATTTAGCTGACTCATTTTTTCGAAAGAAAAAAGCAATCATCATACCTTGGTAGCTCTAAAAAGAGGATCTATTGCATATAAATTACACCAAACATACAATTTTCAATGGCTTGAAGATTGTCTTCGCCTTATATCCGACAATATTGCTTATTGACGAAGCCATTTGACCAAAAATGAGCTTCATCACTTAACACCAGTATAATGAACGAAGTAGTCTATGAACTTAGCGAACATTTTTGTGTTTGTGGAGTTAAACTATTCGTGATGAATTGTCAAATTTGAGTTAACAGAAATGTTAACACAATATTTATATTCTCAACCATTAAGAAATAGAAAACAAATATCAAAAGTACTCATGCAGTAAAAAAAAAAAAACACCCTTTACGAATAACTAAGACGATACACATCAACCTTATTCCATTGATTTAGGGAAAATAGCTTAGAGATCAATTCACAGACCCAACTCTCGGGAATTATCGTATAACGTTATGATTTTGATTAAAGCATAAAACCATAACATTACGACTTTTTACACGAACAAAATATTAAAACCTGCCCTACTTTATTTTTCTTGAATTAGGTCTAAAAAGAAAGTGGATCCAAAACGCAATTTAAAATTCATTCGAAATGAACCTTTCAAACAAAAAGAAACAAAACAAAAGAAAAGAAAACACTAAACATGAAATATTCACTTAAGTGCAGTAAAGCTTAATGGCTTTAATCTTCCAACCCAATTTGAAGCTGTAGGTACCTTTAAGCTCCAAAAAAAGAAAAAAAGTGTCTGCCAAAAACCCATCACATTACATTTTCTCAATTCGAAACATTACCAATCCGTATTCATTGTGATTTCTTTTATATTTATTTATATTTTGTTTCTTCATTGGAAACACACTTTTTTGTTGTTGTTTTGCTTACTCGACATGAAGCAGCTGAAGTTGAGTATAGATACTTGAGATACTTATACGTATACATACTCAAGTCATTGCATGGGTTTGAAAATAGCAACAAAGCACATCTGGGAAATACAACCCATATCGAAATGGCCTCTGTTTTTATTGAACACTTGAATTATTCAAGAGATTGAAAAAGGTGCTAAGCATTAACTGACGCACGTATCCAGGTTATTTGTGTCAGGCTCTTTTGGTTATCGCTTTTGGTATCTCTAAATACAATATACTTACACATAGCCATACAGCACCTTACAGTTCATCCGCTGCCGCCGCCATAGTCCTCGTCGTCGTCGTCGTCCTATAGCTAGTTTATACGCCCACAAGAAGACATTAAATCGATTTTCCATTTCGTTTCCGGAGCTAGTTGTCCGGTAAAAGTAAAATGTACTTAGTGCAATTTACGACTGCATGCCACTTAATGCCTTGCAAGTAATCACAAAAAGGCGTAAAAGGATTAAGGATTAACTGACACGATAGCCATGATTGTATAGATCGTCCTTGTATATGCACAGTTTAGTTTGCCTTTGTCGGTTGGTGTGGGGCAGTCGGCCGGCAGTAAATGTTCAGAGGAAGCAAAAACAAAGAATGAAGCAGCAAATAATATCCTTTCTTCGTCCTTACAGCTACAACATCAGCAATAACAAAAAAAGAAATGTACTCATACAAAACACAAAAACGAAACAAATAAAAATATAAAGGAATTTTCTTTATGCCTGAGTCCACTTCACATGACTTCACTGCCTGCCAAGCCTAGCCGTCCCATCCCGTCCCGTCCCATCCCGTCCTGGTCGAAATTATAGAGACATAGAGACTGGACATGGATATGTTCCTTCATAATAAACAACAGAACATTCCATACACGATAGAGCTGCTATAACAAGCGTTTTCATTTTGCCACAAGGAACAGAAGAAGAAATCATAAAGTTTTATGTTTCGAAAAGTCGGTTTATTGCCCGGGCCGAGCTGGGCCGGACGATGTGATGCAATGAAAGCTTGCTGAATTGTTGCTCTATAGATCCGGCCTAGTTCTTCATTATTTATACTTGCCGAGAGATGGAGCTGACAATTTAAACAAAAGAAACAAAAAATAAAGGACTATTTTGTGCTTTAATATGCATTATACAGAAACATACACATATGTAGGTAGATACGGTACCTAGGCCTTTAGACCCTTTTTTGATATACGTTTGTATTAATTTTTGTTGTAAAATTATTCAGCACGAAATTTTATTTAAGGGAGATTTATGAGTAATTTAAAACAAAGGATACCCGACCCGTCTATCCTTTCCATATCTAAATCTATCTATAGGTAGGTACCTTACCTACATATGTACACCGGAAGTTCTTATAGGAGCAAGCGTTATAATGTTTAAAATTAATTAAATCAAAGCAACAAAATGCCGTTAGTTTAATTTTATATAGGTAGCTCTATAGGTGGGTATACCCAAAAATGTTTTCGAGCGTACTGATTTATTACAAATAATGATGATGTTGTGTGCTATTTTGGGTCACACACACAATACGCATATATCAACATGAATTTGGTTTAATTTTGTTTGTACTTTAAAGATTCTCGAAATTTCCTTACTTTAATGACCTGAAAGGAAACGTGCGTAATTTTTGAAATTCAAGTTTTTGGGCTTTCTTATCGTATATATGTATGTTATTGCTGAAACTAAAAAGTTCCAACAAATTGAAGAGAAAGAGTAACTAAATCATCATATTTTGGATGAAATTTATTGAAGTTCCGAAAAAGATAGTTAGATATTCCAAACTTTATTTTACGACATATAAAAATACTTAAAGGACATTACAAATTCTTTCTTAAGAAATTTAAAGGTACCTTAATAATTGTTTTACGACATGTTATCACTTGGAAGTATGTATATATAAAAACCTATTAACGTTAATTTCGAAATTCTAAAACTGACCAATAAAAATGTTTGTTTTCTTCATTCCAAAATGTTTCAATTGTATCCTGGGACGATAAAGTACCCTTGTTGTAAGCCTGGGGGACAATTCTAGTTCTGCTTCTTTGAACAAGTGAGTCGGAAAATTTGTTTTTACTTGTGCTTTCACTTTTTCGAATAAATGGAGTTTTTCTTTTTGACTTTAGAGCAGAGAACTGATGAAGTGATGAGTATGACATGCATTTCAGATGAGTTTGTTCGAGGTACTAATTTTTCAAATGTCGCATAGGACAAAACTCATTAAATCGAAAGTTTCATTAAAACAATTCTTGACGTTTCTGGATCTTATTTTTTGTTTTAAAAAATTCAATAAAAACATTGACTTCTGATCAAAATAAGTTCGGTTTCTGAAAAAATACGTTCGGAAGGAGCTAAAGTTTTGAGCTTTGCCCGCGTGGTAAGAGAAAACCAAAATATCACCTCGCGACATGGCAGGGGCTAGGGCATACATACATGAGTTAGTTGGCAAGCGTTCCATAATCAAAAGGACAAAGATTAACCAAAGGAAACGCTGTTTACTATTAAAGTGATGAAGCACGGCTTTTCTAGGTTCATCCCTGCTACTTTCAGTGGTTGCCCTTATTAATTGTCAAAGCGAAACTAACTTTAATAGGGAATTGAAGGCTTTTTAATTGAAATGATAAATCTGTAGGAATTTTTGGGAATCGAGGAACAATTACATTTTCACTCTTTCCAACATCGAAACCGCCGGTTAAGACATGAGCACTAATAATGTTTGGATCAAGTTGATTGACACGTAGTCTTGTATTATTACATTATCGAAATTTCGCAAAAGCATTATTGATATGACTTGCCGCTTATGTGAGGGCACACCGTACAGCTCAAGTGAGTTAAGCAACTCTACCGGGTATGAAGTGCTCTGTTCTTAATCCATCGCAGTGTCTATTGACAAATACTCCCTCTTATCTCCTGTTACTTCATCCAATATATTTGAATTAAAATCACTTTTTGATTAACACTTGTAAAAACTTCAATAAAAATACATATGTACTCTATTACCAAAATCCTTTGTTGGTGTCACTTAGCCCTGGACGTCGGTTTTTAACCGACCATCTCCTATTTTTAATTGTGTTTTAGCATAGTTTCGTGAGTTAATGTCATTATAAGAAAAGCCTAATGATAGGCAACGTTGATATGTCCAAAAGTAGGGAGAACCTAATGATATGCAGCTAATTACTGTTCTAAAACAAGAATGTATCGAATGTCTTATTTTAAGTGTGACCGGCGGATCTACTGGAACATGATTTTCATTGCTGTAAAAAGTATCTTAAAATATTTGTCAGCCTTGTTTCTACCTCTACACAAAAAATCATGCCATAATATTGCTCAGTTGCGACTTGAAGGACGGACAAGCAGACAAACAGACAAACAAACTGACTTTCCTATTTATAATACATATTAGTATCGATTTCATGTCACCATTTAAGAGGATCATTGTTTTTTTGAAGCGTTTATTTTTTGGAAAATCTAGATAGAAACAGCTTTTTCGTAAGTGGATGGTTGTGATTCCTTTTCTTAAATGGGCTCGCTCTACACCAGGCATGTCAAACTCGCGGCCCGCGGGCCGCATGCGGCCCACATCAAATATTTTTGCGGCCCAATCTTAAATTTACAACTTGCAGGTATTTTCCAATTTTGCACATTCAATTTTTCTCGAAACGAACAAAAATACATTCATGAACACACTTAAAACAAACCGGGGAATCCCATGAAAATGTTTTTTATTTCTTCATTTCAACACCGTCTTATTGTCCTATTACAAATACGCAGAGAAAATTTTAAGCCTTAGAAATGAATTTGAAAAACGTTTCGCAGATTTTGAGTCTTTGAAAGACAAGTTTTCTTTATTTTCATCGATTTTTTCTATAAAAATACAGTCAGTACCTAACCAAATGCAAATGGATGTAATTGAAATCCAATGTGACTCCGATCTGTGATCTAAGTTTAATGAAGTTGGGATACCTGAATTTTACAAGTACTTGCCAGTCAGATTTGAGAAGACTCGAAGATTGGCTTATGAAATCATTTGAATGTTTGGAAGCACCTATCGATGCGAGCAGTTATTTTCACTGATGAAAGGAAATAAGTCACCTGTAAGATCCAGAATAACTGATTTACATTTGGGGTCTGTTCTAAAAGTAATAACTGCCAACAAAATTTCACCACAAGTTGAGAAGATGGTAACAGAAAAGAGATGCCAAGTGTCTGCCAGAAAAAATTAATATTGCTATTGCTCTTCTTCTTGTTCTTGCTTTAAATAAATTTGTTTCATACAAAATTCTTTTCTTTTTTTTTTTGCGGCCCATAAAAATTTAGATCCTGCTATTTTGGCCCGTGATAACCATTGAGTTTGACATGCTTGCTCTACACGGTTATTTGTATACGCGTCTTACTTTATATTAAAAAGCTGATCCAAAACAGCTGGAGTGTCAAAAAAGGAATCCAAAAGCTTATTCAACATAAACATGTACATATGAATTTAAAGAAACCCGACACTCAATTTCTCACTCAGTTTCAAATTTTGTAGGTTTTTCGGTAAAAATCAAGCAATTCACATATCCACGATAACCTATCTAACTCGAGATTGATCGAAACCAATCTGTATGAATTTTGTCACATCAGTTAGCTTACAATATTCAAATGCCTTTCAATTCTTAATGCAACTACAAAAGTAGTTGAAATTTCCCCTCCGACGTAGTGTAAAAATTTCGGCTACAAAGTTAGTGGAGGATGATTTTGACGTTTCACAATCAGCTGCTCGGTTAAACACAAGAATTCAAAATGAAATAAATCGTTCAGTATTTAAATACAAATATAAATCACTCAAATTGTGTCTTAAATCTGTAAGAGAAAACTCTATAGATGAATGAATAAATAAATAAATAAATTTGATTTTATTGATTTTAAAAACACAAAAGATAAGTTATCAAATCAGAAGTGTTTCTTGTTTTACATATTTGCATTTGTCAGTAATATGACAGTTCCGGATTGACAAAGTTTGTAGTGCAATTTTGCATTCACAAAGCTAGTTGAATTTTGACTACGTAGTCACTAGATTTATGAATGCGTCCAATAACTTTTCATCAGCCCAGAAAATGTATGACAATTAAGGATGATTTGTCAGCAAATGGCAGTATCTTAAACAATCAAATCTGACAATTTTAAATGTCTTTCTTACAATGGCTGACAACGACGTTTTGGGCAAAATTGCGAAACATGATTGTTGTTAACTTTAAGAATTTAGAACCTCATAACTTCACAATTGTCAAAATACAAATGACATTTGCTACCGTTTATTAGTCAATTCTATTACAATAGTGTAATTAGCTGAGTTTTTTATTTTATACAAAAACTTTTGCAGCGCTTTTTATTTGAAAAAAGCTTGAAGTTCTGTATGTTAAGTGCCACATGTGCACAGATAGTTTCTCGAAAGTTCTATATTTTTTATGTCAAATGTGACACATTTGCGAATGACTGACAAAGCTCCTTTGTCCCTAAAAATTACTTAGTGAGCCATGGGTAGCAACTTTTAATACTAGCACATAATTATAAGGTCTTACAATCTGTCAGTTACAAAATTGTTTCAAATGTTTAGCAATCATGTTAACTTACATGTATGTGACAATCATTTCTGGACATTTTTTTCATATAATATAATAAATCTTCTTCGCCGATGCAAACTCACCAAATTTTGTACAAATTCTACCAACTGAACAAACAATTTTTTATTTCAAAGTTTTTGACTTTTAATTATTTTCAGCTCATTGGCAGCTAATGTCTGAACGCGAACAGATCTGAAAATGTTATAAAATTTTGACAAAATCGTAAAATGAGTGAACGCATTCAGCTTGAAGAAAACACCATCAGTGCGAATGCGTTCACCACTTAAACAAAATACAATTAAATTTATGAAGAGATGCGGATAATTCCCAGAGGCATATTTTACCACAAACTTAAGATAAGCAAATAGAATCTCATGATTTAATGATGCATGTATAAGTAGTAAGTACATAACTTTTGTGGTAAAGTAAATTCTTTTAAAATTATGGATACAAGGAAAAGATAACTTGTTAGTAACTTCATGCACATACCTACTCGTATTTCATAGAAGGTAACCTAGCATATAGCATTAAATTGAGTCCATTAAACTACCGGGCCAAAACTAAACTTTATCCTCCGCCTAGCCTCCTGCCCCACAATAAAGGCAATAAATAAAACATAAAATAATAAGACCTCTTTGTTCAGTCGATTGTAATCCTGTAAAAGCGTGAAAAATAAAGAATTTTCACTAACATAAATTTCAAACCCAAAAACAACAAAAAATACAAATCCTTGTGAAACTAGAAAATATAAAATAGCCCACCGAATGCGAATGGTTGATACCTATGTACCTATAGTAAATGTAACCTGGATGGATAGGCCACTCCGCCGTGTTTTTCTACCTTTTGCGTTTTTTACCTTTTATTTTCTAAGTTCACCCTCCTACACAGATTTTTTGAAAAAGTACAAAAGTCCTCCTAAGCTCGACATCAGGCGGGACAAAAAAAAACACATTTTTCCTCGCTGATGTACTCGTGCGGCCGTACCCTTACTTCAAGCAAATCCTAGTGCGGAACACTTGATAGGTTCTCGCGTACCCCCACGGGTTTTGAAATATTCGTAAATTCGCAAACCTCCCCGCGTGTACCCATTTCACAGCTATGCCACGTCGCCGTCGGCGGTGGATTAATGACACCTCGTAAATCAAGGACCCCTACGCTTTGTAGCTCTACGGCTGGTTGGTTGGGCGGGACGGGACGGGCAGGCGAGAGTGTTGTTCCTCCCACCGATAGCAAAAAAGAAAAAGAAAATTACAACAAATAAAAATGAAGAAAATAATCGTGGGAAATGAAAATGATAAATGCAATAACTTCCAAATGGTATCTGGCTTTGCAAACAGACGAAAAAGTAAAATAGTCCTTGAAAAAAGGAAGGATACTCACCTGGAACTGGAAACCTGGCCAAAAAACAAAATCAGGTGTGCACCTTTGCTGAGCTGACTGGCTGTGGTGGATGGGTAAACAGGGTAAACACCCCAAGCAACTTGGCTCTAAGTTAATTCTTACGCTCACTCGCTTCGCTTGGCAATGGCCCATGCGGAGTTTGAAGGATTGTTCGCGCTAAGTTTGCCATGTTATTGCTTCTTTTTTCTCATCCAGTTTGTGGTCGTTGTTTTTTTTTTCTTTGTGTTCTGCCCACGTGGTCTTAATGGCACAACAAATGACTGTAAGTCTCCAAAATGACGCGTACTGCCAGGGAATACGACCGACGCTATAAGCATCATTAGCCGTGGTTTGCCTTTTTTATTATGTAGATAGAAAATAAAAACCGCCCAACCCAGCAAGAACAAGGACGAACAAAAAATCCCTGCAAGGAATAGGTAAGGTAATGAAATAACTTCTAACCTACATAGTTAAGAACGAATTATTGTTCATGCATGCAACTCAGCTCCGCGCGCCATTCCAAATTGTGCCCATTTCCCCAGATACACCCTAAACTATCGCTGGCACAGGATCACTCTAGTTATAGCTCCATATCCAGCTCCTATCCATGGCTGATTATGAATTCATTTAGAATAGCTGTGCAAGGAACGTAATGTAGGTGTAGAAAGTGTAGTTAGAACTTTCTCAGACAGCAGGTGCCGAAGGACCTCCTTCACTTCCTGTTGTTTTATTTACACGTTGATTTAATTTTGAGTGAACGAGCTGTGAGGATGGTCCGATCCGATGGTTGGTTAGTTGGTTGGTTGGTCGGTCTGTCAGACGGATGCCATAGTTGGCGGATGAAGCTCCTCCAGCTCGACTCTGCTCTGCTCTGTTCAGTCTTTCGGTCGTTTGGTTATTCGAACTATAACAAGTTGAGAAAATCTTTTGCATTCTATGCAAACACAAAGCTCTGGATAATCGACGAAGTTTTCAGCAAGTTCTTAAGGGATGGGCATGGGATAGTATGGAAAATCCATACAGTTTATGGTGATGATATGTTGCTATATTGCTGCAGGTAAGTAGGTACATATATTCACTCTGTAAATATGCAGAGACAGCTAAAGCTTAACTTTGGACAGGAGGAGGATATGATGCTGCATCAACATCAGCATCAGCATCAGCATCGGTATTGCCTTTCTTGAATGTTTGTGCTTCTCTGTAAATATATTGGCATAGGTGTACCTGAAATTTGTTTTTGGGTTAAAAAGATAATTGTTTTTGCAATGGAAACATAATCTTGGTTAAATGCTCTAGAAGAACCAGGTCTGGTATAATATTCCATGGAAAATATCCTTTTGCACCCATATAAAATGCATCTCATGTCTTCTTCATCTCAAAATTCATCCTTTGTTTTCGAATAAGACCAAATCGATGAGTTAGAAAGTGGAATACCTTTATCCGTATACGGACTTTGTAGAAAGAAACACTATTATTATTTGAAGACATAAAATGATATTAAAGGTTATACTAAGACGACTTGTACAACAGGACGTGCTGATTGCATTTAATAATAATTTTGTACCACAGCAAATCCATCGGAAACTTATAACTCTATAAAGTATCTATGAATTTCATATAAGAGTATCTTATAGTTGGATTCTCTAGATCTAAATGTAAGCTGGTGAGTTATTTGAGTTAATCCTTTTGTTTTGAAATCTAATTGGGCTTAATTTACACTATTTTCATTCACAAAATAGAGATTGGGTTATTCCGTTTCAAGTTGTTTCAATACAATTTAAAGCTTATCTTTTATGAGCTACAATAAGAATTATTGTTGAGATAGTTTTCTGAGAGATGTATCACATCTTCGACTAAGAAGGATCCTTATATAGTAATTTAATTTGTTTCATTATCCTTGAGATTTAAATTAAGATTTCTGCTCAAACTATGGACGTAACTAACAATTTTCATAAATCGAAGAAACGAAAAGGACACAAAATTCATTGTTTTTGGTCTAGTGCATTCTAATATTTAATTTGAAAAACTTCTTAAATTAGTTTTCATGAAGAATCTCCAAAGCTAGTGATGAATTACAAAAAAGTTCACTTTTCTTGTGTGGTTTTCAAAAATTCAATACGTAGGTTACGTAACCCACATTAAGAATTTTTCGAGTCGATTTATTTGAACAATGCATTGCTATTGTTAATTGGACGCACGGTATCGCGCTGAATGCACAAACACTGAATGCGTTCACTTATGCATTTCAAACTTGAATTAATGACACCTAACTGAAAAACTTAAAATTTAAACCTAATAACTATGTATATCTCTAATAGCCATTTCACACTAAACCAGTTTTTGACAAAAACTTTTCTAAAGCCCGAAAATAGTTCACACTGAACATTTAAACGTTTTCGTTTGACATTTCAATTTTTACAACATCGACTGTCCAATATTTTTGAGTAAAAGTTTAGTCCTTTAATTATTATTTGTGCAAATAAAATGTAATTTGACCAATTGAAATTGATTAATACATAAACAGAAAGTTGAACAAAATTATGAAGATTTTGTTAAACTTTTTCATTGTCTCAAGTATCTATCCTTACAAAATGTTACTTATTTAATACTTTACCTTTACCACGGCTGTTTTCTACATAAGCATAACTGACATAAAATGATCATCGAAAATGTATAGCTTTGTTATATTTAACTTTAATTTTAGCACCGATAAATGAAAGGTCCTGTAGTAGCTTGTTTGTAACTAAATATTCTTTCATTGCCCGGTTACCAACAACCTCGATTTTTGTCCACTTCTTCTCAAATGCAAAACCAATTTGTTATTATAAATCATCTAAGACTTGAAATTGTCTTTTTCAAAGAACATTAAGTTGTCGGCAACTTATTTGCCTATTGAGTTCTCCCATTTTCAATTGTCAACCGTGGACACAAGTACATAGTGTCATTCTCGGTTCGCCATTTTTTCATCAGATGTAATTAACAAACAAAAATTATTCTTTATCAAATATTTCGTTTACTTAAAGCTGCTGGTTTATATTTCTAGACGATATCCTATCCAAAGTTACTTTTCTCACACTCATTTCCATCAAAAAGTATATTTCACTTACCTACATATATATATATTTTTGAATATCGAATAGGAATGAGACAAAATGATGAGACGTCAAAATGTGTCACCCTTAAAGAGTCTAGACATTCCTTTAAAAGAATGACTCAATTTAAATTTCAAGTTCTTAAAGTGGTATAAAGAATACGAGAATAAAATATGCACAAGTTGAATTTTTTCCAACGCAAATAAGCTCTCCATTTTGTATCTTATTTGAATTCTTAAATAAAAAGTCCTAAGCAAGGAAATTTAATAAAATTCTTTCTCAGTTCTGTTTCTGAGAAATTTGTACACTAAATCTTGTTTGTATTTCTGAGAATACAATATTTTACCTACCTTCGAAAATTTCTGAGAAATATAAACAGTTTTATTTAAACTTACTATAATCCTTGTATAATATGTATATTGTCAGGTGGACAGAATACTTGACAATAAAGAGCTAAATCGGAAACGATGGCAAACAAAATACTATGTATTTCAATTTTCTTCTAGCTAAAGATAATAATCTTATCTACCTGGAATAATAAATAGGAGCAGAAATTATAGCAAAGAGCAGTAAAAATTTAAAATAAATGTGGCATAATCAAATTTTATCTCACTTAAAAATAACGTTTGGTATTTAATTTTTGTGTTTATATTACCCTGGCAATGATATCATTCCATTGGGTGGAAAAGATGACACTCTTGACAGTTCAATTCCGAAAGGGAGAAAAACGCAAAAGTAAATTCGGAAAAAAGTGATGCCAAAATACACTTTGTAGAATTACATTTGTTTCCAGGTTAATATTTAATGTTACTCTAAATCTTATAGAGTATCTTACTCTATGGACTTTTTTTAACCAGTGAGTAATTTCTATGATTGTAGCTGACAGCTGTCGTATATTTTTTATTTTTTTATTATGATTATAAAAAATTTGTTGTGGAATGGAAAAAGCAACTTCATTGACATAATTTTAAATATATTCATTGTGAATTATGATTTCCAAAATGTGATATTTTTAAGCTGTAGGAACAAATAAGTTACAGTTTTTTAGAAGGAATAAGACAAAATTCAAATATTTGTGTCGTTAAAAAGTAAATTTTGTAGCATAGTAACGCTTCTTATAAGAAACTAAAAAATTACACAATACTTGTTTCTTATAACCTAGTGTTTCTTATATTCTTAGAATGAATATGAGAAACAAGTTTTGTATAAGAATATACCAAGGAGTGTCAAACTTGTATTCTCTGCTCAATATTTAACCCAATGAACACACCCAATTTTGAGTGAAGGTAAACACAACGGACAGAACACAAAAACAACACATTTCAAATGAACACTGAACTGAAATTCTCTTCAAATGACAAATTGAAATGTCATTTGCAAAGGTTGCTTTGAATTTTTCTTTTTCAACCAACTTAACATTAAAAAAAAGAGAGTTCGTAGTTTGAGAAATGTTTCTTTTATCAGCTTTTTTCTTATAAACGTGTTTCTTATAATCACACAACTCAACATAAAAAAATATGTAAAGGTACATGATGCTTTTGTTCAAGTTTTTCCGAGGTTTTCTTATAAAAGTGTTTCTTATAAGCGATAAGTACTGTTTAGAAAATGACCTTTAAGGCCTTAATAAATACAAAAAGAGAATGGCCGCTGTGTATCTTTTAAATAAGACTGTTCATTTATCAAAAACTATTTTCAAATATTTTGGGAAATATTTGTTACAGATGACAATATTTACATGAGACTATATTGGAAAGACTCGTTTTGATGTCTCACTTTTTTAAATATTAAAAAGAAAGTGAGACAGACATTTTTAATCTTTTCTTAAATAAAATATGAGGGAGATGAACTGTAAAAATATTTTGACTCAAAAATGTTCAACTTAAAAAAAAATTGCACTGTATTTAGTTGCTAGTGTTATTAAAAATCATACATTGAAAATTCGTAAAAATGTTTACTTACAAAAAACATAATAAGAGCTGTCAAGACGGTTAAAGAATCTAATAAATGATCTGCGGATATATTTAGAATGATTTTTGACACTGTTTTACGGAAGAAATTTTAAAATTGAGATTTGATTACATCCGCAACTTACTCATATGATTCGGGAATTGGTTTGTGTTTTTGATCAAAAGCATTGATCACGGAAAAAAATTACTGTCCAAATTTAAATTTTGTGGAACCAAAAGTATGTTGTGCCGTTTTTATTTGTACCGAGAATTTAGTTGTTAATTTTTCTTTGCTATTAGAAACTACATTATTTTTATCGAGTTGAACATTTGTAAATTTTTTCTAGATTTCAAGGTCCCTTAGGCCTAAATCAATTCTTTTTAAGATAAATATTTTGTGAGCGTGTTAAAGTATTTTCTGGTAGGTATTGATTTCGCTGGCAATATCTTAAGAACCTACTTAGATTTTAAATAAATGTTATTTAACTTATGTGACATCACATAGATTTGGTCTAAGCTTTGAAATAAATCACTTAGTAGTTTGTATATTAAAATAAAAAATAATAAAAAGTAAAATATTAATCTTTGACCAAGATATTTAATTCCATTCCTGATAACATTACTCGCACACAGGAATGGTTGAGAGTCAAGTCACTAGGCCCTAGTTCTCAACGGACTGTTGTGCCCCCCAATTTATTTAATTGTTAAGATATTTAATTTTGCCTTAAATAAATGTATTCGTTGGAGAATATTTATTTAGGATCTTATAAAGTTTTAAAAAAAATTCAATCCATAGTTTTTGCTTTTTCTCGTCAGAACTCAAATTAGTTTGTTCTTATTTACGTTCTATATTTGTTCGGCTACCTCCTTATTATCCATTCTATTTATGCGCGGAACTAAATAAACACAATTTTTAGCAACAATATACATATATAAATTTGATCTTTTATTCGAAATAACATTTTTATCTGTTAAAACAAATTTTCTGAGGCAGTTCCACCCCGGCTTTTAAACTTTTTAACTTAACTTACCGCCAATAATCTGTCAAAATTTACCTCGTAATAAATGCATCGAGTAATTTATCATTCCGCTAAGTTTTGACAGCTAGAGCTGCGTACCGGCTAAAATGCTTTAATTTTTGCTTGACTCAGTTTTGGAGAGAATTTTGTACCTCGTGCTGCATACTATTCTAAAAACAATAATTATTAAATCCTCCAAACAATTTTGGACTCAAATATCTTGAGAAAAAGAAAAGGTATTGACTATAAACTTGTTGTATCTTAAAACAATATATTTTACAATTACTCAGTTTAAACTTTAAACATTGACTGAATACTTTTCAAAGCTTTTCACATGATAATGAGGCTTATAACAAAAAAAAATATTCAAGGTCGCCAAAGGAAAACTGTCAGTTTAAGTCACATTTCACACTCTTGTTTTCGTTTTAATTAGCTTCTCCATTCTACAATTATGAATTTTTATTATTACGTAAGTTACATGTTTGTCTAGTTTAGTTAATAATTATAATTAAGAGTTTAACTTTATTCAAATTATTACAAATTTTATTATTAAGCGGCATATACATTGTTCAAATGCTTGTCAAGCATGTGAGAGTGTATTAATAAATTTTGTTTGACGTGTCATATACACACAGCATGCATAAGCTTTCAATCATTTATCATCAATCATCGGGAAAAATATTTTTTGCGAATTTGATCGTAATTAATTTTCCGATACCCGATGTTTCCTCTTCGACAAATATTAAAAAATAAGCTTGCTTGATCAAGCAATCAATTTCGAATATACCTTATGTCAATGCTGTCTATCTGATTGAAGAAAAATCAAAACATTTTGATTTTGCTTCAAGCATACACACATTGTATACGTGTTTCATTTTAACTAATACTCTCTCACATGCTTGACAAGCATTTGAACAATGTATATGCGGCATTAGTGATAGAAAATTTGTAATTAATTTACTTAAAGTCATTAAATCTAATAATTCTTAA
Organism: Eupeodes luniger; assembly: GCA_951509635.1. Lineage (NCBI taxonomy): Eukaryota > Metazoa > Arthropoda > Insecta > Diptera > Syrphidae > Eupeodes > Eupeodes luniger. The sequence goes on from OX608073.1 coordinate 309,814,003, forward strand.
ATATATTGTTGCCTCTGTAATCATGAAACAATATAATTGTTATTTTCTCATAGTATTTAAATCCATGTAAACTCCCATTAAAAATTACATCAACGGCAACTCTCATTACACCCTACTGCATTTTCTGCACAATATTTACTCCGAAAGCAGAGTTCCATTTCCATCGTTATCGTTCAACCAAACCAAACGAAACAAACAAACCCAAACTCCGATACTTTCGAATTTGACATTTGTGTCTGTTTTATTTTCTCTTATTATTCGGAATTCACATTCGGAGTCGGTTTTCGATGGTTCGTCGGTCGTCTATCATTTCAAATCGTGTATTCTCAAAATAAAAAATTCTTTTTCTCAACTTAAACAAACTCCAATCATCCAAATAATTGTTCCCCAAAGTGCTTCCCAGTCACTGCCGTGTTATTAAAGTGCCAATTGTCTCGTAAAACATTGAAATTCATGTGAAAAACACAAAAACAAACCAACGAAAAAGTGTTCCATCTCTAAAAATTGTGTGCAGCGCAGAAAATCATTTGGTAGAGGCGAATGCACTATTCTTTTTTTAGTTTCTTCCTCCATCATCATCATCTTATCCTATCTATCGTTCCCTTTGTGTTCTTTTTGCATCCCCAAGGGATTCTCCTACACGAATTATTCGCGACTAATTAGCCTCGGGAAATGTTAAGTTCAACTGTGATTTCTGTGATTGTTTATTAAAGTTTTATTTTCATTTATTGTTTATTGCAAAACAAAATTGAGAGAAATATCAAAATTAAAATCTGGGTTTGGTACAGCCAAAGAAGATTCGCTCGAAAAAGAGAAAAATTGACAGCTCTCGGCACCAATACCAAGGTAGAAGTCAGGAAATCAATAAAATGTGTCAAAGTGTTTGACAATACACACAACTGAAGCGCACGTTTTTCGTATATGTATACACGAATACACGTGCTTCCAGCCAGGCGCCATGTTTGTACACAGTGCGGCGAAGGCGAATATCGAAATGAACTGTGCTGTGGCTGCTGCGAAAGTTAGGTTCGCTGTCTGGTTTTCTGATTCTGGTGTCTTCCAGGGTTGCCATGTTATGAACTCGAACTCTATAACAAAATTTAAAAATACTTGTAGCCCAAAATTGAAGCCGGAAAAATGTAACCACTTTCAATGAAGCTGTCAAAAAGCAGTCAATAATTTTGAATTTTTTTTTCGAAATTATCGCAAATTCTCATTTTCGTTTTCGTTTCAAGTGGAGATGAAAAAGAAAATTAGTTAAACCTTACCCTTAAGCTGCGTTTGATTGATTTATTATTTTAACTTAATGACAGTTCATGGAATAAAAATGTGTGACGCATAAGTTTTAAAAGTTGATAAGAAACGTTCTGTTTATAATCGTTATTGAGAATTTTACAAAAAGATTCAATTTCCAATAAAAACAGCGGAGTATGGCAATCCTGCTGCTGCTGCAAAAGTTCAATTCGCTGTCTGGTTCTGGTGTCTTGTTGGTTTTTCTCTTTGTTTTGCTTTGCTTTGTTGTTGTTATCTGCTTCTTCGTGATGTATTCTTGTGTAGTAATGTGTATTTTGTTGTTGGGCTGGCCTGGGTATTTCGTTTTTTTTTTGGGGCTCTTTTGTAGCTGGAAACTGGGATTCGGCATTCGATTCGGGACAGAAAATAGATACATTTCTGTAGTTGGTTCGACTCATCTCCACTGCCGATCCGACTGCCAACTCTCCCGATCCCAATTGCGAATTAAACAGAGCCGGCCCGTTTGTGATTCTTCGCCTTCTCAAAGGAGTGGTTCTGTTCTGGTTGTTCTGGTGGTATCTTGTTGTGGGTTTTTAAGGTCGATGACGGATCAGCACGAAGGAGATGACGAGGGAGCACAGATTTCATCCAAAAATGGAATACGACTCCGGAGATTTTTGGGGAAAATCGACAAAGTTTGCGTTTGTGGAATCGAATTGCATACAAGTTGGCCAGCAGCAGAAACTGGTGTGAACTGCTCGTCTTCTTCTGTGCACACATGATTCTTTTATTTTTTTTTATTTTCGCAAAAAAATCTAAAGTTGGCAAACAGGATTCTATCAAGTTGGTTGTGATGATGGCCTTTGGGAGTTGTGGGAAGCAAAGAGTAGGTTCATCTTTTTCCCTACACACACACACACTCTGGTTTGTGGACTCCAATTGGATTTTAGTCTTTTTCGGAGTCATCGTCGTCGTCGTCGACAATTTTGTATATTTCAGTTGCCCGGGAACTGGACGAGATAACATCTCATTATTCATTGTAGGTACTCCTCATATTGGGTGGGTAGTGGAAATTCTCTAATAAATTTTGTTTTTGTCTTTTAGTTTCCCATGCCATGAGTCAGATTCAGATTCAGAGTCAGTCAATGGACTCACTCGCATATTCGCATAGCATAACGAGGAGTGCGCCTCTATCGATTTTGCCAATATGATTTTTCTCCACTTTTGTAGGGAAATTCAATTGAAATTGAGTTTAGTTCTAACGCATTGTGATGATGATACCATGATATGTGCTATGTACCTGCATACATGACCTGGGCGTGGGTTTATCAATATTTGGATGTTCATACTTTGAAGTAGACGAAGTATTATTGAGCTTCGTAAGTTTTCTAAGAAAACAAGATTAAATTGATGTATCCTCGTGAGTAAAAACAAAATGTTCTTGAAGAAATACTAAGAGACAGTTATACATATTAGGGTGTTTTCTGTGAATAATTCTGGAAAGGTGTGAGCTCTATACACATGGATATCCTTTGTTCTCTGAAGTTTTTGTCGGATGATGCATTGTTTAGACACTTTTAACGCTACAAGTGGGTCTAATCCTGACCTCGGTCAGCCAATACTTTTGACCCACTATTGTATCTCATTCTAAATCCTATGGGAGGCTTTTGTAAACCGTTTTCTACTTGTGTGCGAGTTAAGACTTGTGGTTGCCCATGCATCTCGAAAGGTTTTATGCCTCTGGAATCCCCGATATTTATATTGTATTCTTCCATTGGCTAACTATGACTAGTTGAAAAGGTATCAATCTTCATTTTAACCAACCGATAAATTGGGAATGGTTCCAAAAATCAGCAGAGGACTTTTAAGTCTTCTCTTTAAATTATCAACCCACTATTCAAGGTGTACATATCCAGATACCTGCTCTTGCCTCTGAATTAAAAATTATCAAGTCTTTTCAGTTTTCAGGGAAAGGAAACTAAAATTCCAATTTAAATAAAGTGGTGCTCTTGTGGTCGTTCATCAAATTGCATATATAACCTACCTACAATTTCCTTACGTAATTTATATTTCTTATATCTCAAAGTCATCTGTCGTCTCTCACCTTCAATCAGTCAAACAGATAAATTATATATTTCTCATTCTCAATATTCACTTAACACATTGATTGAAAGGCTGTGAATAAATTCATTATAATGTACATTGATTCGGTGGCGGCGCGCGGCTGTTTGGCTTTGGAATTCATTTTAGTTTTCTTTTTGAAGAAATAATATGTCTATTAATTCTTTTTAGCACGTTAAAGTCATTTAAAATCATTGACATGGGTTTTAGATAGATCGAACGACTTGATATAAGAATTGTTGCATTTATGAAAATCGATTAATTTATGAAAAATTATTTGCCTTTGGAGATTAAAAGTTAAAATAACAGTTAACGGTAGGTTCTTGAAGCAAGGGTCATTGACACTTTGACATTTTGGGCTTTATTATATGTATTTCCAATCAAGAACTTGCTAAATTAAAATAAACCATGTATCAAATACAAATACCATTATTTAGTCCAAATTACAATTAAATGCTGAACGAACCCAATTCAACTGTCACATTTGCAGTTTGACACTGAATACAAGTATATTATTTTGCTGTCACAAAACCAATGAACTGTGTTCACATTGGGCAGTTGCAGACTTGAAGTTAAGGCAAGTTTCTAGCATACGTTTGGCCAGGTACCAAAAAAAAGTCCTTCCAACTTTATCGGAAAGTTAGCCAAGAAAAATCTCCCTAAATGTCAAGTTGAGTCAATTTACGTCAAAATGACAGATGATCATGTTTTTGCTTTCAACTGAAAACTGAACTTTATGTATTACTTTGTAACTTATTAATTTTCTGAACAATTCTGAACAATGATGTTTTGTGTAAAAGAGTTCCTTCTAAAATTAGAAAAGGAATAAGTAATATATGTACATATCTATAAAAAAATACAAGCCGCTTGTAGTTTGCCTGAGGTATGTTTTGTAGACAATAATATTTGTGATAGTTTTTGTACATTAAATTAAAGGTGGAGTCTAGTGAAGTAAAGTTCCAAGTTTAAAATGTATGACACTTGTAAAACTAACTTGGTTAAAATGTACGGTCAAAGAATGCAGTTGACTGCAAATAAAGTCCCTTATGTTGTCTGAACCTGCCTTTTTTTCTATTTTGAGGCATCATATTTTGACATCTCATACTAATTCTACAATTTTCTCAAATATCTGTTTAATTTGTCGGTCTCTTTTTAACTAAGGTGTGAGAAAACGTCAACAGCAAAAATCTAACGTCGTTTTCAATTGGCAATCTGGAAGTGAAAAAAAGCATTCTGAATGCGTTCAATTGGGCAAAAGTGACAGTTCTGATTCTGAAAAGAAGATAATTTCCGTTTTGGTTTTAAAAACAGAATGAGAAGCAGAATCACTCACACATTCATAAATTTTAAATGTCACTTTCTCCATGTTTGCAGCACAAAAACAAAATGAAATTTAGCGCGAATACACATATATGTGACACATGTCATACTCAACCAATACATTCTCACCAAACTTCAGATTCTTCGGAATAAAAACAAACTGTTCAATTGGGATTCCGAATCGAAGAACAATTCCAGATTGCCAATTGAAAACGTCTTAACTAAATGTCAATTCAAGTCCTCTTTGACAGCAGCTTTAAAATAAATTAGGTGGCCCAACAGTCAGCCTAACAACTCTCAACCATTCCTGTGTGCGAGGCATTTCAGGGATGGAGACGACTTACAGTTTTTGTGCCAAGTCCGAACGGATTTTTTGAGAAACCCCTTTTAATGAATTACTCTTGAAATATTTGTCAATTCTTTGCAGTACCCTTGACAAAACTTTTAGGTGACACAGCTAGGGATTGAAAAGAAGACCTTTGGAAAGACAGTCCTACGCACGAACCATCACGCCACGGGTACTACTTTTGACAGCATTTGTATCTAAAAATTCAGACATCTTAATGTTGATGTGTTGAACGCACTCTGGTTGTAATGAACGTGTCTAGTGTGATTAACGTAAATGTATGTTCGATTTGCAGAAGTATTAGATGCTTTTCTTTATAATTTAGTTCAGAACATGCTGACCACGCTTACAACCAAGTCTGCTCATAAAATTTTCTGAACAATAAAAGGGTGATTTTTTTAAAAGCTATAGGAAAGTTTTTCAAAAAAAAAAAACGTATAATTCTGAAAAATGCATGCAATCTTTATTTGAATCGATTGTACGGTCCATATAATTTAATGTTTGAAGATTATTTCATGCAAATGTTCACCTTGACTGCGCCTCAAATGGTCCAACCGCTTAGTCCAATTTTGGCGTACTCTTTCCTACATTTCGGCCGGTATCTCACGAATAAATGCTTCAATGTTGTCTTCCAATGCGTCAATTGAAGCGGGCTTGTCTTGTTGAAACCACATTTCATGCAAGGATGCAAGTCAAGCTCTTGCATTTTGGGCAAAAAAAAGTTGGATATCATCTCACGGTGGCGCTCACCATTCACAGTTACGTTACGATTCGCATCATCTTTGAAGAAGTACGGTCCAATGATGCCACCAGCCCATAAACCGCACCAAACTGTGACTTTCTGGATGCATTGGTAGCTCTTGCAATGCTTCTGGCTGATATTCACTCCAAAACCGACAATTATACTTATTTACGTACCCATTGAGCCAAAATTGAGCTTTGAACTTTCTTAACAGAGCACGCATTTTGATAATAAAACTCAATAATTTGCAAGCGTTGTTCGTTTGTAAGACGATTCATGGTTAAATTATAGACCAAACTGAAGATGTTTGACAGTGAAACAAAACATGAAACGTGCGTCAGCTGTTTAAACCAGTGTTGCCAAAAAGATAATAGCTAAAAAAAATCACCCTTTACATTTGAGCACTTTAAATTCAGGGGCTTTCGTGATTTTTGAGAGCTGGAAGTAACTCTAATTCTTTCTATTTGAAGGATAAAATTAGTTGTTTTTCATTAATAATTAAAATATTGACCTATTATTTATCTCACGAATTTAATTCTTTGGCAAAACAAGCTGTTTCTTCTTCTATTCATCATACGCTTCACCACCGACCTCTGAACGAAAAAAAAAGTAATACAACTTTAGAGCATTGAACACGCACACAAAAATAACAAAACAAAATTATGACTTTGACAGCTCAGATTCTGTTTAGTTACCAGAAAAACGTCTGATGAACGTATTCAGTGTAACAAAAGTAAAAGGTAAAAGGAACAAAAGTAACTAATCAGTTTTCTTCCTTTTATAAACCATTTACTACATGTACCTTGATTGATGTCACGATTCGTCAAATTTGAAAGAACTTACTTTCCTCTGTTAAGGTTTATTGAAAAGAAACAACATATCTATAACTAATTGGCTAAATGAAAACGTACTGTGGTTAATAAGTGTGTTATTATACCCTCATTGGCGTTGTGATTGACATTTTCGTCAGCTCACTTATCAATTCCTAAGTATCTCACTTTTCAAACTCTTAACAGACACGTGCTTTGATGTAAAATCATCGAACCAGAATCGATTAAGTAAAATGACGACCACATCGAAGTTCTCCAACAAAATTTTCTTCTTTTATTGATTTAGCCAAATCAAACAAACTTTACAAAACCAATAGAGAACTTCTTCTTATAAAACCCATCATTCCCATCAACCACCTCAACCTCCCCCGAATCGCATTCAAAAGACTCAAGGTGAATGGAATGAGAAAACGAGCGAGCAATCATGATGTAATGGCCTTCAATATGTCCGTGCAAAAACAAAAGTGGAAACACTTGAGCCCCTCACACTTAAATTTTCTGTTGTCTTAGGTTAAATATTTAGATAAGAACAGCTGTAAAGCTGTAACGTGTAAACATACTTGAGATTGAGCAAAAGCGTTTTGTTGATCTTAAAGATGCACTTTTCTTTTATTGTTCCTCTGGTGTATTTGCTTGTTTGATTTGATGCAAGTGTAATAAATTAATAAGCTTAGGAAATTAATAATAATTTTATTAGAGTGAGCATCGTTCATGATGTCAAATAAATTTATCCAAATTAAAAAGAAAAACACCGGATGCTTACTATTCTGATATTGTTATTTATATTCTCCCAAAAGTAAGCATCACGTGTCGTGACTTGGTTTCCCAAAAAAGATAGCAACAAAATTAACTGCGTGACAAGATGTCATCCAAAAAAGCACGAGCCATATTATGATAAACAAGCAAAACATAAATATAAACAAAAAGAAAAAAGATATATTTACACAAAATACCTACTTATACATTCGTTTAGCTTTTTATAATATAAAAATAAAAGTTGGGCGGTCGACACGACCGTCAACTTTAGAGACGACAGCGACATCGACATCGGTGGCGATGGCGAGTGGCGACACACTAACCTCGTCCGAAAAAAGAAAACCAAGACAATTCATAGGTAAACACCGTTATGCGTAGCTTTAGACATACAGCGTCAACTTATATTTTAAAAGTTAAGTAATAAATAAGCGGAAGATATTGTATTTTTCTGTGTCGTCTGTGCGGACTACAGTGGCGCCTTTTCATATTTGTTTTGACAGTTGTTGTGACTTTTGATGTCATGGATTTTGGAGGAAGCTATTTTTTTCAAATATTAAACTAAAGAAATTTTAAATAAAATATAAGAACCGCTTAAAAATAAATTCAAGACATATTCATGAAGTTCATTTAGAATTTATTTTAGAAATGTATTTCTCTTTTTTTAAGTGAATTTAAAAATAATGGCGCAAAATTTTAAACAACCTATTGTTAAAGGTTTAACAATTTACTAGTTAGCAACTTTCTAAATATTTAGCAATTTTCTAAGTGACTCCAAAATTTTAAACCTTACTTTTCGTTTTGCTCACTATAGTAAACTGTTAATTGTCTTTTATTAAAAAACGAGCATCCAAACATGTCTAAAAAGTGACAGTTCGTGAAAATAAACAAAGCAAATACGCTTAAACGGACCTACTAATTGGAATTCCCAACTGTTGACTGAACGATTTCATCATTATTATTCTTATTAGAATAATTATACAGATGTTATATGGATTTAGCAAATTGCTAAAAGTTAAAGTCAAAAACACTCTAGTAAAGATATAAATCCTCGGTAGCCATATTGGTTTGCCTACAAGCTAAACCGGAAACTGGCCTCATAAAGTATTTCTTAGTGTGCGTGTAATTTCTCCTCTAATTCATGAAATTTCCCCTAAAAACTCAGGAATTGTGTTTATGTATGCGTGAAAACACGTCAATTTTTCTCGTTGAATTCGTCCACATTACAAATACAACAACGTAAACAAATGGGTTTTGGAGGGTGATACGTACGAAAGATTTATATCTTCATATAGAGTGTTTTTGGTTAAAGTAGCCATTCCGTGATTTTAACTATAGCAAATTATAAAGAGATCGTAAGATTTTAATTTTATAAAATCGTTTGGTAAAAATGACCTTAACATTTTACTAAATAGTTTAAAATTTAGCGCCAATTCCTTTTAATATTCAAAATACCAATAATTTTTAAAGTTTTTATGAATCAAACTTACCTATCTCTTATTTATGACCATTGATTTTCGGTTCGATTCTTTTGCAGTGACTCAATTTGACGTCTATACATTTTATGTACAATTAAACCAATTTTGAATGGCGCTGTAATTTAGAAGTTACCATTGATTAATTAAATAACAAAAGAATTCCTGAGTTATCATACATATAATAAAATATAAACATAATATTTTGCGGGGATACGAAACGTACATAGATACCTATGTTTTCACACTCTTTGTAAATAATTTGTGAACGTCATTACAATATTTGAAAAATTGTGAAAGTGATGAAATTGTTTTCAATGAACAGCTGATTGTTGATTTCACATTTCCGAACAAAATTGTTCCACTGAAAGCGTTCTATTTTCTTTGTATTCCCGCCTGTCAGTTTTCATTTCAATGATCAACTCTAACCTGAAATGCTTGATTCCAATGAGGAAATGAATGCTTCTAATCAGAAAGTTTTATAATTATGAAAAACCAATGATAGTTATAACTGGCCTCGTAAAACTTACAATTTTATGTGACAACATTAAAGACACCTGATAAAATTTTGCGAATTTTTGTATTGACATATTAATATATAACCATTTGTTTGGGCAGACGCAAATCATTCTAAAATTTTGGTACGAAATTATGTCAAAAAGGTATTTGGCTACTGTTCGTTAATTGGCAACTACAGTCAGAGCACTGCCTGAAAATAAGATCACAAGATGTTACAAGCATAAAATGCATCTAAGTGACATTTTACTTGAAGTTTTCAAAATTTGTTTACTCAGAAAAGTAACGTATTCAGCTCTAACGTCACAAAAGTCATACAAAACTGAGTGTCCAACTACTTTTAGTTTCATTTCTGAGGTTCAAAATAATTGTTAAGGAAATCAAGAAAAAAAAAAAACGTTAGAACTTGCATCTTAAGAACTATAAGCTTGTTGAATTTTGTAAGAACCTAAAAAGGTTAAGTTCAAAGGGTTAGATAGTTTGACTTACTAAGGTGATTTGAGGCACTTCAGGGGCTCTTCGACACTTAAATGCTATTCTGCACCTTCTACCATAAGACCTAAGACGCTAAGGCTTAAAGAATTAATCTGTTGGTTTTCCAGACCCTATGGACATGGAAATATTAAGGAATTGATTCCATTCGATATTTTTGCGACAAACACCGACTACTGCCTTGAACCTCAGTAAGGATCTGTACGTCATCTTTTCTGCCAGAAAGGAATGAGAGGATGGAATGGTTACGAAAGACTTCGATATCACTATCTTTATATTGAGCGGTCAAAAATGGACTATGGAGTAAGGTCTCGAATTTTTTCGGAGTCAATAAATATCTCTAACTCTTTTCGGCTACCTAATTTTGTCAGTTTATTTCAAGCGGAACTACTAGAAATCAGAGAAGTAAGCAAAATACTCAAATCAAACCAAAATACAAACACCGCTATCAATTCGGCCACAACATCCTCTACTTGTCCAACAATGTCGGCCTCAACATCAACCTCCGTGTCACACTTATTTGGGTCCCAGGTCATAGTGGCATTGATGGAAATAAACGAGCTAATAAGTTGGCCTTGTAAGAACCGGCCCTTTATAGTTCACTTTTGAAAAGGGTAAATATTCCGCTTGGAGCTTTGAAGGGCAAAAGTTTCTCAATTTTTCTGACAGAATTCAACCGCGGGAGGAACACTCTAACGAATTCCCTCACAATACTCACTGAGTCGCCCAGCAAGGGTTGCTTATGACTGCCATATCCACCTATGTACCTTCTTAAGTTGAGTTGAATTTGATCTCCATAAAACATTTATTTTTCCTTCAACTTTTGCTTAAAAGCAATCCACTGTATAAAATTTGTCGTTGTCGTCAAAGTTCATTCACACGAATATAATGCAGCATCATCGTCGATTTTTCTCTCATTTACCTCGCCCCTCCGCCTCCACCGTCATCTAAACCAAAAAAGAAAGACTTTAGACTTTGTCAATTTAGTTTACATTTTTTGATGTGTCGTTTTGCTCGAAGCTTTTAAAAAAAGACAAATCTCCCCCCCATGAATAATGTCGATAGCGATGGCGATGGCGATGTCGATGACCCGCCCCCTACCCTCTCTCACTCTCTTTTGTTCTGAATTGTGATTGTGACAAACACCAAATTCCAATGATACAAAAAAGTATCTAAAAAGAGAACTTTTGTATTTTTTGTTTTCTTCTTATTTTTGGCGCAAATGTTTGTTCATCCGTAATTTATAGTTTTTGTTTGTATCTTTTTGTTTTGTCTTTCATAGAGTTTGAAATATACAAAAAGGAATTCAAAACTAAAATGACACAATTTTATTTTGTTTACATTTTTTCTTCATAATTATACATACATACCTACGTAGCTATATGTACATAAGAATTTAACTAACGGTATTATATGTATTTATAAATAAAATGTGAAAGCATAGTTAAAAAAGATTCTTTTTGCAATAATTTCTTTATGATTCTTTTTTGTTTTTATTTCTTTATTTCACTTTTCTTTGACTGGATTACACTTTGGTTTGTTGAGTTAGACTTATTCATTCTATTTCTAAATCTGTTTTGACAATAGCTCCCAATAACGTTTCTGAAAATGACGTTTCTGGCAATGACATTTCTGATAATGATGTTTCTGACAGTAAGCAGGTTCAGACAATATAAGGCACTTCATTTGCAGTCAACTGCATCCTTTGAAACTAAAATGTTGACCAAGGCAACCAAATTATTTTTCCAAGTGTCATAAACTTCAAACTTGGAACTTTACCTCACTAACCTCTATCTTCAGTTGATCGTTCAAAAATTACCAAAAACATAATTGTCTACAGAACACTCCTCAGGCAAGCTACAATTCTATCTCGACTTCTAGTTAATTATTACTTATTCCTTTTCCAATTAGACAAGGAACCCTTTTACATAAAACAGCAAATACAATTGTGCAGAAAAGTTTAGCTTCAGTTTGAATTAAAAATTATGATTAGCTTTCATTTTGACATAAGTGAAAGGGTAGTTGATAGTTAGGGATATTTTTCTTGACTAATTTTCCAGTCAACTTTCCATAAAGCCAATATTTTGGTAGTCGGTTAATTAGGTGGTAGAAACTTGCTTTACTTTCAAGTCCCTTATGGCGGCTGAATCTGCCCTGTGACGTGTCTGGCAGTATTGTCATTACAACTTGACATTTTGAATAATATATTTTCAGTTGTTATTTCATATGTTTTGACAACAGCTCAGCTACTAATGACGTTTCTTAAATGACTTTTCTGTCATTGACTTTTCTAATAATGATGTTTTTGACAATGATGTACATACATTAAAAAAAAAAAACTTCTTTAGACTTACAAAAAATAGTCTCACTTAAATATGTCTAATCCATTTCTCCGGAGTGTTAAAATCTACAAATAAATTCATAACATCGTTTTAATGGTTGGTTGGAGAGTTTAAAAAAAGTCGTTTGTTTTAGTACTACTTTCACAGTTGGTTTGCGATTCTCGGTTGTTAGTGTTAATGTTGTTCTTGTTTCTCTTTTTATTGTAGTTGTTGTTAGTAATTGACTTTGGCTTAAACTAAATGACTTAAAAAATATAAAACTGTTAATATTATTATGTACCTACTTAAGTGTCAACTTTTACTTGTTTGATAGAGTTAGTTAAAGTAATTACTTGTTGATTGTTGTTTTATGGGAGAAGGAAATGAAATATAATATAACTTAATTAAAAAGAGTTGTTCCAGTACCTCTACGCTATACCTAATATCTACTGTATAGGTCACTAAACTTTCATTAATTATTTAATATAATCTGATTATTTATTATGTTCCATTGGCTCGAAAAAAGTCTTCATTGGAATTGTTGATGAAGTGGTTATTATAGAAATTGGCTTAAATTGATCGATGTAGGTTAAACTTTAATTCGTGAGTTTGGCAGAGGTTTATCTTGTAGTCATTATCTGTCATTTTCTTTCTTTTTTAAAATGAAATTAGCTATAATAGTCGGAAGCATCCAGAAGGGAATTCATATCATGCATTGAATAAATTAGCTGTCAAAACAAACAAAAGAAGATGAAGCGTCTTTCTTTTTTTTTCATTCCTACTTAACTAAATCTAATCTATTTTGCACTAAAGAGTGGATTGATATTTGAAAGCAAGGCAGGAATCTTATAACGAAGAGTTAAAAATCTCTGGGACAGCTTGAAGTGTCAAGTTTTATAAAGAAATTGATAGGTTGTTGTTGATTTAAGTTTACGTTAAAAATGTCAAAAACTGAACGAAAAGTTATCGGTAAAACAAACAGTAACTACAATTGCAAATGTCAAACGCAAACTCATGTTCACTAATAAGATTTTCTGTTGATTAATTTGGATGTATACATAATAAAATAGATTTTTTACCAAGTCAATATTTGTTTCGTGTCATTTTAATGACATTCCTTCTTTTTTTTTTAACTTTAAAAATGTCAAAAACTGAACGAAAAGTTATCGTTAAAACAAACAGTAACTACAATTGCAAATGTCAAACGCAATCTCATGTTCAATAATAAGATTTTCTGTTGATTAATTTGGATGTATACATAATAAAATAGATTTTTTACCAAGTCAATATTTGTTTTGTGTCATTTTAATGACATTCCTTCTTTTTGTCACCTGTCAAATTTTCATTCAAATTTTTCCTTGATGTACTTTAGAAAGAGTAAATGATCCAACCAACTTTGATTTATTTCTTAAGTATTCTTAACACTACTTTAACAATCCAATTAATTACAAACCACATCAGCCAAACTGAATGCTGTGCATTGAATGTAAGGAGGGGTTAAATTCTCGAAAGTATTAGATCTAAAAATTTGATTTAACGTTAAAAATAAATCAATTTGTTTTGCCTAATAGAAAAAGCAAAAATTTGCTTTTACAAGCTACTTTATTTATAGCAAAGGTCTCAAAACGATTTTGGAGCATTAAGATAGATCTTATTTTCAGGGAACTCCAATGAAAAAAAGTTTTAAGTTGTTAAAGCACAAGATTTCTTTGACCAATTGTCATCACTTCTTCAAATAAAACATTGTTGGAAACCCTTTTTGCGAAATGGCGATTATTTCGTTGCTGTGTGAAACTTGGAGACGTCTTGGTAAAAATAAACATGCGCATCAATATCTCCTATTTCGAGAATATAAAACCTCTTAGGCAAAAATGGGCTTCAATGACCAAGAATATTCTTCACGCGACCCAAAAGTGCTTTAGTTTTGATCTTACCAATTTCAATGCGCTGTTGAAACTTGTATCATTCCATTTTTAGCAATGGCGTTGTTTAAGTAAATCAATTGTCAAAAAATGACAGCTGTCAAAATGAAATTTCTTATTGGAAAGTCCTTAATTTCCAGTTGAGTAGGGTTTGAATGTATATTTTTAGACAAATTAAAGAACAACCACCACACACTAAAGAATGCAAGAAATATCTTCTCAATATTTTTCCAATTCAAATTCTAAACAACATAATCGCCATGTTTCCACACTATCCACATAAAAACTTATTCAAACGAACAAAATGCTTTGCCAAATGACAAAGCTATAAAAGTGCAACAAAATGTATAACATATTCGACAATTTGTTTTAAAACAACAAAAATCCAAAACTACTCGTCTCAGAATATCAAAAAATCCCAAGTATCTAAAAATGGAATTCTCAGATAATCCACTTCACTTGAAGGACACAATCTTAAATATGTATGTACGTACGTATCGCATGCTTCCCAGTTTAGCTTGTTGAGAAAATTTCCTAATTTCTTTGGTTGTTTCTAGTAGGTTGGGTTTGAGCTCTGAATGTTCCATCGTCACAGCTGTACAGAATCTTTTCGTACACCACATGTATCCTTTTTTATTTTTGTTGTAAGACTTTTCTGTTTTCAAAATGTTAACATATAAAATAGGAAAAAGAAAACATTGGTTTGACATTTATGTATGTGCTCTCGTTATGACATAAGGATAACATGAAATAGGAGTGACATTTGAATGTATTTAAGGATAATGCAATTTTCGGTCATTTAACACAAAACATTTTGAAAGCTATGTATATGTGACACATTCAAGTTCAAATATGTGTAAGAAAACATTTACATACATATATTTCTTATATTTTGAATATTTGAAAAAAAAGAAGAAGTTGTTTTTAAGATTGCGAATGTAGAATACAAGGACATTTGAAAGGGAATTGCATTGGCAGCGATTCAAAAACAAGAAGGACATTCTAAGATAAATCTTGAAAATATCCGTCTCAGACTTAGAAAGTTAGAGATTTATGGGAGTAAGCCAATGCTACGAGTATATTGAAAAATATACATAAGTAGGGTATTAGGAACAAAAGAATTCAGAATTCAGGACACACTGCAAAGGGGTGTACAAAAAACATGAAAATAGTCTCATTTACAAGAGCTTTAAAATAATTCGAGGGTTTTAGATCTTTAGTTAAATTTAATGAAAAATTGACCATAGATATTTAAAATATAATTCCCTTTACTTTAGTATTCATTGTTTCCGCATATGTTGCGATCCGTAAAATGTCAATTTCAAAAGAATGATCCGTGGAGAAGGTTGACATATAAACTGTCATTTATTCAAATTGACAGGTGATTTGGGGTACGTTTACATATTCTGCAAAGCATTGCCTGATTTATTGTGTTCGTTCCAATAAAAATATTTGTTGTTATATGAAAAGCAAAGTTTGTTCAACCTAAGTTAGTATTAATTATTTTGGCAAATTTCTTTTGCAAAACAAACAAAAATTGTGGGATTATTTGAATGCTTTCATTTTCATTATAATTATATTCGCTTTCATATCATATAATAACAGAGGCACCTATAGTAGTATTGGTTGATAGCTTTCTATTTTCATGGTACTAGATCAAGACGTGAATTTTTCTGCACCTTTGTTAAAGTAGTTAAAGTATTCAAAACTTAAATAATTTTAAATAGAAGAGTCGAAAATGTATTGTAGCGCCATCTATCAATTCGAAATAGGTGTTTTTCTTTTTCAATTTGAGTAGTTGTTAAGTTCATTATCATAAAATTTATTAAATGTCAAAAATAATTTATTAAGTAACACAATATTGCTTTAATAATTCAAACATTATGACATATAGGCTCCTCTTCGTCATTTAATGAATAACATCCTGTCAGCCTAATTTTGCACCACTGGTGTTTCAAATGTTGGCTTCAAAATGATTCATCTTTGCTGATTTATCAGTCTGGATCAAATTTTAGAAAAAAAAAATGTCAAATACATTTCACAAGTTTGACAGCAGTTTGACAGCTACTTTGACATCTATTTTGACAGTATTACATGTTGGAAACTCCATACTTCATACCCATTTTAATGATGTTCCGCAAAGTTCACATTGTTTAAAGTTAAATTCCTCCATTTAATGCTTTTTATTAAAAGTTTTCTTTTAATACTTTAAACAACCTAAAATCTTTAATAGACAATTTAAATGAAAACAAGCAACTATTTCCAAAGCAATTATCTCAATTTATACTCTAATTTAAGTTTTTAAATTGTATCCCAGTTGTGTTTGCAACATTTAATTTTTTAACTTTTTGTAAAAAGAAATTGAGTTATCCTCGTTTAGAACAAAAATAAACAAATCAAACTTTAAATAGTTTGACAAAAACACGCATCCATTCATCTAGTTCTAGATATAGCACAGCGTTTTTAACCCCCCACATATGCTAATACTAAACTGTAATAAAAGTTTCTCTTGCACTTTTTCTATTCTGCGATGCACTGAAACTATGATAGTGGTTCTAGCAAAAAAAAGGATGTATCCCTCTTGACTAGGTCATACGTGAAATTGTCCTTAAATTTCAATGTTGAAATGTAAAATTGAACATTATCCCATTAAAGAGTTTCAATTTAAAAAAAAAAAAATGAAATTAAAGACATTTTTTAAGCAAAAACTTCAATTTGTGAGAAAATGCTTTATTTTATTAGTACAAACTTGTTTTTTTTTTTACAAACACTTACTTTGTAAGAAAAAAATGATTTCAATCAATTTTTCAGCAATTTTCCAGCTTATAACTTTATACTATACACTAAAGTTTATATTGACAAGGGAAATAATGACAATAAATGACAAAGTGAAGCAAACACTCGAACTACATATTAAAATAATTTATTAAGTGTTTTCTTACATTGGATACGAAATAAATTGTACCAATTAAATTTGAGCCATCTATTTTTTTTACTTGTTTATAAATAGTTTGGACATTTTGAACAAGCACTTTACAAGTTTGCAAATATTGAGCTATTCCAAGCAGTAAAATTAAATTTTATTAAAAATAGTTCGTACGTCCGTACGTCCGTACGTTCGCGACGTTTTTTCGTCGTCCATAGCTCAAGAACCAAAAGAGATATCGACTTCAAATAAATTTTGTTATACAGATAATAAGGCAGAAAGATGCAGAAAGGGCTCTCAAGAAAATTGCGTGGGTGGTTTTTTTACCATAGCAGTTTAAAAAAAAGGTGAAAATTTTGATTAACCTTAAATATCTCATGAACCAATGACGCTAGAGACTTGAATTAAATTTTATATTATATATTGTAACGTAATACAAAACAAGTATATTTTTGGAAAAAAATCCCAATTGACGGTTTTTTTTATAAATCAAAAAAACTGAAAAAAAAATTTGTCACCTCGAAAATTTTACGACCAAAATATGATTTCATCTCCAAAACAATTTTGTGCAACGAAGGATAATGTTTTTGACATCTAATTGACAGTTTTTTTTTATAAAAAATAAAAACCTAAGAAAAAACATTACTCAAAGTTGGGAAAAATTGAATTTCGACTCAAATATCTTTTCAAAAACTTGAGACTAAGGCTTCAAACTTATTTCATCTTATAAAAAATATTGTTTTCAACATTCAGTAAAATTTTGAAAAAAATCTAATTGACAGTTTTTTTTACAAAAAATTAAAAAGCAACAAAAAAATTAACAAAAGTTTGTAAAAATTGATTTTCGACTCAAATATCTTTTCAAAAATTTGAGATAATGGCTTCTTCTAATTTTAACTCATAAGAAATATTGTTTTCAACATTAGGAAACATTTTGAAAAAAATCAAATTGACAGTTTTTTTTACAAAAAATAAAAACCTAAAAAAAAAAATTATAAAAGGTTGTAAAAATTGATTTTCGACTCAAATATCTTTTCAAAACTTTGAGATATTGGCTTTAAACTACTTTAACCTTTAAAAAAATATTGTTTTCAACATTCAGTAAAATTTTGAAAAAAATTGAACTGACAGTTTTTTTTACAAAACATAAAAACCTAAAAAAAAAATACTAAAACTTGGTAAAAATTTACTTTCGACTCAAAAAGCTTTTCAAAAATTAAAAATATTGGCTTCAAACTTATTTTATTTCACAGAAAATATTGTTTTCGATATTCAGTAATTTTTTTATAACAATCCAACAGTCCGTTTTCTATCTACAAAAAATAGTACGTTAATTTGGTTAAAAATTGATACATATAAACAAACTTTTAAGCAAGACAAATCGACAGAAGGGATGGGAAGTTATCAGTGTGGGTCGCATCCCAGGCTCTTTTTTATTTATAACTTTAACGCCTTGCTCGATTGTTTATCTTTCCATAGTTCGACTTGAGTTAGTCTAAAGTTCAGAAATGTCAAATAAAATGCAGACGTTTAGGTGTGGTTCACATTCAACATCGGCCTTTAAAATTTAATCACCCTTAATATCTCGTAAGCTTCGAAGTGTAAGTTCGCACTTAGATATTTCCTCCACAATCTTAGGTAAAATTCTAAAGCTTCTAGGATTGCCCATCAGTTCACCCTTGAGCCCAACTTCGGCCGTATTATGAAGTACAGAGATTCATTTTTTAGCCGTACTACGCGAATGTGGAACGCCTTGCCACGCTATATCTTTCCCTATCATTGCAATGTTCAGGAATTCAAAATCAATGTACACCGACACCTCCTATCCAACCCTTCCCTCTTTTCCTAATGCTCACACTGTGTCTTTGGCATATTAAAGGTATAAAAAACCATTTTAGTGTTTGCTAATTATAAAAAAAATTGTTTAAGTTAAATTAAGAATTAAATTAGAATCTTACTAAACGTTTAATATCCCTGCGTTCACTGTTTTCACCACAAATTCGATTGTGTATTTCAAAAAAAAAATTTGCTCTCAATTGTTTGCGATTTTTAATAAACTTGTGCTATAACTCATTATCATTTTAAACAACTAAAAACTTGACAAGCAATGTTCAAGAAATTGTAGGCTCCAGTATTTCGCTCTCTTATCTCATCACAGTTGAACTTAAAATAAAATATTTTACTCTTCGGTTAAAATAATTTTCTATAAAAACTCGTACAACTCCCAAGTGGAAAATACTAAAACAATCACGTCGTTTGTTTTGCTTTTGTTGTTGTTGTTGTTGTTTTAGTCCGTTCCGTACATATGTGCGGATGCGAAGTTGAAAAACGTCATCAGATAAAAAGAAAAACATCGCATCCCCAAATGAACACATTTTTCATTTTTAAATTATTGAAACCAACAACAACAAAAATAAAAATAAAAATACAGAAACAAAAACAAAAACAAAAGCAAAAGCAAAATAAACGACGACGACGACGACTACAACATCACGAACGCTTGCTTACTTGAAGCCTCACTGAATCATAAGTGTGTTTCCACTACTGGAAACGCGCTTCTATAAACATTCCCAGCAGTGAACTCAATTAAAGTTATCAGTGTTCATCAATGCCTCCGAACCGAACAAGCAAAACGCCAGCTAGCGACAACACCATGGGCTTCAGCTGGAGCTTATAAACAAACAAATTTCTATACGTTTTTTTCGGTTTTTTTGTTTTAAATTTCTTTGAATTTCATTGTGTTTTTGTTTTTTTTTAGTGTCCATTCACTTGAAATCATAAAATGATGCTGAAACACCCAGTGTAACAATATCTAAATATCTAACAAAAAAAAGTATCTCATATCTGTGTCTACAGACGGAAACCAGACGCACAAGTTTAAAAAACAAATCTCCTACTTGAAATTCTCAGTGTTCCCATCATAGAATAAAAATAAAAGAAAAAAATTAGCCAAAAGTATCTGAAAGATACAAAAGTATCTTATCTTAAATAAAAGTATTTCAAATATTCCAAAATGATTCTCGAGTAGACTAAATCGCCCGCGTACTAAGCGCCACCGCCGCCGTCGCGTCGCCGGAAAGAGTGTACCTCATCCAAGCATCCATTTATAAATTATAAGCGACTGTGAGTGAATTAATTCGTAAATAAAAGAAAAAAAAGAATCTAAGAATAAAAAGCCAGCGGAAAAAAAGTATCTGATAGATATTTTCGACTCCAGTACTCCTTCAGTTGGGAAACAAGAAAAACAAATAAAAGAAATCAGCATTGAACTCTGATAAAATGTTCGCCGCTGGAAAGATCATAATTCAATTGATTTTATTAATTTCGATTTACTGTTGGATTCCGATAACTAGAACCCATGCCATCGCGAGTCCGGCATCATCATCATCATCTTCATTCTCGTCATTATTGTCGTCATCACCTTCGACGTTAGCTGGGAATGGCGATGGTGATGGTGTTGGAGATGGCGATTGGGATATTGCATCTGCACCATCCGACTCAAACTTGGACGTTGTTGGTGCAGTGACTGTAGATGAGTCGGCCACAACTCAATTACCCAATGACGCACCCATAGAGCCTGCACTTATCCCTCTTACGTTACCAGCATCGCCTCAAGCATCACCACCAGAGTTAGTTCCTGATGTTCCACTGGTGCCATCGTCAGATTTAGTTCCAGCAGCAATACCAAACGCAACAATGATGTTGACGACATCATCATCAGCATCAGCGTCGTCGTTGTCGAGCGAAGGTAGACCGGCACTTGTCGACAAAGATGATTATGGTAATTACTATTTGGATATAGAATTGTTTTAATATAATTTATTATGTATATTTATGCATATTATTATTATTTTTTTGTTCTTTATTAATTAATATCCTCTGTGGGTGGAGGAGGCTTTAGAAAAGCCATCACCACATGCTTTGAATATACGAGTATGGTGTGTTGTAGTTTTATTGCAGCTTTATAGCGAAGCACTTTGTATTTGACCTAAATTAATGCAAATACGAGTACATTGGATGGAACTAACAAATCCGTTGCATTATTATTATAAATATTTATATAATATATAAACATCGATATAGGTACATACATAATATAGAAATGAAATACACTTAAGCTAAATAGAGCTTAATGTAGCCCAACTTTAAGAGTTGAGATTTGTATTTGTGTATTTGTATAGTGACACTCAGGTGCCAAAGAAACTGCTTACTTTGGATTTTTCTTAAAAATTACGTTATATTTAATAATAAGCTGAGAATTTTCAAAATTTCTCAATACGAGTATTAGAAATATTAAAAGAGTCTGTTTTTTAAATTGGCTTTTAAGCTGAAAGATAATAATTTGCATACTGTGGAAAGTGTAGGGTTTTCATAAAGTATTGATGTATTTTAAATCATGATTTACATCGCTAAATTTACAGAAGATAAATAAGGGATAAGATCTTCATAAATACCTATTAAAGGAAATCCCTAATCAATATTATGTTCCTTTGAACATTATAGTTTTCGTTAAAGCACTCTTTAGAACAGTTTATCCACAAATTCTTTCATTTAAAATTAAAAATATTGTTGAGTTTCAAATCAAATGAACGAGATGGCCAATTTACATGACTTGAGGTGATCCGTTCACAAAACGTTTTGCTAAAAAAAATTGATGGTTGCACGGGGTGTATGGCAAGGTGTACTGTCTTGTAGGATCTTTTCCTCCTCCGATTGGTTTGCAATGTCATCAGAAACAAAAATCAAGAGTCCCTTGCCTGTGGTTTCAAGTTTGAAAACAAATGAGCTAACGAATCACGCACAACGTCTTCAAATATTAATTCACTGCTAAGTTTGAACTTTTTGCTTTAAGTTGAAGAATTTTTTAACTTTTCTTTTATTAGAGAAAACACAAACATTTTGTTTTTTTTTTAGAACAAAACCTTTTCATATCTTTTGTCTAAATTAAGTTCATGTTGATTGAGAAATAGAAGAAATAACAAATTTGCAGCATTATTTCAAACCTTTTTAAACTTTTCCCTTTGTATAGCAGATTTTCAATACTAAAGAAATTCCCGTCTAATAGCCTAAAATATTGCCTAAGATTCCTCTTGATCAGTATAACCCATAGGGTGTTTACTATTAGTCCAAAGTAGAGTTAAAATTTTTTAACAGGACCCTAAAATCTTCAATCGGAAAATATTTTAACCGAAAGATTGTTGCTCGACCATAATTTTAATACTTATTTTTTTGCCTAAAAGAATATTATTTCATCTTTTAATCAGACATATGATTTTGAAAAGCCTCCAAAGAATCTATTACAACTTTTCGATCTTGAAGAAAAATAAATAAATCTAATAGCTCCCCAGTAAAATAAATTTCGGGTAAAACTTATAATATAGCTAAAGAGGATATTGGTTCTATTTAACAGATCTGGTAACATAAGTCAATCCTGATCTTATTTACATAATTGACTTTTCCCATCAAAGTGTTCGTAAATTTTCTCTTTTTCCGAATAATATAATTTTTAAATTCCCTACGCGCACACTTCTTGATTAACTGAATTTTTCTTTAAGGATACATTTCCAATTTTATTCTTAACTATTCTGGTATTAGATTATCCCGACAAAAAAACGAAGAAATATCTCCAAAACGGAGATATTTCTTCGGATTGTCTTGGACTTTGTTGGTTACTCAGATCTGGCGGTACTGTTTGACTGCCTGAGTCCAATAAATTTGACGATTTTTCTTCAACAATTGTTTGTTGCAATAGAGTTAAATCAATTGTTTCTTCAAAATCAAGCAATATTCCTGAGTCTGAAATTGATTTTTCGCTGTCCAGTTTTGACACGTGGTAGGTTATGTGGATTACTGACACTGATAAGTTAGACTATGAGAATGACGATATGTTTACACAATGACTTATTATTTTTTGACTTTATTCTGAGTAATAATAATTTGTTCGTTCATCGAGATCTGTTTATTGACTGACTTAATTCAAGTCTTACATTAGCGTTATTTAAAGTTAAGAGAGAGTTATATTTTACAAATTATACAACATATTGAAAAAAGAAATTAAGGAAAAAGTCTTCTTTCTGAAATGAGTACCAATAACCTAACAGAATTGTAAGACCGCAAATCAGGCAAATTTTATGATGACCTTTTTTATTATCAACTATAACATTTAGCAAACCTACTTTAAAATAATGTAACTACTACTTACTGTAGTACCCGTGGCATGATGGTTAGTGCGTTGGACTGTCATGCCAGAGGTCTTGGGTTGGATCCCTGCCTATGCCATCTAAAGTTTTTTTCACGGCTACTGCCTCTTGCGAGGTATTGACAAATTCTCCAAGAGTAATTCTTATCATGAAAAGTGTTTTCTCAAATTTGCCGTTCGGATTCGGCTTAAAAATGTAGGTCCCTTCCATCCCTGGCAAATTTACTCGCACACAGGGATGGTTGAGAGTTGTAAGTCACTAGGCCCTAGTTCTCAACGGACTGTTGCGCCACCCAATTTATTTATTCATTTAACTACTACTTACTACTTACTCAGACTTAAAACCCCGTGGATAATGTCTAGCTCGATTACTCCTTCGGTGATATGTGTACGAGCTCCCTCCAGCTATTTCTCAATCTCAAATTCCTCCTCGACTATTCATCTCAACATGCTTCTCCGTATCTTGACTCTTTTGCCTTCTTGAGTGAATGGATTTCAATTCATTGGCTGTCCTGCAATGCAGTCGTTACCTTTTCGAGGCGTGTATCCAATTGTGTAAATGTATGTATATCATTAGATAAGATGTTTCGTAGACACCTGAGGGTTTGAAGTTTCCTGGTAATCGTTGTTGTTATTTTCCAGGTGCTGCTACCGTAAAACAGTACTAATTTGACAGTCGTAGCTTTTATTTTAAACTTAAAGAATTTTTCCTCCAAACATTGAACAAAATCTCGTACGTTCGGTTCCGCCTTCAGTAGAGACCACACTTCCAAAGATACTGAACACTCTCTACATTGTTTCTAAGGGCTGTTGAGCAATGTTTACCAGAGAAGATGAGTGGTTCCGATGCTGATCGTCTTAGTTTTACCCGTGTTGATTTTTATCCCCATAATTTCTGCTTCTCTCTCCAACCTTATTGTCATTTGATGGATATCCATTATCCTTTGGGAAAGCAAGCATACATCGTTTGCGTAGTCCAGATGTTTCAGGTATGTTGTCAAGGTCCATCTTATCCCTCAGTTTCCTGTCAAGGCCGCGGCCGTCCGCAGCACATCACTGATCACCAATAAGAAAAGAATAAGTGCCAGTATGCAGCTTTGTCTGACTCCACTCTTCTAACAACCTACCTCCATGTAAGGCGTGTCATTTGGACCCATCATAAGTCGCCTTTATAGTGGAGATGAGCTTATCCGGGGCACCTCTTCTTAGCAAAAGCCAGATAAACTCTTTATTGACGCTGTCAAAAGCTTTCTCAAAATCAATTAACAGCAGGTGAATCACCCAAGGTACAAATTTCATACTTTACTCACATGACTGAAAAATATCAGAACATCACCAGTAAGCCATAAACAATCTTAAAATAGTCCCGATTTAAAATTCAATTTGCAGAGCAGATATTTATTTTATTGCCAAACAATAAAATACTAAAGATGGCGATGCTCAACGAACGACTGACAATCTTCATGTATGATGTTGAGCATCCTTTCATTTTCGAGCACTTGCTTAATTTGTGAATTTTTCGGGTGCTTATTGTTCAAGTAGTAGCAGTACCCGTGGTGTGATGGTAAGTGCGTAGGACTATTATGCCATGTGCCATCTAAAGTTTTTTTTCACTGGTACTGTCCCTTGCCAGGAATTTGACAAATCATCCAAGAGTAATTCTTGTCATGAAAAGTATTTTCTTCAATTAGCCCTTCGGATTCGGCTTAAAACTGTAGGTCTCCTACATCCCTGAAAACATTACTCGCACATGGGAATGGTTGAGAGTTCTAAGCCGTGGTTCTCTACGGACTGTTGCGCCACCTAATCTATTTATATTTGAAGTAGTGTATATATTTTATTTCTCAGTTTTGGAAAACAAGCTGTTTTAGAGGTTTTGAGGTTTCAGAGAACTTATTCGTATGAAGCCCTAGGTGAACTATGTTATAAGTTTTGTAGAACAAGATGTTTTTTTTTGTCGTATTTCATTGAGATTGTTGAAGTCTCTTGAGAATAATTGATTCATTTTTAACAAACACTGATCAGCCTCAGATACTGCTCTTTTTCCAATTAAAGTATAGACTTACAAATTATTGTAATTAAATGGGTGGTTCGATTTGCACTTGAGTATATGCAAACAATGTATAATGCATTTAGTATAGATACCTATTATAGATACTCTATCTATAGATACAAATTGATTCTGTGTAATGTAGATTATCTCTGACAAGGTCGACCACGGCCATGCACATGCACTATGGCATAAGTGCATAGTACACCCTATTCACGTACGTTCTTTGGTCTGGTCACCACAAAAGTACATTTGTACGAATATAAAAATGTATCTCAATATGAAATTGTGTGTATCTTTTTTTGTTTTGCTGATGTTGATGTTGATGTTGTTTTATTTTATTTTGTATTTTACAAATTTGTTCGTTAGTTTTGTTCCTGCCATTATTGAAATTGCAATTATTATTAAGTCGACTGTACTAAGTAGGTACTCGTACTCGTACTCGTAAGTTGGTTAAATAAAATTAATTTGTCTCATTAGATACATACAATTCGTAGAATATATATTTACATCAAAGTTTAAATACAGAATTTTATTGGCAATGAAGTGGATAGAAAAATAAATCTTTCTGTTTGTTTATATACATATTTTTGTTTTATATTAATAATATTATTTAAGTGCAGGTACTTAAATAAACGAAGCTAATATATGCGTTGTGTATTTAATACAATAATATTAAACATATACTATATTGGCAAGCTTATTTATTTAAATAAATATTCCTATATTAAGTGTGTACTATTATTTAAGGAGTTTTATGTACACAAATGTAATTAAAACAAATATTTTGATTATTTATTATTTAATTAGTTGGGTGTGTATAGCCCAGAGTGTATAAGCTAGGTAGGTATATAAAAGACGAATTGAGAAGAGTCAATGTTCGATTAAGTTCACAAAATAATGCTTATTGATAATATATAATTAACCTTAAGTAGATATTTTCATTTATTTTTGGTGGTTTTATTATTTATTTGTTAGTAATGTGTTCTTGGAATTTATTTTGAACTGGTATTTTGTATAGCAAATGTATAACTATGTGCTTTGGAAATAAAAATAAACTGTAGGAAAGAGCCCATTTGTGCCCAATTTCTGCAAAATCTTGAAGTCAATATTTTTCATTGTTCTCAAGATACTTGAGTCAAAAATCAATTTTTATAAGTTTTTAGTGTTGGTCAAAATTGATTTTCGATTCGCATATCTTCTCAAGAATTAAGGTTATTGCCTTGAACATGTTTATATCTTATACGAAATATTATTTTTAAAGAACTTTTGAAGACAATAAAGGATTTGTCAATTCCTCCTATTTTTAAATTGATATCCCAGAAAGAAGTTCCTTCCGACTTTTTATGATCTTAAGCCCTCCTAATCTGACTTTTATCTATAAAGCCTTTATTTTCTAAAAATTAGTAAAACTCCCACATCTGGGCAAGTGTCCCATTAATCCATTTGAGTTATTTGGAATTGATCCATAAAAGAGCCACACAATTATAGGCTACTGTTGTCCAACCGAAACATTTTATCGATTTTTTTTTCCTAAACAGGGTTCTAGTGAAATGAATAGTTGCATTCCTACCCTCAAAGAAATCAACCTTATACTCGTACTTTTAGAAATAATCATGAGCTTAGACTTAAGCCCAGAGATTCATTTCTTAGCCGTTAGCCGCCCAGAGATTCATTTCTTAGCCGTACTACACGAATGTGGGATGTTCTATCCGAATCAGTTTTTCAATTTCGTTGTTATTTGCAATGTGGTTCACGTAGGCGTATACTTACTTTTCTTATTGTATTAATTTGTATGTACAAATTTGTTTTCATTCTTGTATGATTTGATATTGTAAACATGTTAAATGCGGGTAAGCTAGTGCCCGGTGTTGCTGCTAAAATGTTCATCGAAAAGCACTGATTGTTGAAAAAAGTCAGAACTAAATTTTATTTTAATAATAATTTTCATTTTAAATGTTTACATTCCTCCTAAAAATTTGGAGTCTTTGAACGAACTCTCCTTGGCATTAGACTTTCTTATCAATTTGTCCTGCTCTGACACCAATATTTTACTTTTAGGTGATTTTAATTTAACACACATTGACTGGATTCCATCTGAAGTCGAAACCTGCCTTAAAGCCTCTCTTTCGTCTTCATAATTGGAACTATCTTTTCTCGATAAAATCCTTCTTACTGACTTAAAGCAAACAAGCTGTATTAAGAACTTAAATCAATCGAATTCTCGATTTAGTATTTTCTTCTGACGCTATTAGTACTCTTGTTCTAGAATCTAGATCAGGAATTACTAATATTGATAAATATCACCCCCTTTGGACATTTTTCTTGACTTAAGTAATCACCTTACTGAACACAGTAATTCCTTTGATTGCTTATATAATTTTGACTTCAGAAAAGCTAATTTTCAGTTGTTGTCTGAAGAATTTAATCACTTCTGGAATTGCTGATACTTTAGCATTTTCTAATATTGACGAAGCAGTTTCAAATTTCTATAAGATCTTTAATAATTGTTTAGAAAAAAATATACCTTTAAAGAAATCAAGAAATACAAACTTTAGCCACCCTTGGTACACGAAAGAATTGCGTTTACTGCGTAACAAAAGAAATAAGGCATGGAAAACTTATCTCAAGACTCTGTCTCCAATCAATTTCTCTTTTTATGTTGAACTTTTTAACGAATTTAAGTCTCTTTCTAATTTTGTATATGCTAGTTATGTTACTGATATGGGCACTTCTTGAAAGAGAATCCTAAAAAATGTTGGAAACTTGTAAACTTAAAGAAAAAATCAGATGCCTTTCCAGTTCACTTCACTTACAAGAACCTTGCATTCCTAAATTGTTTGAACAAGTTGTTTGTGAAAGTGTAGCATTTGTTAGTAAAAATCTCATTTGCGAAAAGCAACATGGTTTCGTGAAAAAAAATCAACCGTTACAAATCTCCTCACATTCTCAAACATATGTTCAAACGCTTTAAAACAAGGTTATGAAGTTGACTGTGTATACACTGACTTTTCTAAAGCTTTTGACCACCTTAGCCACGGAATTATTTTATTTAAACTTAAAGCTCTTGGTTTTCACCATGAGGTAAAATTTAGAAATTTTCATTCTGAACCTTTTGTTGCTCAATTTGGTGTTCCCCAGGGAAGCCATCTTGGCCCTTTTCTATTCATCCTGTCTATTAACGATGTATCGTCATATCTACGCTCAAGTGAAGTACCCATTTTTGATGACGACATGAAGATTTTTAAAATAATAAAGTCGACCCATTATCGTATTCTTTTACAAGTCGACATTGATAGTTTCACATTTTGGTGTGGGAAAAATATTGTATTTGATTATTGTATGTCACAGCAAAAACTCTGTCGCGTCTCCACATTTAAAGATTTAGGTGTTTATTTCTGTTCCAACTTAGAATTTACACACCACATTAATTTTATTGTTAATATAGCAAGTTCTATGCTTGGTTTTATAAAACGCTAGGCAAAGGAGTTCAATAATCCCTATGTTCTCCTCCTTCTTTGTACAATTGTCATGTTCGTCCTCATCTTGAATATGCTTCGCAAGTATGGACTCCTTATTCCGAAATTTATAGAAAAAGTATTGAAACAATTCAACATAATTTCATTCGCTTTGCCTTAAGGGGTCTTCCTTGGGATGATCGTTATGATCTGCCTAACTATGAACATCGTATTCAGCTTCTTCAAATGCAATCTCTTCATCAAAGGCGTGTTAATATTGACTTAATATTTCTTCGTCAACTCATTAATGGTGAAATTGATGCACCTTAGGCAGAACTCATAGAACTTACCAAAGGAAAGAATGAAGCTTTAAGGCGAATGAGCATTTTATGTAACTTAAACTGTTCATCGATAGATTTAAATCTAAATAAGGTGGGATTAAAATCATTGTTTAGAAACAGTGCTCCACTATCGTTAACGTCTTTATTTTATTTTTTGTTCTGTAATAGTTAAATGTTAATTATATTTTATTTTCTGACTAACAACTAACACATGCACTTATGATGAGCCTCTGATAGTAGTTTGACGCTTGTTATAAGCTAAACACTTTCTGAAGTGTAAAAAAAAATATGCGTTTTTATCGATGGTTTCGATTTGAAATGTACAACCTAGCGTCTACACTTATTTTAATACCCCCGTTTTGTTTATTAATTCACTTTCACCGAGAGAAACAATTTTAAACTTTAAGCATTGCTTCAATTTTTACAACTGTTTGCCTTCTAGTTGTTTTCTTTACCATTATTTGTGTTTCAGTAGAATATTATTATTTTAATTTAACAGCAAAACAAATTCAGTTTCCTGATGCACTGATTCTACATTCAATTGTTTATTATTATTCTTTCCCTTTCTTGCTTCCGATTATACATAAATTATTATTAAACAAAACATAAAAAAATACAAAAAATTTGCATTCGCCTAGTTTGGTATACAAACTTGCACACTAAACATACCGAAACCTCACCCATCATCGCATCGGCAGCTCTCTATTACTCTATACGCAATAATATTTTTAACTAGTTATTTTTGCTGTTTTAAATTTTTCAATTGAAACAAAACAAATAACATTTTTGAACGTCCCAGTTCTCAGTATAGCTTTCCAACCGTTTTAACTTTGAAAATATGATGCGGACTGTGTTGTTTCCGCTTCCACCCACTTTCCCTCTAACAATGAAGTAGAAAAAATAAAAAAAAAAGGATTTTTACGTCATAATATTATCACTGTAAACGTTAACGTAAACGTAAACTCCGCTGGAAACTCTCGGTAAAAACAAATGCAAATTTATTTCGATTACTCATTCCCTTCAGTCCAGAATACCACCCAACCCCCACCAAGCGACGAGTGACGGTTCCAACCGCAACCAACTAAACTCTGTCCAAACGAACGGACGCGACGTGACGGTCCGCCATTTGAAATGCGCATTTAATTATTAATTAAAATAAATTAAGGGGATTTGTTTTGCAAACGAGGCAAAAAGGGCGGGGAATCTAGATTCTATATAAATTTGTGTATTCCGTCGTATTGTATAGACTAAGGGATTTGTGCAGTTGCATTTTAAAAATACAAAATTATACATCATCAAATGTTATGGAATAATAAAACAAATTAAACTTGTCAGTAATAGAAGATCTAGAACTTGTGTTCACTATAAAATACTGAGCTTCGCAAAAGATCTAAAAAGAAAGATTGGAAAAATATGCATCAGACAGACGTTAGAATGTGTCTGGCATGACATTCTAATCACATCTAAATAGTTGCCTATTCTATTATTCTATTTTCTGAACGTGCCCATTTGAAGAATTTGACGTTTTATTGTTAATTTCTATTAAAGTATAATCTTCTGAATCAAGGCGTTGTTGGTAATTTTAAAACAAATGACTACAATCTTTCTTTAAAATCAAAAAGAATCAAGTTAAATAAAATTGTGCACCATTTTAAAGTCTCAGAAATGCTGAAACATTTTTCTTTAGGGTATGAGACTCTTTCCCTTACACTTGTTTTTGAAAAAAGCAGTGTAGTTATTTAAGTATCAGCACCACCAGTGTAAGCACTGAACATTTTAAGGGTCAATAAACATACATGAAGAGGAGAGCTCTTCACTTGAGTGACTGACTCAACTTGGTAAGCAAAAACATGTTGCCCAAACGCCAACTTAAATTTAACCCTTGATCTTTTTTTCGGTTTTTAAATTGCCTGAGAGAGATATAAAAGGAAAGTACTTTGGACTCTACACTGAGGAGGGAAAGTGCAATGGAAGGTCATCAGTTCTGTTTTTTCTTTTTGGCAGGATTACATCTTTTGAAATATTAACCTGATGTGTTTTTTGATATAAGAGCAAAAATAAAACGTTATGCAATTTAGAATATTCTGTAAAATTTATTAGATGTATTTTGTTGATAAAAATGCAACTTTATTGTCCAAAAATAGTTGCAAATAAATCATTGAATGTGTAAGAATAACTTTTTAACAACTTTCTGTTACAGATCTAATAACCCAATGTCACATTTTTTCATTATTTGAGGCTATCCACGATTCAAGTGGAGAACTGTTGATGAGGATGACCATATGCCATTGATGTACCGAAAACGTCTGGTAAAACGTTAGACGCCTCATATAAGCCCACCTGCACCATTTTAGTGTTTCTTGGCGTTAAAGCAGTTTTTCATTGGCTTTCTCTTACGCGAACTGCAGTCAATATCAAAACGAGAGAACAAATTTTCGTAAGCTGTTTTTTTAAATAATGCAGCTCTAGATTCTCGCCATTTTATTCGAATGGAAGAACTAATAATTTTTTTCCACAAAGTATCATTCAACATTGTTTCCTTAATCGAAGCCCAAATCTGGACAAAGTTTCGACTTCTCAGGAATTTGATGCTCTGTCTGAATCCATCCAAAGGATTGTCTCCCTGTATGCTGTATGAAATCATTATTACGAACGAATTCAATGTCCACAATGGCTTCTCTGTTCGGGCCAAACAACAGCCAAAGGAATGTGTGCTAAGATTTTTACTGAGATTTCTGCTAATTTCTCGTGTTAAACAAATGCAGTTGGAGAAAGAGGCTCCAAGAGAATCGTTTAGAAGTACGAGAAAGTCAACTGAGACGGTCTCAATAATCTCTTCAGGATGTGATCACTATGCTTCCTCGATAGTAACGTAGACGTCAGTGCAGATATGATTACAACTGGGGTTTAAAGTATTAAACCGAAAACTAAATCATGGTTCGATTCGAGCTGCAAAGAGGTTATCAAGGAGAAAAAGATGAGCTTCCGGTGTTCCGATGCTGAGGAAAACCGGAAAAGGTTTAAGTAAGCCAGGAATTCCTACAAAGCCTATATTCGAAGGACAAAATTTTTGTATGACCAAAAATTTCGGCAAAAAACACTAAACTGTCCCAAAGTAAGAAAGAATTTTTGCTCATTCGTAAAAAGCATTAGGAATTCTTCGTCTTCCTCAATCCCTTCGCTTGTTGTCACTGACACTCTTTAAGTTAGCTGTATTGAGAAAGCTAACTCGTGCAAGGCAATTTGCCGATACCAACTTACCTAGTTCCTAGTTAATGATTCTATGGGACCAATCTTTTTTCGTACTGCGAGAAAAGTCCTAAAAGATCTCAACATTCATAAATCCGCTGCTCCATATGCTATCTCAGTTATTATTTTGAAGATGTGTTCTTCTACGCTATCAAAGCTACTGCGTAATATTTTCCATCTATCCTATTCTTCAGGGCTCGTTTCAAATAGTTGGAAAACAGCATTTGTTCAGCCAGTTCCTGAAAAAGGCGAATCTTCTTCTCCCGAAATTTTTCCACCGATAACACTAACGTCCCTACTTTCCAGGTCATGGAAACGTTGATTAATTATCAGCTCAAGAAATATTTCGCACACCGAAAAAAGCTTCTTTTCGACCCGAAGTACGGCTTTCGCAGAAATAGGTCCACTGCCGATCTCATGGTTCATCTTACCGAACAGTGGAAGAAATCTGTACATCGTTTTGGTGAAAGTAAGATTATTGCACTTAATACTTCAAAAGCGATTGATAGGGTTTGGTATCAGCCTATTTGATCGGAAATGCGTTCTTTTGGTATCGACGAATCCCTTCTTGTTTGGATTAGAAATGTTCTTTCTTTTCTTTTGTGTTAAACATACAAGTTGTTTTGGACGAATTCAAGTCTGAAACCCACAATATAAATGCAGGTATGCCCCAGGGCTCCGTGTTATCTCCGAGCCTCTTCCTCATTTTTATAAATGATCTCCTGTTTGCATCTTCTAATCCAATTAATTGTTTCGCTGATAATAGTACTCTTAGCTTTTCATATTCATTTTCAGACTTACATCCGTCTTTTTCGGATGTGGAACTTCAACGACAAAATATGATAAGCTCATTAAATTCCGACCTAAACAGCATTGTAAAATGGGGGATAAAAAACCGCGTGGAATTTAATACTTCGAAAACACAATACTCTCTTATATTGCTAAAGCGTTTGCCATTATCCATGGTTGGCACTTACATCAATGAGACTGAAAATCTTAATATTCTCGGTATGTGTGTCACTAGCAACCTCTTGTGAAATGATCACATACGCAATGTCGCCAAAAAGTCCGCAAGATTTTTGGGGTTCCTAAGGCGATGCAAGAAATGTGTCTACCCTTAGCTGTTATCTATACGTTCAACACTTGAGTATAACTCTCATCTTTGGGCTGGTGCTCGTGGAACTTACTAAAGCCTCATAGACAGAATTGAACGTAAAGCATTTAAATTGTTTGGTGATAATATCATCATTGGTTCATTAACATCGCTTGAACATCGTTATAAAGTTTCTTGTCTATTCCTTTTATACCGTTATTTTAACGGTTAATGCTCTAGAGAAATAGTCAGCTGCATTCCTCCCTTTAAACAGTTCAACCGTAATACTCGCTCTACTAGAAATGCTCATTAGTATACCCTCGAGCCCAACTTTAGTCATACTGTCAAGTACAGAGATTCGTTCTTAAGCCGTACGTCGCGAATGTGAGATGCCTTGCCACACTTTCTTTCCCAGTCATTGCAATATTCAGGAATTCAAAACCAATTTGCACCGACACCTTCTTTGAAACCCCCTCTCCCTTTTCTAATGCTCACACTGTATCTCTGAATAATAAGATTAGTATTATCTCCTTTTGAGTATAAGCTTATTATAAGAAAAAGCTACTCAATGAGTGTCAATGAAACCACTAAATGACTTGTTCTTACATTCATTGATTCAAAATGATTACAGAAATAGAATGTCAAACCCGATACATTGATTTTTGTTTGCTTCTAGTTCCAAATTAAATAAGTCACAAGAGGCAAATTGGTCCTGTCAATAGCTTCAAATTGTCAACGTCTAATGTCTCTAACTAAATTCAGAGGTTAGGCTCTAGGTTGAAGACCACGATAACCAAAAAATCCGCAGTCAAATTAAATAACATTTTATACACTGCATTGCATTTAACGTTTAAGTGCTTTTTCATTAATGATTACAAATAGAAACAACAAAATTGATTTGCATCAAACAAAACATTGTTACAATAAAACTCTATCGTTTTGCTGAAACAAAAAGTAAAGAAGAAAAACTTCGAAAAAATCGCTCATAGTTCTTTTTGAAAATACATATAACATTGTTTACATATAACCACAGACACACACATAGTTTGAAGTATTTTAAATTCAATCATCATTCAAACTCAACAAAACTTATCCTCTTCTTTATTTTATGTTTTTGTTGTTTTCTTATTTGTTTTTGAAAATGAATTTGCAGCATTTGAATTGAACGCTTATCCTGATTCTTAAAAAAGTAACAAAAATACCAACAATAAAAAGCACTATCAGACATAGTAGTTCGTGCATTTC
The DNA here is from genome assembly GCA_951509635.1 of Eupeodes luniger. Lineage (NCBI taxonomy): Eukaryota > Metazoa > Arthropoda > Insecta > Diptera > Syrphidae > Eupeodes > Eupeodes luniger. The sequence goes on from OX608073.1 coordinate 309,848,635, forward strand.
TACCTAACCTAAAACCTACAAAAAGAAAGACTGATCTAAAATGGAAATGTATTTGGCTTTATCCATTTTTCTTCCATCATTTCTTTGATGCCATTACATTTATCCTCCGCATTCATCCATCCATCCATCCATCTATCCATCCAACCGGGAAGAGACGAAAAGATTTAATGGAGGTCTAAAGCCAAACAAATGTGAATATATTCACATTTATCCTCACCGTTTTTCTGTTGAGTCCTTGTTTTTTTTTTAACATTACCAACATCCTTGTTGTCTTCTATATTTTTATTTTTTCAAGTTCGAAAATTAATGGGAAAAGAAAATAAAATGATCCCGGAAAGAGGAGCAAAGTTCCTGAACCGGCACATAATGGGCAACGGGTTGTCTTCAGTTAGACCGGTCAGTGGCAGTGGCAATGGCAGTTTCAGTGGCAATACAGAAGCCCCGACAGTTGTATATTTCCAATTGCAATAAGACAAAAACAACACCAACAAAAATGTTTGAATTTATTAAACAATATAATGGAGAAAAAACAGAAGATATCCTGAATCCTGATGCCTTTTGCACAACACTTTAGTTGCCTTGATATAACGTTAACTGCCACTACCTACCAACCGCCCGCCCAGCATCACTACCGCCGCCGCCGGCTGGAAACTAACTAACTATCAGAGACGATCCATTGTACCGTGTCCTGCACATTATACCCTAAGACTCCCCCTTTGAGGATGGTTCGTTTGTTTCTTAATTGATTTTCCTTCAGGATTCACAGGATTGTTCTTCGTCTTTTCGATTCTTTACACTATATCTTTCCCTCTTTCTCTCTCTCTGTCTGTCTATGGAAGATGGTTATGTTGTAACCACACTACTTCTTTTTCCAATTCAATTCTTTTCGTGCTGAACCAATATTTCTCCCTGGGCCATGATAGCAAAAACGGAAAAAATGCCAAACCAACCGTAGTAGGAGAATGGAAATTTATTGAATTATATAAATTCATCGTGTGGTACCGGCAGCAGCAGTGGTGATGGTGATGGTCCTGGCTAATCCCTTCTTTGTTTTCTTCGAAACCCAACAACAACAACAAAAAAAACTCCTTCAATTCTTTATATATGCAAACAAGGAGGCACTTGGATTCGATTGTGGGTCACAATTGGAATTGGCTTTTTTCTGAAAGAGCCAATCGACCTTCTCTCTTTTCCGGTAGAATACAACACACGTCCTTTTCCTTTAACTTGAGTTCGATTTGATTTGAAAAAAAAAATAAGAAGAAAAATCCAGGAATTTCAGGACCTTTTGCATCACAAATAGAAACATGCAAATACGAATAGTCAAATTGTTTAAGAGATTGAGGCAGGACTTGAATATAAACTGTACAGTGGGACTCAATGGCCAGGAAACTGGGAAGTTTTATAAAATTTACCTGCAGGGCCTTACTGTTTTTTTTACGCTCCTATTAGTAACCAAGTCTTCTATATTGGTCATTTAGATTCTCCATAATTAAATAATGTCATTGGTTTTTTTTTTTGTTTCTATTACTTTGCTTACACTAAAGAAGTTTTGTCTACCTTTAAGATTTTTTAGGTTTTAATACAAAAGAAAGTAAAGTATCAAGAGAATATACTGTTTTTGAGTTTTGAACGTCAAAATCGGAGGGAGAAATAGAGTTGGATAAAAAATTTCACATTCTTGATGTCCGACTGCAAAATAATCTCTGTATCGAATTTGAGGTCAAAATTAAAGTTATACGCAGTCTGAAAGTGCGAAAATTACTAATGATTTGTTTTAGTTTGATACTAATGGCTCCCGATCCGTTGAGGGTCTCAGCCCGTTCTCCCATCGTTTGCGGTCCTTTGCAGCTCCCTCCGGTCAACGAAACCAAGCACTATTGCTTCAGTTACCGCTGGAACTTTGTAGCAGATATTCGGCCTTTCACGTGCGTCGTTTCGAACTTAAAGGCTGGGATACGAAGATTTTCTTTGCTGAAGAGTTGTTTTTTATTTGCTCGATGTTTCGATCTTTTTACTACATTCACATCATGATAAAGCTTGAGTTAAACTGGTTAATTAGAGCTTTGTAAAACTTGCAGTCTGTCTTTCCAGAAAAGAGATTTTCACACTTTTGTATGGCCAAACTGAAGTAGCAGCGGTTCTTTGTCAGATTTCCACTAAGTTGTGTTTAATATTTGTTCCAAGGCAGATAAGCTCCTTGAATACCTCGAAATTACTGCTACCAATAGTGACGATTTGTCCTAGGCGGTGGACAAGTGAGGCTCTGTTTTTTGATAGTATATATTTTGTTTTGTCCTCATTCACTTCAAGACTAACATTTTTCGCATGTTCATCTAAAGCTGTAAATGCTTCTAGAACAGCTCGCGTGGAGCGGCTGATTATGTCGCTGTCCGCATAGCCAAGCAATTGTGAAGACCTGTTAAAAATAGTGCCTTCCAAAAGAACACCGCTCTACGCACTATCTGCTTGAGGACTATGTTAAAGAAAGAAATTACATTAAAGCGCATCTCCTTGCTTAAAACCTGCTCAGCTATTCCAAATATTTGCAGGATTTAGACTATCGACAAATATATTAACAACAATCACGACTATCTTAAACCAAGTTTAGCAAATTTCTACAATCGGGTGTTTGCTTAATAGCTTAAACACTTAGAAACAAAAACTTTCCTGATCTAAAGCCACACTGATAAGGACCTATTAGGTTGTTGACGATGGGCTTTAGACGTTCACACATTACTGCAGAGAAGAATTTGTAAGCGATGTTAAGTAGACTGATTCCTCTATAATTGGTGCAGTTTAGAGGGTCTCCTTTTTTCAGGATCGGGCATACAATACTGAGGTTCCATTCATCGGGCATTCTTGCTTCCAACTATATTTTACTGATAAGTTGGTGCATGCTCCTAACCAAATTATCTCTAGCTGCTTTTAAGAGATCGGCATTCAAGCCATCTGCTCTAGCGGCTTTGCCAGACTTCAGCTTAGATATGGCAATCTTTACTTCGTCTAAGTCGGGAATATGGGATTGTTGGCTTTCGTCGTCCATATTGAATGGATCATCCTGCCTGATAGCAGAATTTGGTTATTCGTCGCCGTTATACAGTTTGCAGAAGTGGTCCTTCATATTCTCAGCATTGACTGCGGTTCTACTATGATGTTTCCACTTTCATCTTTTCAGACTTCGGTTCGAGGATTATGTACTTGTGAATTTCGTTTCACCTGCTCATAAAACTTTCGAACTTTATTCCTGCATTTGAACGTCTTAACATCTTCGACCGCACGCTTCGTTCTTAGAAGTCGGCGTTCCTCTCTCTTCTTCTGCCCATAGAGCTCGGGAGCAGCTCTCGTGCTTCTATGCAACGCCGCTTTACATGCCTATTCTTTGGCTGCATTTGTTTGCCGACATTCCTTATCAAACCAGGGCTTTCGTGTTGATGGCTGTTTAAAAGCCAGGACGTCAGAAGCGGGTTCTCTGATTGCATTTTGGCAATGTTGCCACTGGTTCTCGATACATAGTATTGGCGGCAGAAAGCTTTGAAAGAGGTTCCTAGTGAATCGGTCGGAGAAGGATTTGGAGATCTTTTGCGATTTTAGCCGTTCGACGTTGTATCTTCTCCCAGCATCTCACTATTTTGCGTAAGGTTTGGAAACCTTGCGCTACCTTGTCTACAACGAGATAGTGGTCCGATTCGATGTCAGCTCCTCGGAAAGTTCGGACATCCATGATGCTGGAAGCGTGGGTATCGTCGATCGCATAGGTCAACCTGGTTGACGGTAGATTGATCTGGAGAACTCCAAGTTCCTTTGTGGATGTTAAGGCGTTGAAAACGCGTACTGGTTACCATGAAATTTCGCCAAGTAGAAAAATCGATGAGCCTGAATCCGTTATCGCAAGTGTTGTCATAGAAGCTGCTTTTTCAGATTTGTCTACCAAAAATATCTTCCCTTCATAGCTTGGCATTAAATTCTTCCAAGACAACTTAAATATCGTTGCTAAGCTTGTTGTTGTCATCCTTCTCTTCTGTGAAGGCCTGTGCACATATAAAAGGCTAATGTCGACGAATTTAGCCTTGATGCGGATGGTTATGAAGCGCCGCTCGTTGATGACAAAGCTGCAAAGCAAATAAGTGTTGTTGGTTTTCTTGGTAGCAGCCACCATAGTAAATATGTCAGATTTTCATCCTGTTTTTGCCAGGCCCATCCCATTGGGTTTCCTGGTTGGTGGTGATATCTGCTTTATAGCAGTCTAGTACCTCCGTTCGTTGTTTGGCTGCACTTAGTCTATTAAGGGACCTACCATTCCACTTGCTTATCCAAAGTTCGTTGCCCTTAAATCGTTGGTGAGGGTTGTCAACAATAAATCCGTCTGTATCAGAGGCTTGTTGTTAAAGCTTCGCGAACAAATTTATTTTAAGTGCTGTTCTGAAGTTCAACAACTTATGATCAACAAATAAACCTTACTGAACAGAAATGTCAAACTGTCAAATAATAGAAAACAAAAATACACTATATAAGTATTTTTCAAATTTAAATATTATTCCACCTCAAAGACAATTCCATTCCATAGTTATTGCCTCAAGGACTTTTTATTAAACAGCGACCATTTGAAAGATAATAATCTCCATAGGGACAAAAAAGGGTGTCTCTCGCTGTTCTGTTGTGCAATATAGTATATATATGATATGTATAAATGTGGCTTCGGGCTTAATTTGCAATCATCATCATCATCATCAGCAGCAGTAGCAGAAGCAACAGCAGCACTCTCGTAATATCCCCATTTAGGATTAGTTCATTGCAAAGGATATCCATAAGCACAAGCATTGCATATAATCATCTTAAGAATTGTCCTGGGCTTGAACATTTCTTCAAAAGAAGAGTGCTTTGGTTGGCTTTTACATATAGTGTGTCGCCTTCAGGCATAGAATCATCGCATCGGTGTAATCATTTCCATCTCAATTCACATTTACACAATTTTGTATATTCTCTTTCTTTGCTTTACTTTATGTAGAGATGCCTTATTTATATATCTTAACATTCATATATAGTATACAAAGAAGTATAGGTATGTGATCCTTAAAAAGAAAATGTCAAGAACGGAAAAAGGATTCTCAAGTGTCTGCCAGTGTCTATAGTAGTTTTGTCCATCACAGACAATGAATATCCATTAGCCTAGCCGTAAATTGCTATGTTCTTTTTTTTATTTCAAAAACAACGAAAGTTCAAAATTGAACAACCATAGGAAAATGGCAAAAGGATATCTGTGGGCAAGACATTTGAAAGACAAGATGTATGATTTTTTTTTTGGTTTTGTTGCTTTGAATTCGTTTTCCTTGGACGTTTGATTTTTGTCTGGGATGTGGATTCTGGGAAAAAGTTCCTTAAGATAAAACAACTATAATAGTCCTTGCAAATGGGTGTCTACTGTCTTGTGTTTATATGGATGCCTTGAGTAATCCTTATCCATAGTTTTATTGGCATATATGACTTTACTATACTCCTTATGTGCATCAGTTTATTTTGTTTCTATTTCTATTTATATTTTTCTGTTTGTTTTATCAAATAAAAAAGTATATAGAGTCTAGTCGATATAGAAGTTTTGAGAAATTCGAAAGGAATTTTTTCTTCATAGCTGGTAGCTGCAATTGATAGGACACTAATTGCTTGTATTTTGATATTTGCATTTGATAGTTGTTAACAGTTGGGTTGCTAAGTTTCTAAGGTTAACATCGAAAACAAGAATTTTTAATAAAATTTGAGTTTATTATTTATTACATCAGGTGCCTTCGAAAGCAATGCAATGATTATAGTGGTGAAACAATTGTTTATATCATTTTTAAATTACGATTTAATTTGATCTACAGTTTCGTCGATTGTCCCTTCGTTGAAGCAAAATGTCTTACCAGCGATTATTTACTTATAGTTTGAGAAGAAGAACAAGTTGCTAAGGGAATGACTTACCAGTTCTGGAGAATACTGTCTTTGGAAGCCATTTGAATTCATTAATTTTTTTCATTTATTGTCTTGATGAAATAGCTCTTTCGTTTTTTTCAAATGGGATCGTTTTCCGTGATTTGTTTCGTCAAAAGCTGTGTAATAATTACTGCTGATGGTTTTTCACATGCGCATCCCAAAATACTGATGCCATAACCATGCCGCGCCACCTTTTGGGATTATGACGTTTTAGAGTTGGTTCATCACGTGGTTTCTAGGAGATTACGAGCTTACGCGGCAGAGCTTTTGCATACCTCAATATTTATTCACAATATATCTTAAAGGGTTCTTTAATATCTAGAGTCTTAATATTCTCCATCAACTTCACTTTACGGTCATCTAAAATTATTTTGTAGACTTTTTAATGTTTTCATCAGTAACAGCCTCTTTGGAGCGTGTCCACTGCCATCGTATTTTATGCTTTTGTTGGGTCGTTTAATCTTATGAAACATTTTCTCAATGGCGGATTTTCTTGGAGCAGAGTCCAAATAATTTGTATCACGGCAAACCTTGGCTTCAACATTATGTCTTTAAGTTAAAAAAGAGGCTTGATGCAAAATTCTATATCTCATAAACTTAATGTTTCAAAGCTTATTCTCTGAAAATTTGTAGCTAAACAAAATTAAAGAAAGAGGCTGGGATGCGACCCACACTGATAACTTCCCATCCCTTCTGTCGATTTGTCTTGCTTAAAAGTTTGTCTATATGTATCAATTTTTACCAAATTTGCGTAGTATTTTTTTTGGATTTTATTTTTTTATGAAAAAACGGACTGTTGGATTTTTATAAAAAAAAAATTACTGAATATCGAAAACAATATTTTCTGTGAAATAAAATAAGTTTGAAGCCAATATTTGTAATTTTTGAAAAGCTATTTGAGTCGAAAGTAAATTTTTACGAAGTTTAGTATTGTTTTTTTTTTAAGTTTTTATTTTTTGTAAAAAAAAACTGTCAATTCGATTTTTCTCAAAATTGTATCAAATGTTGAAAATAATATTTCTTATAAGTTAAAATTAGTAAGAAGCCATTATCTCAAATTTTTGAAAAGATATTTTAGTCCAAAATCAATTTTTACCAACTTTTGTTAAATGTTTTTTAGGTTTTTATTTTTTTTTACAAAAACTGTCAATTCGATTTTTTTCAAAATTTTACTGAATGTTGACAACAATATTTTTTGAAAGATTAAAGTAGTTTAAAGCCAATATCTCAAATTTTTGAAAAGATATTTGAGTCGAAAATCAATTTTTACCAACAAAACCAAGTTTTTGTACAAAAACTGGCAATTCTATTTTTCTCAAAATTTTATCGACTGTTGAAAACAATATTTCTTATAAACTAAAATTAGTTAGAAGCCATTATCTCAAATTTTTGAAAAGATATTTGAGTCGAAAATCAATTTTTACCACCTTTTTAAAAATTTTTTTTTAGGTTTTTATTTTTTGTAAAAAAACTGTCAATTCGATTTTTCCTAAAATTGTTCCTTATATTGAAAACAATATTTTTTATAAGTTAAAATTAGTTAGAAGCCATTATCTCAAATTTTTGAAAAGATATTTAAGTCGAAAATCAATTTTTACCAACTTTTGTTAATTTTTTTTTTTTGGTTTTTAATTTTTTGTAAAAAAACTGTCAATTCGATATTTTTCAAAATTTTACTGAATGTTCACAACAATATTTTTTGAAAGATAAAAGTAGTTTAAAGCCAATATCTCAAAGTTCTGAAAAGATATTTGAGTCGAAAATCAATTTTTACCAACTTTGAGTAATGTTTTTTAAGGTTTTTATTTTTTATAAAAAAAAAACTGTCAATTAGATTTTTCTCAAAATTTTATCAGATGTCAAAAACATTATTTTTCGTTGCACAAAATTGGTTTGCAGATGAAATCATATTTTAGTCGTAAAATTTTCGAGGTGACTATTTTTTTTTTCATTTTTTTTTTTATTTATAGAAAAACCGTTAATTGGATTTTTTTTCCAAATATATAATTGTTTTGTATCACGTTAATTTAATTCAAGTCTAGTGTCATTGGTTCATGAGATATTTAGGTTTAACCAAAATGTTCACCTTTTTTGTAAACTGCTATGGTAAAAAAAACACCGACGCAATTTTCTTGAGAGCCCGCTCTGCATCTTTCTGCCTTATTATCTGTATAACAAAATTTATTTGAAGTCGATATCTCTTCTGTTTCTTGAGCTATGGACAACGAAAAAAACGTCGCGAACGTACGGACGTACGAACGTATGTACATACGTACACACGCACGCACAGACATCTTTTTAAAAATCTTTTATTTCGACTCTAGGGACCTTGAAACGTCGAGATATGTCAAATATTTCAACTCGACAAATCGGACCCTTTACAATAACTTCCTATGGGAAGTTAAAAATCGTCCTTTTTTTGTTTTTCATTATAAAGTTTAAGAATTTACTAATTAAATAAAAAAAATGTGTTCAAATATCATGTGTAGTTTTTTTGCAATCCATCCTTGAATAATAAGCCCGAAATTTGAGCGCGCAGGTAAACGACCCCTTAAAGAAAAGTTATATCAGAACAATGTATTTGCTGCCTAACCCATTTCAAATTATGCTTTTGTACAAATATTATTTTAGCTATTTCCTTATTCAATAGATGTTACAATCACAAGTTTAACCTCATATTAAGTTAATAGTCTCTAAGTCGTAAAAATATTACTACCTACCTCCAAAAAAATGTCACATCAGCTTGAAATCAACAAAAAAAGTTAAAAGTCCAGACATTTCGCGATTTGCCATGTTGCATTTGACGCTTTCGGTCTTAAATGTAAATTATTAATCAAGCCATCATTTTTAACATCCCATACCAAAAATTTGAAATTCCGGATTTAAAACACGGTCTGATGTAAACACATTGTCAATTTACCTCGAAATATGGAGAATTAAAAATTCAAGTCAATAAGGTCTGATGATTTACGATTTCTCAGTGTAAAATTTCAAAATCAGTTAGATTGTATTGTAATTCTTGACTGATTTAATTTGTTTAAATCTCATTAGTTTAGATGTATACGTACATAGCTACCTATGTACATATGTAAGGAACTTATATTAATACAATTCAATTACTCACTTATGTACATTCAATATTATTGAAATCAAAAATGCAAAACAATTAATTACCAATTACGATTTCATGTGTCAATTAAATGACATTAACAATACGTTTCAAAATGTCAAAATGCCATAAGAAAATTCATTTAATTTTTAACCACGTTTCGTCCATATATACATATGGTATATATGTACCTAAGTATATATGTACCTATTTATTATGTACAGCTTTATTTGTATTCACATGTAGAACAGACTTATTTACTTTTGTAGTTAGTGCGAGAGTGCTATAAACCTTGTCATTTATTTGAGGTAAAGTTTCAAGATATTTTAAATTTGCATCCAATTGAAACACACAAAAGTTAATTTGTTTACTTCAATGATGTTCTCAATTAAATTACATTTATTATTTTATACGGAAATTATAACAATTCTGTATAAATAGGGGGACATCAAAGTAATTCAAAAATCACGTTCTTGTGATTTCGGATATGTGTAGATCTAGATATCAATCTTAAATGGTTAAAAGACTGTTTTTATAATATTATACGGACATAATGCCATACAAATTGATTAAGAATTCAAGTTAAATGTTTAAGTCTTGCTTTTTTATTAAGGTGTAAATATTAAGTTCAAATGCGATTATGGTATAGATATAGAATAGACCTTCAATTCAATTGGCAAGGGCTATTAATTTGTATGACTTTGAATTATAAACTTATCGTGTGATCTAAGTTAAAGGGGTATTTTTTTGTATACTTTTGAAACGGGTTTTGTTTTTAAATAGAGCAAGTTAAGTTGCTATTGATATTGTATAAATAATTTAAAAATTCTTTAACTCGTATAATTGATTTGTTTTTATTTAATCAAAACAAACAAAATCCACTACAATGTTTTGATGCAGTTTGTGTTCAACAAAAAAGAAAAACAAGCGACGAAAAGTTTGTACTTTTAGGAAGACTATAGTAACTCTTAAATATAAACAATGATGCTAAATAGTCATTTCAGTACGTATTTTTAGTATTTAAATATCTATTAAAGTTAAAATCAAGTGTCTCGTTAACTAATTTCACATTAGAAGTTTTTGTAACAGGACAAACTTGTAGAATTAAAATTGTTGATATTTCTTGACGTTTCAAGGTCCCCAGAATTTAAACCCATCGATTTTTTCAAACGAGTAAAGGCATCGATTTCGAATAAATTTTGTTTTATAAATCAAGACCAAGAAGTACAAAAAGACTCTCAAAAAGAAATAATTTAGTAAACGGTGTTCTTATTTTAAAATTTTAAATAAAATTAAGCATTTAGTTGACCTCAAATATTTTAACAAACAATTGATTATATTAATTTTAAATTTTATTTAATACATTATAATATTTTACAAAATTAAAATAAATTTAAACAACATTTTTATTGCCAAGTTTTGTATTTATTAAATAAATTAAATCCAAACAACAATAAATGATATCACAATCTTTTTTTCACAAAAAATGTTAAAAACTATTTTCCGACATCTTAAAACAAAATAATACTGGGTCCAAACATTTTCTTTTTATACTTAATATTGTTGTGAACAACTTACTTACTTAATTAAGGCCGCGCTACAGTCATTTGTGAACTAGGGCCTCACTCAATAGACGTCTCCATCTATAATTCGGTCATTAGGTAGGTGTCTCAAGTTGCGCACTTCAAGTTGTATGAGGTATTGCACTTGATATTTCAAAAGCAATTGATAGGGTTTGGCATCAGGCTCTCTTATTGAAAATGCGTGCTTTCGGTTTTCATGAACCCCTGCTTCATTGGATTAGTAATTACCTTTCGGATCGTTCAATACAAGTAGTATTGAATGGATTCAAGTCTGAAAACCATCAAATAAATGCTGGTGTTCCCCAGGGCTCTGTTCTATCTCCAACACTCTTTCTCATTTTTATTAATAATCTCCTGTCTGCAACATCTAATCCAATACATTGTTTCGGTGATAGTACTCTTAGCTTTTCATATTCGTTTTCAGACTCACACCCCTCTTCTTCGGACGTGGAACTGCAACGACAAAATATGATAAGCTTATTAAATTCCGACATAAACAGCATTGTACTAAAAAACCATGTGGAATTTAATGCTTCGAAAACCCAATGCTGCCTTGTATCGTTAAAGCGAGATATACCCCCTTTGCCATTATCCATGGATGGCACTTGCATCAATGAGACTGAACATCTTGATATTCTGGGTATGTGTGTCACCAACCACCTCTTGTGGAACGATCACATACGCGATGTGGCCAAAAATTCCGCAAGGTGTTCGGGTTTCCTTCTGATGCTCTAGTTCTAGTGAAATAGCCAGCTGCATTCCTCAACTTAAAGAGTTCAACCGTAATACTCGCGCATCTAGGAATGCTCATCAGTATACTACGCGAATGTGGAATGCCTTACCAATCCGCTTTTGTCATAGTCCATACTTCTACACCTTATATCAGGACGAGGATGATTAGGGCCTTATATAGCGACACTTTGCTTGCTCGAGAGAGGCCTTTACTACTCGTTTAGTTTCATAGCGCAAAGAAGCTGGTATAATATTTTCTGTATTGATATTGAAGCCAAGGTAAACAAAGTCCTTGAATACCTCAAAATTACTTCTGTCGATGGTGACGTTTTGACGGAGACGTCAGTGTTGTAGTTTCTTTTTTGATGACAGCATGTTCTTCGTTCTTCTTCCCTAAGAATTTATAAGAAGGCACTAAGGAAATCTAAACGATCTTCTTGGCGATCCTTCTGTGGCACGATAGAAGAAACTTCCGAAGCCTCTAGGTTTCGGAAAATTCTTTCAACTAATCCAGCGATGCCAAGCTGCTTGAAAAATGCAGACGGCTCCTGGACAAATTCAAAAGTAATGAATCACTGAACTTACTACTGGATACTCATTTTCCTGGTAGTTCTCTTACAGAGACTTGTAACGCTTATATACGTTCAAGTTCCAATACAACATATCCACAAGGTCTGATCACAAGGGACAAGCTACAATGGGCACTCAACAGCTTTAAACCATTTAAATCTGCAGGACTAGATGGAATAATACCAGCCGAGCTACAAAAGACTTCCGACATAATTGCACCAATCCTTGAGGCAATTTTTACCAGCTGTCTTTACCTGGTCCATGTTCCTTCGGCATGGCGAGAAGTTAAAGTTGTTTTTATACCCAAGGCAGGTAAATGCTCGCAAGTCAATCCTAAAGATCTACGACCTATAAGTCTATCATCATTCCTTCTTAAGACCTTGGAAAGATTGATTGATATCCATTTAAGGGCTAGTATTGATACAAGACTTCTGTCTTCGTCTCAACATGCCTACTGTAAAGGTAAATCGGTGCTGTGTGGCATGTGGCACCGTCTTGTTGAAACCACATGTCATGCAAGTCATGTTGTATTTTGGGGAAAAAAAAGTTGGATATCATCTCACGGTAGCGCTCACCAGTCACAGTTACGTTACGATTCGCATCATCTTTGAATAAGTACGGTCCAATGATGCCACCAGCCCATAAACCGCACTGTGACTTTTTCTGGATGCATTGGTAGCTCTTGCAATGCTTCTGACTGATATTCACTCCAAAATCGACAATTCTGCTTATTTACGTACCCATTGAGCCAAAAATGAGCTCCGTCGAACTCCCATTTTCATACTAAGTCGGAATAAGTTTAAGGCGTTGCTTGATTGTGTATCTTTCCTTAGTTCAAATTGAATTAATCTAAAATTGTGAAATGTCAAATGAAATGCAAAAAAAAGATGACGTTTAAGCGGGGTTCACATTCAACATCGGCCCTTCAAATTTAACCACCCTCAACCTAGCTTAAGTGATAGTAGTTTTCGAAACTAACCAAACCAAAAAGCATAAGAAACTAGATTTCTCAAAACTTTATATGGATTCATAAGTCATTTTATAGCTAATGGCAATATTTAGAAACTGAATAACTTATGAAAGGTTTAACTTTTGTTTCCAAGTTAAAGATTTGTACTAAGCCTTAAAAGCACCGTTTTTAACATATCAAGAAAGCATATTTCAAAAACATTATGCAATGAAAAAATTATAAGAAGGAGATTCAAATTCAGCACAGATATACCTTCCAGTGACATCAGGCTGCTTGAATTTTGCGCCTGTATCTTATTTAAGCCGATTTTAATAATATATCTGGCAACACTTAGAGAGAGAAATTACTATCATTTATTTCACTATGGTCAACAGGTTTAAGGAGTCACTAGTTGTATCTGTGATCTCAATCCCTTCCCAAATCCAAGGGAAAACCGCCAGCAGGTACATTTATTGAAACACATCGTAATTCCCAACTGTTTTGTATAACATTTTTATAATTACCATTATAACTGAGGTAAGCAATTTATAAAAATGTTCTCACATTAGTAGTTTGTTTAGTTTTTATTTCTCGACTTCGTGTTATGAAATCAATAAATTTATGGCTCTGATGCCATAAACCACAATCCTCTGGGTGTACCTACATTCTGTATACACACGATGCAATGCACTCAAATAAAGTCACAATTATTTTATTTTATTATAGTTGCACATTTGTTATGGATATATATAATGTTTATTTACATAACTGGAGAAATAAGTTTTTTTTAAATAAATCTATGTTCGTGATTTGCATGGGTGTAGTTTTATTTTGTATAAAAACCACACCAATTATAGAATTAAATAGAAAATCATGTGTGAAAAAAAAATGTTTGTAAACAATTTTATTTTCAGTTAATTTATTAAATGAAACGTAAATATTTCCACATTAATCAAAAGGAAATTACATAAAATAGAAAGTTGATTTTAAGAACTTGTCTATCTTTCCAACGAAATGTTTTTCTTGATTTTTGTATTAGTTTGGAAAAAAAAGATAACATTTCTAGAAATAAACTTAGCCATCTCTTTTGGTAGTGCGGAATTAAAGGATGCTCAAGGATTGGCCTTTAATTATATTAAAAATGTAAATTATAATACAAAAAAAAAAACGTGCTGGTTCTTCTAAGAATATGCAATTAAAATAAATTTTGTTTACGACAAATCATGTTTTTAAAGCTATAAATGTAAATATTTACATTGAAACCGGGATTTACTTAGAGTTGTTTGTTTTTCCTGTTAAATAAAAAAAGTATAATGAAAATTTATTCTAAAACGTTGGGACTATTTCTGGGAAATAGGGAAATATAAAAAGGATGAAAAAGGATACGGAAGTGTGCATATTTCATTATAACTAATTAGAACTGCTTTTTATTGTTCATCAGATCAAAGATTTTTGAAAATTGCTTTTAAATCCTTAGAGACACGTTTTCTAGATCCAAAAAATATAACAAAGTTAGGATAATGTCGTTCCATAATAATTATAGCTGTTTCCACAATTTTTAAAATAAGAAAAATGTCTTATAAAGGGTTTTTCAATTGGCGCGGGTAGATTTTGCCACCGAGTGGCGGCCATTTTGTTTTGGTGACATGTGTCAAATCTTTTGTTTATTTTTCTGTTGTTTATGCCGAATCATCATGGCAAGTTACACGATTGAACAGCACGTTCAAATGATAACTTTATTATAAAAATGAGTGTTCGTTAACGCAAACGTTGCCCGCATTGCCCGCATTGCCCCTATTTTACGGTAGACGTGGTTGCCCTCCACAGTCGACTCCTCAACGTTTGGTGGCCAAATTTGAAACGGCACCGATTGAGTAAACAATCAGCCAACACCCGTACGTTCAAGGAGCGCAAGATCGGCTGAGAACACCGCCGCGGTCCGTGAAAGTGTACAGCAGAACCCAGCCTTACGCAGACTTCAACTTGGCTGTGTTAACATGCAGAATTGCCGTATATGGGACGACACCGAACAACGCGAGGTTCACCAAGTGATAATGCATCCCCATATCATAATATGATTGGTGTGGATTTTGGACCGGCCGGCGGCGTAATTGGTCCGTACTTTTTTGAAAACGACGTTAGTGAGGCGGTCACCGTCAACAGCGAGCGCTACATAACGATGATAACTAATTTCTTATGGCCCAAATTGAACCATATGGACCTAGACGACATGTGGTTCCAGGAGGAAGGTGCGGGGCTACATGCCACACAGCAAACGCCACGACATCTACACACATTATCTATCGCCCTTATTGAAAAACCCTATATTACAATTTAGGGTGAATTCAAACAAAATACTTTTCTCGAAGATTAAAATCGAGTTCGAAGCATCATAATTTAATTCGATCTTAAAGTAGAAAATGCTCGCAAGTCAACCCTAAAGATATATGACCTATAAGACCATCATCACTACTTCTTAAGACCTTATAAATATTGATTGATATCCATTGATACAAGACAAAGCTTCATCGCAGTGGGTAAACAACAACATTGGTAACTTCGTAATTCTTAAGCAATTCGTAATAATAAAGTAATTCCTAAGCACGAAGACTACACCATACCATCCCCCCACCTGTATTTCGACAGAAACTTCAAGATACCTTCCAGATCTTTCTGCGAGGATATAGGGCATTCCAGGAAGACGAGTCAATCCACTTTTACACAGATGGATCAAAAACAAATGAAGGGGTTGGTGGATGTGTGTACTCTGAATGACTGAAATTAAGTCTCTCATTTCGCCTTCACAATCTTTGTAGCGTGTTCTAGGTGGAACTTTTGGTGATAAAAGATGTCTTGTCTTGTCTTGTCTTGGCTTAAAGAAAAAGTGATATCATTTGATATCCGTATTTTCTCAGACAGTCAGGCCGCTTTCAAATCTCTGGACTCTGTCTCTACAAAATCTAAAACAGTCCATTACTGTCGATCATCTCTAATGGAAACGGTACTACAGTTTAACATTCACCTTTGCTGGGTGCTGGGCCATATAGACATTCCAAGAAATTGTAAAGCAGTACAACCCATTCTTTCACGTTTGGCATAATACTGAAGGCAAACATCAGGTGGAATAACATCAATACTTGTCAAGCACGAAAAACATCTAGCCTGCATTAGATTTAAAGTGCCCACGGTGATTTTTATCGTATATAAGTTCGATAATCGGTGTATGGATGAAGAAGAGGAGGAAACAGTTCTTCACCTCCTCTGTACATGTCGTGCTTTAGCTTAAAAACGCAAGAATCACCTAGGAGAATTCTTCTAATTGTTTAGATCGTAATCTCAATCATATCAACATAATCATTCTTTCACGTTTCGTAATGAACTCACAATGGGCCATTAACTCCATCATGTACAGCCATTTTAACGTAATCTGTTTTTGTGTTTTATGTTTTTCTGTTCAGTAAAGTTTGACAAGTCACTAAAAATCGTTTTGTGAAACTTCACATTGATAGAAATAATTCTGTTTGCGGAGTTACTTGATCACTTATTGCATTTTACTGTATTTGCGGCCTTGCTTAAGAGATACAAGTTTTTCAGTAAGATAACGCTCATCTATCATTTTAAAGCTCTCCTTTGAATGACGTCTAGAAGACTCAATTAGGTTACTGGATTCCTTGTTAAAATATGGTATTTGTACTTGAGTTTCGCACGTATAAAGGCTTTATCAATTATAGACAGGATGTAACGCTTACAGGATTGAGTTTTCGAAAAATAAATTCTACATAGCTTTGAATTCCCCATTGGAAAATGCTGTCAAGATCAGAATTCAATGAGCTTATCATAGGCTTCCATTAGTAGTTCACCTTCGAAAGATAAAGATATGAACCTAAAATTGGATATGAAAAGCCGAAGGTACTGTCGTCAGCCGAAAAAACTTAGTGGATTAGAAGTTTGTAGACAAAAGATCATTTATAAAAATTAGGAAAAGTGTCGGAGACAAAACGGAGCCTTGGGGCACACCAGAGTTTATTTGTTTTCAAAAGGACTACGCAAATTGCCATATAGCTAATTTAACCATTATTTTACTGCGAAATCAATTTAATGACAATTTTGTTTCCAGATGTTGTCCTATGAAGAGATATCTTTGTTCGTTCGAATGTGGAATAACTTTGTATTGGACTATGTTAAGGTATTGCTTTACCACAATAAACTAGCAACTTTAAAATCATTAGAAGTTAATTTTCAATCCAAAATGAACCTCAAAAATCTATCTAAAAATAAATGAATTGGGTGGCGCAACAGTCCATTGAGAACTAGGGCCTAGTGACTTACAACTCTCAACCATTCCTGTGTGCGAGTACTGTTGTCAGGGATATCAGTTTTTTTTAATACAAAATTCATTCCAGCAATACTCTTAAAAAACACGCAATATTAAAAGTATCTCCAAATATTGGTATTTTTTTTGGCAACATTAACACATTTATATTTTAAAATTAAAAATTGGAAATGAAGCACAAGTTTTATTGTTACTTATTCTGATATTTGATTTCTGTTTTTTCGTCATCGAAAATTCGCTGATCAATATTATCATATGGAGAGATTTTTTCACTTATTTAAAAATGGTGGTTAAATTTGAAGGGCCGATGTTGATTTTGAATAAAACACAAATTGTTTAGAAAATTATTGTTATTTCTTTTTATTATTGCAATATTGGTATTGTTCAACTATGTATGGAACAAAATATCGGCCAAATCGCCACTGTGACCTCGCCAAACAGTCACTCTTTGTGGGTGCATTGGTTTTTCGACAATCATTCGCCCAAATGCGGCAATTCTGCTTATTGATGAATCCAATGAAGTGAAAATGTGCTTCATCACAGAAGATGACTTTCTTCGAAAACAGCAGCTATTATCAGAAAAATTTTGAGCCAAAAACCCTTAAGGAAAAATAAAGGCATGTTCTAATTTTCCTCTAATTTTTGAGTAAGTTACCAGAATTTGTTGCCAATATTTAAACTTATAAATCTCGTTTATTCCACAAAAAAAAAAAACATCATTAATTAATTTTAACTATTTTCGAACATAACAACTTAAGATTCTGAAAGTATTGAGTGTTTTTTTTCCACGTCTGAAGATCTCCGCACACCTTTAACCTTATCCACCTTTATCTCACTATTTAAAACTTTTACCAACAATTTTTTTCTTGTTGTGTTTCGCTTAAATTTAATTCGTCATTCAACTGAAGCTTAACATTTATTTAAATTACACAACTAATTTTTCAAACCAAATTAAAATTTGTCAGATGATTGATTAATGTCAAACTTGCCTTCATTACAAATTATCAAAAACAAAATATCGTAGTTCAGAGTATAGGTTAGGTATATGTAGGTTAGGCACTGACAAGTGTAGCACGAAAAAAAAACACCCTTCAAATCATCAAACGAAAGTGTTCTTACCTCAATATCATAAGCAAAACACCATAAACAAGAAAATTAAAATAATCCGCCAAAACTCTCTCCCTCTTCCCCCTCCTCTTCCTGTAAAAATCCACTAATCATCACTTTTCTGATGTACGTTTTTGGTATCCTAGTGAAAACCCTACCCCAAAGAGAAGGGTAGGGAGCAAAAAACAAAAAATTGCAAAATAAAAACCGAGTTAGCAAAAAGCCAAAAGCATTCGCCTTCATTCTTTCATTAATCATCCGATGGGGGCTCCGGAAACGCCAGGTCACCAGAGTAATTAATTTTCCTCAAAAAAATCAAACAAAACACCAAAACAAAAAAGGCTGAAAGCTTCAGCAAATTTTTCACTATGAAAATAAAAATGAAATCGTTTGGCATCATCAGAAAGCAGCTATTCGTATCGTTGTATATGGTTTAGGAGCTAGAAACAGTACGAAGCCATCAGGAGCAGACATAACTGTACATATAACCCAACGTAATCACACCGCCTTCGCGTTTTTGTGTAGAGTAGGAGAAAAATGCTAAAAGTGGTGTTGGTATATCAAGGAAAACCAAGGAAAAGCAGCATAGACATAGAGAGAAGATAGAGTCCTTGGTTCGTCCTAAAAGAAAAGACAAACAAAAAACAAATTTAAAGAATAAGAAAATGACACCCGGCAACATCCCCAGACAGCTTGCTCTACTTGAGAAAGTCTAATGATCCTTAAGTCGTCACATAAGACACATAGAGAGAGAGAGAGGAGAGACGATGAATCGCATTCGCAACTCAAAAATATTGAAAAATATGCTTCAGGACGACGAAAAAAAAAAAAAAAAACTCTCCTGGTCGACCATCCTTCGTCCTTCTGCTTGGTTCATATGATATAGGTGCTGTATGTTCGCTGCTGGCTGTGAACTGCAAAACGAAAAAAGAAAACGAGATGATTTTTCATCTTTCATTTAGCGGGTGGAGGTGATGGTGATGGTGATGTTGATGTCGTTGGGTTCTTCACCAGAAAGTTGGGGGTCTAATGGCACGTTTTGCTTTATCTCTTGGTCCTGAATGCTCTGCGCTCGGTATAGCTGGTTCAATGACAAAAAACTACCCTCAAACTGTAGGGATACCTTTTTTAGTTCATTGGCTTCATTATTGACATCGTGTAGTGCTGATGCATTGTTGAGGAGGGTGGTGGAGCAATAGACGCGCGCGGAATGTGGACCGTCATTGCGGCTTGTGGTGTCGAGTATATACATATAAGGGTACTATATTCCTCCAGAGCCGAGAGCTCGAGATATATGATGCCAGCTCAGCAGAACAGGAAATTTTCATTGTTTTCCGTTTCACAACGAATATGACACTTGAGGTATCGCACTGCGAAGCTAAAGACAAAAGAACTTTGCCACACTGTAGAAGCATCCCTCCACCCACCATGTTGCAGTTGTTGCACTATACTCGCTACTTGGATGGAGATAGTGTACCACTTGACAACTTATTCGGAAAGGACGATGACGACAACGACAACGACGCGAGGACGACAGGAGTAGGTATATAGCGAGTAAAACATCGATGTCGAGTCGAGTCGTGTGATGAAGATACCTAAGCTCTAATGGAAAATCATGTTTTCGCGACTTCTTTGTGAAGACATGCTGCTGATGTGTATTCTGCTGCTGATGGGGAATTGGAGGACATCATTCGGTGGTGATTATATACCTTTTGCTTGACAACCTGCTGAAGTTTTAGAGACAAAGTATCTTTTGAGCTGTTTGCTTTCACATAGACAATGTCCACACCCCCCTCCCCCCTCCTGTTGTTATCGTATTCTTCGTCGATGATGGCGAAAACAAGAGAACATTCAAATTGAAACTTGCTTCCAAGGTAACTCTTGTATCCTGCGGTACAAATGGAGTTACAAAAACTGTCATCATCCAAAAAGTGGCTCCTCATATACCATAGATCTATCTATTTATATGCACCTATTTGAATCTAGACATGGGAAGTTTTTGATGGGATATCGTCGTCGAATTTGTAAAACTTTTTCACACTGTGTTCCTGGTATTTCCGCCACAAAACATGGAAAAGCTTTGTGTGCCCGAAACTTCTGTGAAATCATTTCATTGAGCTGTAGAAAGTTATAGTTGCAATAGGATTTTTTTTGTTCTTTTTGATGCTGTTTTGAAACCCAATTATAAAAGTTGACCGTTACAATGCTTTATAATGAAGTAATGAAGTTTGGGGAAAAACAAATGCATCGAAAAGATTTCACTTCGTGTGTTTTGTTTTTAGTTGGTAAATTAAAACCATGTCAGTACCATGTGTTTTTGATGATTCGATGAACATAAAACACAAACTCTTCCCTAATTAGATCCTCATTGGATTCCTTTTTTGCATTGTTAAGAGAGTTTAGGAGAGTTTTATGGTTTAGGAAAGATCCAAAATTTGAAGTTGTAGTACTGGTGTAACTTTCTTATATGTGGAAGAGTTAGAAAGGAGAAAGGACTGGTGTTGGTTTATCTTTTGAAAAAAATAATAGAAAACGTTTTTTGTTATCGTTTTTAGGAATACTAATACTCCCAAAGGTCCCTTCATTTCCAACAAAATGAAACCATAAGTTACAGACTGCGCATACAGTTCTGAAAAATCCATTATGTTCTTATGAATACCTTACGTCTAACTGATTTCCTAAGTTTTCTTAGAACCCATGGCTTTTGTGGACTGTTAAGACTTTTATACGGCATAAAATAACAAAGGTTTAGATGATTATCGAAATATTAGTTTTGAAAACTTTGATTCAGACAATTTTCTGAATAGAAAAAAAATTTATGTATCATATTCTACATATTTCCTTTCCTATATTTCTTGAAAGAGTAGAATTACAATATTTCCTATAAACTAACTTACTTATTTAAGGTGGCGCTGCATCTTAGGGCCGAAAGGCATTAGCATTAAGTATTATTGTTTAACTTAGAGTGTCCGTATGGGACCAGTAAGTTAGTTGTAAGTTATGGATAATTAGGCTAGTTTTATGAATTTTTGTCTAGCTTTAAGATAGGTTTAAGATTGAATTAATAAAAATGTATTTAAAAAAAAAAAAATAAAAAAAAAAAAAGGTGGCGCTGCAGTCCGGGACGGTCCTGGGCCACAACCAATATGTGTCTTCAGCCAGCTCGGTCCCTAGCTAGCTGTCTCCAGTTTCACACGCCAAGTTGGTTGAGGCTTTTTCCATCTGCGTGCGCCACCACAGTAGCGGTCCATCGGGATTCAATTCGAAGACCTTCCGGGTTGGAGCCATTTGCTCTACATGACCAATCCCTCTTCCTCAGAAAAGTTTATAGCTGTAAATGATGCTTTTGCACCACTGGAAATCCGAAATATTCGATTTGAAAGCCGAGACTGCCGCCCATGTTCCGGATTTCGATCGAAAGTGAATTTATATCACTTTTCAATTTCACGTGAAATGAAATTGCATGTTCTTCAATTCGCTCGATTCCGAAAACTTCGAAAGTGCTTCGAACTGTCAGAACTGAAGGAAATAAAATCCATTTTTATTTTGTTTCTGAAGTAAAATTTTTGCTGTTCATCTTGCCATCTTCAATGGATGCAATATTATTGACAATTTTAAGTGAAAAAAGGAAGCAGAATTCAAGAGAAAAAAGAAGAATAAGAAGACGAATTTTGTGAGACAAATCAAATATATTGGATTTACATACCTGACAAAATGTACATAAATGTTTAAAAATTATGTAGAATTATTCTGATAAATAAAGTAATTTTAGATTAAGCAAAGACGCTTTTTTATAGGTTCTAAGGGAAATAGATAGATCGATTCCTTCAATTCAAAAACTTGCTAGAACCCTCTGATTCCTAGCAGAAGGAAGCTATCAAAAATCAATTCACAGAAATAAAAAATGTGATTTGAATGCGTTCAAAAAATGGAACAAAACGAAATACAGAACATCCATTTGCATGTTCGAAAATCCAATTCACGATAACGAATTGTGGAACACCCAAATTCACTTTCGCAAAGTGTATTCACAATAAGTGAAATGCAGAACATGGGCATGCGATTCTTTCAATCGAGATAGAAGAATTGAAGATGAATTATTCGCCAAAATATCGACAATCAAGAAGTCGATACAAATCAAATTTAAGAATCAATATTACCCCCCCGCTATATGTTCTCTGTTAGTACGAGTACCATCATCGGTTCGGTTCCTTAGCTAAGAAATGTGTTAAGCCTTGGGAGTTCAATGAGAGAACCGATTCAGTACAGAAAAACTAGATTCCATTTCAACAAAGACACGAAGTTGACTCTTTTAAATCCAACCATCTTTTCATTCATGACAAATCGAACCGTTTACAATATCTCATCGATATTGGTGCTGAATTATGTGTCTTGCTATATTCTTCAACTCACCGTTCAAAGAACTCAGATTCATATCGTCTGTTTGCTGCAAATAGAATATCTTTCAAGACCTTTGGTTCTAATATTGCCACTGTCAATTAAGGACTGCGAAGAAATTTCGACTGGGAATTCCTCGTTACAGATGTAGACAAAGCAATCATCCGTGAAGATTTTTTGGCAGGGTTTGGACTTTTATTCGTTGTTAAAAACTCTATCTTAAAAGCAACAGACTATATAACCCAATCAGTACCATTGCACAAGATATAAATTATACCGATATTCTTAATGAATTCGACGATGTTGCCAAACCTCCAGTTTTAGACGAAAAAACATAAAATACTTCCAATCAAATCATAACGAATGGTCGACCTGTATTTGAAAGAGCTCGAATATTGAATCCTGAACGCTTCAAATCAGCAATAGTTCTAATTTCTTGAATCGTTTCTAGATTATTAGCATAGTAAAAGTCAGAAATTATCGAAGCCTTGCATGGACTAGAGATAGCCAAAATCTGTATTTTCATTTTCGGGATATTTTGAGTCTTATTCAAACCAATAACTCGCACCTTCAATTGCTGAGTTCTTTGGATCTTCTAAGCGAGTAATCCGGGATCTTTGGACAGAAGTCCCCTCTAATAATGCATTGTTTTAAATCTCCTTTTATTACCCAATTAGTCCCTTGAACTCACTTGAACTTTTATATTTTCCACATATTAGACTTCCGAAGAACCTAAATATTGAAGCCACAAATCTTAACGCACGTGTTTATTTAAAAAAATAGAATTCAATTATATACCTTTATAGCCAAAGAAGAAACAAAAAAAAAAACAGTTTAATTTAAACCAATTCATCATTTGTTATCATCAAGAATTCCGGTGGTTAAATGAATAAATCATTATAAGTATTCAACTTATAAACATATGTATGTATGTTCTTGTATTTTAATTCCAGAAAAAGTATGTTTGTACCTCAATTCCGGTGGCTCAATTCAACTGATTATAAATGAATATTTAATTAGATTTTCACAAGTGTTACACATACATAAATATATATATCACACAAAACAAAACACCTAAGTTATAATTAAAAAATATAGAATAATTTCATTGTGAAAGCAACAACAGCAGCAGCGTCTCCAAAAATATAAAAAAAAAAATATATAAACATCACATACAATAAATTTAGCAAACAAAAACTAATTAAGAAAATAAATAAAACATTAATATTCGGTTGTGTTTACCTACTTATAAATGTAGAATTTATAAAGGTATTTATAATTATATGTGTCATATGCGGAATTCGTTTAAAAACCACATCTTATGTGGTGGTTACAAAAACTGTATCTCACTCTTAAACCAAATTACAGCTGTTTTCATTTTGATCCCCTATGTTAGCATTTATCCGCAGAGCCTTTCATTGTCTTCAATTTTATTAAAACAAAATACGTGTGAAACACAATCGACATTTTTTTTTGAAAACTCTAGAAATGCAATTATGGAATATCGTTCAAAAGTTCACCTTTGGTGTTTCTCTAAATTATATACAAGACCAATTTTCTATAACTCAAACATCTGAATTTGGCCAATGATGGCTTCGATTGTGTTCACCTTGAGGACATAGATAGGTGAGGTGACTTCAGAAAATCTCATATGAAAATATTTAACTTAAACCGAGCTTAAAGTAATAATTGTATGGAACAAATCGTTTTTTCGCACTCGAGTAGTTGCAAGAGTATTGTAATACCTTGACATACAAAAATCCGCTAGCCCGGATATTGCACTGAAGATGTGTTCTTTAACCCTGGTAAAATCACAGTGTAAGCTTTTTTATTTGTCTTATTACTCAGGTCTCTTTTCGGGTAAATGGTAAACAGCAATTTACCACAAAGTTCCCCGTCTAACTATTGTCCAATCAAACTTTCGTCCCTTCTTTCGAAGGTCATGAAAACACTGTTCAAGTATCAGCTGAAGAAATATTTTGAAGATAGAAAGGTTCTTAATCACCGTCAGCAGGGCTTTCTAACCCATAGGCCCACCGGTTGTTTAATAATGTTTCATCCAACTGAACAGCGGGACAAATCTTTACATCGCTGTGGCAGAAGTAAGGTTATTGATATCTTTTTATGTTGGTGAATCTCTTCTTCGTTGAAATAAAAGCTTTATTTCTAACCGTTCAATACAAGTTGTATAAAAAAGATTGTTACTAGTCTGAAATTCATGAAATAAATGCTGGTGTTCCCCAGGGCTCTGTTTTGTCTCAAACTCTTTTTGTCTTATATTAATAAACGATCTCTTGTCTGCCACTTCTTGTGTATCAAACTGTTTCGCTGACGACAATGCCATCAGCTTTTCAGATTCATTTCTAGTATCAACCTTTTTCCTTCGGATGTGGAACTTCAACGCCAACGTATGAAATGCATATTTAATTCTGATCTCGACAACATTGTCCAATCATCATCATCATTATCGGCTCCAAAACTGGGATCCGTTCTTCGCATCACACAACAAGTCTCTCCATTTATTCCGATCGCAATCCGAAGCCATCCAGCTGCCCAGCCCAAGGCTTTGTCGTGGTCTACCCCATTTCTCCAGCGTAAGCCACGCTGTCGCATAAAAAAAATGTACTACAAATAAGTTTCCGAGCTAGTTCCTCCTAACTTATATGAGCTAGGTGTCCAGCCCACCGGAGTCTACCGAGATTAATTTTTGGCACAATATCAGCTTCGAATAAGATTGCATACAGTTCTTGATTGTAACGTCTCCGGAATCATCCTTTCCCACATAAGGGGCAAACAATTCTCCGCAAGGTTTTCCTCTCAAACGCGCCTAAAAGGTCAAAGCGCCTTCTACTAAGCACCCAGATCTCGAATCCGTGTGTGAGTACTGGCAGAACCATCGTCCTGCACATCAGCAGCCTAGAAGTTATGGTCAGGTTTCTGGATTTAAAAAGCTTTGACAGACTGAAGTAGGCTCTGAGCTCTGAGCAACCGTCCGCGTATTTTTCCATCTTTATGTTATTATCGGCTGCTACAATTAAAACAAGGAATTTGAAATATTGCACTACTTCAAATTCATGCTCCGCTACTTTGATTGTTTGACCAATTTTTCTTCTCGGGTGAAGCAATAGTGTACAGCTTGTTCGGTTCTCTCTGTGATGCCGTCTGCGTAAGCCAGTATCTGGCTGGACTTGGTGACGATGTTTCAGAGTCACAGATTGCTTTCTCCAACGCCAGGTTGAAGAAGTGGCAGCCCAAACCATCTTCTTTGTCGAAGTCCATTGAAGATGTTTATTGGTCTGGATAGCAATCCGGCTATTTTAACTTGGCGTCTTGTATTAGTCATGGTCAGCCTACATAATCGTGTCAATTTGTTTATGATGCCGAATTCTCTTATTGCCTTCTAAAGTTCTAAGATTTAAAGTCTATAAACAGATGGTAAGTTGGAATATTAAGTTCTAGACATTTTATCGTCTACATAAAGGTAAGATATTGTCCTAGGATAGTTTTAGCTTATGGAGTTATCTGATCTTATTGGCGGTACTCAAAAACGTTTTGACATCTCATTTCTAGTGTATGGGACGAATAATACCTTTTCGCCAGTCTTCTGGCATTTCTTAATGTTTCCATAATATCATAAACTGCTCTATACATTGTCCAATAGGGAATTATTAACTATTTAGACTTTAATGTTTAGAAAATTAATTGCTGTCTCCTGTCCTATCCAGCACCTGCTTCGACGAAACTAGTCAACTTTCAGTACTCGTTATGATGTGTATAAAAATTGGTCAACCTTTCTGATTTGGCTGGAATCTCCAAAACTTGAAAATATCTCAATATTTACGCAGGTACCAACTACTTTAAGTTTTTTAGACAGAATATAAAAACAAAAGTTTGAAAAATGATGACTATTTAATCGCTCAATCGCCATGTATCATTTTCTTCATTGTTTTACTGATATTTTTACAAAAAAATACAGTGCCGAATAAGCTATTTCAATCCCACCCTTCAAAAATTTTAGCCATATCACTTCCAAGAATGTCCATCAGTTTAACTTTGACGTGGGTACTGTCAAAATTCTTTTTTCACCGCACATCAAGAATGTAGAATGCCCTACCCAAGTTTGTTTTTCCCTCCCTTTTTGATATTAAACACTTAAACGCTAATGTGCACCGGTATCTCCTCTGAACTATTTCCTTATCTTCCCAACACTTGCACTTTGTTTCAATTGTAAACATGTTACGGAAGTACTAACCTCTCAAATTCTCAGTTTTAAATGGTTTTATTGTTTTTCAGTGTAATTTAAAAAAATTATTAACACTTTCTTACAACTCCCAGTGACAACTTCTTCTGTTGTAAAAATCATTGTCCAAATTATTTTTTAATATTTTGAAACTTTGATATTGGGATATTTTGGTCAAAGCATTCTTGCTAAAGTCTAAAGTCTTATAAAATTACATCACGGAAATGAAGTCCGCTCAACTACTAAAAACAATCTAAGATAGTTATTATCAAAAATGACAACATTTTCAGCACCTAAAATACATGTTTTCACCAAGGTCGGAAATATAAAGAGCAACTTCCCCCAAAAATTGATATATGTATAAGGAGGCACCCCATAAATCATGCTTGTACATATCTTGAATTTTTGACTTTTCCTTCCAGTAGTGCTTATAATAGTGGATTTAATTTAAAGATTATCATCAAAACTCACTATTTTAATAATAGGTCTTTTGCTGTTACATCCTTCCGTACCGTATACGAATAAAAATAATATAAAATAGAATTTTGGTTTAAACCATTTCCGCGAAATGTCTATCTAAATTCATTAAGCGCAACACCATCATGTATGTAAATTATAAATTAACATAGGTACCTACGTTACGTGTGATAACAGTCACACCTTGTTTACTTAATGTATGTACATATGCTGTATCCTGTATGTACATGACGGTATTCTCAATAAACTGTATGCCTACAGCTTCCATCAGTTTAACAAGGCGAGACGCAGACGAGATAAGGGATAAACCTACCCTTTTGTACCTTGGGTTGAGTGTGATTTAGAATGACATTGACTATAAAGGTAGGTAAGGTACGCAACGCCGATATAAAACCACGCCTTTTATGGAAATAAATAATTCGAAAACTTTCAATAGGCCGGGTGGCGCGCGCGGCGGTGGTGGTGATGGAAGGGCAATTACTCTTCGCCACCATCAACTTCATTCACAATAAACTTCGTTAGGGTTGGGATATTGGAGGCCTTTGCTGTTCCACCAAACCTTTGACAATAAAAGCATCTTCCAAACCTCAACCCAATCAACTTCATACATCATCATCATCAGAAGGAGCAGCGGAGCAGCGTTAAGGAACGTGCGTGTGCTTTATTTCGTCCTCGCATTTTAAATTGTGTGATCTATCTCTTAGTTCAGTTGGCGGAATACCTATTCATTATTTATACAAAAAAACAGTATTTCAAGCCCATTCAAGGTGATATAAGCTGATAGGGTTGAAGGTTCACGCCTGCACAAAAGTGAAATCCTCGCCACTTGTAAATTTTTCAACTTCAGTCTATTAGACTCAATCAATGTCACGTTCATTTCTTGAAAATAATAATAAAAATAAGAATTGTGCTCTTTTCACTCTTTGAAACCAGGTGTACTTACAAGTATATCGTCGATGGCGTCAGTCGATGATGAGACTTTGAAGTGTTAAGAACTGCTACCACTTATGGTATAGGTAACTTTTAGCCTTTTTTTGAACCTACGATTTCTGAAGAGAAACAATCAAAGAGTTTAATTACGAGACTGTAGTCAATGCAAAGGTACATTTTTTCCACCTTCCTGTCCAAAAGAAGGGTAAAGCCACAACAAGGTTATGTATGCAACCGTGTTACAACTTTTACTTTGTTTATTTAAAGCTATTAACTCATGTAAAATATGCTAAGGACTTTTTTATAGTTCTTGTTTGTTAATCCACATCATGCTGCTGCCATTTGTAAAGTGAAAGGCAAACAAGTGAACGTGTTTAAGCTCTTCTTATTATCACCTTAAGAGTGATAGACAATAACTGAGCTAAATTAAAGAGTCAAGAAAACAACAACAAAAATCAACAGAAAAGTAAATTTCAAAAGTTCAAATAAACTAAAACAAACTAATTTTCACTCGCGTTCTTGTGAAATAAAAGAAAACAAAACACTCAACCCCTAAAAATTCTAACTTCTCTACAAATCACATATGAAATTGTTTATCTGATGTTCTGTTCTTGAATCCTTCTTTAAAATAAGATGTACTTGCTGTACATGTAGACTTTTTGAAAGTCCACTATACCATAGTTATATAATGTATGTGAAAAAAAGGATATAAGCCAGCATAAGGCTATCTAAGAAAATAAAATTAAAAATTCAAGCACATGAACCAATTAAAGTCGAAACTGACGAACGACAATGTGTTGCCAAATAGGAGCAAACTGACTTTTCTTTTAAAGGCGCTAGCAAATAGTTTTTCTTTCTTATTTTCTTTATTTTTGTTTTTGTTTCTTAAATGTTTTATATCCTTCGTATTTATTTTGTTTGTTTGTTTCTTATTCTCTCTTGATAGAAGTTAAAATAAGGATAATTAGTTGAGATGTCTATAAGGACAGCTTATTGTGTTGTCTTTCTGTCAGTTAAGTCGTCCAATTCAGTTCAGTTGAGAATTGGAATAGAAAAATAATAGAAGATTTTTTTTTTTTTTTTTTGAAGTTGTGTAATGAAAACCACGTATGTCTTTTGGAATACTCGTAGAGATACATATGTGGATAAGGTACAGTGCTGTGGTCAAGTGTTTTTACATTTGATTTATTTTCAAGTGTTCATAGGAAAAAAAAATTTGAATCAAACATAAAATTACAAAGATGTACATTAAACTTAAAAAACAAATATTGTTATAAGATTAGGCAGGCTTGTAAAAGAATGCAATACTTTGGGAATGCAATCATTTATTGAATTCAATTTAGAGATTGCATTCATTGATTTCAACTAAAGATTGGGACTTCAAATTCTGCAATCACCAATCATTTGACCTTAAAAAGACTGCAATTAATTGATTGAAATCATTTGCGACCTAACGCATTCTTTGTATTCGCTAGAAGTTTTTACATTCATATGAAAACTTTGCATTCTGAAGTGGCCCATACACTTCTAACATACATTTTCGGTGTCAGACACCAATTGTCGATGTCAGAAACCAAGAGATTAAAATTCCAGAAGGCTTAGTGAAATTTCACTTAAGAATGCACAGACTTAAACAAATGCAAAGACTTCAAAAGATTGCAAAGACTTCAAGTGAATGCAAGGATTGCATGAAGTCAAGGAAATGATTGGAACAAAAATGATTGCATTAATTTTAAGGTCAAATGATTGGAGATTGCAAAATTTTGAGTCACAATCTTAAGAGTAATTCAATAAATGTAATCTCTATAATGAATTCATTAAAGACTATGTATATTTGTAAATGGTTGCATTCTTTAAACAGCCTGACATTTGGTAACATTTTTGAAAAAATTCAGCCGACGACTGTTTTTTTTTTTTTGCAAAAAGTAATTTCTGAAAATAGCTTAAAATTCAGTTTCGTATTGCATTCTTTTTGAAGTTCTTTAAAATCAATAATTTTAAAATTTGTAAGGACACTAATGGGAATTTCTCAATATGGTGCGTATACCATTTTTTTTTTTCAAAACAGTACTAGAAGAAATCTTGGAATTATTTTTTGCACTTTTCAGAAATTTACGTTTTTTGGAGAAGGTGTTTTTACTCCTCGTCCTTTCTTAGGCATGCCCGATCTGTGGAATATCAGCATAATTTGCCAATAATAAAGAAAGGAGACCTTTTGAACTGTGCCAACTATAGAGGCGTCAGTCTCCTAAACATAAGATCCTTTCTGCAGTTTTATTATTGTGTTCGTCAACAACCTGATAGGTCCATATCAGTGTGACTTCGGACAATATAATAATATTCACATTATGGCAGATCTTTGTAAAAAAAAACCCAGGAACTTAAAATTGATACTCACAATCTCTTTATCGATTTCAAGGCCGCATATGACAGCATCTGTAGGCAGGAGCTTTAAAGAGGAATGTCTAGTTTTCGAATTCCTGTCAAACAAGTGCAAAATAACGATGGAGAATGCACGCTGCCTTATCAAAGTCGGAAAAGATCGCACCGATGCTTTTGATATAAAAAAAAATGTTAGACAAGGCGATGCACTGTCACGCAACTTCTTCAACATCGTTCTCGAAAGAATTGTGCAAGAACTCAATGGCCAACACTATATTCTCAATCTTCCAAAGGTCGTCCAAATACTCCGATAAGCCGATGATATTAAAATAATTGGAAGATCAAATAGTGATGTCATTGGCGTGGTTTTTGAACAGTAAGGGCAAGACAAAGTACCTGTATTTTTTCATCTAAAAAAGACATTGAACGAGGACGTAATGGATCAAACGTCATTATGAACATCTATAACCTAGGAACAGCTATAAATTCAGACAACGACACCAGCGCTGAAATCAAACGGAGAATAACTCTTGCAAATCTCTGCATCTTTTGTCTTAGAAGGCAATGGAGTAGTAAAGTCCTCTCTCGTGCATCTAAAGTCAACATTTATATGACTCTCATCATCCAGGTTCTGATATATCGCGCTGCGGCCTGGACCCTGTCAAAGTAAGATGAGAGCGTCTTAGAATGCTTCGAAAGAAAAAATTTCTGGGTGATTTTTGGTCCCGCCTGGAAAGAAGAACTGTAAGTGTAAGGGCTGTACAGCGAAACTGATGTGGTCAAAAGAATAGCAGCCCAACGACTTACGTGGCTTCGTCATGTGGAGCGAATGAACATCAACGATCCAACCCGGAAGGTGTTCGAAACCAATTCCGAGGTACGGTGCAGTTAAGGAAGACCGCGGTGCAGGTGAGAGAGGAACTCAACCAACTTTTTTGTATGTATTAATGTACAGGCACTCAAGGGGTTATTAAATACCCTTACCATGTTAACGTTCAAACACAGTGCGAGTGTTAGGTAAATGGGGAAGGATTTAAGAAGAAATACCGGTCTTAAGATTTTGAATATTAAACTAGGAGGAAAAAACAAAGCTCAGTAAAGCATTCCACATTCTCGATGATTGGTTAAAAAAAGAATCTCCATACTTAACAATACATCCGAAATTGAGCTCAAGGTTAAACTGATGAGTATTCCTGGTGTGTGAAATTTGTGACAGCTAGCTAATGGCTGGGCTAGCTGGAGACGCATGTTGATTGAAGCCTAGGTCCGCACCGGACTAAAGCGCGACCTTAAGTAAGTCCTTTGTTATCAGAGAAATTGAAATTTTCATACCCGCTCAAATTCATGTTTTGCCTGGAGTACCTCAAGGGAACCAACAAGAACCTTTTCTTTTTTTTAATAGCACTTCATTTTTTATCTGAATTTTTTAAAGATTGCTATTTAGACGAATACAACTTTTTTCATAACATATTCTTAACCAATAAAAAGTTAATTAAATAAAAAAAAAAACAGGCAATTGAGTTTATCGTTTTGTAACTTCTATTAAAAATATGTACCTATGTATATTTTGAAAAGGTGCATATTGGTTTTTTTAAGTATTTATCAAATCATGCATTTTTCAGGCAAAAATTCTTTCCAAAATAGACACGTCAATAACTTATACACATTTGTTTCCACAGCACTGTACTAACTTTTTGTAGGTGATTTCATGTAGTTGCTAAATTTTTCTTCAATATAAGTCTGGACAGGATTTAAACTAAACTCTATATAGCAAATGGTTGAAATGTTAGTTTTCGTTGAAATTGCTGACCTAACGTCGCTTCCAGTGTTATCAGATAAATAAAAATGGAGAAAAGAACCTATCCCAAATGAACCATAAACCAGAATCCGTGCTGGATATTTCTATTTCTATATAAATATCTCTACCTTTTACCTAAACTGATACTGAAGCTGAAGCTGATGCTCCTGCTGATTCTTTTACATCTTCTTTAGAGATGGTGTTTCTTCTTCCCTTATCCGGCAGTCACAAACGAATAAATTCGGACAGCTGGAAAAACAATCTGCCGACCGACGGACGAGAGGGTTTGTTCCGACAGCGCTCTCTCCAAAGTATATATTTGTACATATATGAAACAACAAACCTTCCCTTTTTAAAACAGCACCTTCACAATACTCTACAAATGAAACAATATACACAATAAAAAGCTTTTGGAACTCCAGAAGACTGTCAAATGGAAAAATATAGAAAGGAGAGTTGAGCGTGATGTAGGAACATTATCACTGAGACAAAAGAATGAACTATGTACTCCGACGAGAAAACATCTCACAATAGGGTTGGGAAAACTTATTTATTTCCGGGATTTTCAAGTTTTTATTTTTGTTTTGTTGCTCTAGCTCGTGTTTTACTTCTTAAGGGTTAAGTCTCACACAAAGTGTTGTTTGCTTAGATAGAAAACGGCTTTATAGTATTTTCTTTTTTTCTTTTTTAAAGGGAAAGTGCTATTGTTTTCGTATTGTTTTTAAGCAGTATATGGCTTCTTATAAATGAAAAGCAAAAGGTAGATTATTTACGAACGAAGAAAACAATAAGAATTGTTTTTATATTTCTTAGACCCTTTTCTTTCTTAGGCTTTGTGACAAATTTAAGAGAAAGAAAAAAACAAAAAGAAGAGTAACGTCGTAATGGGATGGGTAATTTCACAACTAGCATTGAAAAGGTTCAACAAAATAAGAATTAAGTTAGGATAAGTTTCGATACTAATCCAGTATGAGGACATCATTTTGATGTTTTATTTTAAGGGTCTGATTTATAGGGTTTAAAAAAAATATTTGTTTTCAACTAAGGACGTTACAGACGCACGAATCAAAATCAATTTTGTTAAGCTATAAAAACGGGTCAAGTGGTGTTTTATTTGGACGAATTCCATTGAGGACCAAGTCAACATTTTTCAGTTATTTTGGATAACTCCTAACTTGATATGGAGTTTAAAAGTCTTTAAAAGAAATTGAAAATTGTAATTATTCTGAAATCATTTGAAAAATATAATTTTCTTTAATAAATTTAAAAATTTTGTTATTTTTTAATAATTTTATTATAATTTTTTTCATTTCAGTGCCAAGTAAGCCTTTAAATTTAACAGTATTGGATGTTACAGCGACAACTATAACTTTAACATGGTTGGTTCCTAAAAATCAAAATGGAATCATCAATGGCTATCATGTATTTCATTTGCATGAAAATCAAACTGGAGTTGGAATTGCTAGAGCCTCAGATGGCCCATCGGTTACATTTGTTATGGATAAATTGAGTGAGTACCTGTTTTTTAAAAATAATTTTAATATCAAAAACCTTAAAATAGTTCTACTAGCCGAAGTTTTTGAAAACAAAAAATTGAATGGATGAAAATTTGAAATGGCATAAAATTTATTAAACATTAAATTTGAGCTGTAAATATGTTAACCCGGTTGTGGAATCAAATTTTGATGACCAAAATTAAAAAAAAAAAAAAACTACAACAAATACCTTAAAGGTAACATATGCATATTGTTAGTTTTGTTTTAGAGACGTTCTAGTAACACTCGTTACAGTAAGAAATACTCTGAAAGACCTCAGTATACACGAATCCCGGGTATCCAAGTCTTAATTGTTTTGAAAAATGTTTTTTTTTAACGAAGGCAAAACCAGTGTAAAAGAGTTTGCTTTAGATTTAGGGAAAAATCGTTAGCTACGTAATATTCTGAAAGTGAAAGGTTCTCACTGAACAAATAGCGATTTAGAAAAAGTTAAGATTCGTAGTTGTGATTATTATAAGCTTGGTTTTCTTGAGTAGCTTCGCTGATTTGTTTTGGGAATATATTTACAATTTGTAAAATTAAAAATGGTATACCTTAAGGTTCCATTTTGTCTCCTACTTCTTTTATATATATTGAATTGCTCCTACTTTTTCTGGTATGAAATTTCAACTGCTTTTAATTCATATAAACAGAAATTTATAGTCCAATTAATATAATTATCATAGACTGCCCGACATCTAACTTTTTAAAAATATATCAGTTAAATTTTGAGAACTGGTTCAGACGTTTTGTTAAGTGGGAAGATTTCTTTTTTTCTGAAAAATAAAAGAGCAACGCGGAGCCTGTAAAAGTTTCGTAAGTATCGAAATACTTCTTAGGTTATAAATGTCAAAATTGAACCTTCTGATGAACTTAATGAACTAAATGACTTCATTTGAAATAAATCAATTACGCAATGTCAAAAACCAATTTAGAAAAATTTAAGACCTTGTGTACTTTTCTGACTTCAATAATTCTGATGGAACTGCATAACTCGCTGATACAAATCTCATTGAGGATGATAGAAACCATTCTCATTATCTATTTCGTTAAACTTAAATATTAATAATATAAGTTATGATTGTAAGAATATTCATGGATTCAACTTTGAAAAGTTTTATTTCTCCAAACTCTAACGTTTATTGGATGATATTAACTGGAATAGCTTATTTTTCAGTAATGTCATTATTGATGAGATTGTCTTTTGTTTCTATAAAATTTTGTTTGATTGGTTTTTAGAAACCATTTGATTACGTAAAATAAAACATTTAAGTAACACTTTAACGTGCTTTAATCAACATATTAAAACTCTTCAAAATAAATCTTGGTTGAAGTTGAATCGATCCTACAGTAATTAAGCTCAAATTGAATCTACTTTACTAAGAGATGACTCCTCTGATTTTATTCATTCGAACTCTTATGATCTTAAATCTAATCCAATAAATTTCTAAAATTATGTAAACTGTTAAAGAAAATTGATGGATACTCAAATAATATGAGTTATCAAAATTCAGAGAGTCGTTACCCAGAGGACATAGCAGAAATGTTACTACTTTTAGTGTGTCTTTGAAGTATTTTCTTAAGATTTTAATAATACTTTTGCTGTTGATAAGTTTTTACATCTTAATTCGATTGACTTAACTATTTCTGAGGCACCTATCTTAGAGTATATTAATATAATAAATTATTGACCGGTCTTTTTTATGTGTCACATCCGTTATTTGTACGCTTTAATAATCAATACATAAAAAGCTGTTCATTTTCGGCCCTTTGGAAAAATACATTTCTTATAACCAACTCCTAAAAAATGTAAAAAGAAAGAAGTTTTAAATTGAAGACCATTTGCTAAACTATCTGCTATTCCTAAAATGTTTAAATGTATTATTTGTGATATTCAATCATTTCACTGTTCCTCCGTTTTATGTGACAACTATCATGGCTTTGTTTTAAAAAGAAGTCCACAATAACAAATTTGATACAGTTTACGACATTCTGTATTGACGCGTTTGAAAAAAAAAAAAAACAAGTTGAGTGTATTTCTACTGACTTTAGCAAAACATTTGACAAACTTAACTATCGTATTCTTTTACGAAAATTACAAAATATGGACCTAAACGACAGATTTGTGTTATGGATAACTTTATATCTCAAAGACAGGTTATATAATGTTACTAGCGGACCAGACAGACGTTGTCCTGTCTACACGTCTTTAATTTGAAAATTTCAAACTTTTTTTAATAAGCTAAAACATTCTGGACCATTTTGATGAAAATTATTATTCAAATGTTATGACAATATCTAACGTCATTACATGTAAATTTATTACAATTAGACTAATCGATAGCGTGTTATGTGTAATGAAATCTTCAACTTGTTTTAATTAAAGGTAAAAAAGCTTACACTCAAACTATTTTATTTAAAAAATATATTTTTTTATTTACAAAAACTTAATTTATCGTAATGCCATTGGATGTACAATATTTTTGGTTAAACCCTGAGGTGTATAAATAAATAAATTCGATGGTTTTCCATCTCTGGAACACGCAACATATAATTGGCCGTGAGAAAAACATGAGTTTTCTAAATCTAAGCCACAAATTGTCATTGTTTGGCCTTGTGACTTATTTATAGTCATAGCATATGCCAAGCCGATTGGAAATTGTAAACGTTTGAATGGTATAGGCGAATCTGAAGGAATCATTGGGATCCGTGGTAAAAGTACAACTTCACCTTGAAATTTTCCACTCAAAACAGTGGCTTCAAGAATGTTGCCCATGATTTTTTTTACAACTAATCGCGTGCCATTACACAATTTTAGGGCATTTAAATTTCGAAGCAAAATTATAGGTGAACCAATTTTCAGTCGCAAATTATGTGGTGGCATTCCAGGTAAATCTAGTGAATTTAGAAACTCTACAGGATAGTTGACAACTTCGTCAGGATCAACAACAGTGTCAATCGATTTAAATGTAATTTCATCACCAGGCAATGACTGTTGTATTTTAAAATTGATGGCGTCAACATCTAAATTTTTTGCGGCTAAAATAGCTCGCTCTCGCAGCCATTCATGTTGCAAAAATTCTCTGGAAGTCGAATTTATTGTGTATCTTCATACAATTGAATTTTACCGTTGCC
This sequence comes from Eupeodes luniger, assembly GCA_951509635.1. Lineage (NCBI taxonomy): Eukaryota > Metazoa > Arthropoda > Insecta > Diptera > Syrphidae > Eupeodes > Eupeodes luniger. The sequence goes on from OX608073.1 coordinate 309,885,883, forward strand.
AATGTCTAACAATTGTTCAGAGAATCCTGACGCTAATGGATCATTTTGAAGTCGAACGCGCATTTTAATAGTAAGGCATAATTTAGTGACACTTGGCCATAGATAAGATTCTTTCAAACATGCGTTTATTTCGTCTGCATATGTCGCGCGTGTGAATCTAAACCATTCTCAGATCCCCTTGAACACGCACAAAAAATTTCATCAAAATCGGTCCAGTCGTTTAAGAGAAGTTCAGTGACATACACACTCACAGAAGAATTATATATATTAAGATTTTTAAGAGTGAACGTTCTAAATATCTTACTGTTGACTGTGGTGTACCTCAGGGTAGTCACCTTGGTCCGGTATTATTTGTTTTATTTATTATCGATCTTCCGTCCGTCCTAGTGAGTTATATGTCTCTTATATATGCCTATGATGTAAAGCTTTTCGTACAAATAACTCTGTTAAAGACTGTTATCTTGCACAAAAGTGCAAAGGCGCGATATTAATGGTTTAGTTTATACTGGCAAGTGTAAAGCAATTTGTTTTACACGCAAGACAAATGTGATTGTCTAGAAGAGAACTATGTGATTAATTCATCACCACTTTATAATTTGTCAGGTTTTACTGACTTTGGGATTGAGTTGGACTCAAAAATAACTTTGATGGACCATTTTGCCTATATTTATTAAAGAGGCTAATAAGACTTTTTTTTTTTTAAGATTATCTCGAGAATTTTGTAATCCTTATGTTCCAAAAACCCTTTATGTCTTATTCGTTAAATCTACCTTAGAACATGGTTGAGAAATACAGGCACCATATTATGCGGTTCATATAAATCAATTGGAATCCGTTCAAAGAAGATTTATGAGATTTCGCTTTAGATTATTACCATGGTCCAATAGAATTACCTTCCCATATTATGCTCAAAATATTCAACTAATAAGTCTTGAATCTCTTACTAGTCACAGAGCGTATCTATAACTTTGTTTTATTGTCGGGATAACCAATGGATCAATTTCAACTCCAGTGTTCCTCTGTCAATTGAATTTCATAGTTACTTCGTATAATTTACGAAGGCAGTTGTCAATTTGTAACGTTTTTAGTATATCAAAGTACGGTGCTAACAGTCTTGAAATCTTTTGATAGGTCAAACCAGCTATAATAACCATTTTATTGTTAGTTAAACAGTAAAGTTGTAAAGAAATAATTGTAAGAAATTATTAATATTACGTCTAAGCCCAAGTTTACAATTTCGCTTTTATTAGTTTTCAAAAATGTCAGAGCTATGGCGGCGTATTTAAGATTTTTAATTAATTTAAACTCATTTCTGGAGCCATTCTTCTATTTTTAATTTCGTTTCGCAAAAATTCAGGTCATAAACACATAAAAGCAAATTAATACAAAAAATGTCCAGTAGCTCAGTCAAAACTTAAAAAAAGGGCAAATTTCAACAAATTGTTTGTAGGTCTGAATTTTGGATATGTTAATAGGGTCAGTTAGTTAATCTTATATTAGAAATGGGAACGTCAGTTTGTTTGTTTGCTTGTTTGTGCGTCCTTCACGTCACAACGGAGCAATATTTTGACATGATTTTTTGTGTAGAAGTTGTTGCGAAGCTGGTGAGTGTTTTAAGCTAATTTTTAACGCGGTTAAATATCTCATGCCCATCATACTCGAGCAGATCCTCCGGTAACACTTTTATTAGATATTCAATGTGTCCTAGGTTTTAGAACACTAATTAGTAGCCTATCCTTAGACGCTGCCTGCTTTTTGAACTATCATCGTTGCCTATTATTTGGCGTTTCTTCATTTATTTGGTGGGTTGATACCTAAGGTTAACAGAAGGAATATGAAGAAGAATAATTTCTAAATTTTGTTTAAAAAAGACATTAAATACAAAAAATCCATTTCAGCATAATTGAGAATTATTAGTTTTATTTTCCTTCTACTTCAAATTACAACTTGCAATTGACAGTGCTTATGAATTTTCAAGTACAATATACCACACAAGTGATTTGTAACCTTCACGTTTTTCTCTTTGGAATCATTTACAAAAAAGAAAAGAACCTTAATGGTTGTCAAAAACAAAAACCTATTCAGCTACCTACTCATCCCGCAATTTCTTTGTTTTCAAAACTTTCAAGTACCTATAAACATATATTATTTAACCCTCCATAGAATATTATTTTGATACATATTCACCACGTATTCAAAAACATAACAAGTTGAAGTAAAGAGGGAATAATAAACAAGAGCCCACTAATTGACTGCCAATTTAAAAACACCCACTACCTTAAATGTTGTTGCTTAGATACATACATATGTATGTCTGCCTATACAGCATATGACACCTTAAGCTTCTTCGACTTTCAAATTATAGTCCCCATACTGCAAGACTGCCTCTATCTTCGTTAAAATAAGAAGCAAAAACAGTTACAAACACTTTGAATTGTCATATCTGTCATTCTTATTCATAAAAGTAATTTAACAATTTATACGCGCTCCTCTATCACCAAGACCAAACCCTCCAACTAACCAAACCCTCCAACCAAAACCTTCTGTTTACTTTGGAAAATGTAATAAATTATGTAATTACCTTTTCTCTTGGCAAGGCCTTAATATGTATATAGGAAGTAATCATCATCGCACGAACAGTAGTAGCAATATAAAGTGGCAAAGAAAATTATAATGTTTCGCACATTTTATATGGAAATAGCTTGTTTGTGTCGCGTTTTGCGTTCGGCTTCGCATTTGCTTTCGCGTCAGTGTTAACCATCTTAACAAACAATCTCGACTGGGGTCTTAAAAATAGACAGCTGCTTTAGCTTACATGATAGGCAGTTGGTTGAATAAGCACCTGCAGGAAGAACAAGCTTAAATTCATTAATACACTGAAAAAAAAGCAATGTACAAAATTAAATGAAATTAAATAAATAAAGAACTTAAATGGAAATAAGTTTAAATGGGTGACAGCAAGTTAAAAGTTAGGATATGTAAAGGTACACTGCAAAATGGGGTAATATCTCTAGTTGTTAATCAAATTCTAGAGGAAGTAAAATTAAAGGTCGTTGCATATGCTGACGACATAGTAAGATTGGCCTCAAGGAAATGTATACTTTCACTTTGTAAACTTCTACAATTAGGTCTTAATAAGCTTAGTAACTTTGCCAGGAACTGTAGACTAAATGTATAGAAGACGCAAGATTCCAACTATAGATTGCCCTGAATATCTTTGATAAATACTTGATCGCAGACTAAGATGGAAAGTAAACATAAAAGAAATTAATATGAAAACCTCAGCTGCCTTCCTTCTACACCTGCAACAGAATTTTTAAAAGAAGATAAGATCCAAGACCTACAAAAATATTGTGTGGATGTACGCAGCCATTGTAAGGCCAATATTGACATAAGCATGTTTGGTATGTTGCCTAAACCTTGAAAAGGTACCAATCTTATAAATATAACATCAATTCAAAGAATAGCATGTATAGGTTCTACTAGTGCGATGAGGACTACACAAACTGCAGCCTTGGAGACATTAGTCTCTCTAGCCCCTTTTGATATGTTCGTGAAAGAATTAGCGGCCAAAAGCGCACTACGTCTAATACAGTGTAATAATTGGAAAAGGGATGCTTTGCATCATAGAAACATAAAAGCATAGAAGCTCAAACAGATTATTTAAAGCATTATATAGATTTTAACCCAGTAGCTCGCTCAGCAAAATCAACGCGGTTACTTTTCGCTGGGTCCCCGGGCATTGTGACATCGACAGAAATGAAAGAGCAGATAAATTGGCCAAAAAAGGATCAATATTGTTTATATGTTCTATAAGCCAATTGATCAACTGAATATAATAATCCACCAAAGTTTCCTTGAAACCGCAAACAACATGTGGGTGGCGCTTGAAACTTGCAGGGTTGCCAGGTATCTATTGAAAAAAATCTTTTGCAGCTGGGCAGGGCTCAATTACCCGTATTGGTAGGTATCCTAACAAGTCACAACTCATTGGGTACCCACATGAGCAGAATGGATTCTAGCATATCGGATTATGTAGAGGGTGCGAAGGCGAGGAGACGTAGGATGACACCTTTCAATTTCTCTGCGAATGTCCATGCCTAGCCAAAATAAGAATGACGATACTAGGAAAATACTTTTTCGACGACCTGTGCGATGACGATGACGTCTCGTCCTTGGCACCTAAGGATATTCTCACGGAAGTCAAGATGGTTAAGGGAAGTTCCCTCAACCTAACTCCTCTTTTACTTTCCTGTACCTAACCAAATCGTTACCATTTCCGGGGAAGCACAATGGATCCATATTGATCTAAGTTAGATGTTTCTTGGCCTACCGTTGCATCACCCCGTCAAACCTAACCTAAGCTTAATGGAAAATTGGATTATTATGCCAGCGGAAGCGTTCCCTACTGTTAGTCCAACAAGCTTAACGAGAGAGCCTTTTAGAGGTTTCATTTTAAATCATGGTTTCTTTTGACATTGACAGCTATTTCCCGTGATAAATATTGAACAAAATTTATTGCAATGTAACTCAAAAACTGCGATTTTTGAAAACAAGTTTTGGACTAAATGAATGCATCCAATGAGAATGACACTTGGATACAAATTGTGAAGTTGAACATTTCTTATCAAAAATGAGGCTAAGAAAATCGTTTCCAACAGTGTGCGTCACACATCTGTGTTAACTGATATTTTTAAACTAAACTGTTCGATGCAGGATTTCGCGCCATGCGAAATAGCCATGCGACAATCGATCCTAAATTTCCAAATTTTGTTATCAGCTACTTAAGCGATATCAATTGATCACGTCTAACCCACAAATTAAGTAGAAGCCGTGACATGATCCCTGCCTATGTCATCTAAAGTTCTTTTCACTGGTACTGCCTCTTGCGAGGAATTGACGAATTCTCCAAGAGTTATTCTTGTCATGAAAAGTGCTTTCTCAAATTAGCCGTTCGGAAGAGGCTTAAAACTGTAGGTCCCCTCCATCCCTGACAACAGTACTCGCACACAGAAATGGTTGAGAGTTGTTAGTTACTAGGCCCTAGTTCTCAACGGACTGTTGCACCAACCAATTTATTTATTTTCTATTAACCTGCGAATTGAACCTTTTGGAATTTTTCGAGGAACTGTGATAGACCGATAAATAATAAGGGCAAAATTAAAGCAATTAAGACCATCCTTTATATTTGTGTTTGCCCTTGCGCCTTATGAACTTTCATAGCGAAACTAACTTTAATGGGGCCTTTTTAATTCGAATGGTAAATCTGTAGGATCTACATAAAAGCATTACTGGCATACCGGACAGCTCAAGTCAGTTAAGAAACTCTACTGGATAAGAAGTGCTTAGTTCTGAGTCCATGACAGTGTCTGTTGCCAAATACTCCCTCATATCTATCAATTCATCCAATATGTTCGGATTTATTTTCAAAACAGCATCGTTTCTTGGTACTGGAATCGCTATTTGACACCGAAAATGATGGTCATGTATATTATTTTGTAAACAAGGCAAAAACTTGCAATAAGTTCTGAATTGCTCTGTACTAAGTCACAAAAATCTTCCGTCATTGTCAAATAGCCCTTGGCATTGGTTTTAACCGCCTATCACCTATTTCAGAATAGTTTTGTGGTTAATGTCATTTTAAGAAATTCCTAATTAAATGAAAATTTGATTGGTCCAAAAGCACGTAGCACCCAATGGTATGCTTTTAATTAGTGTTCTTAAACAAAAAGAATATTTTAAGTACCTAAATGTAAGTGTTTCTGGCGGATCTTTCTAATTAGCTGTGAATATTTGATATTTTACCGTGGTAGTAGTTTAAGACACTCAAGTCTTGTAACTACCTCCACACAAAAACCTCATGTCATAACATTGCTTCATTGCGACGTGAATAACGAACAAACAAACAAACAATAACAAACAAACTAACTTTCCCATTTATGTTATTTATTAGTATAGATTAAAATATTCTCGAGAAAAAGCAAACTTCCTAGTTTACAAATTTCTCAAAAGAATTTAATCAATTTGGTTTCTGCAGCTCAGACTTTTAATAGACTGCAATGTTTGAAAGTATTTTATTGAATTAATTTTAAGAATTATATTTACTCTAATGCTGAGTGTTAAAACTTTGCGATCATTAATAATTGTGCATACAAATATTAAAAGCAATGTTGCTCCAATTTTGTTTGTATGCCCTCGATAACTTCCCGAATTCCAACTGTAAGGTCTTCAATAAATTGTGGGGCTTCAGCATAGACCTTATTTTTTACTTATCCCCAAAAAAAAAAGCAAAGGTGTTAAATCACAATCACAAATCTTGGTGTCCGATAATTGTGATTATATCTCTTCAAAAATTAACACGGTCAAAAAGTTGTACCTGAGAAATTGCTTAATGTTTCGTTGTTTTGTGTGGCACGTCGGTTGTTCCTGTTGAAAAAAAATGTCTTCCCTAGCAATATTATCCGTTTCCGCCTTAAGTTCTTGTGGTGTTAACTAAATATTGAAAACCCTTCAGAAATTAGTCTAAATCAAAAATACTTTGTAATGCCATTTGTTGGAATGCCTAACTCTAGAGTTCCATGAGAAATTGCAAAACAGGCTTCTCTTAAAAACTACGGACCTCAGACCCCAGTTGTTTCTGAGTGACTCAAAATATTTTGATTCTTCCCAAAACCTTAAATTTGTCATTCTGTTTCACTATTTGCGACCGATAAGGTGATTGTCGAAGCTGTGCTTACGACCATAAAGAACTTAAGTTTAACAATCTGTTATTGCAAATTTTTCACCATTTTTGTAGCGTATTTTCAAAACTTCAAAGCATTGATGTAATGTCTATAGCTCCACGTTTAGTAATGGCGTAGTTTTAACTTGCCAAATGTCAGATGGCAGCTGTCAAATAGCGGGCTATTCAAAATAAAATGTAAAATGTTTAGTTGCGTCAAATATTAGTAATATTAAACTATATTTATTAAAAAATATTTAACTGCAGCCCTTAAGGCTTTATCGTTCACAAGAGTTTTCATAGTCAATGCCCGACTGTGTATCGATAGCCTACATTGCGTCATTTAAATAGTCATTAGATCTTAATTGGAGTTATTGTATAAATAAACCTAACAACATACATAAAATATAAACAAATGAACTGTCAAAAGGATGAACGATGTGTCTCATGTTTTGTGAAAATAATAATTATTACAAAAGTGTTATTATGCGTGTATTTTAATTAGTATAGTATACTCTTGGGCGGTTTGTGATGGGACACTGTATACTTTATATGAAAACCCAAAGCGAGTAAGTTTTGAAAATTTTAAAAAGGATACCCTCTTTTCTCCAATCGACCCTAGGTGTATATCATCATCATTATCATACGGAAGGGCGATATAGACCTTTGCTCGACTTGGCTTAATAAAACAGAGAACGAAAGTGATTGAATATTCTATAGGTACTGCTTTGTTTTTCATCAAAAACACAAGAGGACTTGGAGATTTAAAATGCTAAACACAAAACTGTGCCCTATTATTTGTTGAGCCCAGGGATTGTGCCCCTAATTGACTTATGTATGTACAATAGTAATTTTCGAAGCCATTTTTCTTCGTCGATATACTGGCTGCTGAACCTAATGTTTTCAATGATACAACAAAGGGTTGGTCGTTGTCATCGTTGGTCGGTCGGAAGGTCGGAAGTCCTAGGGCCATAATCAAATTAATACTAAATCAACAAATATAACCTAAGGACAAAAGTTGTTATTATATGCTCGTCAGTCAGTCAGTCAATATAAGAGAGGGAATATAGATTCACACCGCCTTCCGCTCACAGCCCGTAAGTTCAATGGTTGGTTGACTGAACCCAGGACAAGTAAATCATTCAGTGACTTCCATCAGAGTAAAGTCGATCAATGTTGTTTATTGTTTACAATATTCGTACTATATGTATGTGAAAATGTGGTGATTAAAACAATAAAATTATGATAATCTTCATGAAAATGCATTAGCAATATGCCAAAATTTCATCCGTGTTATAAGTATAAGCTTTATATTCAATAGAAAGAGAGAGAGAGGTTTATCTAGATACAATGTATCCAATCCATACATGATGTGTAGACTTATTTAAGGGGTTCCTAAACAATGCAAGTTAAAGAAGGTTAAGGGAATGTCAGCTTTAATCTCAATGTAAGGACGAACAATAACATTTTGTTATGGTTAGAACGTGCCCTGAAATACTCGTATATAGAAAATGAGACGATTGGGGATTATTATATGAAATTTTGTAATGACATGCTTTTGTTTTCTTATGTATATACATTTGCATATGCTTAGGAGCCAATAGATATTTTTGACATATGTAATATAAGTCATCATATTGACAGTTATTGACATAAGCTTGTTGATAAAATATTCATAGAACATTCAAAATCTAAAGCAAGTGAAGAAAACAACCATTTTGACTAAGAATATATGCACTCAACTTAAAATCATGATATTTTTAAAGCATGTACAATGTACATACATATATGAATTTCTATAATGAACGTGAAGCAATTTTGATGATTCTAGTGCCGTAACATCAAAAAATGTCAAAATAAAATTGCCTACATAGTTAAAATTGATAATCTGAAATCTGAACTGATGGAGCTCTTCATTTTAGCATCACACTACTTACTAATGCTCTTATATTGTAAAATCTGACTGTTTTATATTTAAGAAAAGTCTTCATATTCAAACGTCAAGCAATTTTTCCCACAGATAAAGTCATACTTTGTTATTGACCAAAACCAATTAAAGAGAATGCTATTGTACAAAACTTAGTATTTTTGGCATAAATAAAAATGTGTCTGATTTTAAAAATTACTACAGTACTCATTTTCTTAGGTCCTTTGTACTTATTTTGATGTTTTTATCCGTAAAACAAAACTTATTTGAAGTGAATACGATAAAAGTTGTCCACTATGAAATCCATAAAAAGAAATTTTACCGGGAAAATAGACATTTTAAACTAAAACATTAAAAAATATTAAGAAATTTAACACCAGCGATTACCAGCTATTTTAAGTTGCATGCAACTTATTTGCTTAGTAGACCTCAATGAACTCAATTTTTAAAAAGTATATTACTAAAAAAAGTGACCAAAACAGAAAAATGGAGTACAAATATAGTTTAAAAAGATAAAGATAGTTTAAAGAAAATAGAATCTCATGTATTTGTATGCACCCGATGCAATGAATGCATATTTCAGTCATGGGAGGTCATGGAAACACTAATTAATTATCAGTTCAGAAATATCTCAAAGATCGAAAGCTTGTTTGCTGCAATTGGTCTACTAGTTATCTTAGGGTTTTACTCACGAAAAGTAGAGCAAATCTTTACATCGTTTTGGAGAATGAAGGATAATTGCGCTTGATATTGTTAAAGCATTAAATGGGGTTTGGCATTAGGTTCTTTAACGAAAATGCGTGCCTTTGGTTTAGATAAATCCCTCCTACATTTCAGACCGTTCAATACAAATAGTATTGGATGGGCTCAAGTCTGAAAACCACAAAATAAATGCTGGTGTGCCCCAGGGCTCTGTTTTATCTCCGACACTCGTTCTTATTTTCAATAATGATCTCTTGTTTGCAAACTTTTAATCCTATTAATTGTTTCGCTGACGATAGCACTTGTCATTTCATATTCTTCCGATGTGCAACTACAACGAAAAAATATAATAAGCTCATTAAATTCTGACCTTAACAGTATTGTACAATGGGTCATTTGGAATTTAATGTTTCGAAACCCCAATGTTGTCTTGAATCGTTAAAGCGAGATAATTCCCCCTTGCTATTATCCATAGATGGCACTTACATCAATAAGACTGAACATCTTGCTATTCTCGGTATGTGTATCACCAACCACCTCTTGCGGAACGATCACATACACGGAGTCGCCAAAAACAAGGTGATACAAGAAGTTTTTCTCCCCATCTGATTTAGCTTTCTTGCACAAAGCTTGAGTATAACTCCCGTATCTGAAATGGTGGCTCTGTAACTTAGCCTCTTGGAGAGTATTGAACGTGGGGCATTTAAATGAATTAGTTTCTTGTCTCACCTTTTTTACCATTATTATATAGTCAGCTCCATTCCTCCTTAAACAGGTCGACCGTAATACTTGCGCTTCTAAAAAAATTTCATTAGAATACCCTTGAGCCCAACTTTGGTCATACTGTCAAGTACAGAGATTCGTTCTTTAGCCGTACTACGCGAATGTGGAAGTCTTTACCACACTCTGTCTTTCCCAGTCATTGCAATACTCAGGAATTAAAAACCAACATGCACCGACACATCCTATCAAAACCTGTCTCCCTTTCCTAATGCTCGCACTGTGTGTCTGCATAATAAGGGAAGTAATATACCCTTGCAGTGCCTGTGACATGATGGTTAGTGCGTTGGACTGTCATTCTAAATGTCTTTTTTTCACGGGTACTACTTCACTGCCTCTTGCGAGCAATTGACAAATTCTCCAAGAGTAATTCTTGTCATCAAAACTGCTTTCTCAAATTAGACGTTTGGATTCGGCTTAAAATTGTAGGTTTCCTCCATTTCTGACAACATTACTCGCACACATGAATGGTTTAGAGTCGTAAGTAACTAGGCCAACGGACGCCACTTAATTTATTTTATTTTAATATCCTCTTGAGTGTGCGCCTATTATACAGTTCTGGGAGTCATACTGACCTCACCCTCCACGAACCTTTAACACATGGGCCGCACTCGCCGCCCCGTATTACTCTGTTGTATGTATCTAATATGGGAAAGTCCGGGTCGAAGGACCAAAGTGTCAAATGGCTCACAAATTTGTTATTACTTTAGACAAAGAAATTAATGGAATTTGCTTAACAAAGTGCGCATTTTTGACAAATGAAAGCTTTATGAATATATGAATATTATAGTTGACTGAAGTTGAACAAAGTCGAATAGCTCTAATTTTAAGGATTTCCCTGTAACAGATATTAACCCAATATTTCAGTTTTATATCGTTTTTCATTTGTTATTCGTCTTTAGTTAGTTGCAGATTAAAAAGATTCAAAATTTAATAGAGAACATGAAAAATCTAAAATGGCTGCTTCGGTGATTCTGAGTTTAAATACTGTTCATGTTTTCTTATCAATATTGACAAATGAGCACAAACAAATATTTCTAAATATGAACCTTTGTAAGGCCACGGAACTTTGAAATAATGAAAACGCTAATGACATTACCTTTATACTGTACTATTAGATTACATCTCAAACCTTTTTTTACTTGAAAAGAATGTTAACTTTCAAAATATGACGAAATACGAAAATATGTTAATACATATTGTATTCAAAAGAAAAAACATAAATTTATTGAAATTTTAATTATAAAGAGAAAAAATATATCTCATAAGCCAGTGTTGCCAAATGATAAATAAAACACCCCCCAATATACCAATATACAAACACAAACTCACCTTCCTTCGAAGAGAAAAATGAACAAAATTAATTTATCCCGTGTACCGAACTTAAAAAAGGATTAAATTTACCTGTCATGAAATGCTTAAAACTCATCTCTGGAACATGTTTTCCAACAGAAAGGACCTCTTTTTTTCGTTCATGAAAAAGAACACAAAGGACACAGGACTTTCTTTTTTCATTTTTATTTAAATCAACATGTAAGCAACGAAAAAAAAAATACAAACTTATTTACAAAGCTGATTCAAAATCCCAACTTAATAACTTTGCAACGATAAAAAGTTGGTGCAAAAAAAAAAAAGTAGAAAAATATCTCTCCATAATAATCCTTATATTTTCGCACTATTAACTTTCAGTGTGGCGGGCGTTGCGGCTTTGGGTTTTAATATTTTGTTTCCCTTTCTTCGACTACCCGTCGAGTTTTTGCCTTTTTTTATTTTTAAATTTTAAGTGAGGGAAAATCGTGTACCTATCGTATATTCTATAGACTGTGTGGTAAGTTGCAGTCACAGTGTTTTTCCTTTGAGTTTTTGTAATTGGTTTTTCGTGGCATGGTGGGTAGAGTACAAAAATGTACGTTCACGCATTGACTGACCGTGCATCCTCAGCTCAGAATACAGAAAGTTCTTTTCATCCTTTAATACGAGGATATTGGGATATACCAATGTACTTGTCCAACAATAAGGAACACAATCCGAATTTTCATTAAAATGAACCCGTTAACAAATTTATACGTATACGTCCTGTGAAGATTAAACAACGTTGCTCCAACAAATAATGTTATTATTTTTTAATCTGATAGGTGGCGCTAGCGTCCAATAATTGACAGATTCATAAAGAATTTTATATGTGTCAAAAATGGTTTTCATGTCAATTGTATGAATTATCAATTGCGATTTTAATTGCAAACATGGAAATTGGAGATGCCTCAGAGCTGATACCTGCGGTAACATTCTTGCAAATCTACATTCTACTCATTCTTTCGATATCTGATTCCCTCCCCCATTAGACCTTTTTTTAACAAATAGGCCGCGACTGTTTTATCAAGCTATAGTGCTAAATAAATTAAGTTCTGATCACGTGCCGGTGCATGCATTAGTACGTTTTTACTGCCTTCTAATAAAAGAACCGAAGTTTTTGACTTCAAATATGCCAATTGGATTATGTTTAAAAGCCAATTGAGTTCAAAACTAAGAAATGTTCCTTATCTTCATTCCGATATATCCACTTCAGAAATTGATCAAAATGTTTAATTGTTTACTGAAAGCCTTATAGAAAGTGTTGAACAATCTGTTCCTTTGAAACAAATACCTAAGGTTAAATATCAAGACGGTTCTTCCTCCTTACTAAGTTAAACTCATTAAAATCAGAAACAGTTTCAGAAGAAGATGGATACGGACGAGAAATAATTATTACTTAACCAAAAATGAAAATTCTTACAAATTTGATTAAAGAAGGTGTTGCAAGCTTTAGAAACAAGGAATGGAAGCAAAAACTAAGAGGGCTAGAAAAAGGTGTCAAACCTTTCTGGAATGTTGTTTAAGTTATTAAGAAGCCTAACTTAAATATACCTGCACTAAAACTAAATAATATGCTTGTAGCCTTGTCTGGTTTAGAAAAGGCAAACGCTTTAGACAAAATATTTACCGATAGCAATAAACTAACCAACAACTTCACAACAAATATCAATGTGGAATCATTAGTTCTGCAATCACTGAATTTAGTCAACTCAAGCATCTCAAATGATCAGGAAGATTATGTAACAATTGACGAAGTTATTGACGCAATCCTTGGATTGAAAACTCGAAAGTCAGCTGGCTTTGATAACATACAAAATCTTTTTTTCAAAAACCCTCCAAGGTTAGGGATAAAATTTATTTTAAATTTGTTTAATTCTTGTATAAAGTCAAGTTACTTTCCAATAGAATGGAAAAGGGCTAAAATTATTCCAATTTTTAAAAAGCGGTAGCCATCCTGTAAGTTATTGTCCTATAAGTTTACTAAGTTTTTTTTTTGAAAAAATAATTAAAAACAAGGTAATGGCACACAGTGTAGTACCCGTGGCATGATGGTAAGTGCGTTGGACTGTCATGCCAGAGGTCTTGGTTTCGATCCATGCCTATGCCATCTAAAATTTTTTTGACGGGTACTGCCTCTTGCGAGGAATTGACAAATTCTCCAAGAGTAATTCTTGTCATTAAAAATACTTTCTCAAATAAGCCGTTCTGAATCGGCTTGAAACTGTAGGTCCCCTCCATCCCTGACAACAGTACTCGCACACAGGAATGGTTTAGAGTTGTAAGTTACTAGGCCCTAGTTCTCAACGGACTGTTGCGCTACCCAATTAGATTTCGAGCGTACCATAGTACAATCCACCAAATCGGTCGAATAACCAAAATCATTAAAACCAATTTTACCAATGGTAAAAGTACCGGTATGGTTTTACTTGTCCACTTGGACAGTAAACTAACTTTCGGATTTTATATCCAAGAAATCATAAGAAAAGTTAATATAACTATTACAATTTTATCAATCGTAAATCAAAGTTAAGTCATGAATATAAACGTATAATTTTTAAAGTGATTTTTTAAGCAATCATTCTATATGGATAACTTGCTTCTTGGAGTGCTTACTTACTTCCTTAAGGTGGCGCTACAGTCCGGGGCGGACCTGGGCCTCAACCAACATGCGTCTCCAGCCAGCTCGGTCCCCAGCTAGCTGTCTCCAGTTTCGCAAGCCAAGTTGGTTGATGTCTTCACCCACCTGCGTGCGCCACCTGAGTCGCGGTCTTCCTGTATTGCGCCGTCCCTCGGGATTAGATTCGAAGACCTTCCGGGCTGGAGCATTGATGTCCATTCGCTCTACATGACCTAGCCATCTAAGCCGTTGGAACTTTAATTCTGTTAACTAGGTCAGTGTCGCTGTACAGCCCGTATATCTTCTCCTCCTTTCCCCATCTATGCGTACGGGACCAAAAATCACCCGAAGAATTTTTCTCTCGAAGCATCCTAAGAAGCTCTCATCTTTCTTTGACAGGGTCCAGGCCTCAGCGCCATAAATGAGAACCGGGATGATGAGTGTCTTATAGATGGTGATTTTAGATGCCCGAGAGAGGACTTTACTACTCAATTGCCTTCTAAGTCCAAAGAAGCAGCGATTTGCAAGAGTTATTCTTCGTTTGATTTCAGCGCTGGTGTCGTTGTCTGTGTTAATAGCGGTGCCTAGGTAGACAAAGTCCTTAACTACCTCAAAGTTATAGCTGTCCATGGTGACGTTTTGTCCAAGACGTCGTTGTTCAGTGTCCTTTTTCGATGACAGCGTATACTTGGTCTTGCCCTCATTCACCACTAAACCCATCCTCTTCGCTTCCGTTGCAATGCTCAAAAACGCTCCACTGACATCACGCTTTGATCTTCCAATTATGTCAATATCATCTGCGTATCCAAGTAATTGGATGGACATTTGGAAGATTGTGTCTCTAGTGTTGACGGTTGAGTTTTGCACAATTCTTTCCAGAACGATATTGATGAAGTCGCATGACAGTGCATTGCCTTGTCTAAAACCTTTTTTGACATCAAATGCATCGGTGAGATCTTTTCCGACCTTGATGGAGCAGCGTGCATTCTCCATCGTCATTCTGCACAAACGGATAAATTTGACAGGGATGCCAAAACTAGACATGGCTCTGTAGAGCTCTTCCCTATAGATGCTGTCATACGCGGCTTTAAAATCGATAAAGAGATGGTGGGTATCGATTTAAAGTTCGTGGGTTTTTTCCAAAATCTGCCGTAGTGTGAATATTTGGTCGATAGTGGACTTTCCTGGTCTGAAGCCACACTGATAAGGACCTATCAGGTTGTTGACGAACGGCTTCAGACGTTCACATAATAT
Source organism: Eupeodes luniger (assembly GCA_951509635.1). Classification (NCBI taxonomy): domain Eukaryota; kingdom Metazoa; phylum Arthropoda; class Insecta; order Diptera; family Syrphidae; genus Eupeodes; species Eupeodes luniger. Next base: position 309,901,237 of record OX608073.1, read on the forward strand.
AGCAGAGAGGATCTTACTCTTCTTTCTTCTTGGGTAACTGTGCAAGAACCCATATCCGAAGCTTGCAAACATCGCAAAACAAGTTTTTAAAAATGATGTTAAGTCTTCGTTCGCATTTTTTAACCAATAAATTACACATGTTAGCTAATGTTGAATATATTTCTGACAAAATTAAAAAAATTAAAAGAACATGCTAAAACGGTTTACAGCTTATCCTACAGGACGCAGTTAGATTGTTTCAATTGATTCGATTACCTCTCATCCCTTTTCTGTAACTCCTGGCGTTCCGCAAGGGAGTCAATTAGGTCCAATGCTGTTTCTTATTTTTATAAATGACCTACCTGATGTCCTTGCAAACTCAATGCGTCTTATGTTTGCGGATGATTCAAAATTTTTTAGACGTGTACAAAATTTAACAGACTGTACGCTTCTCCAAGATGATGTGAACAATCTTATTAACTGGTGCAATATAAACCAATTAGCCCTAAACATATCTAAATGTCAATGTTTTTCGTTTACCCGTCGTTTGTTACCTATCGTTTACGATTACAATATACAAAATCAAATCCTGATAGAGTTTCTTTTAAAAAAGACCTTGGAGTAATTTTTGATTACAAACTAAACTTTGTACATCATACAGAATTCATGGTGAACAAAGCCAAATCAATGTTGGGTTTTATTTTTCGTAATTCGTTTGGTCTTAGGGACCCCTACACACTAAAAGCCCTTTATGTTGCGTATGTTAGACCGATCCTGGAATATTGCTGCGTAGTGTCCTCATTACAATTTTCATATTACAAGAATAGAAAATGTCCAAAAAAAAATGTACAAGATTTGTAGTACACAAACTATAGGCTGTAACATTGAAATGCCTTCGTATAACGTTAGATGTCAGCTTATTGGTATGCAGACATTAGAAAACCGCCGTAAGATGTTAGTCATACATTTTGTCAGTGACATTTTATCATATCATATTGATTGTCCTTATTTATTATCGCTAATTGATCTTTACGCTCCTTCTAGAGAACTAAGAATTCGAACCTTATTCCAATAAAACGTTCATAGAGTAAATTATGCGTTTAATGAACCCATAACTCGCAGTGTTAGGGAGATTAATAATGTGTCAAATAATATAGATTTTAATTTTCATTTGAGTAGAAACTCATTCAAAAATATGTTAAACTTGTATTTTTTAACAAATTAAATAATGTAATTAAATAATTGTAATGTTTTTTGTTTATAGCTTTAATTATAATGATTCAATTTATATTTTAAGAATTTTCGTTAGTCTATTTGAGATTGTATAGCTACTCTAATTGATATTAAATAAATAAATTAAATAAAAAAACAATTAAATTCATTTTTTTAATTTCAAATTTAGCTTCATAGTTACAATATTCAAATTTTACCCCTTCTCTTTACATCCATAAATATATATATCTCCTTAATATACATTAATTTATGCATTAATTTTTTTATTTTTAAATTCTTAAATGAAGGTTTTCAGTAGCTTTTCCATCAATCAAAACTTTATCTCTCAATTTTGTGCTAAAAACTTATTTAAACTTGGCAGTCGTAAGGTAGATTATATACCAATCTGTAAAAATTATGGAAAATATTTAAGATAAAGAAATAAAGCAATATTTTTAGCTACAATAAAAATCAAAATCAAAATCTTACTCTTAAAACGCTGTAAAAAAAAAACTTTTCTAGACCCACCCTGAGGCGTATACGTACTTTTTTTAAATGTTTGTTTTATTTGCAGCCTAATATCTTTCGGTTTTTCATATTACAAGTAACAAAGACTTATATCATATAAAATAGATGTTCATTCAGTGGTTTCTCAATTTTCACACAAATTTACGTTTGTGGGGTGGTACCTTGATCTTGCCTGATACTCATCCTTTTCACACTGACCACCTCCTTCACCATCCAACCCATAATTCGGATCACTACTGTTTTGAGAACTCCCATTAACTGCGAGTGCAGTGTTGATCCTTCAATAGTTTAATCAGAAAAAGGGTCCCCTTTGAATCGGTTATAAATTAAATCCTGTCAGCGTGTCGTAATTTATTTCCAGACATCAATTTTATTTCACTCGGGGACATTTTTTTATTAATTAAAATAAAGGAATTTCATTTTGTTGATATGAGAGAAGGCAAAGGCATGCATATAAGTTATGTACACCATGTAGAATTGTATGGAAACGTTAAGTTCAACCCAAAAAGGACCTTTTTGAAAGAGGCCACCCCAGTCCATGGTTCGCATTGTTATACTAATTACATTTCGATTCGGATTTTATTTATAGATATGTGGATTTTTTCGTTTCGTTTCGTTTTGTTTTTAATTTTAACTTTAATTCTTTTCTGTGCCTAGCAGTGATGCCTGCATTTAAGTTGGGAAATTAAAAATAATTCTGCAGTGTAGTAGTAGCGTGAGAGAGTCCATTTATTATTCTCCGTTTAACGTTTGGGGGCGCTGCTGTGTTGTGCTTCTGGTGGTATCTTTTCGAATTTATTTATATTAATAATAATAATAATAAAATCCCAACTGCTGGTAATTTTGCTCGTCATCCCCGATGGCAATGCAGTACGAACGAAGTACAGCACGCATGGGACAGCGGACAAACTGCCTGAGATTGTGGTCATGTGTGTCAGACTCATCAGTAAAAATGACAAGTTGACCTACCATTAATATTGCTTTTAATAATTGCCGCCGAACTGTAATCGTATTAATTAGAAACATGAAACTATCATACCCCTTCAGCGGCGGCGGTGGCGGTACGGCGATCTGATCGCGGTCCTTAAATTAATTGTATATAACTACATTTATATAGTAATTATTGTAGTATTAATTATATTATTTAGTTAATGATTGTTAAAAAATTTTAACTTTATTATTTATTTTCAGAACCATTTACTGAATACAGAATCAATGTTAAGGCTTATACTATTGCCCATGAGGGCGAATCAACTGAACCCATTCGTCAACGAACTGATGTCGCAGGACCAAGTGCACCAATTGTAGTTAATCTTACATGCCATTCACAGGACTCGATTACAATTCGTTGGAGGCGTCCATTGGAATTCTTTAATTCAATTGATTATTATATAATTAAATCGCGTATAGTCGGACAGGAAACACACCGTGATATTAGAATAAATGCCTCCGACAAGGAATTGGAAACAGCGGTAAGTTTTTTGTTTTAAGTAATTATATTTACTTAACAATTGAAAAAGGACGATTGATTCGTCATATCATAGGTAACAAGACTTGATCAAATATCAAAATATTGCGGTTTTTGTCAGAAAAACGTCTAAGGTCTTAATAAAGTGAACAACGCTAAATATTTGTAAAGTAGTTTTATTCATCATTATTAGTCGGTTCAAGACGTGTATCAAAAATGTCTTTTTAACTCCTTCATTGAAAATTTTCTTCGAATTTTATCTCAAGACCATGAGCTACTAGTTATGATATTTTAATTATTCAGCAAAATATAATACAAAAATCACCTTGATTGGAAAAAATTGCGAAAACATTTGAAAGTTTTCAACAGTGCCTTAAAATTCCAAAATACAAGAAAACCGTTGTTTTCGACTAAATGTTTGTGTGATAAATTATTTTAAAAAGACTAAATTCAACGTCCTTACTCCTTATTGAGTAGAATCTAGTTTATACCTACATTAAAAAAGAAAACTTCAAATTTAAGAAATATTAAAAATTTAACAGGATTATCAATGCTATTGATCATTATCAATGCAGGATCCGAAGTTCGAAAAAAATTGTATCGTGAAGTAAGCTGCACGACCTAAATAAGAACGATGTATGTAAGATTAGGTTAGGTTAGGTTAAAGTGGCTGTCCGGGATGGAGTAGGACACACTTAGGCCAGTTTATTGGACCATTGTGATAATTAATATATCTCGAGGCTTTCTTCTAAGCTCAATGAAAACAGTTTGAGTCCCTTACGAAACGTGAAAGCCACTTGGCGTGCTTTCCTACTAGACAGTGCTCGGTTATAACACCGATTATCGAGCTTATATGCGATCGTCTTAGCAAGCACATTGCGAGCTTTAAATCTGGTGTAGGGCAGGTGTTTTTCGTGGCCTAACACGTGGTGATGTTATTCCACTTGATGTTTGCCTTCTTCATAGCGTCTTGCATTAAGAAAAGCTCATATGTAGCGATTGGTATGCCAGCATTAACCAAACTTGGAAGAATAGGTTGTACTGTATCACTTCTGATGATTACATCTGTCTTACAATTTACTGGAATGTCTCTATGACCCGGCACTCAGCAAGGGTGAATTTTAAACAACTGTGCCATCTCTATTAGAGATGATCGAAAGTTAAGGACTGTTGTAGAGTTTGTAGAGTTTGTAGAGCTATTTGTTTGCTAAGTATATCAAGAGGTGTTATGAAGAGTATGATGTCCAGTGCCGCAGATTAGGTCATGCGAAGTGATCCGCTATTACATAGGCAAGCTGAACACGTTGGACTTCGTTTAGTTTGTCGCGGTTTATAATGGGTGATTTTTTTGAGGTTAGGATTTTCATGCATTAGTATTTGACAGATCACGCGGGATTTCAGACATGGTGTCAAAGAGAAAGATGCTCAGTATGCTTTGACATTTCATCATGAATAGACTTACTAACGAGCAACGCTTGCAAATCATTGAATTTTATTACCAAAATCAGTGTTCGGTTCGAAATGTTTTTATCGACAAATTTTGTTCAGCGATGAGGCTCATTTCTGGTTGAATGGCTACGTAAATAAGCAAAATTGCCGCATTTGGAGTGAAGAGCAACCAGAAGCCGTTCAAGAACTGCCCATGCATCCCGCAAAATGCACTGTTTGGTGTGGTTTGTACGCTGGTGGAATCATTGGACCGTAGCCGCGGTCAACATTTAAATGAAATTATCTTCAAAAAGTAAATGTCATGGACCAATCTAACGTTTCAAATAAAGAATCGATGAGATTTTGCAAATTTTATGCGTTTTTTTTTTTTTTAAAGTTCTCAAGCTCTTAAAAAATCACCCAATAGTTTTGTCTAAAGCAGTCCACCATACTAAACTAAATAAGGAGGTTAAACGTAAGGAATTTTGTAATATCTCGAAAATAGGGCTAAATCGGTTTTGTGTTGGGTGACATTCAGTTCACACCGGTCAGTCCAAAGTATTAGTTTATCTTAGGCGTTTTGTAAGCGTTCTTTTAGGGTGTTAATATGCTTTCTTGAAAGTGCTATAGTAAAGTTATCCGCATAGGCAATCACTCTGAAACCAGATCAAATAGGAAACGTTGCAAACTTAAAAACAAAAATCTAACAGTTATTAAATCTAAAATCGCTTAAACCATTTTTCTGCGAGAAAATATGTCTTGATTATAAGTAATTAATAAATTTCTTAAACATTGAATGACGAGTACTTCCTTACGTTATAAGCGGTTTTGGGATGAGCTAATTTAGGACAAGAACCGTGCGGATTGTTTTAGTGGCCGGTTTAAACTCAGCCAACACCTCGGGGACATCTCATACCAGAAACAAAAACTCATCTCAAGAAAAAAGCAACAATGGCATCTTCTTCTTCATATCTTCCGTTTTCCCGTTTGAGCTTTGGGTTTATTCAAATAATATTTAAATGTTCCGTCAACGTAGATGAAGGTGTAGCAGATTTGTTCTTGTAATTTGCATTATAGTTTATGAAAAGGTTAAGGTCGTGTAAATCGCCTTTCTAGATTATCCCAGTTTCCTTATGTATAATGATGTTAGCATCCATTATACAAGTTTTCAAGCACATGACTGTTCATATCTTACGATGTAGACTCCTTAAACATAGTAATATTTGTATAAAAAACAAATAAACTGTTTAAAAACTGTTTTAAAAAGAAATAAAAGTGGCTGGGATGCGACCCACACTGATAACTTCACATCCCGTCTGTCGATTTGTCTTGCTTAAAAGTTTGTCTATATGTATCAATTTTTACCAAATTTAAGTAAATTTTTACGAAGTTTTAGTATTGTTTTTTTTAGATTTTTATTTTTTGTAAAAAAAAACTGTCAATTCGATTTTTCTCAAAATTTTATCGAATGTTAAAAACAATATTTCTTATAAGTTAAAATTAGTTAGAAGCCATTATCTCAAATCTTTAAAAAGATATTTGAGTCGAAAATCAATTTTTACCAACTTTTATTAATTTTTTTTTAGGTTTTTATTTTTAGTAAAAAAACTGTCAATTCGATTTTTCTCAACATTTTTCAGAATGTTGAGAATAATATTTCTTATAAGAAAAAATAAGTTTGAAGCCATAATCTCAAGTTTTTGAAAAGAAGATACTTGATATTTGAGTCGAAATTCAATTTTTACCAACTTTGAGTAATGTTTTTTTAAGTTTTTATTTTTTATAAACAAAACTGTCAATAAGATTTTTCTCAAAATTTTATCAGATGTCAAAAACATTATTCTTCGTTGCACAAAATTGTTTTGGAGATGAAATCATATTTTAGTCGTAAAATTTTCGAGGTGACAAATTTTTTTTTCAGTTTTTTTGATTTATAAAAAAACCGTTCATTGGATTTTTTTCCAAAAATATAATTGTTTTTTATTACGTTACAATATATAATATAAAATTTAATTCAAGTCTCTAGCGTCATTGGTTCATGAGATATTTAGGTTTAACCAAAATTTTCACCTTTTTTAAAAAAAAAATCACCCTTTTTGCCTTATTATCTGTATAACAAAATTCATTTGAAGTCGATATCTCTTCTGGTTCTTGAGCTATGGACAACGAAAAAAATGTTGCGAACGTACAGACGTACGAACGTACGTACACACGCACGCACAGACATCTTTCTAAAAATCTTTTATGTCGGCTCTAGGGACCTTGAACCGTCGAGAAATGTCAAAATTTCCAATTCGTTAGTTTTCCGTTAGTTTCAAATAGCATTCGCCATCAGTTTTTAAATCTCCTTTTTTTGGTAGTGTTTCAGCAAAGTTTCGTTTGATGATGTCATTATGAGAAATACCTAATGATAGACAACGATGATGAGAATAAAGCACAATGGTATGCTTCTAATTAGTGTTCTAAATCAAAAAAGTATTTTGAATATCGAATTATAAGTCTTAATAAAAAGTAGCTTAAAACACTCCACACAAAAAATCATCAAAAATATTTGTCCGTTGCGTAATGAAGAACGGCCAAACAGGCAAACAAACAAACTGAATCTCCCATTTATAATAAGAGCTTGAGAACTTTTTTTTTTTAAAAAAACGCATAAAATTTGCAAAATCTCATCGATTCTTTATTTGAAACGTTAGATTGGTCCATGACATTTACTTTTTGAAGATAATTTCATTTAAATGTTGACCGCGGCTGCGTCTCAGGTGGTCCATTCGGAAAGTCCAATTTTGGGTAACTTTTTCGAGCATTTCGGCTGGAATAGCTCGAATTTCTTCGGAAATGTTGTCTTCCAAAGCTGGAATAGTTACTGGCTTATTTGTGTAGACTTTAGACTTGACGTAGCCCCACAAAAAATAGTCTAAAGGCGTCAAATCGCATGATCTTGGTGGCCAACTTACCGGTCCATTCCTTGAGATGAATTGTTCTCCGAAGTTTTCCCTCAAAATGGCCATAGAATCGCGAGCTGTGTGGCATGTAGCGCCATCTTGTTGAAACCACATGTCAACCAAGTTCAGTTCTTCCATTTTTGGCAACAAAAAGTTTGTTAGCATTGAACGATAGCGATCGCCATTCACCGTAACGTTGCGTCCAACAGCATCTTTGAAAAAATACGGTCCAATGATTCCACCAGCGTACAAACCACACCAAACAGTGCATTTTTCGGGATGCATGGGCAGTTCTTGAACGGCTTCTGGTTGCTCTTCACTCCAAATGCGGCAATTTTGCTTATTTACGTAGCCATTCAACCAGAAATGAGCCTCATCGCTGAACAAAATTTGTCGCGCGAAACACATTTCGAACCGAACACTGATTTTGGTTATAAAATGCAATGATTTGCAAGCGTTGCTCGTTAGTAAGTCTATTCATGATGAAATGTCAAAGCATACTGAGCATCTTTCTCTTTGACACCATGTCTGAAATCCCGCGTGATCTGTCAAATACTAATGCATGAAAATCCTAACCTCAAAAAAATCACCCATTATAAGTAAAGGATTACCATACCAGGGCACTTATTTTGGTCAATTATTTTCCTTGAAAGGATCGCTATGAGACCCAAATGAATCAAAAACTTTATATGTGTGCAATATTCAAATTATCCATGAAACTATTTTAATAAGCATTCATAATTTGTCTGTTTATAAAAATCAATAAAAATAAACTATTACACAAAGCTGTATAATATAGGGCGAAACTTAGGATAAAATATGAATTAGTTTTTTCAATTAATTGCGACCATCTTAAAACAAAAACATCAGAGCTTAAATATATATATATATAATGTATGTATAATGTATATTTATATGTACTATCAACTAATAAATGACTTTCCTTAGGAACCCAAAACAAAATATTAAAACCTTCAAGAAATACAAACACGTGCTGATAAACAGCTCGAACTGGTACTCAAAAAACAACTTTGTTGTTCATTAAATTCCCCATTCTTGAAGCTCCCTAAAGGAAAGCAGCCTATAAGACAAGACCGACTTTCTTTATTTTGATTTTTTCATATTAAAGCTTATTTTAAAAAGCCTATTACGTTTTTAGCTTAATAGACTTCTGAAGAAAAAGACACAACATAGTATGAGTAATGAAAAATATTTTTTTCTTTCTTCACGTTTTTCTTTTTCAAAGGAAATTTTTCATTTGTATTCAAAAACAAAAGAACAACAAAACAACTCTCCTTAATATTTATTCATTCTTTGTGTGTGTGTGTGTGTGTGTGTGTTTTCATTTTATTTTATTCTCTAATTTTAAAAAATGGTATGAAAATTTAATGGAAGAAAATGGCCTGCGCTTCGATGAATATTTTCAATTCCAATCAAAATTTGAAGTACATAGACACACTCGAGTGAGGCGAGATTGTTGATATTTAATCGACTTTGTACAGAGAGCACGTCAACATTGAATGGGTTTTCTATGGCGCGTCTTTTTTGTTGTTGTTGTTGTTGTATTATAAAACGTATTTCTAAACCTATCGTCTTGTTTTTTAAGTTGAGCCCGGGTATTGGAGCAGAATTTTATGTCAAAGAACATTTAACTTTATTTTATTGGCAACAACGACAAGCAACGACGACGAATGGTGCGATGCTTCGTTGCCAACTTGGATTATTCAATAACGAACAAGGACACTACGGATCATTAGATTGAATACAGAATGGGATTAGTTTTTGTTATAGTTTTTGGTTTTTGAAAAATTGTTACCCACAATTTACAAATGTGTTACTTCGTAAAGAAAACAGGAATTTCGGATGATACATTTTTCATTAATCACACAAAACTATCAAAGTTTTTCGGAGGTGAAATGTCAAAAAAATAAGTTTTCAATATTTTACCTTTGAAAACTTTATTGAAAATTGGTTATAAGGTCTATATTAATAACACATTTCTCTACAAATTGCGATTTTTTTAAAAACTTCATTATATTTTTAGTTATCACAGAGAAAACAGCATTTTAGAAAAGGACCTAACCCAGGGCAACCGACTGTACATCAACTACAAAATTGTCATCTCTGATGCTGTAGGAAATATAAAATATCACAAACCATATATAGAAAGCATCATGTTTGTTTATGCATTTTCTGTAGGAGGTGTAGGGCTTCAATTGTCTATTTGGCGAAGTTTTAGTTGGCGGCGGCGTTTGTTGGTGATGTTCTTTTTTTCAAATAACTAAACCTAAAAACGTTGAACATCGCAATCTAACAATATAATAACAACGAAGGACATTCAATGATCCTCGAATTGCATGCCCTATGCAGTATGCACATCTCTATATATACCTACATACGAGTAAATTCAAAATTTTCTATTGTCCTGGTTGATGGCATTTATGTATGTTTTATTTCGAACACATCCAGGTGTAGACCTTAGATAGTTAGAAAGAGAGAGTTTGTTGGGCAAAATAAAAATAAAAGATTTATTGACATATTGCAGTTGTTTAATTTTATGTTTTTCGAATTGGTTCTATAGCCAAAAGAAAAAAGAAAACATCCAACATAGACAAAATTTTATACAACCATAACAGAAAAGGAACACGCACGCATGTCCTTTATTTTTTTTGTTGTCTAAAAAATACGACAGGAGCAATTTATTGTCATAAACTAGAAATAAAAACAAAACAACAACAAAAATTGTTTAAAAAATATAAATATGAAGAATTTATTGTTTACCTCGGAAAATTGTATTCTTGCAGATGGAAATGCAATTTTGATAAAATATATTTTGCGGTAACCTAATTGGCAGATAGCAATTCATTTCGACAAGGAAGGTTATGCATTTTGGCTGGAAGTCAGGAAATTGAAATTGGTTTTGTTTTTTGGGTTTTTGTGTTGTGTTTTGTCTATGTTCATTTGAGACTATTGTAATTTTTTGTTTTGTAATGATGAAAGGGAATACGATGTCATGAGAAAGGATATTTTTTTTTAAATTGATACAAAAATGTTATCATGCATAGTTGGCTGAGGGGTTTTAACATATAGTAACAATATAGTTTAAGATATCTTTACTTAATGGAATTGGATGTTATTCCAATTAAGTTTAGATGAGAAGTTTTTCTTTGCGAACAGTCCTGTAAGAAATTGCTTTATCTGCAGTTAAATAATAGGTTCGTCAGTGGTTTTGACACATCCTTTAATTAAAAGTGAACTCTTAAAACGCATTGGGCCATATTCATGGTTCATTGGTAAGTTCTGATTTTACCTCATCTTAATTGAACTCCACTTTATGTTGTTCATAAACAATATAAACCCATTTTTAAACGATGGCCTGGAGTCTTAAAATAAACAGGACAGAAGCTATGTTTAAGCTACTTTTAATTTTATAAAACGTCAAAAATAAACAGATTATTTGACAAAATTACGTTGAGACATTTTATTTTAAATAATAAAAACAAAAGTTTGAAATGTCACTGGACTTAAAAATCGATTTAGATTTAGATATTTTGCTGGATGTTACTTAACCCGACTCGACCCCTTTTTAAATGGACAACGATTTCTTTGAAAGGTATATCGATTCGATAAAGATACTGCCAAGTTTATAATTCAACTTCTAAATATTGAAGATCAAACTTTAAAGAGAGGTTTACCAATATCAATAAGTCTCCAAGTTTTAACAACGAAAAAATATGTTCGCTTTTAAAATGTGATTATGAACATACCCCATTGTCCTTAAATGTACTAAAAAAGACATGTCTATTTGTGAATACCTTATATGCCAGAGACACAGTGTGAGCATTAAGAAAATGGGGAGGGATTGTGTTACTCATATCAACAATAAATTATAATTTTTAAAATTGACAACAAAAGTGGAGAAAAATGCTATTTTCAAAGTAGAGTTGGCGAAAACACAGGTTTGTCGATTTTTTTAAATAAAAATTCCATAAATAACATTACTTTCGTTGAATCGATCCTTAAAATACATCAAAATGACCCGAAGAGAACAAGAATGATTTTTAAAAAGCCTCTTCGTTTTCAACGTGCCACTCTTTGGGATGGTTTTTAGGCTGGCGATAGCAGTGGAATTGTACCCTAGTTATTAAATAATGAGACTGGTGGAACTGTGACGGTCAATAAATTCTACTACAAGGCTAAGATAGTTGATTTTTTAAGTCCAAAATTGAAAGTTATTGATGTTGGCGAACGTTTATTTACAACAAAACGTCACAAATGGGCCTCAGATATTGTTATGCAACACCTTTAAACATTTTTCCTTGAACCGAGACACAGTGTGAGCATTAGGAATTGGAAAGAGGGTTTGAAAGGATTTGTCGATGCACATTCGTTTTGAATTTCTGTACATTGCAATGACTTTGAAAGACAGAGTGTGGTAAGGCTAAAGAACGAATCTCTGTATTTAACAGTACATCCGAAGTTGGTTTCCAGGCTATATTGATCAGCTTTCCTAGAAGCGTGAGTATTAGGCTTCGGCCACACAATGAGCGACGAGCGACTGAGCGACAGAATGACGAGTCGCTGAGCGACCAATCTGAGCAATGGGTGGCCATTAACTCAACGACACGTCGCTGAGCGATTAGTTGGAAAAATGCCATCATCAAGAGCGGTTCGCCATAGCTTACTAGTTAAAAGTCGAGTTCATATTTATAGACCTGTAATAAGATCGAGAATCCGTAGATTTGGTGTACACCCCATAAATCGTGAAAGGGAAAATTATGGTGAATTTCATCATTTATATCGAAATCTTCGCAGATTTCCAGATCGATTTTGGCAATATTGTCGTATATCAGTACCATCTTTTGATTTGCTGTTGAAAAAAGTTCGAAAAAAAATAACAAGACAAAAAAAAGCAATTAGTCCAGAACAACGGCTGTGAGAGAGTGCGATGGCGACAGTGACCTTGATTATATACACGTGCCTGCAGAAATGGCTAATGACTTAGCTCAAACAAATGCGACCACCCAAGAAGAACAGTCCCGTTATAACAGAAGCTCAAGCAATGCGTTGAATACAAGAAATGAGATTGCGCAATATTTTTGGGAATTCGGGCATTGAACAAAAAACACTATTTATAACTAAAGATTAAATAAATAAAAACTTACCAGAACAATTACAAATTTGTCCAACTTTTTCCCACTCTTTATCGGTGACATTTTTATTTTTTCTTTGGAACAGCTGAAATTAAATTTTCAGTGTTTATTGAACACATCTTTTTTCTACGTCGCTCAGCGATCGATTGAAAAATTAAAACAGATTTGATTGCAGAGCGACGTCGCTATGTCGCTTAAAAAATCGCTCAGTCGCTTAGGGTTTATGTGGCCACCTCCATACGATTTTATGTGTTCTAATTTTTTTGCGTCGCTCAGCAACTCGTCGCTCATTGCGTGGCCGGACCCTTACGGTTGAACTGTTTATTGTTTAAAGGGGGAATGTAGCTGGCTATTTCTCTAGAGCAATAACCGTTAAAATAACGTTAAAAAGGATAAGACAAGAAACTTTACGACCATGTTCAAGCGACGTAAATGAACCAGTGATGATATTATCGCCAATCAACTTAATGCTCTACGTTCAATACTGTCCAAGATGGTTAAGTAAGTTAGTTAAGCACCAGCCCAGAATTGGGAGTACTCAAGCCTTGGACGTGTATAAATCTTGTTGAAAACCGCTAGAACAGAGGAGAAAAAAAAAACTTCTTGAATCGCCTTGAGAAACCCAAACCTCTTGCGGCATATTTGACGACATCGCGTACGTGATCGTTCCACAAGAGGTGGTTGGGATACATACACCGAAAATATAGAGATGAATGATGAATTTTTATTGGATAATGGAAAGATACAAGACAGCATTGGGTTTTCGAAGCATTAAATTGCACGCGTTGCAGTTCGACATTTGAAGAACAAAGATGTGAGTCTGAAAATGAATAAAAGCTGAGAGTACTATCGTCAGCGAAACAATTAATTAAATTAGAACAAGAGACAAGAGATAATCAACGAAAATAAGAAAGAGTATAGGAGACAGAACAGAGCCCTGGGGCACACCAGCATTTGATATGTGGTTTTCAGACTTGAACCCATCCAATACTAATAATTGTATTGAAAGATCCGAAAGGTAATTTAATTACTGATCAAATAAACGAGGGATTCATGAAAACCGAAAGCACGCATTTTCGATAAGAGAGCTTAATGCCAAACTCTATCACACTTTTAAAATATTAAGTTCAATAATCTTACTTCCTTCAAAACGATGTAAAGATTCACTCCAATGTTCGGTTAGATAAACCATACAATCACCTATGTATCTATTTGCCGCGAAAGCCGTACTGTCGGTCATTAAGAAGCTTTTGATCTTCGTGATATTTATTTTTATAAACCTCTTATAAGTCTCGCCACAGTACGAGTGCGAAATAAGATTGGTTTCATTGAATCACTAGCAGCGTTGAATTGGCGATAAACTGCCAAGCAAGACGATTAGCTTTCTTTAAAGAACTAACAAATGTAGTGTCAACGAGCGTGAGAGCCGAGGAAGGGTTTTTTCGAATGATAAAACATTTCTACTGCCTTTGGGATAGCGAAGTATTTTTTTGTTTTGCCATAATTTTTGGACATGCAAAAATGTGGTTCATCGAATGTGGGCGTTGCACGAATTTCTATCTTGCTAAAACTTTTTCCGGCTTTCCTCAGTAGGGTTAGCGTTAAGACAACATAAACTTAATTCTTCTCTAATAAGCTCCTTACATCTCGGACCAAACCATGCGTTTTCGTTAGGTCTGATGCTTTAAACCCTGTTCGGGGTAAAAGTTTTCATTCCCAAGAGAATCAAATTTGCCATCACATCAGCGCTGGCGTCAACGTCACTATCGAGGAAGCATAGTGACCAATTAAAGATCCTGAAATAATTATTGCAACTTTCCCAATTGGCTTTCTCGTATTGCCAAACGATTCTCTTAGGAGCTCTTTCTTTAACTGGCAAGTTTTGACACGAGAAATTTGCATATACATATAACACAATGGTCAGGTGTGCCTAGAGCTGATAGAACACTAATATTGTTCTTATAAGAGTCACAGGTAAAAAACAACTCAAGAGTGTTTTCTGCTCGACCTTTCACTTCCGACATTCGAGTGGGCTCGTTGACGAACTGTGTTAGGTGGTTCAATTTTGCGAAGATCTGAACACAAACTCGTTAGGATGCTGTCTGACCCGAAGTTTTAGTTAAATTAATAATATATCTGTATATCCAAAATTAAGTTCTTGCATTTGAAAACTGATAATTTATACCATTCCATTCTTTCATTTCAAATTCATATAATCAGCCCTATCGAGGTAACCGTCGGAGCGGAACTTTCTCCGCAACGCATCCTTTTTCGGAGATTGAATTCCGGTTTGAGGTAGCTGTCATCGGAAGAAATTTTACAAACATGAGAGAACGCAATGCGATGAATATAAATTTCAGGCAGAGATGTGCAAATTAACCGATATATCGAAAATGCGATATATTTTCGATAATATTTTATAAAATAAGAACAATAAGCGTTTTAAACCATGAAAAATTGGTGGCAGAACGTAATTTATTGCTTATAAAAAGTAATTTTTTCAATTATAATGCGCTAGCATTTTTAAGACATGTAATTTGATGCAACGATTTTTAAATAAAAACTATCGAATAAAGTCCCCTCCCTATTTCAAACATATGTTTTTGTTTCCATTTGAAGTGTCAAAGAAAAAGAATAAATTGAAAAAAAAACTGTTGAAACATAAGTTTTATTTATTTATTTGACTTTATACAAGCAACAATAATAAGAAATGGATAGTGTTGGTTTATTTTTGGACGCTGAATCCAATGAGCTAAGGGCGCAAAATAAAGAAAATAGGAGAACATTGCGAAATGAAAGCAATATACGTGAACTAGGTATCTTCGAATCTAATTCTTATCTTCTAATAATTCTACGATTCTCTTCCAGATTCAAAAAAAAAATTCGCCTGGATAAAAATACGTTTGCTTTTGTTTTGGAGCAGATTCAAGACAAATACAAAACAAATCATCGGTCTGATTGTGTCACTCCAGAACATAAATTAGCAGCTTGCCTCAGATTTTTTTCCGAGGGAAACTACCAACATGGTGTTAGAAAAGATTTTCAATGTCCAGTTGGCCAGTCGACTTTTTCCAGTATTTTATTTGCCTAAAAACAAATAGTCCATTATTAATAACACAAGATAATGAAAATAAAGTTAGTTTTTGTATTACATACATTTTAATTAACTATTTTTTAAAAAAAGAAAGCACTTTCCGCAACAAGAACTTGTCGGAGGACTTCGGAAAATTTGTGTTTGTGTCTGTCAAGAATAAAACCAAATAAAGTACTTCATCGCAAAGCATCGCATGCAAATTACATGCGTTGCATTTTGTCGGAGAGAATGTCCGATCAGCTGATCGGACAACTACCTTGAAGCAAAATGTCTCGGATTCGGAGGAAATCGGAGAGAATTCCGCTCCGACGGTTACCTCGATAGGGCCGAATGATTTAAAACATTTATTTTCAACTTTTCTTTTTTTAGGTTTATAGTTACTAACTTACTTTGCTGCCTAAACTTATATTTTATTACAGTGTCCAGAACTTGTTGACCTCTCAACTATATATTTCATTCGATATAATTTATTCTATAAAGTCCGTCGTTTTGTTCATAATTTCGACATTCTTTACAACTAAAAATGACATAAATCGTCCTTTTTTTAAACTACACCACTTAGAAATTCTTCTTTTGCTGATACTATTAAAATATTCGAAAACATTCCTTTCCACAAAAAAATGAAGTAGCAAAGCTTAGGAAATATAATGAGTAGTAAGTCAGAGACAGCAAACTTCGCTTTTGTATATGATTTACCAACCCAACCCCCATAACCGACTAGGATTAGAAAAAAAATATGGACATAATTTTACTATATGTATATAACAAAAACATCCAGCAACAAATGGCTTTAATTTATATTTATTTTTTCTGATATAAAGGGTGTTTCACTATAAAGTCCGAAATGACTTCCATACATATACATACATGTTTGTTCCAAATGTCTATCCAAATATTACCATAAGTAACAAACCTGAGTTCGTCTTTATGTTGGGTAAACTAAAAATTTAACCTGATTTGTGTGAAAATAATGACAGTTCGAAAATTTCTTACAAAGGTTTAAAATAATCATCTAAATTTTTCAACTCCAATGCAAGTAATTGAAAATGACACAAAAAAGTTCAAAACCAAGTTTTTCAAATGCCAGAAGTGGATCAATTGGAAAAATACATACCTACATCTGACAGCTGTCAAATTTTTCTTTAAGCGTGGTCAATACTTTTCTTGACATATTTTTGCTTGAATTTTGGGACATCCTTTAGAAAACTGACAAAAACATACCCCCAGTTCCATTGGCTGTGCTCTGCTCTGTTGATTCTTATTTAAGACTGTTTGTTTGGAATTTCTCTATGAGCTTGTTTTCTAGTATAGTCATTTCCCCTTGGGTTTGGCTCATTTTCTAGTCGTCTTTTTTTTTATTCTATTCTTGTTAAGAATAACCTACGACCTCCGAGCGGGAATTATTCACAGTTTTCTTCTTCATTATATCCGGTAGGTTGTATGTTTTTGTGTTTGTTGCTGTTGTTTTTATTCGACGAGAGGATGAAAACGGCTGTTGCTGCTATTTTCCAATGAAAGCGAGATGCCTCTGGCTGACTTTTAAGCCCTAAGTGGCTTATAGAGGTTAACAAAACGAACTAAAATCACAAAAATGTGAATGGCATGTACTGCACATATTCTATAGATGGTTTAAACTTTATTTTGTTATGTTTTTTTTTTTCTCCTCAACAAAATTAATAGTCTTGTGGAGTCGAGGTTTGTTCGTAAGGAAAATAAGACGAAGAACACACCAACAAAAATTCCTTAAGTTTATGAAGCATTTATTTTAAAATTTATTACATCTAGATGTCGACGTCGTCGTCGTCGTCGTCCTGTTACTCCTATACCAACAAAATACTTTGAATCTAATTATGTGAATCTCATGTTTCTTTTTTCTTTCAGATGATTTTACAAAATTTGACAACGAATTCATTGTACGAGGTCAAAGTAGCAGCTGCAACTTACAGTGTTATTAATCCAAAGAAGATAGTTCCTGGACGATATTCCGAGCCAAAGAAGGTAAATTAAAATTAAAAAAAAAAAAATTCCAAATCTAAAGAAAATTTTAAAGTTTTGTTTGTAATGAAAAAGTCATCAAGTATATTTTTGAAGGAAGTTAAATTTTTGTTTCTTGACTCCAAAGGAAATTGAGTTGTTTCCTTTTTTCTGGGAGTTGGTTTATGTTGCAAATTGTTTTTCTAGAGTGCACGTATTGTTAAGCGGTTTTTAAAGTAGCTCCTTATAGTTTATCTTAAGAGTTGAGTATATAGCTTGAAAAATGAAAGTGTACTTGGATACGGTTTGGAAAAGTATCCTTAATAGACCACTGACTTTTGGTCGGATGAATAGATTTAAATGATAATCATTTTTTGGTTCCCATTTTGGGGGGAGTTAAATAAATAAGAGGAAATAAATTTACAAGCAGCAGCAACCATAAGGAACATTAAACATTTCAAGAATTTACTGAGATATTAAACAATTTAGGATTTACTTACTTAAGGTGGCGCTACAGTCCGGGGCGGACCTGGACCTCAACCAGCCAGCTCGGTCCCTAGCTAGCTGTCTCCACTTTTGCACGCCAAGTTGGTTGAGGGGTTCACCTACCTGCGTGAGCGACCTTTGTCACGTTCTTCCTTCGAAGATCTTCCGGGCTGGAGGGTTGATGTTCATTCGCTCTACATGATCCAGCCATCTAAGTCGTTGGACTTTAATTCTGTTAACCAGGGCACTGTCGCTGTACCTCCCGTACAGTTCGTCGTTATATCTTCTCCTCCATTCTCCATCTATGCAGACGGGACCAAAAATCACCCGAAGAATTTTTCTCTCGAAGCATCCTAAGACGCTATCATCTTTCTTTGAAAGGGTCCAGGTCCAGGCCTCAGCGCCATAAATGAGAACCGGGATGATGAGTGTCTTATAGATGGTGATTTTAGATGCTCGAGAGAGGACTTTACTACTCAATTGCCTTCTTAGTCCAAAGAAGCAGCGGTTTGGAAGAGTAATTCTTCGTTTGATTTCAGCGCTGGTGTCGTTGTCTGTGTTTATAGCGGTGCCTAAAAAGTCCTCAACTACTTCAAAGTTATAGCTGTCCATGGTGACGTTTTGTCAAAGATGTCGTTGTTCAATGTCCTTTTTTGATGACAGCATATACTTGGTCTTGCCCTCATTAGCCACTAAATCCATCTTCTCCGCTTCCTTCGCAATGCTCAAATCTTCGATCTTCCAATTATGTCAATATCATCTGCGCACCCGAGTAATTGGATGGACCTTTGAAAGATTGTGCCTCTAGTGTTGACGGTTGAGTTTTGCACAATTCTTTTCAGAACGATGTTGAAGAAGTCGCATGACAGTGCATCGCCTTGTCTAAAACCTTTTTTGACATCAAATGCATCGGTGAGATCTTTTCCGACCTTGATGGAGCAGCGTGCATTCTCCATCGTCATTCTGCACAAACGGATAAGTTTGACAGGGATGCCAAAACTAGACATTGCTCTGTATAGCTCTTCCCTATAGATGCTGTCATACGCGGCTTTTAAATCGATAAAGAGATGGTGGGTATAGATTTGAAGCTCCTGGGTTTTTTCCAAGATCTGCCGTAATGTGAATATTTGGTCAATGGTGGACTTTACTGGTCTGAAGCCGCACTGATAATCAGGTTGTTGATGAACGCCTTAAGACGTTCACATAATACGGCAGAGAGGATCTTATATGCAATGTTAAGGAGACTGATGCCTCTGTAGTTGGCACAATTTAGAGGGTCTTTTTTATTGGACAAACTATGCTGAGATTCCACTTATCGGGCATGCTTTCTTTTGACCATATTTTGCAGATGAATTGGTGCATGCTCCTTACCAAATCATAGCATGCTGTTTTGAATAATTTGGCAGCGATGCCGTCAGCTCCAGCAGCTTTGTTTGACTTCAGTTTAGATATAGCTGTCTTCACTTCGTCGAGGTCGGGTAGGCGGAATTGTTAATCTGCGACGTTATATAATTTGGAGAAGTAGTCTTTCCATATTCTCAACATATAGACTGCGGTTCTACTACGATGTTCCCCCGATCGTCCTTACAGGCTTCGGTTCGTGGCTGGTACCATTAGGAGGTTTTTTTTTTACCTTTTGGTAAAATTTACGAACCTCATTCCTGTTGGGGCATCCCTCTATCTCCTCGATCGCGCGCTTCTCATGCTCTCTTTTTTTTCATCTAAGAAGCTGATGTTCCTCTCTCCTCTTCTGTTCGTAGAGCTCGAGAGCAGCTTTGGTCCTTCTGTGCACTGCTGTTTTGTATGCCTGTTTCTTAGCTGCGTGAGCTTGCCGGCATTCGTCGTTTCACTGTGTTGGGCGTGTGAAAATTAGCACTTCAGAGGCAGCATCTCTGATGGCTGCAAGGCAATGTTGCCACTGATTTTCAAGATTTCCATGTCCCCTTGTGGATATTAAGATGTGTGAACTGCGTACTAGCTACCAGAACGTCTCGCCCGCAGCGAAATCGATCAGCCTGAATCCGTTGTCGCATTTGGTGTCGTGCAGGCTGTATCTCCCGATTGTGCCACCAACGATGTCTTCTCTTTCAAGTTTGGCGTTAAAATCTCCTAAGACAATTTTAATGTCACAGCCAGGGCACTGCTCATATGTCTTGTCCAAGAGCTCGAAGAATATGTCTTTGGTGTGTCTTCATCTTTCTCCTCTGTTGGGGCATGCGCACATATAAAGCTCGCTCACACTGTTGAAACTCAAGACTGTTTGCCTGAGTCTAGTTCCAACAACAAATCCACTCCCAAATAGACGCTGCCTTTGCTCTCGGTAGCAATCGCCGCAGTATACATCGCAGTCTTTTAGTTTGCGTTTGTCCGGTCCATCCCATCGCACTTCTTGGATGGCGGTAATATCTGCCTTGCAGCAGTTTAGAGCTTCCGCTAATTTGTCGGCTACACGCCTTGTAATCAATCCCCATTAAGTGACATTTATAAAATATTTAAAAATAGACTTATTTTTAATGTTCGAAAAGTCTTAAACTCGTGATTTCTGCGTTCTGTGTGTTTTTGATTTTTTTTTTTTAATTTTTTCATTTAACAAAATACCGACCCAACATACTTGAAAAATTCGATAATGGCAGACACCATCAAAAAACAACAACATCACCCTAAAAATATCATTCATTCTGAAAATAAAATCTTCACACCTTGTTGTAAAATAAAAAAAAACCTACTTTAATGACATCATAACGATGGAAAATATTTATTTATGAGGCGTAAAAAACACGATTCCATTCAGTGTTGTTTTTTAACATCGTAATATTTTGTTCTTGTTTTTTTTTTTTTTTTTTTTGTGTTAAGGTATGAACACACAATTTTATGGTTACCGTTAATGAAATCAACCGTGAACTATGAGAATTTATTTTATGTGCGAACATTGCATTTACATTACAATGTATACAAGACTCGTACTACGTTATGTAGAGATATACTCGTAGATACTTTCCGTTTCATTGAGATATTTTTCTGAGTACTGTTTGATGGGTATAGGTATTCAGAAAACTCGTAAAAATAAAAATTAAATTACAAAAATATATTTAAAGCATTTAAGGCAGTCAGACTAGTGAGTTAAAAATCAATTATAGGGTGATCCTAAATGGTTTTTGGTAATAATTTCCATGCATGATTTCGAAGAAACGGGTGGTGAATGGTGAAGAGGTGATATGGTATACATATATTTTGAAAATAGATCAGTTGAAAGAAGTATTCCAGGAAAACTAATTTTATAAAGCTGTAATGCTTGTTCTTCAAACTGTATAACGCTGGTATGTCAGCAAAATTTTAGGAGAGTACTTGAAAATATGTATCATGGCAATCGATCAGCGGTTTGGAATGGTTCCGATATCTCAACTATGACATTTGTATTATTTTACTATTTTTGTATCAATGTCAATCGGGCAGACGGCAAAGCCATGCTTAAATAGTTTTTGTATAAACTATTATGTAATTTTTAAACTTAAATGGAATAATAAAACGAATCTATCTATCTATCTCTATTTTATAAAGTTGTTACGAATTGTGAATGGCATTGGCAAATGTAAGTTTTGAATTGCAAATCAAGTGTGAATTTTTGGAAAATTTTGAAAAATAGGTGTTTGTAATTTTAAGATTGTTAAATAATAATGGGGGGAAATATTTACAGCCTCTACTGTATTTTATTATTGCTTAAACTGTCATCTCTTTCCATTGTGTATCTCTTTCATTAAAATGATAACGGCCATTGAAATCAAAAAAGAGCTGAATATTAAAGCTTGCGTGGAAACCGTTCGCCAACGATTGAGGGAACACAATTTATCAGCTTATATAGCCCAAAAAAAGTACCGCTTCTGGTTTTTCCAAAACATACTACAAACCGTTTAGCATTTGCAAGGCAGCATTTGAACTGGAAAACAGAGAAAAGGTGCAACGTTTTATGGACAGATGAAAGTAAAATTTTATTATTTGGCGGTAAAGGATCTCTTTTCTATGTTTGAAGAACACCTCCGAAAGCGGAATGTAAGCCAAAATACACTATTAAAGTAGTTAAGAATAGAGGTTCGAGCATAATGGTGTGGGGTTGTTTTTCCTACTATTGGAGCTCGTTCAATATATTTGATTAAACCCATTATTGCTCAACACATATTAATATTATCGAACAAGTTATGCTCCCTTATGCAGACGAAGAGATGCAGTTTTTGTGGGTCTTTCAACAAGACAATAATTCCAAACAAACCACCAATAAAGCTAAAAACCAGTTGAAAACCAGGCAACGCTATTTTCGTCTCCATTTCCAAGATATTCAAATTCATGGCTTCACATGCAGATGCAGACTTAGATTTTAGGAAGCGATGCGAGCATTTTGCTCTGGATCCAAATGAACAGTGTCAAATTCAACAGCCGCCCGTTTCAAGTTGTTCTTGGGTTTGTGCCTTTGAGTTAGGAGTAGAATCTGGTGTCTCAGTAACAGAAACCTTTACGTATTTAAGTAAGACCCCTTCATCTTTTTTTAATAATTTCTAATTTGACTCTGATATAGCCAGGGTCACCGTAATATGTCCCGTGCACTAGTCGATTGTCGTAGCTGAATTGACTCTCTGACTATTTAAAGCCATCATGCCTAGATTTTAACACAGCAGCACTAACAGAAATTCCCACAAGGGAGGACTGGATGGAAATCAGGATCATAAAATTAAATCATGGATGGTTCTTCAAAAAATGGGGTAGAGTCAGTTATCTTTTCATATAATCCCCGCCTAGAAAGATAAATAAAGCTTTTGTAGTGTCTTTTTATAAGCAGAAGTACTTGTGGTTTTAGAAGCCGCTAAGAATATTTCTTCCAACAATATGGAAGAGAAGAATATAGACAAATTTATCGACAGCCAGGCAGCAATCAGCATAATTACCCACCGTTGGGTAACAGGGCACTGTGACATTGACGATAATAAAAAGGCAGACAAATTGGTCAAAAACGGATTAATGCTCAGTTCGAGCCATAAATGATTTTAAGGCCACTATTTAGCCAAAGTTTCATAGCAGCTCTTGAAACTTGCAGGATTTCGAGAAATCTATAGCCGAAGATTTCCAAAGGTAAAACAAAATTCCTTTTGCAGACAGGTAGGTAGATTTATGCGACGACGCGACACGTCTCGTTCTTGCCACCTACAGACATTCTAAAATTTTCCCAGAAATTAGGATGGTTCAGGTAGGCACCCTCAACATAAATCCTCACCAACCTTTCTATACACTAACCAATCCTTCCCCTTTTAATAGGGAGAACAATGGATCCAAAGAGATCCAAGTGAAGTGTTTCTTGACCTTAACGGATGCATCACTCCATACGACCTAACCCAATCTGGCCAGTGCGAGAATGTCAACTTTCGGGCAGGCCTTCCTTGACGATCATGGTGAACTTTCCGAGATGAAAATCGACGACCTGATGTCCTTTCTGAACGCGACGAAATGGTCATAGCGTCGCTGAATTGTCTATATAAATGCGTTATGAAATATTATTTTTAATATAAAGGTCTAACGAGTTTATGGTTACCTATGCCATTTCTACCTAACCCTCTAAAAAAAATATAGACGTTACGAAAATTTAACCATTGACCTGTAACGAAGCGTCTCACTCCTACTACCGACCGACACCAATCAACCTC
The DNA here is from genome assembly GCA_951509635.1 of Eupeodes luniger. NCBI lineage: Eukaryota > Metazoa > Arthropoda > Insecta > Diptera > Syrphidae > Eupeodes > Eupeodes luniger. Next base: position 309,925,191 of record OX608073.1, read on the forward strand.
CACCTACCGACCGACACCAATCAACCGCCATCTGCATACCCACCAAATGAAATAAGTGACCCCAACACGCAGCCGAAATACAAAAAACAAAATACATGCGATATTGTTGTTCGTCATTATAGAGTTCACATTTGGTTCCTGCAGGAGAATTGGCTTATGGATCCAAGAAATCCGAAGAAATTTGAAGCTTGCTCGCCAAAGTTTATTAAAGGTTTTGGGCTTTATATTGAGAAGCGCAAGTTTCCCCCGATATTCCCCCTTCTCTATTAAGAGTCGAAGGGCCTTTGCTCCATAGCGTGCTGTGTAGTAACAACAAACTATTGTGTTCACCCTTCCGGTGTCGACGGGCACTTGCCGAATTATTGTGTTATTCCCCTACACCCTTCCGGTGTCGATGGGCACTTGCCGAATTATTGTGTTATTCCCCTTCACCCTTTCCGTGTCGATGGGCACTTGCTGAATTATTGTGTTATTCCCCTTCACCCTTCCGGTGTCGATGGGCACTTGCTGAATTGTTGTGTTATTCCCCTTCACCCTTCCGGTGTCGATGGGTTCTTGACCGTAGGATTAAGTTCGTATATAATAGGTATTATTATCTATAGGTATCCTATTGTTTAGTCTTCAGCCGCTTTATTGGATTAGAAAAAATAAAATCTGAAAAAGGAAAATCTTATTCTTTTTATTTGGAAAAGAGTAGTTTGGTCAAATCTCTATACTCGAGTTTCGTGCTTTCTCGCGACGACCCTGGAGTCCGGCGAGCTTACCTCAGCCTAAGGAAAAGAAGCATCACAGACCTCGGTGTTGTTATCGATTCCTGATTATATTCTAGGAATAATGGTTTAAAAATGTATATACATAAATATATTTTACTTTTCACACAAAAACACAATGTTTATACATTTTGTTTCTTTTAATACAAAACTGCAGAACTCTATTGTTTAAAAAACGTTTATTTATAGGGTATGTGCACCCATTGTTGGTTGCACTCTTTTGTTGAAGTTTATTTTTTCAAATACAAAACATAACAACAGAAAAAAATAAATACAAATTTTTAATAGAAAGGATGTTAGTATAATTATTCATGTCATCCGGGCTTGGGGAAGAAAGGATCCAACTTTTTTTCGAAAACATAAAAAAATAAAGAATATCACACAAACAGAAGATACAACTTTTAATAAAATACTTTAAAAAAAAAACAAGTGCATGTATGTGTCAGATGAACATAAACATGACTGCGCCAGGGGGAGACAATCCCCCCACGCCCAGCTATAAATAAAGGATGAAAGAATATCCAACATGAGAATAAAAAATCCACCCTCCCTTAAAAAAATCACGTATTCACGGAATATTTGTCAAAAGCAGTACCTGTCGTCCTGCTGCTGGCTGGTGAGAATGTAAATTCATTATGGAGATCGCTTTTGTTAATTTTTTCTGCATAAGGACCTTACCGCTTTATACACCCAACTCTGAGTCCTTCTGAGGTAGAAAAAGGTGTATTTAAAAATTTTAAAAAAATTAACAAAAGGCAAGACAAATAAAAAAAAATATAAAATAAAATAAAAGACAAAAGTTTAATATTAATGTGACCTCCAGGAAATAATTCCAGGAAAATGAATGTTAAGTGTGGCGTGATTAATGCCTGGCCGATGATAATGCGTTCTTCTGGTTTTCTTTTGGATGACACAGAAAATAAAAAAAAAATACTAAAAATACAACGAAAAATGAAAAAAAGAAGAAAATATAAAATGATGCCAAAAGCAAGTGCATTAAGCATAATTAAGATGAGTTCAAAAGTCCTTTGGCAGTGAGTTAACCTTTGATTTATGCAATAAGTGACCTGGAAATCGCAGTAGGTATGCAGTTTACTTCTACGTTTTTCTATGGGAAAACTTAAGAACAAACTTTATGCTATGCTTTGATTTTTCTTCTTTTAATTTAAATTTCAAGACGAGAAGGCTTGATTTTTCTTTTTTTTATTTGTTGTTGTTGATGATATCAATGCAATAAGAGAGGGTTCTGTATATAGGGGATGGGTAGGTAGGTGGTAAAAGCAATTAGAAGAATTTTCCGAGGAAGATAAAAACACGAGATAGTAAAATTGTGGTTGTCAAGGCATAAATAAAAGAAGAATTTTATAAAAATAATTTTATTTGGAGTAGTAAGGGAAAAGATTGATAAAGTACAAAAGTCAAACGACATACTTTGATAGAAAGATTGACAAACAAATAAAAAACAACTTGAAGAATTTTGTTTTTAAAATAATTTTTCTTTTATTGTGTTTCCATGGTTGACTAAAAATTAGAGATGTTGTTTTGTCTACCAAATACTTTTTATATTTTATACCAACATTTGAAGTGACTTAGAAGAGAAGGTTTTTGTTTGTTTTTGAGGAAAAACTTTACGCATTTTTTAAGATGAAATTCGTTGAATTCGTTCAAAGGAAAACATTTGCATGACTGAAAAGATTTAAGAATATGCGTAGCGTAGTTGGCATAGTTATTTTATGTTGTATGCCTTAAAAAACAAGGGATTTAAATTTTATCTCTACTGTAAAACCGAATTATTAGGAATTGTTTCTAAGATTAGAATTAATTGAGAATGGAGTTCATCGGAAATAGTATATAAATACTCACTTTGGTATGATTACTACAAAACGCCAAAGCTACAAGGCTAGTATGATTTTTTCCATTTGAGTTGTTTTAATTCTAATTTATAAGCCAATTTAAATCTAATGGAACAAATATTGAAACAAAAATGTACATCGTAGCAAATGATCTTAGTGAACAAGATAAGACTCCAACTCAAAATTTCGCAATCGTTCAAGGAAAATGGTGCACAATGCAATTAATTCGGTTAAAGCTGATCCTCAGTCAAAAGTAAAAATAAAATTCGAAAGCCTCCTCGTGCGTGTTGATAGGACCATCGTGAGAAAGAGTAATATCGACCAATTTAAATCACCCCGTATCAACATGACCGAAATCAATGAAGAATTCAACTTAAACATTTTGAGTAGGTTTGTAAGAAGGCGACTCAATGATGCTTTAAATATTGTGATGTATTAGCAGGGCAATACCGTTGCTATATAAGAAGAGCATCAAGGCTCTATTTGATTCCATATAAACCCTCACCTAAGGAAAGATGTACACTCTTGGAAAAAAGTTTTAGGTACCGATGAAAAGAAGATAAACCGCGCCGGACCTCATGAAAAACATTTTTACATCGCCCTAGTGATCAAGCCTACAATCTAAAGTATACTTTAAAGACGCTCAAAACGGAGGAGATAACCTGATGGTTTCAGAAGCGTTTTCTTTGTTTGGTGTGGGTCCGTTGAAATAAGCGGTACGATGGGAAAATTTTCATATTTGAATATATTGAGAAATAATATCGAACCACTTACATTTGAGTCAATGGCAGTTAACTGGATTTTCATGCATGATTATGACCCAAAACATGCAGGCAAAATCGTTAAGGCGTGGATTACCAATGAGTCCATCAACATTTTGACTTGGCCGGTACAAAGTCCAGCTCTTAACCCCATAGAAAATCTATGGAATAATGTAAAAGTTAAGATCCGGCAGCAGAAGTTAACAAAAATCATAGAAAATTTGAATTTGAATTCAAAAAACATGAAATTCTATTCCGTGGTTAACCTCGAAGATGTGATTCAACGTTAAAAAATGTTGGTCGATCAAAAAAATACTAGTTTGGTAAATAAAATAAATTTGAAAAGTATTTGGTTTTTCCCTAAAAATTAGTTTTTCAACAATTTTCGAATTTGTGCTATTTCTACGTCCAGGAGAAAATACGTCAACACAGAGTTTGATCTTCCAAATAACTATCAAGGAAATTATTTTAATTTTATGCTTTAATAAGTTTGAATTCGCCTTTTTGTTCACTGTATAAAAGAATATTTATTTATTTTAATTTTAAAAGAGTGTGCTACCTCAGACCTCAGAAGTTGAGGAAGCATTAGTTAGGGCGAAGGATCTAAAAGCTCCAGGATTAGACCGAATACCCATGGAATTTTATAAATATAGTTCAACAGAATTCAAGAACACACTAACTGAAACATTTAATAATATATTCGAAACTGGAATCGTACCGATTGGTTTCAAGCAGGCAATAATTTACCCGGTTTTTAAAAAAGGAGACTCCAAAGATCCAGCCAACTATAGGGGAATTTCACTGTTGAACTCATCAGCTAAAATTTTTACAAGTATTCTCCAAAACCGGCAAGAACTTTGGATCAACGAAAACAAGCTTCTGAAAGAGTTTCAAGCTGGATCTCGTCCTGGTTATGCCACGGCCGATCACATATTTTTGTTACGCAGCATAGCCGCAAGTTTTATTGCTAAAAAACATATGCTTTCTTCATAGACTTTAAAGCTGCTTTTGACACCATTGATCGCAAAAAAATGTTTTACAAGCTATATAACAATGGTTTGAGCCACAAATTTGGTAAAACCTTAGAAAGCTTGTACGATGAAACTAAATCAGCTGTATGGTGCGGAAGCGATTTGTCAGAGTGGTTTACAACAGAAGGTGGAGTCAGACAAGGATGCAACACAAGTCCATCAATTTTCGCCCTTTACATCGAAGACATCATTGATCACCTCTCAGGTGGAATCACTTTCGCAAGAATGCATATCAAGGCTCTTTTGTACGTTGACGACATTGTCATTTTGGCTAAATCACCCGAACCTATGCAAATGATGATTAATCGAGTTGCAGAATACTGTAATCTTTGGGACCTTGAGCTTAACCTAAGCAAATCAAAAATTATAATATTCAAAAGTGGTGGAGGTAGAATGTCCAGAGCAGAGAAATTGATATTTGCGAGAGAATCAATCGAAGTAGTTAAGCAATACAAGTACCTAGGAATGATTGTCACCTCAAATCTGAATATGGAAACTCATTAAACTGAAAAACTATCCCAAGCTAAGTGTGCAATTAATTCAACATGGAGAAATTGTTTCCAAAGTATTATCGCGCATAGTGCAAAATACCAAGTTTTTGAAGCAGTAGCGAAATCCATTTTGTTTTATGGTGCCCAGGCATGGGGCCACTTATACTTTGATACGGTTGAAAAACTGTTAAGATATTACCTTCGTAGAACATTTCATCTACCCGGATTTTCACCGAATTATATGTTGATGATTAAAACAGGAATGTCCGCTTTATTTATTCAAACCCTAAAACTCAATATGAACTATATACTTAAAGCAATTAATATGGATGCAGATAGACTACTATGGAAACTTATTAACTTTGCAGTCACCAATAACACCTAATGGTATAAGGATATTCTGGACCTAGCAGAGAGCTACAACTATCCTCTTCAACTGAACTGGGACTCAAGAACCCAATAAAAGGAAACCCTTTACATATTTATTGAGCACATAGATGACAAATTGCGAATAAAATGGAGAGAAGACGCAGATGCCTCCACTCGCAGAGAAATTTACAGGACCTTGGAACTTAACTTGGGCTCCCATAACTATTTCAAGGACTGTCATAGCACCCAAAAAATTTCATATATCTTTAGAGCAAGAGGAGAGGTGCTTCCGTTAAATTTCATACCCCATAGAAGTGATCTACCACTCTTTTGTTCAATATGCAACATGGTACAGCGTGAGGATTCCGTTGATTTCATAGGAGTATGCCCAGCATTTAAAGACATCAGAAGGAGCTGCTTTGGGAAACCAAGCTTGACATCCGAAGAAGTGAAAAATGCTTTAAACGGTCCCGACTGGGAAGCTATCGACAAATTTTGCAAGACTTCACTAAGTTACCGAAAAATGATAATTGATGAAGACTTTTGAACTCAGATGAATCGACTTAAAAAAAAAAAAAAAAAACTTAATCTATATTAACAAATTGAAACTTATGCTAACACTCTTAAATAGTATTAATATAAAATTTAAAAGAAAAAAGAAATAATTAGAATAAAACTCATGATGTAAATGTACTCAAAAATTGATAGTTCTTGGCAGACGGCTTTTAGCCATGTCCTTATGATAGATAGGATTAAAATGTTAAAATGTACAATTATTTTATGTAAATAAATCTATTTTTGAATTGAATTAAAATTGAATTGAGTGTGCTATTTCTCTGTCTATAGCTGTATATTAACAATAATGGCGCACATTTTTAAAACATTTAAAATCTACTATAAATGAGTTTTGGGATGAGGGTTGTTTCATGAGAATTTTTAACAATATAAAGTATTCATTAACGCTAAAGCACTCATTCAAAAGACTACGACACCAAACAATATACTATATTTGGACGAACTTGCAAAATTGCAAAACACAAATAGTCACTTTAAGAACCTTCACTAGTTAGAAGAGTTGCTTAAATTATTTAAAATTAAGAAGAATTTAAGCAAGAGTCGGTTATATTGCTTAAACGGAAACTGTTTTAATGTTTCGCCAATATCTTTAGGTAGCTATATCAGCTCTCAGTGAAGACATTTCAACTAGTCCTAATCTTTTTTAAAAATGTCATTCTTCGTTTGCTAGGATGTTATGTTTTATCTTTAATAATTCGCTGGATAATGGTGAATTTCTTGACGAATGGAAGACTTCCTTTAGAATTCAAATCTATAAAAGTGATAAAAAACTATTAATTAATTTCGAGTTATCGACTAGTTAGTTAAATATCTGTTATTCCAAAGTTATTTGAAAAAAAATTATTTTACATGTCAAATTGTACTAATTTAACCTTTTTTCTAACTTTAATTTAAATAATATTGGAAAGGGTGAGCTAGTGGATGTTGATGTTGTATAAAATTTTGATTCAAAAACTGAATGGAATAGGGTCTCATTCCAAAATGCTTGAGTGGTTAAGTGCATATTTAAAAGAAAGCACTCAATATGTTAAAATCGATTCAACAATTTCTAATTCCATAGTAGCTACATCTGGAGTTCCTCAAGGAACCCATCTTGTCCCACTCCTTTTTCTTGTATTTATTTATTTATAAAGAGTTTGTATAAAGAAATATCTTGGGGTTATTTTTGACTCTTATTTAAAGTTTAATCCTCATATTCATTTTATAGGAAGTAAGGCTAATTTAATGTAAGAGTTTGTAATTCGTAACTCAAAGAGTATAAAAGATCCATACACACTTAAATCATTGCAAGTTGCTTATGTTCTTGATTTTGGTGTCGTACTATAGAATCCCTTTTATATAACATATTCAGTAAGAATTGAGAAAGTCCAAAGAAAGTTCACTAGGTTTGTTGTAAACAAACTTGCTTCTTGAATTTGTATTCCAAATAAAAGGCATCTGGTTTCATTGGAAAGTTGCTACTGTTCTTCAATTTAAAATTTCTTTGATCTTGTTTCAATTAGTTTTGATGTGTTTGCAAAGTAAGGATTTTAAGTTGTACTGTAATCAAGTACTGATCTTTCCAGAGAGTTATAAAAAGATAGTAAAGTGCAGAAGTCAGTAAATTATCTGCTATTCCTTTTTATAAAACTCAACATCTGAATTGGTTTATTGATCAAGAATTATAATGAAGAAGACATAACTGATTAACATCTACTCGTAGAATTACTTCTAAGTCTCCTGTTTCGATTTACCCTCGTTAAGAGTTATGTTATTGATATTGAAACACATTCAAATTCAGATTATTTATCCTTCACCAATCTATTAATCATACAAGGTATTCTAGCAGAAGACTATAAACTCTATATACAGATAATCCTACGGTAGACCTTGAGATCATCGGTAAAGTGAAAAATGTCAGAATATTAAAAAAAAAAAATATTTATCTGAAAAAGTAATGGTTCTAAAGGGCTACCTTGTGGAACACCTGATGCAACATAAATATCACTGGATTAAAAGTTTTAAGTGTTAACAATGTTTACTCTTCCAGTCAAGTAAGACTCAAACCATTTTAAAGGAGATCAACTCATACCAAAATAAAGCAATTTGTGGAGCAAAGTATTGTGGTTGATTCTGTCAAATGCTTTTCCAAAATCGATACAAATTATATATTATCTTTGCATTCACAAAGATAGTTAGTTGCAATAGATTTACCTTCTACAAAACTGTGCTGAAATTTAGTTTACCGTCTCAAGTTTGATGTACATGTATGTTTGTAACAACATCGAACGTATTGAATAAACAAACAATTGTGTATACGCCGCGCCGTGGGTCACCTCATTTGCTTTTAGAGAAAACAAAGCTTGAAATACCTTTGGACGAAAGTTTAAAAATTAGGAAGTTTAGAAATTATTTACTCCTGAAAACAAGACGTAATCTAGCATTTAAACATTCTCGAGATTAGAATGGTAGGAAAACTTGTTGATAAAAGAACCAGGGCTCTACCGATGGTTTCGAATTGTGACAAGAGAGCTCTTTGAAATCTCTTAAGCATCTAAATTCTTAAAAATTTTTAATTGACATAATTAGTTATGAGATTCCTGAACCCGTATATTCTGTACGAAAATGGTGGGCTAATATTTGTGCTGGTTTCTCAACTTCGATCTCATAAAAAGGTAAAAAAAGCAACTATGAGCTTAGCGGATTAAAGTACAATCTTGTGAAGGACATAATTTATCTATGTACATATGTTTTTCGTTTGTATTGTATGCTCTATTATTGACATATCATATTCTTCATTTAAATTGCATATTTTATTTTATTTATTTCAGATCCTCTTGCAACCAAATTGTGAGAAAATTCAACCCTTACTGAGAACATCCCATAATGACTACAATTTGGCTGTACTCGTTGGAATTATATTCAGTTGTTTCGGAATTGTCCTTATTGTGATGGCTTTCTTTTTATGGAGGTAAGTGGAGTTCTTAAATGCATATAGTACCTACATATCTATTCATCTTATATACATTTGGGTGCGGGTTTTATGTTGTACGAGTATTTACCATATAATATCCTTTTCTTCTACTCCTCCATTTTTAAAAGAGAAAAACGATTGGCGAACGAACGAATTCTATGTATCGTGTTTCAAGCTTATTCTCTAATGAGGCAGGATTTTGTGCAATTGTGCAAGTTCTAGTTGTTTTTTTGTTTATATTTTCTAGAATTGCATTGTTAAACAAAAGGCGATGAGGACGAAACGACAACTACTACAACGACAGCTACGACTACGACTACGACTAAGATATAAAGATATTCTTATATTATGTGTTTTTCTGTGTTCCAAGTTGATAGAAGTAGGTTTCCTTGAGAGTTTTCTGTATCTTATTCTTCTTGTTCTCCTTATAACAATTCAAGGATTCTTTTCAAGAATAAAATCAAATAGATAAATTGCTGCAATGTCCTTCGCTATGGATTTTTTTTGTGTAGTCCTTTTTGTTTTGTATTGCGAGTGAATAAATGAGAGAATAATACATTTGGTTTTAATTAGTTTTGGAAGTCAAAGCACACAGATATTGGGTTGGTATTTGGGTTTTAAAAAAGGAAAAAAAATATCTAACCAACAAAAGACTGAATTGTTTTTTTTTTTTTTTTTTTATGTATGTTAAGTATCTGTTCTAGTTTTTTGTTGCATTTTTGTCTGGCTGCGGTTTAAAAGAAAACGATGTGCAACATCAACATTTATTGTCCATCAAAGTGAGAATAGAAAAACTAATTGGAACAATCTTTGTTTCTTCTAAAAAAAAAGAACAGATTTTATTTGATATTTCTGGCAATAGACAATACAAATTGAGATTTTTATAATTATCAATACAAAATTGGAAGAGGTCTTGAGTTCTTATGTTCATACAACTTTAAAATTCTTGTTACCTAAGTCGATGAAATGTGTTTGTCGATTGCCTAAATCCAAAGATGATAAATCGACAAACCTTGGTTTTTGTCAATAATTCAGTTGTTCTTCTGGAACACAAACGGTTCTAATTCTTCACATCTTCATAATAATCGCTTAAATTTTCCATCCGTTTCACTATCGCCCGAGAAAAAGTTGATTCATGACGACATGTTCACATTTTTAACAGTTGATTTTAACAATTTGAATACGACGTTGACTCGTGTGTCGTTTCATTTTGAACAATGGAATAGATTTGGCTTCTCAAATTCCAATTCGATGACAATTTCCATAGAGGCAACTTCTACTTCTACTTCTACTTCTACTTCTACTTCTACTTCTACTTCTACTTCTACTTCTACTTCTACTTCTACTTCTACTTCTACTTCTACTTCTACTTCTACTTCTACTTCTACTTCTACTTCTACTTCTACTTCTACTTCTACTTCTACTTCTACTTCTACTTCTACTTCTACTTCTACTTCTACTTCTACTTCTACTTCTACTTCTACTTCTACTTCTACTTCTACTTCTACTTCTACTTCTACTTCTACTTCTACTTAATACTACTTCTAGTACTACTGATACTTCTAGTACTACTACTACTTCTATAACTAAATCTAATACTAGTATTACTACTTCTTCTAATACTTAATCTAATACCAGTAGTGCTCTACCACTACTAAAACTACTTATATTAATACTAAAATACCTAATTCCTTATTCTTACTTCAAAATAATTTTCGAAACATCTTTTAACTTAGTTTAGTAAGCTTTTTAACCATTATATCAAAAATACTGTAATTATTAATAATAGTACCAATTCTTATTTAGACTTTCATTTAAAATATTTATTTAGAAACCAGAATCTCAAATTGAAACCATTCCAAAGAACTTGTTGGCTTCAATACAGAACTTATGTAAAAGTAAGATGGTAGGTAAATAAAAAAAATCCTTAAACAAACAAACAAAAATCCCAAAGTTTACCAACCAAAAGCAGACGTTTTTTATCTCATACAAAAAATAGTAAAATAAAGACACAACCGTCAAAAACTTTTCTTCCAAAAACTACCAACATTTCCATGTTGTATTTTATGTGTTGTGACTTAAATGCGGTGATGGTGATGGTGACGGTCCTGCGATGGTTCTGTTGGAGTTGGTGTGATGGACAAATTTCACATATAACGTTAGCTTAAGGATGTTATCCTTGTGACAATTTCCAAAAGCAGATGATGATGAGGACGATGATGATGCAATTCCTTGGTTCTTATCTATTTGTTGGCTTGTTTGTTTTTGCACTTCATAAATACGTATCCTTATCCAAGAAGGCATAAAGGCGAACGAAGCCAGAAGAAGTTACAGCGAGGAGTCTTCTGCTCTGCTGTGGTATCTATTTCATGCACAGTCGTATTTTTAATAAACTTTTCGTTTTCTCTTTCTCTCTCTCTTTTTCTCTTTTCCTCTCCCTGTCTCTGTGATAGGTTTGTTTCTGTCTAGCTTCGGTTTTGATTTTTAGTTCTTTCTGATGGAAAATTTTCATATTTTTGCGCTTGGAATGTGAAACTTTTTCCTTGCATCATAGAATCATAAAAAGTTTTTGAATACTTCTTGCTATCAACATCATCACCTTGGAAAAACATCTGCGGAAAAACTTACGAACATAAAAATGCACAAAGAATATGCCTTTGCAACTCAATACGCGCTGACAACTTCATATAGCCGAATGGCTGTAGTGTAGCCTCGTTCCTATAGCTACCTATGCGACTTTGTGCCATGCCTTCACCAAATGGATTTAAGAACCAAACTATACACAATTGACACGAAAGCTGATTTTGCATCTGTGTTTTGGCCCGTCAAAACTGTGTCTTTGTCGTCTCCGCTGGCGGCGGCGGCGTTGCCGGTCCTGAAGTTCTAACAAAAAGGACCAATGCAAAAAAGTTTTAGACAGATTTCTTTTAGTGAAAATTTTCACGTGAGAGAGATAAGAATTTAATTGCAAGAAAAACTTTATTAAATTATTCCTGAGCGTTTTATTTTTCTCTTGGTTGAAAGCGTGTGAGTTATTTGCTTTTCAAGTACCTACCTTAAAAAAAAAAGGATAAGGTTATTAACTCCTTATTGCACCATGTTTTATGCGCAGCTGAATACGTAGTGTTTATATCCCATGTCCCATAAAACTTATCACACTGTGAAAAATGAAAATTTTAAAGTAGAACGACACATATTTTAGTTTTAGCTGTCGTCAGTCCATTACCACGGCAACCGCACTACTCGTGTATATTGCCAGAGGTCCTTTATGCCATATACCCAAAGGGAAGTTTTAGTTTTTAGTTGCTAGATAGATTAATTAGCTTCGTTAGCATGTTTTAATAAATAAAAGTTGTATGTAAATAAATTTGAAAAAAAAAATACCCCAGGAAACTAAATAAAATGGTAATCAGAGAAAATTTTGTTTGTTCACTGTGGCGTATGTGTGATATTTTTTTTTTCGTTTTCATTAAATTTTAAAATGTTGTTAAACAAACTTGTAAATTAATTTAAATATTTGTTTGGATTAATTGGTTTTAAATAAAACAAAAAACAATGATAGAGGAACGATTTTCAAATTTAGAAGTTTAACTTATTTTATTCATTCATTCATTTATTTATTGTAGATTAAGGTACAAAAGTCTTACATCTAATTTACATTCTTAAGAGTTTTAGAACTCAACATTTTGTCCTTTTCAGCTTTAATACATTTTTAAACAATTAAAAATAGGTGAAGTTATATAATATTAAATTAAAGAAAATTTCTACAAAACAAACCCTTATGTAATACTTATAATCTAAATTGCACATAGGTCTTTTATTAAACTGACCTGAAAGGCTAGCAACAAGGTTGACATTAGTTTTTTCATGTAATTTGAATGTTGAAAATTGTTTATGTAATTTAAGACTTTTTTTAATTACTTTATTTTGTACAGAAACACCGTAAAATAAGATAGGTTGAAAAATTGTTTTATACAAAATAAGTTTGTTTTCTGTAATAAGCTTTGTACTGTACTTCGACTGATAAATGGATTGGGTATAGTATTTTAATACATACATACATATATTGATTTTGTTAATGGTAATAACTTCAGTATGATTTTGAAAATTTAACTTTTAAAAAGTACATGTTCTTTTGTGGCTCATGAATAAAGAAAACATCTAAATTTACCTATTAGCGTGTTTTAAATCAGATAAACGGATACACAGAGAAAAAAGTACTAAATAAAATAGAAGAAAAGTAATAGGATTTCCCTATGATTCTCATCCAAGAAGAAAGTCTTATTAAAACCATAGAGAAAATCTTATTAAAATCTAGACGCCTAATTTATAGGATATCCACGTATTTTTAAGAAGATATCTTATTGCGTTCTAATAGAACTGTTTTTTAAAACAATAAGAAAACGTATTAAAAAGTATATGCCAATCTCTTAGAAACAATAAGAAGACATTATTGATAATGTGAGAAGATCTTTTAGTAACAATAAGAAGAACTGATTGAACAAAAAATTAAAAACGCTTTGAATACACGTGAAAAACTTATTAAAAGCATGTGAAAATCTTGTTGAAAGATTTAGAATGTCTTATTAAAAAAGAGTGAAACTCTCTTAGAAACGATGAGACGAACTTATTAAAAGTTAATTTACTTATGTTTGAAAAATATAAAAAATTAATATAAAATTTCTGCCAAATTCATTTAAATAAAAGACGAAATAAATATGTATCTTTTTTCAAACAATTTATTGTTTTTTTTTTTAATGAAAGGTAACAAAATAGGAGTAATGATTATCAATAGGCCAGTGTAGCAAAAGTGTTGTCAAAAACAGCTGTTCCTACGTTTGGAATTGCAAAGTTCTTAGTTTTGATGTTTTTTTTTTTCTAATAATCTCTTACAATTTCCCACGGGGAACAATTATGTTGGAGCCAACACTTTTTTTCAGAAAATTCCTCTGAAATAATTTAATATGAAATAATAATAATGTCTTTTAGTCTTTTAAACATTTAATGAAAAGAACTTTATATATGTTACTGATATAAAACAAAAATTGTTAGACAAAATATAATACGGTTTTTGTATTTACCTTCCGAAATAATATCTTGTTCTTCTTCAGCTTCAAGAATTTTTTTCCATATTTTTATGTTCCACATTAACCCAACGCGAAAACAATTTGCCTGTTGGATTTTTTTTCCCCTGTTTTCGACCTAAGTAGGTAGTAAGTTTCCTAGAAATATAAAAAAGATTAAAATTTTAAAGAAAACTAAACAAAAACGAATGTTATTACAGTCAAACTTCCCTATAGCGAATTTGTACGGGACCAGAAAATTATTTCGTTATATAGAAAATTCGTTATACAGAAATTTTTTGTTTTTACTTTTATTTAAAGAAGTCAGTGATTTTAGTTTGGATTATATTCTTCCATTTTTCTTTTTCAACGAAATCGTCTAATAAATTGAGAGATTCAAATCAATTAGTCTATTTCAGCATTGCTTCATCAATATCCTAGAAAAGACATTTTCGAAGTCTTTTCCGTTTAGTGCTTAATTCCCCGTCTTCTACATTTCTTAAAATCGCTGCTTTGTTTTTTAAAATTGCTGATAAGCTACTGGAAGGAATTCCAAATTGCTTAGCAATATGTATCTGTTTTTTTAGTCAATCCTTCTTCAACCTTATTATTTAATTATCAACAACTTTTTCTCAAGAGAAATGCTACTTCGAGACATTTTCAATAATATTCACTGAAGACTGAACATAGCATGCTTGCTAAAATCTTGGGGAAATCCCCTTATAAGGTTTTTTTTTCTCTGGTTGCTGTTGTTTTTAACAGAAAATTATTTGAAAAAATTCGTTATGTGGAAACAAAAACGTATGAGATTTGAATTTCCAGCAACAAAATTTTTTCGTTGTAGAAAAAATTCGCTTTATGGAAATTCGTTTTAAGGAGATCAAAACACACCAAAAAAGTAACCAAAAAGATGTGTTCTCAAAATCAATTCGTAATAGAGAGATCTTCGTTATGTAGAAGTTCGTTATAGGGAAGTTTGACGTATTTGTTAACTAGATTATGCATTAATAAAAGTACAGCGGTTGGATTCGCAAATATTGCAGGTTTTTCCCACTAAGCCATAAACTTGGTTTTTGCCTATAACCTCAAAACCTATGTCAAAACTCCGAGGTTTTTATTTATTTTCAAATTTTCAACTTCAACTCATGACAAACTCCTCAATCCTAATATCCAATAACTGGACATGATATGAAGTTATGCGTTTACGACTCAGTGGGAAAGTCCTATAAAGTGAAGTTTAAAATTCAGTTCTTTTAACTTTTAATTGTTGAATAGCTACGTACTTTATTTTCTGTGGGAAAGATTCCTGTTATGGCATGAGCCCACTGATCCATGTCTCTATAAGTCATTTTTGTAGCGTTTCCAATGAATCTTTCCCCAATACAATGAGTTAAGTCTTTCTGTCTTTTGCTGTCTAAATGGCCGTTTTTTTCATAAAATGCCAAGAGAAGTTGGCCTCTAACAGATGACTTAAGAAGACCAGTTAGATCTATTTCTGTTAACTCAGAAACATGTGAATTGGTTGACGCTCTTGAAGATGTGGCTGAATTTAAATTGTTGGAAATCTTTTCAAGCCATTCCAGAACCTTTCTGGTTGACGGTGGTGATAGCGTACCCTGATTACACAATAAAGGTGTATTCTAAAAATAAAATAAGAGCAAATGTTGCAAAAGTAACAAGAAGTTGTGTTCACACCAAGGTTAACACAACTGCTATCGGAAATCTACCCAAGGAAAGTTTGAAAAACAACAAATAACAATTCCTTCATTTGGAATTGGCTTGTGTGAACACAGCTCAATATATGTATACCCTTAACTTATCTTTGACTCCTGTCTAACATGGTTAAACAACTTTGTGGCACAGGTGGTCCACTTACTAAGATTTTATTGAATATCGAAACAACTTACCCTCTCCTCTTCCACCACTATCGTAGTCCAGCTTGAAATTTAATTCGATCGCCAAAGTAGCCAGAACTGTCGAAGTTGCTTGCAGACTGATGTCTGTAGTTAAGATCGACACATATCAAAACATTTTCTTTGATATACATCCGCTTTAAAATATGATTTTTCCTTCGGTATTACTATTTTTACCAGGAAAATAAACGGGAAATATATCAAGAGATATACTTTCGCTTATTTGTACCCTTAACCCAACATATTCAATAATTTTTAAATTTAAAATTGATGCTCCTTCTCCCATGTCACTTTCTTTATCACGTCTATAGCAGTTGTAATTCATATGAGAACAATTTATTTCAGCCTTAAGCCATGTTTCTGTAAACAAAGCTATCAGGAAATCAAACAATTTTTTGCGAACGCCTCTTGCATTCCAAGTCATTATCTTAAAGTTTCTATTAATACATTTTGCTTGTATAATGCTAACATAGTTATAACATTAAATTGGCAGCTTTTGGTCTACATAGATTAAGTTTTGGCATCATTTCATTAAGCAATGACATTAGTTCATTCGGAGAAAATAAATCATTTTGTTTATAGTTACACTGCTCATTCTTGTAACTATAATGTTGTTGTTGTTGTACTGGCACAGCTTCTGGTCCTGTAGGAGTCTGCATAAAAGATGTTCCACTTCTTACTTACTTAAGGTGGTGCTACAGTCCTGTGTGAACTAAGGCCTCATCCAACAAACTTCTCCATCTAGCTCGGTCCCTAGCTAGATGTCTCTAGTTTTGCGCTCCAAGTTGAGTGAGGTCCCTTTCCACTTGTGCGCGTCACCCGATCTTCTACTGCACTGTCCTGTGGGTGTGGATTGGAAGACTTTCCGGATCGAAGCATTAGTTTTTATGCGCTCTACGTGACCCAGCAATCTTAGTCGTTGGATTTTTACCCTTCTGGCTAAGTATACGACGCTGTACACCCTGTACAGCTCGTGGTTCCATCTTCTCCTCCACTCCCCTTCTACGCAAACGGGACCGTAGATCACACGAAGAACTTTTCTCTCGAAACGACCCAAGGTGCTTTCATCCGCTTTTGTCATAGTTCAGCTTCTGCATCGTACTGCAGGACGGGGATGATGAGGGTCTTCTATAGCGACACGTTTTGACCGAGACGTGCGTCGGTGTTTAAGGTCTTTTCTTGATGAGAGCATGTACTTTGTTTTGCCTCTTCAACCGGTAAACCCATTTTTGCCGCCTCTGCCTCTCAATACTCAAAAACTCCCCATTGACATTCAGCGCGAATTCTCCATGGTCGTCCTGCACAGACGAACGATTTTGGCAGGGATGCTAAAACTAGACATGGCTCTATACAGCTCGTCTCTGTAGATGCGGCCTTGAAATCGATAAAAAGATGGTGGGTGTCGACTTGATGTTCGTGGGTTTTTTCCAGGATCTGCCTTAATGTGAATATTTGATCGACGGTGGACTTTTCTGGTCTAAAACCACACTGATAAGGACCTATAATGTTGTTGACAATGGGCTTTAGACGTTCACATATTACGGTAGAGAAGATTTTGTAAGCAATGTTAAGCAGACTTATGCCTCTATAATTGGTGGTACAGTTTAGAGGGTCTCCTTTGTTCAGAATGAGCAGGAGAGTCCCTCAAAGAGAAAATTGGATGATTTGTTTTAGGGACTGAGCCGCTCTTGTGTAATTTGTGTGGTTTGGAGTTGATTCGATTTGCAATTTGTTTTCAAATTTCGAAGAAATTTGAGTGCATTGTACAGTTTGAATCGTAAGCCTTATGAGCTCCACTACAATTAGCACATTTATTTATGTCAGGTTTATCACAATCAGCAACTTCATGTTTCCCAGTACAGTTGGGACAAAACATATTTACATTGGAATGCTTCTCCCAATGGCCAAACATCTGGCAAAAGGATTTCTTCCATCTACATTCATATTAGATATAAATGATTGAGATCCTTTAAAAGTTAATTTATTAGCTTGGATTGACGAAATCGTAATCATCCAAGCGATCACTTCACGTTTCAATGAAGAAATTCGCCTCAGATAACTAATACGAGTATTGATCGCGTTTTCTACTCCGAAGAAGTTTAACTTTTCGAAAATTTTAAATACATCTTTTAAAATATGTTATTAAAAAAAAATAGTGGAATAAAATGTTTAAAGTTTTATTGAATTTATATGAGCTCTTATTTAAGTATTTGCTCTCAAATTTACATTTGTTTTTGAATTCAAGATTTTGAATTTTTGTGGTTTACAAAGGTATTTCCCCTAAAACGATTATTTCAATTAGATACAAACAGAGAACACTTTCAGTAATATTTACAATGTAAATTCCAGTTTGCCTTCCATTTTACATAATAAACTTGAAAAACTCAAAACTGCTTTTATAAATCAATAATGCCAGTTATGTGTTTTTCTGATACTCTGATCATTTAGTTTTTGTCCACCAACACCAACGAGATTATAGAAAAATTATTATTAATTGAGTGATACTAAAAAATTTAATAATAAAAATCAGAGTGCAATAATTTACAATTGAAATTGAAGAATAATTTGCAATCGTGACAGAACACGGATATTTCAAGCAATTTAATTGAACACTATAGCTTTTGATTGATGATTTTGAGTGGGTTTTAAAAAAAAACAATTGCAATAAAAAAGCATTAAAATTAATATTCATATATTTTTAGATATAAAAAAGTTAAAACACTTTAACAGAAATTCATATATGAACTTGATGTTTTTTATTTGTCGTTGTTGTTAGATTTAAATGAATTGCATAATATTTGTATTTGATTTAAAAGTCAAAAGCAATCGTTTAGCTATTTTAAAATAAAAAAAAAGAAAACTATTTTATTTTATTTATTTCAAAGTCAATGGGTGGGGATAAGCTTTGAGCTTCATAACGGTTAAGTTGTGCACGAATTTGAAGAGGAATTTGTTTGTATTTTTGTGGAATGTGTGATAATTAATTTTTTTTTTTTTTTTTAATTTAATTATTTCTATCTTCTCAAATTGCATAGTGCAGGGTCATTCATTTCTGGGTTTTGAAATTCAAACGAAATAAAACACACACAGCGAATACTTTCGACAACAACTGAGTAACGTTTTAAATGTCTTTACAATTTAATCAATATATAAAGTAGTCGGTCGATTATGACGTCATTTAATCATCGGGTGATGCTGAAAATTTGACTTTATTTGAATAACCACTTCTGTAGTAATTTTGTCAAATGTTTTGGTTAAAGTTCAATCTATCGGAGAGTGATAAGACGGTATGAACTTACCAAGAACTGTAATACTACTTTGTGACTTATTCAAACTTTTTGTACTCTCAATTAAATTCGAATAGTGAGTTTGATCTAAACATGAACCCTCGTATATTTTGAAGATACGTTAATAGTAAACGTAAATTTGAAAGATATCCCGCTTGTAATACCTAGCCCGCTAAAATTTACAAGCCATCTTCCAGAGTCAATTTCGAACAAGTTTGCAAATTATCAATAGACTATGCACCTCTTCACTTATTTTACCTAACACACACAGGAATACAATCATCCCTCATCAATAAATTTTTCGATTTCTCAGGCCTCTATACGTGACATACCATCATTTATGTTGAAAAAAATGTTTTGTCTTATGTTTCACATCCTTATTTGTTCTTTCAACGAGCCTCTGAAATATTCTAAGTTCCCTACTTTTTGTTTGGATGCATTCGAAAAACACTCCCAAAGCGATTTCATAGTAAGGCATTTGGAAAATTAAGTCATAAAATTCTTCTTAATGAATTATTTTTTTATTTTTATCTGACAAATATCTGATAATAATCAGTATTAAACATAACGAAGAAGCTCTATCAGTTTCGTTCAGATTAATGAATTTACAGGGACAAAAAAGGAATCTTTTCTAAATCTCTTCTTTCAACAAAATCAAGAGGGTGCAAAATATTAACAAATCAGATTTAAACCTCTTTCCTTAAAAAAAAAAATAGAATAAATCCCTAAAAACCGTGACAAGTCCTCATCAATGAGTAAATAAATCATAATTATTCAGAAAGCCAACAAAAAAAAAAATTGTTTTCCAACCAAAACCATCGAAACCAATGAAAATTTAATCAGCTAACGAGATTTAAGCCCTTATATTTATAAATAAAAGTTATTTTGACCTTTTTTTTTTGTTGATGGTTTGTTGGTCGGAACGAAAATAAACAAAAATTATAGACAGTCAGTCAAGAGGTTGCAATGTTGGTTTTATAGAAATTCAAACAGAGTCGATGACGACGACGTTTCAGTTGAGTTTTCAGTTCAATTTGGTTTGGTCATTCTTTTATCTGAAAGAAAGAGAAAAAGTATCCCGAAAGCAAAATAAAGAAATTCAATCTATGAAAAACTTTGGTTTAGCGAAATTGAATAGAAAAGTTTCATTTCCTAATTAGCACTGCGTCCACACCGTGGCGGTGTGGTACGCGGCAACGGCAGGAGGCGGTTGTTGGTTTGTTGTAGAAAAAAGAAACACAAAATATAAAGTCAGATAAAGATTTTACCATTAGACCAAAAACCGCTAAAATCCTTTCATGTCAATTAAATTTTCATTTCAATTTCAGAATTGCGCGCAATGGTTATACCAACTCTTTTAAAATGATAACCATTGGTTTTTTCTTGAGTACCTAAATTCGTACAAATATATTTTCATAAATCTTACAAATTCATTTAATGAATAAAATTTTGTTTCTTTTTATTCAAAGTTGACTTGGATACTTTCTGATGTTTTATCTTTAAGAAAGATTGAATTCTGTGTCTTTGGATTTTTTTTTAAACTTTTATAAGATTCTCTTAGGATTAATGAAAGTCTTTTGATGTCGAAAAATCCAAGTTGCCTATGACGCAATTCTTTTTAAAATTTTGTTTTTTACTCATAAGTAATTTTACAAAAGAAAATATTTTACAAGAGAAAGCAAAATTCGGAAAACTGAAACACAGTTTTAGCATATTTTTGTATTTGTCATTGAAAAGAAAAACTCTTTTAAGTGTAATAAATGAAACAAACCGAATACAAAAATTGCTGAACGCTTTCATTTTACCTTCATTTTAAGCGTTCACCTCCCTTTATAAATAAAATAAATACATTTATATTTCCTAAAGATGACTAATGGATTTGCCCATGGCTAAATAGGTCCATTTTTGATCTAGATCTGTCAAAACAAAATTGTTCCTTGTTTTTGCATTCCATGAGCAAAATAAATTGATTAATTTTTTATTTAAGATCAAGTTTGCAGATGTGGCACTTATACTTATACAATTTTTCGAAAATATATAGCTGGAAATGTGACAGCTAAACGGCGATCGTTAACACGTACACGAAATTACAATACAATGACAAAAAAAAATGTTTGTAGCATAAAACACATTTAGTTGATAACGCCAAAATTTAAATATCAATTTTAAAAAAATTTAAATTAAAAAAAAAATCTGTCACTTTGACGTTTACCTGAACTGTTTGTGTAAACTCAAATTCAATTTCGTGCTTTTACATTTGTGTTTATTGAGGCTACTTATCTGGGAACAAAATTTAAAAATGTCAGTCTCACTTTCTTGCTATTTTAGCTATCAAGTGAAAGCCATTTATTAAGAATCAAAATAAGTTATTTCAAAGAAATTCACTGTGAATACCAAATCTGAATTTTCTAATTGGCTAGCTGTCATAAGAAAGAATGATGATATTGACATTTGATTACGTTTAATATGATAGTTCTCATAAAAACTTTATTTACTTTCAAATCTGAAATGAAATTAATTTATTTTCCAAAAATTTAGTGGTTGAACGTACCAATTGTGTGAAAGCTTTGAAAACGGATATGTTCAGCAATCGCAATCATCTAATCTTTAAATTGTAATTGCATCTTTAAATTATTGGTGTAAAATTTTATAGATACTCCAAAATTGTAATCATATTTTCTTTTATATGAAATTTTGCATCAGAACACGTAAGTGACAGTGACATTTTGAGATAAAGAAACATAACAAACAAACCTTTCCCTTATTCTTTGAAATGTCAGAAACTGAAAGGATTTAGCGAATTACTTCAGGTGCCAGTTATAGCTGTCATTGGTTTTCATCATAAAACATCTTGTTTCGAGATTTAAAAATGATTAAATTAATGATTAAATCAAATTTGTTATCTTTGGTGTAAAAAAGAAGCTGATCAGTTATAGATTTTTTCGACGAAATAAAAATACACTATTAAACCCAGTACTTTTCTCTAAGTTCAATTTTATTTTTCAATGTTTAAATCGTTTTCAATGAAAAACTGATTGTTAATTTCACATTTCGAAACATAATTGTTTCAATGAATGCGTTCCGATTTCTTTGAATTCCCACCTGACAGTTTTACTGTCAATGATCAACTCTTCTCCAAACAGGGATTCTTTCTTTTTCTTTTTGGTTGAAGCTTTCAATGAAAGCTACAACCAACTTGTCAAAAAAATTCCAATGATTGCTTTCAATGATGAAAACCAATGATAGCTTTAACTGCCAAAACTTGACTAAAAAGTGTCAAAATTGTATATACATACCTTCATATTAGTTTTCCAATATTGAGAAATGACAACATTGTTCAAAAATGTATTGAAGTAACTTGCAAAGTAAACAATATCAAAGATACGTATAAATAACATTTTATGCAAGTTTGAAATAAAGCTTTTCCGGAATATTTTGGTTTTTGAACTATAGATAAACTTCATGACTAAAACAGTTGCTGACGGTTTTCCAAACAAAACTCATACGGCTAATTACATCTCTTCAACTTTCCTTTTAATTTTAACAAAGTAAATAAATACATTTTACTACTTTTACTTCTTGGCTTTCGTTTTTGTTTTCCTTATATCTTAGTCACACAAGACATTTGCCACTTGGTAAAATATTTGTTTAGCTTGCGTGATAAATTGTAACATTTTATTGAAGTGACACTTTTGAGCATTGTATAGAAACTTGTCCGTCTTTTGTTATAATCAAATACATACATATGTACATACATACATACTCTAAAGAAGTTGCTTTAATCCAAATTTTATTGCAATAGAAAAATAAACTTATACAATACAGTTATGCAAGAGAAGATGATTTTGTGATATTTTAAAAAAGGGGTGTCCCACAACTAATGTAACATTTAAATTTAAGTTTTAATTGCTTTTATTTTCGAATGAATCCTTAAGAAAAGAAGATTTTCGATAAAAAAGCATGTTAAACGGATATAAGAAAGTCTTAAAATACTTAAACCGAATCCGAAAAAATACTATACACGTTAGCTTTTCGGCTTAATTTCAAATAAAATGAAATATCAGTTCACACAGTTAAATCAATACTCCGACCATACGCATACAAATTTTTGAAATTGAATTATATTTCAAAAAAAGACACACTGCTTAATTTGTCCTAAGCTCAACTGTCAGTTGTCAAATTTTTAGGGTTGCCAACAATTAAAATCGAAAAGAAATGCTATTGATAACTTGTCAGTTCTTAAAACCAATACTTATTTATACTTATATTTGTGTTTTTGTTTGTATGGCACATTAAGTCATTAAAGGTGTTCATTTACAATAAGGTTCTATTGCTATTGATAACTTGTCAGTTCTTAAAACCAATACTTATTTATACTTATATTTGTGTTTTTGTTTGTATGGCACATTAAGTCATTAAAGGTGTTCATTTACAATAAGGTTCTATTGCTATTGATAACTTGTCAGTTCTTAAAACCAATACTTATTTATACTTATATTTTTGTTTTTGTTTGTATGGCACATTAAGTCATTAAAGGTGCTCATTTACAATAGGGTTCTGATATTGACTTGCAAAAAAGTTTAAAAAAATTGCTAACTAGCAAACTACTAAAAAGGCCTGGTAAAAAAAGGGGTTGTAAAAAAATATGCGAAAAACTCTTTTAAGTGAAATAAATGAAACAAATGGAATAAAAAAATTGCTAAACGCTTTCATTTTACCTTAATTTTAAACTATCACGTCTTTTCATAAATAAAATAATTAAATTTATATTTCCAAAAGATAACTAATGGGTTTTTCCATGGCTTAAATAGGTCAATTTATTTTTAATCTAGATCTGTCAAAACAAATATTTTCCTTGTTTTTGCATTCCATGAGCAAAATAAATTGATTTATTTTTGATTTAAGATCAAGTCTGCAGATCTTGCACTTATACTTATACAATTTTTAGAAAATGTTTAACTGGAAATGTGACAGCTCTATAGCACTCGTTAACACAAAAAAAATTCCAATTGTGTTCCATGCGCCACGAAAAAAAAAATCAATTTTTGATGGACATCTGAATTTACCCATGAAAAATTAAATTAAATTATTTATAGCATTAAATCTGCGAATGATAGAATTTTAAAGTCCACTTAAGTGACAATTTTTGTAGCATAAAGCACATTTAGTTGATAACGCCAAAATTAAAAATATCAATTTTGTTGAGGAACAAATTTAGTACCTATTCGATTATATTCACAATCAAATAAATTTTGAAAAAATCTGTCACTTTGACGTTTACCTGAACTGTTTTTTTAAACTCAGATTCAATTTCGTGCTTTTACATTTGGCTGTATTGAGGCTACTTATCTTCGAACAAAAGTTAAAAATGTCGGTCTCACTTAGTTGTAAAAAATTATGCGCCACTTCCTTCAACTAATTTTTAATCAAATGATTGAATTTATGATTAAAAAGCTAAAGATATTATCATAGTAGTAATCGAGGGTCAATAAACTAAGTTGGGTGGTGATATTTCCTATTTAATGTTAAAATGTCAGTATGGACTTCGAACTAGCCTCAATTACCTTTTATTTCACTTAACAAACAAAAACTCAATGATAAAGTTTATATTTCAAATAAAGACATAAATGAGAAAACCCATAGATTAAGGGGCGAGTTATAGCTATCATTGAACCAATCATTAAAATTCTGTTGCTTTCATTGAAAGTGTCTGTTATTGGATACATATTTCCTGATTGAAATTAAGTATTGGAATCAAGCATTTGATTTTACACGATGTAGCTAAAAATGACGCAAGATATTTGGATCTCCTAAGTCGATACAAGAAGTTTTTCTTTCGATCTGATTTGGCTGTTATCAACGAGACTAAGCTTGAGTATAGCTCCCATCTCTGGGTTGTTGCTTTTGCAACTTACTTAAGCCTCTTGGACAGTGTTAGACGTAGGAAATTTAGATTAATTGGTAATACGTCACTTGACCATCGTCGTAAAGTTTCTTGTCTCACCCTCTCTTACCGTTACTTTAACGTCGTATATGCTCTAAAGGAATAGCCAGCTGTATTCTTCCCTTAAACATTTCAACCGTAAAACTCACGCTTTTGGGAATGCTCGTAAGTTTATCCTTGAGTTCAACTTCGGTCGTACTGTCAAATATAGATATTCGTTCTTTAGCCGTACTACACGAATGTGGAATGTCTTTCCACACTCTGTCTTTCTCAGTCATTGCAATATTCAGGAATTCAAAACCAATGTGCACCGACTCCTCCTTTCAACCTTTCTCTCCTCTTCCTAGTGTTCACACTGTGTCCCTACCGTCGCACGACACTACACAACAACAACAAACATAAGAACAACCTAAAATCACACCAAGCACTTCTCAAAACACTAACTAAAACCAAAAAAAACTTACTTTTAAAAAAACAGGCAGTCACTACTTTCCGCAACGAAATATTCCACCAGACTGAAAAATGTCCATAGTCAAAAGTGGAGCGTAAAACAAAATAAAGAATAAAAACTCCCTCTACTTGTCTTGTCCGATGTTTGCAGTTTTTTTTGTTGCGTTTTAGTTCTAATGTAAAACGAACAAATTTGAAAAAAAAAAAAATTTGCCAGGACTACTAAATGTATGACTTTTGTTCAGTGCGGCATCTCTCCCGACGCGGCATCTCTCCCGCAATTACCCTATAGAAATTCGTTCCTTAGCCGTACTACACGAATGTGGAATGCCTTTCCACACTCTGTCTTTCTCAGTCATTGCAATATTCAGGAATTCAAAACCAATGTGCACTGACATCTCCTTTCAAACCCTCTCTCATTTTCCTAGTGCTCACACTGTGTCTCTGTAGAATAAGGGTAGTAATATCCCTTTCAGTGTGCGCTTATTAAATTTGAGGTTAGAGTTGATCATTGAAATTAAAACTGACAAGTCGTAATACAAACAAAAAAAAAATGGAATGCTTTCAGTGGAACGATTATGTTCCAAAATGTCAAATCAACCAGCTCTTCATTAAAAATGATTTCATCATTGAAAAATAAAAAATTACTAATAAAACATCACAACTAACAAAAATGAAAAAATATTCTCTGCCAATGCAGTTATTAGCATAATGACAATTAGATAAATTTAAGTTGTTGATTTCGAAATCTGTCATCGTTTTATTGAAAGTTTTAGTTTACTTTCTTCTGCTAACCGATTCATTTATTGACTGATCAGTTGCGAAGTAACTAAAAAAAATTCATATCAAATCATTTGTTATTTAAATATAATCAATAAAACAATCAAAAATCAACAATGTTTTAAACACTTTGGCTTGAAAATATTGTAAAATTACTCATAAGGTTTAAGATGTTTGTATTCTCTCATTATGTCCCCTCTCCGATAGATTTATTTATCTGCAAAGAAATAAGGAAGTCCAAGATTTTATACCTGAAAAACACTGTCTTACAGAAACAAAATGACACTAATTAATTACTTTTATTGCGGCTGTCAAATATCAATTGACAGTTGAAACAAATTATAGTTAAACTAATCACTTGATAATATTTTTAATAGTTGAAAATAATCCATTTTTATTTATATAAAATATTATAATTTTCAATACAAATATTTTTAAGTTTTAAAAGACAGAATTTCGATATTTTATCAACTATCAATTGATGATTTAGACATACAACATTGATGAGTGTTTACGGGCTAATGATTGCATTGACGCACTGATTGTGATAGAACTGTGCAACGTCAAAATGTTACTGTTTATTAAAGTTACTATACTTAAGATATTTTTTAAAATATAAGCAGAATTAAATTCAAATAATTTTCATATTTTTTCACATTTTTTGATATCGTCGAAATATATTTTAAAATGCGCTGTTTGTTTGATAGACGTCAGTCATTTTGCAAACGCATTTGACGTTTACGGGTTTTTTTAAATTTTTATTTAAAAATCCGTATGCAATTTAGATCCATATACATAAATACAAACTTCTGCTTCAAATCAGTAATTAGACGTTAGGCCATTGGTTAACTCTTATCCAATCAATTCCATAGAACAATTAAAACTTTTATCACTTTCACTTATGTGTTTTCCGGCATTTCGTCCGTTTTAATTCTACATGATGATGATGAATAAAGACAACATATCTCATGTCATTTGTTCTATTATTCATTATCGATCAAAAGTTAAAAAGAATTAATTATTAATTATCATTCTCGTTCATCTCAAAAATAAAAATTGTAGTATAGAAATAATTGTTTCACTGAATATTTCATTAACACCTTCAATATCTCACTTTTGATCCAATTAATTATTTATTTCTTCTATATTTCACTTTTTTTTCCTGATAACATACACATTACAAATAACGACTCGACAACAGAGAAAATATATATTTATTTTAACGATGAAATGAAAAAACAACAACAACAACAAAAAGCAGAGCCTTTCAATTTACAAATAAAACAAATCATTTTTTTATGGTTACCATATTCTTTGTCTTTAATACAGACTACAGGTACGAGTATATACAATGCGGTTCAAATGATTTAGTCTAACGACAAATTAAAATGTAAACAAGACTTTATCTCCTCTAGATTGTAGGAAAAATTTTTGTTAAATATTGGAAAAATTTTAAACGATTAAGTAAAATGATAAAGACATGTTTAATAATTTCCTAAGCTTAAAAGATGATTTAGCTAATTTTAAACGATTTTAACATATTACTATGTCTTAACAATTTGCTAAAGTTAAATTTGCGAAATGGGTACTTTAACTTTTGCTAAATCGATATGACATCTGTACAATTATTCTTATAAAAGCAGTGGATGAAATGGTCCAGCCAACAGTTGGGAATTGCAATGAATAGGTTTGTTTAGGAACTGTCACTTTTTAGAAATGTTTGGATGTTCGTTTTTCAAATAAAGCAAATCGAAATCTACTAGTTAGCAAAACGAAAAGTAAGGTTTAAAATGTTTGACTTCATTTTGCCACTATTAAATGACAAGTGTATAAAATAAAATTGCGAAATATAGTTAATTATTTTAATTTTCAATTTAAACTTGACAGTCATATGGATCTATGGATCTTAACACGTCTAAACAGTGACAGTTCGTGAGAAAAACTAAGGAAACAATTCTAAACCTGAGCATCGGGCGTTGTAATTTTATTAACGTTGGAACTCAACAGACATAACTATCTAGCAAATTACTAAAAGTATCCATTTTGTGATTTTCAGTTAAATTACAAAAAGAAGTCCATTTAAACACGTCTAAACAGTGACAGTTCGTGAAAACAAAGCAAACAAACCTAATTTAAGCATCGAGCATTAGTTTTGAACGTCAGAAATTAAAAGCCATATGGATCTAGTAAACCGTGACAGATCGTAAAACAAAAGAAAATACGAACAAACCAAGTCTGAGGAGCTAATGTATTAACTTCCCATATTAATTTATTGGAATCGGTTCGATTCGTCGAATTGAAAATTTTGAAATTTTCCTAGAATCTAAATCAAAGATTTTTAGAGAGATGTCTTACCTTCAAAATACTTATATGCAACATAGAATATAGTTGTTGATATCTGGTTAAATTTTGAGAAAAATCGAACTGACAGTTTTTTACAAAAAGTAATAACCTACAAAAACATTACCAAAAGTTGATAAAAATATATTTTCGACTAAAATATCTTTTCAAAAACTAAAGGTATTGGCTTCAAACTAATTTTATCTTATAAAAAAATGTTGTTTTCAACATTCAGTAATATTTTTATAAAAATCCAACAGTCAAAACCTACAAAAAATACTACACAAAATTTATAAAAATTGATGATCGATTCCCGATAACTCCTGAAAAAATAAAGTTATTGACTTCAAAATGATTTAATTCTTAGTTAAATTCTGTTGTTGACGTAAGATCTTAGTCTTACAAGAAATAAAAACTTTAAAAATAGGTTACTTAACTTGGTAAAAATTGATTATCGACTAAAAATCTCGGAAAGAAAAACAGAATTTAAACGAAAACTTAAACTTAAACTTTTATCATATGCAAAATATTGTTGCTAGCTTTTTGTAAACTCAAATGACAACTTTTTTTTACAAAACAAAAACCTAAAAACATAAAATTGCACGATTAAGTCGTACGAACTTGCTCACGTATCCAAAGAAAAAATTTAAACGACATTTGATTTCTCAAGAAAGCGTATTTTTTTTAAATTCATTTTTTATTCATAAAATTTTTCAATTTTGTCCTAAAAATATTTTTGGTATGTAGTTATGTAGAACTTATTAATATACGTTTTGCATTTAAATTTCGTAAAAAAATAACGACCTGTTTTCGAAATATCGAATTTCAAAAAAAAGATTTTTTAATATTTTTTGTTTATCAAAAATAAAGACAATGACATTTTTGGTCATCAAATATTGTTGAGGCACTATGAGAGCTTATGTAGAAAACAAATTATTGAAATCGGTTGATCAATTCTTGAGAAAACTTAAGAACAAAATAGCGGTTCTATGGGATACCCTTCTGGAATAATACAAAAGTATATTTTTTTTATTATAAGAAGAATTAAATTAAAAAAAAAAACGTATGGGCCAAGACAGACAGACGGACGGAATCGGGGGACCCACTTTTTTCGACTTCTCTACCATTGTAATATCATGTTTGATTAAAATCTCAAGTTCGAAAACTTTCCAATCTCAAGTTGGAACACTTTCCAATTCAAGTATTAGAAGAACAAAGAAAGATATTGACTTCAAATTTTTTATCTCACACAAAATATTTTTATTGACATTTTATTAAAATTGTAGACAAATCGACAGAATGTCAGTTCTGAAATTTATGTTTAATGTCAGAACTGAAAAGCCACATGAATCTAGCAAATTACTAAAAGTTAAAGTTTCCATTTTGTGGTTTTAACTTTATGAAAATTCCTAGAGCTGATAAAATGCTAAAATCCTTAAAAATTAGCAAAATCATGCTTTTAACTAATTAACTTATTAAAAGGGCTAAATGTACTACTAATTCGTTAAAAAATGTATTTTTTGAGAAGAAATTAGTTTGCGTTTGATACATCATTTTTAAGTGAACCTAATCCAGTGATCTACACTGTTGATACTCTCCATATAGATTAATAATAATTATTTTTATTATCAACTGCTGTGTGCCAGTTCGTTTATATTCTTAGATAAGAATAGTTGTTGTTAAAGTTAGTATTTGCCATCCCCAAGTCTCTCGGCTATTGTACAATGTACATCCCTTGCCATTTATTTTAGTGAGTAACTTAGTAGGTATCTAGAACTACGTCGCGTCGTCCTACGTAGTACATAGTATACTACGTATCGTGTCTTGTATACTTTAGAATAGAAGAACGACCTTAGAAAAGCCATCATCGCTTGTGTCTAGTATTGTGACTAGTTTCTTCCAATCGAAAGTTGTATTTTGTTCTGTACACACGCGAACGAAGACGACGACGTCTGCTGTTCGTTTTTGAAAAATTCTATCATATTTTTACTTAAATCCCTGATTTATAACAATTGTTCAAATAAAAACACGCCTTTTTACTAAATAAACTCGTGCGTAAATTGTATGCAGAATTCTACGAGACATTTCGGCGGAATCGGTTCGATGTCGAGTTCGTCAGTACTTAAGTCACCAAAAAATTTGTGTGTGTTGTATCTGTCAAAATCTTTGATTATGGTGTTTGCAGAAAGAAATCAAATGTCATAAAGTTTTTTTGATTTGAAATAAAGATTTGAAATTGTCGTGAGTTGTATAAAACTTCGTGAGGAAATGTCAAAAATGAAACAAAACAACTGCAACACCAAACGAGGGAATTGGTTTACGTAAGTTCGAAACAAACAAATTGTGTTGTATGTTGAGTGTTGACTGTTGAGTGTCATGATGCGGAGTTTCAAACAAACTTATTAAGTGTTATAAATTTAGTGTAATACTCGTACTCGTACTTACAACAAAATCAAGTACTAGATGGAATCACTAATGACTTCATCGTCATTAAAATTGTGTAGTTGCCGACAACGACAACGACGATGGTGACGCCGCCGCCGACAGCGACATCGACGACGACGACGAAGAGAGATATTGTAATGAAATTCAGTTTACAATAATTTGTGTACTCTACTCGTACAACAACAACAAAAGTTTCTCAGAATAAGTTATAGTTTGTTTTTGTTGTTCTTCTTGTTTTCAACATATAACATACGTAAAATGTATATTCGAGTTATGTGTCACTCGCGTATCGAAAGATTAAAAAGCGATTTGTTATTTTATTATCAAAACGACCTTAATTTGCAAATAAGAAAAATAAAGTAAGATGGAAAGTTCGAAATAATTTACGCAGTGCGTTATTTTTTCCTTCTTTTTTTTATTGCTTTCATTTTTTTAATGTTTTTTATTTTTTTATTTTTGTTTATTTTCAGTAAACTACGTCGATTTTGTTGTTGTTGTTTATTTTGTTTTTAGTTGTTAGGTATTTCATCGTTCGTGTTAATAGTTACGAAGAAGTGTTTTATTTTTATGTGGAAGTGAAGCCACCCTCGCCTCGTGTTGGATTGTTTATGTTTACAATAATTTTTGTTTAAGTTAATAAGGGATTAGTAATGAATTCGTAAAAATATTTTTGAGTTCGGGGAAATTTAATAATTTCATAAGAATGTACGTAAGAGCAATCAAAATTATCGGGGTAGAGTGGGATTTAACAAGTTTTTTTTTGTAAAGAAATGTGAGATAAGTTTTATTTACGTATTTTTGTAATGCCCAGAATGACTGTTTGTAAAGTAATAACTTAGAAATAAATAAATAAATTAGGTGCGTGACAGTCCGTTGAGAATTAGGGCCTAGTGACTTACAACTCTCAACTATTCCTGTGTGCGATTCATGACAGGGATAAAGGAGACCTAAAGTCTTATGCCAAATCCGAACCGTTAATTTTCATAACTAGAATTACTCTTGGAGAATTTGTTAATTCCTCGCAAGAGGCAGTACCCGTGAAAAAAACTGTAGGTGGCACAGGCAGAGACTGAACTAAAGACCTCAAACATGACAGTCCTATGCACCAACCATCACGCCACGAGTACTACTATAACTTATCAATGGTTTAAAAAAAAAAAAACTACAATACAAATTTCTGATCCAAATTAAAAGTTATATTTTTCAGTTTAAAGTTATTTGTAACCCTGGTACCAACTTTAGGGTCCGAAAACCTAGAATTTCGTAGCCAATTTGGAAAGAAGCTCTTTAAAGAAATAAACTTTTAATGAAAAGAGTGTATGTCGCTCTTTATTGGGATGAAAAGCCATTTTTCATGAAAAAGTGAATCATAAGTAATTATTAAAGGTTTTCACTAAATTTTGCGAAATAAATTACATACTTAAGCTACAGTCCGGGATGGAACAGGTGACAATTTGTTAATTTACAGCTTGGCAATTGTCAAAATTTGTTCCAATTTGACAGTTTTGTAGAATTGTAGGAAATTACCCGACAGTTGTCATATTTTCGTTTCACTAAGAAGTTGTCATGACAATGAATTCTTCAGTATTTTGCCACAAATTGTCAGGAATTTTCCGACAAATTTGTATACTGACAATTCTTTTATGAAATAAAAAAAAAAAGAGTGGACAGTGAAAAAACCTAAAATGGTACGAAATATTTTTAAGTGAAAGTGTTAACGATTCTCAGTTTCCAGTGCCCTCGGAATTTTAATAAAAGAATAAATAATGATTTCGAATCGTTAAATGGCTGCCTCCCGATCCCGATCATTCGTTTTCTCCAATTTTGCCAAATAGTATCTCGAAAGTGTTTTCAGTCCTTGTTTGAATCCATTGCCTTGAGACTGTTTTGCCTGTTCTACGAAATCCCTCCATTTATTAACCTTCATAAAGAAACTTTAATAAACTTATTTTGAGAATGTTGTTCATTTTAAAACTCACAACCAACATTCGTCTCCAACCTGCTCGGTAGAAACCGCTGTTTCCAGTATCAAGTTAGTTGAGGTCCTTTTCCACCTGCGTGTGCCACCTAAGTCCCGGTCTTCCTCTACTGCGCCGTCCCTTGGGATTGAAATCGAAGACCTCTTGGGCTGAAGCGTTTATGTCCATTCACTCTACATGATCCAGTCATCTAAGTCGTTGAACTTTTATTCTTTTGACCAGATCAGTGTCGCTGTACAGCCCTTACATTTAGACGGGACCATCAAATCACCCCAAGAATTTTTCTCTCGAAGCATCTTATGACGCTATCATCTTTCTTTGACTAGGTTAAGGCCTCAGAATTTTTAGCGGTGGCTAGGTAAACAAAGTCCTTAACTACCTCAAAGTTAAACCTGTCCATGGCTTCGTTTTGTCCAAGACGTCATCGTTCAATGACCTTTTCTAAGACATCATATACTTGATCTTACCCTCAATGCTAAAAAAACCTGCCTCTGCTGACATCACGCTTTGATCTTTCAATTATGTCCATAACATTGGCGTATACAAGTAATTGGACGGACCTATGGAAGATTGTGCCTCTATTGTTGAAGGTTGAGTTTTGCACAATAACAATAAACGAAGAAAAACGTTTTTTACATTTGGTAAAATTTTGAGAAAAATCACATCGACAGTTTTTTTTTACAAAAAATAAAAACCAAAACAAAACATTACTAAAATTTGGTAAACATTTTCGACTTAAGTATCTTTTTAAAATTAAAGGCATTGGGTTCAAACTAATTTCATCTTATAAGAAATATTGCTTACAACATTGAGTAAAATTTTGAGAAAATCCGACTTTCAAGAAATGCTACTAAAATTGGTAAGAATTGGAAATAGGAAAAATATAGTAAACAAAAATAGATTTTGAAATCAAACTGTTTCATCAAATGCAAAATATATTTCGCAATTTGTTGTTGATTTTTAGAAAAATTTAACTGAAAACTTTAAAAAAAAAACGAAAAACTACAAAAACAACAAAAAACTGATAAGAAATAGTTTCCGACTCAAGTATTGAGAGAACAAAGACAAATATTGACTTAAAATTGACAACACTCTTATAAACATTTTGTTAAAGTTTTAAGCAAGACAAATCGACAAACGGGAAGGGAACTTATCAGTGTGGGTCGCATACCAGCCTCTTTTTCAATATCCGTTTTAGGATTTCTGGAGCCTCAAATTCGACAATTCTGAATATTGACGTAATTTTCGAGCCAAAAATACGCCTGAACATCTCGATCATTTTAATGCAGTTCCAATCGAAGATATGACATTCCGTCCGGTGATCGACTTGAGTTCTAGTGTTTACTAAATTCGTAGGACAAAATGTTGTGAAATTTTGTTTTTGGAATGCATACTTCCCACATGAGGAATCGATAGACCTGGCTTTTCGCTATCACTATTGACTACAGCAGCAATAGTATTAGTTGCTGCGAACGCGACTTCTATTTTTATCATCAAGAGCTTAAATTTGCATCACGGTAACCTAAAACTTTTAGTATTGGCGTAGTTTTTACTTGTCAAGTGTAACTGTTATTGAAAACCTCTCATTTTTTTAATGAATTAATGAAATCTTAGTAAATTAAAGTATACATAAAAGATTCCAGTTAAAAAAAGGGTTTCACCTCTTGATATATATTTCAGCAAACATGAATTTATTTTATTTATTTATAAACATGAATTTACTACTGAGTATTTTAAACTTAAAAACAATAAACTTTTAGTTTACCTTAGTTTTCAAAAGGTCAAGTTTTCGAATTCTGTTTCAACATTATTTATGTATACATTTAATAAAAAGTTTAAATACGTAGGCGAAAGTAAATTTATTATATTTTCATATAAATTACACTTCTAATGAAGTTATTCTAGTAAACTTCCTTAACTTTTTAATCATGTTGTACAGAATTAGAGAAGTTTACCATAATATTGTGTCGGTAATGTTTCTATGCTTAAATATTTAAAAAAAAGTTATTGTTTTAAATATTTAAAATTTTTAGAGTTTCATTGAAAAATCTAAAAATTTAAAACTTTTTCTTTTATTTGTTTTTCTATTACTCACTTGCAGCAGTTTGCTTCTGCTTGTGCTCCTCTTCAGTTTTTCTTCCAGGACCAAAAATAAAGTTGTCTATGGTTGTGAAGTGGCATTTAATTAAAATAAATTTTAATTTAAAAAAAATTGAATAGATGGTCATTTAGAGATTAGATTTTCTCTTTTTATTGCAGCAATTAGTAGTAGATGAATAGGTTTTTATTGTTGGTACATTTAGTTGAAATCACTTCTGAATACACATAAATATTGTATAAATTCTGAGTTGAAATGATTCTCTAATTTGTTTTATTTTACTGGATTTTAATATTTTTAATCTGTCTATTGAAGAATATTTTAGATTTACCAGTAAATTCAATTAAAATCCATTTTAAAAATGTTTAACGTCGTCGTTGTGTCTTTCACTTCACCTTACAGTCAAAGCCGCTGAATTGTTTTTCAAAAGTCATACATTTTGCAATTTACTTGAACCTACAGTAACTATTTTGTGATTTTAACTTAAGTTCAATGTAAAATAAAAATATACACAAGTTAACGAAATCATCTCTTTAGCAGTAACCTTCTTACTTCCTTAAGGTGATGCTACAATCCTGTGTGAACTAGGACTAGGACACCGCAAAGTGTTTGGGTTTCCTTAAGCGATGCAAGAACTGTTTCGGCCCTTCTGATCTGGCTGTTATCTTCAAGACTTATATACGTCCAAAGCTTTGTGCTGGTGCTCGTGCAACTTATTTAAGTCTCTTGGATAGTATTGAACGTAGAGCATTTAAATTGATAGGTGATAATATCATCATAAGTTTATTTACTTCGTTTGAACATCGTCTAAAGGTTTCTTTTCTGACCCTCTTTTACCGTTATTTTAACGGTTTATGCTTTAGTGAAGTAGCCACCTGCATTCCTCCCCTTAAACAGTTCAACCGTAAACTCGCGCTTCTAGGAATGCTCATCAGTATACACACGAGTCCAACTTCAGCCGAGATTCGTTCTTCAGCCGTACTACGCGAATATGGAATGCCTTAACACACTCTGTCTTTCCTAGTCTTTGCAATATTCAGGAATTCAACAACAATGTGCACCGACATCTCCTTTCAAACCCTCTCTCCTCTCGCTATTGCTCACACTGTGCCTCTGCATAATAAGGGCAGTAGGTAATATCCCCTTGAGAGTGTGCTTATTATAAAAAAAAAAATGTAGTTCGGTACCTAGCTAGATCCAGTTGCGCACTCCAAGTTGATTTGTGGTCCTGTGGACGTGGATTGGAAGACTTTCTGGACCGGAGCATTGGTTTCCATGAGCTCTATGTGACCCAACCATTTCAGTCATTTGACTTTTATACTTCTGGCTAAGTCTAGGTCGCTGTGCCGCCTATGCATACGGTACCTTAGATCACGTGAAGAACTTTTCTCTCAAAAAGACCCAAGGTGCTTTCATCTGCTTTTGTCATATTCCATGCTGCTACGCCGCCGTATAGTTGGACGAGAATAATAAGGGTCTAATATAGCGACACTTTAGTTCCTCTAGAGAGGGCTTTACTACTCAATTCATTTCTTAGAATACTTTGATTAATTTCTTAACCCAAAGAAACAGCAGTAAGCAAAAGTAACACCTCGTTTGATCTCAGCGTTGGTTTTATTTTGTAAATCAAAAACCCTTGCGATATGTTCAGAATTTACTATGCACTAAATCACAAAAATCATTCGTTCCTATCTTCTATTGTTAGTAGTGTCTTAGCATAGTTCCCGTGCGATAATGTCATTATAAAAATCGCTTAATGCTAGGCAACTATGATGGTCCAACAGCAGGAAGAACCTGATGATATGCTACTAATTTGTGTTATAAAAAAGAACATATCTAATATATGATTATAAGTGTTAACGGTGGATCTGCCCGAATGTGTTAGCACCGAGATGTTTTAACGCCGTTAAAAGAAGCTTGAAACTCTATCCAGCCTCGTGGCTACTTCCATACAAAAAATCATGTCATAATATAGCTCCGTTACGACGTGAAGGACGGACAAACAAACAAACAAACAAACAATCAATCAAACTGACTTTTCAATTTATAATATTAGTATAGATAAGTTCAGTCAATGCAATTGCATTCCAAACTTTAAAGTAACAATACTTAAATACTGCTAAAATGACCTAAGCTAAACTTATATTTTATTGATTTTATTATAAAGGGTGATTTTTTAAAAGCTATGGAAAAGTTTTTCAAAAAAAAAAACACATACAGTTCAGAAAAGTGCATTTAATCCTTATTTGCAACGATAGTACGGTCCATATAATTTAATGTTTGAAGATTATTTCATGCAAATGTTGACCTTGACTACGCCTCAAATGGTCCATCCGCTTAGTCCAATTTTGGCATACTCTTTCCAACATTTCGGCCGGTATCTCACGATTAAATGCTTCAATATTGTCTTCCAATGCGTCAATTGAAGCGGGCTTGTCTGTATAGACATGAGCTTTAACATAGCCCTACAAAAAATAGTCTAAAGGTGTTAAATCGCACAATCTAGGCGCCCAATTGACCGGTCCCGAACGTGAAATAAAATGTTCACCGAACTCGCCTCTCAATAAATCCATTGTTGCACGTGCTGTGTGGCATGTGGCATCGTCTTGTTGAAACCACATTTCATGCAAGTCAAGCTCTTGCAAAAAAAAAGTTGGATATCATCTCACGGTAGCGATCACCATTCACAGTTACGTTACGATTCGCTTCATCTTTGAAGAAGTGCGGTCCAATGATGCCACCAGCCCATAAACCGCACCAAACTGTGACTTTTTCTGGATGCATTGGTAGCTCTTGCAATGCTTCTGGCTGATATTCACTCCAAAATCGATAATTCTACTTATTTACGTACCCATTGAGCCAAAAATGAGCTTCGTCGCTCGCTGGAAGAAGCGCCCGATGAACTTTCTTAACAGAGCACGAATTTTGATAATAAAATTCAATAATTTGCAAGCATTGTTCGTTTGTAAGACGATTCATGGTTAAATTATCGACCAAACTGAAGATGTTTGAAAGTGAAACAAAACACGAAACGTGCTTCAGCTATTTAAACCAGTGTGTTGCCAAAAAGTTAATAGCTAAATAATCACCCTTTATATTATTGACAAATACCTAATTTTTTGTTCTTATTCTCCTTAAAATAACTTCAAACAACAAAAAATTATCCTTAAAATTTGCCCTAAACAAAATCTCTGGAAAAAATTGAAAATGACAACGAATTTTTAAAAATTGTCAATCATTAATTATTCCTTAATTTTCAAAGTGTATGGTTCAAAAAATAAAGTCATAGCGAGTCTAATTCACTTCTTTTAATCTAACAAACCCCTACCAACCATTCTTCTTCATGTTGCATTGATTAACACAAGACCCCTGACCTTTTAGTTCAAAAAAATTTGTCATTACAACTCCTAAAAAAAAAAAAAATAGAACAAACATAGAATAATAATTTAAATACCAAATTCTTAACTAATTATACAAATTTTGATAAAGAAAAATCTAATTTTATATTTTATATTCGTCCTTTTCTTATTTCGTTTTTTTTGTTGATTATAGAAAGAATATCAAATTTTTATAATAGAACCTTTTTATTCAAAACCTCAAATATATATTCCATACAAGCCATCGTTGAAATAAAACGATTTTCCTTGAATATAAACCATAATCGCTTATAGCCGAGAGATTCAACTTTTTAATTGCATTTTTTCCACAATTCCTCCAGAAAAGAAAATAAAACCAAACGTGTTACCATCATAAAATCGTTTACGAAAACAAAAATCCTATTTTTCCTCCCTGCATATAAACCTCTATTGAATAAAATATTTTTCCTATTTTGAATTAATTATCCTTTAGGATAAGGATCTCTTTCTCTATTCAAAAGAGCAGACAAAAAGAAAAAAAAAACTCATTTTATTAGATATACTTTGCCAATAACCAATAACTTGACCCATGTCCTTATAACACAAACAGACAAACATACACACAAACATATCCTTGGAGAAAGTTTTCCAAAATTTAGGATTTTCTTCTTAGTTCTTTTTTCCTTTCTTGGCTTCGAATAAATTTCCAAGTGTATGCAAATAATCCGACACAACACAACAAAAAGGTAAACTGAATTAAACTCAACTCCTAGAAAATTTCTAAGCAGAAAAAGGACTCACTCAAAGCAAAACAACAACAACCACAAACAAAATAAGAATAAGGAAAACATATAAAATAGATAAAAAGAATAAAAAGAATATTTCCCGTCTACTACTTTGCTCTCAAAGAAGAGCTTCATATTTAACAAGCGTTA
Source organism: Eupeodes luniger (assembly GCA_951509635.1). Lineage (NCBI taxonomy): Eukaryota > Metazoa > Arthropoda > Insecta > Diptera > Syrphidae > Eupeodes > Eupeodes luniger. The sequence continues at coordinate 309,964,585 of OX608073.1, forward strand.
AATTTTCGAACCAAAAAACGATCAACTTCTAGGAAGAAAAGGGGAAGGTTTATCACGCCCTAAACTAACCCAACCTCCCACAACCTTATTTTCTTTTCCAATATATTTATGTAAATTTTCCCGCATCTAACACAACATTTTTCCTCCTGGCAAAACAGGTAACGTAAACGTGAACGTCTATCTATCTATTTCAATATCCTTGCAACACATTTTCCTCAAGAAAATAGGAAATAAGCACAAGGAAAATTCTGAATCCTGACACAACACACAAATAAAAAAGAAAATAAGGAAAACGATTTCCAAAAGCAAAACAATAGTCTGCCAATGAATTTATCTCCGTTTTCGAAATAAATTTTATAGTTTTTGGGAATTGGAATATTTTCTAAAGGATTATCTTCTCAATAAGTTCAAACACGCGTTACCGCTGTGCTAAGTTTGCGTTTGTTGTTTTTTTGTTTGGTTTTACGTTTGGAATGCATTGCAGTGTTATGGCATTTTTGGGAATTAAAAAAGTCGGCGTGGCCGGTATAAGAGTAAAATTGTATTTATGGAGAATTAAACTCTCCTTGGTGAAGTTTTGTAACTTTCTACGTCCTTTTTTGTTCTTTCTCCTCTGAGAAAAGGAGAAAGAGAGAGATTTGCAATTAAGTTTTAACACTTAAACATTATTTGAATAGCACTTAATAGTATTACGTTGATTCATAGAGGGCGCTGGGGCAGAAACTTTCTGACCGCACCTCGAGGGCTTTGCGAATAAAGTAAAGTTTGTTGAAAAGTCTTCTTTATAGATTTTTGTTTTCCTTATTTCTGTTTTATGGCAGAGGTTATGCTAGGCTAGGCTAGGGGAAGTGGGGCTCTTTAGCGGCGGCGGGTGGCGCGGCGTGGCGTAGCAGGCGGCCGGCTTTGGTGTATCCTTTATTCATTTACCTAAGCAAGTCCTTTGGGTGAATAAGGTTGAGTGAGTGAGGAAGAAAGTCCCAGCAGTTCTTTGAAATTTTGTGCTTTTAGAAGGTCTTGTTGATGGATGAAAGAGGCGGGCTGATACGGTATAAAGTGTATATTTTAACTTCGACGATGCATTAAGAATAAGATGGAGCTCCCTGCTCCGCTAAAAGGGGTTGGGTGGAGAATATAGGGAGTTGGGTGAATGCAACTGATGGCTTAGTTTAACTCTGTGCCGTAGCGGTACCAAGTTAAGGCAATTGCATTTGCTGGAGTTCTGTTGATGGGGGCTTGGGATAGTTTTTAATATTATTTGAGATTTCCTTTGGTTTGCCGCATCCAGAATCAGGTTTTTGCTTCTATACCGTATACCATTTTCCTTTTGCTCCTCAGTTCTGGAGAATTATTTATTTAAGCATGGACGAATTATTTCGATGGTTCTATAGTTTGTTCCTTTTTTTCGTGTAAGAGATATTCGCATCTGAAATTGGCAGGGGCAAAGCTTAATAGAATTATGAAAAAGGACTTGAAGCTTGACGAGATGGGTGGGGTTGGGGTAAGAGGTTGGACTGCACTATAAGATGCCTTCAAGTTTTGAGGGATTTTACTACTATTTTTTGTATTATTTTTATATTCAGGCCAAAGTTTAAGTATAACAATTGTTAAGTATTACTTTTTATTTTTTGTATTTTTGAAAATAAAAAAAAAAAGTTTATTTGCGCTCTGAAAAGTTCGTTTTCTTCGTTCTTTCGTTCGTTCGATCAAAAAAGGGAATAGAATAGACAGAAAAGTGAGTAAACTCACTTAATTTAATGAAGTTTTTCTTTTTGTGAATTTCCTTTGTTGCAACAGATCAGTTCGGACGAGGGAGAGAAAAATAAAGAATTTTTAAAAAGTAAATAACTTTTAATTTTAGTTTTTTTGTTATCAAGAAAAATTTATAATTCGATTCTTCTTTATGTAGAAAGAAAATAAAAGTTTTTTGAAAAACAAGTTAAATATTATTTCTTGGAAATATATTGCCCTTTAGCCACATTGGGCCTTCAGTATACTCCTACGTATAATATTTCTGAGAGCATTTCCATTCTTTTATATGTTGTTTCAAACAGAGTTTTAATGTACTTGAGTCGATTATTAAATATTTGTACTTGTACTTGAGAAAAAGGAGTAATTGCAAACCATAAATGTAGAGGTAGATTTTTTTAAAATACGTTCACTGTTCTCATAACATTAACTGAGAAGTACATTGCTGAGTAGATTTGTAAGTATTATTAAAGGCAAGTAAATTAATGTATAACTTGAGTATTAGGTTAGGTTAGGTTAAAGTGGCTGTCTGTGATGGGGTAGGAAACACTTAGGACAGTTTAATGGCCCATTGTGATACCACATGAATCTTGGGCCCTTCTTCTTAGCTCAATAAAACCAGTTTGAGTCCCTAACGAAACGTGAAAAACTGATTATTTTAATTTGATTAAGATCGGTTAGATCGTTATAGAAGAATTCTCCTAGGTAATTCTTGCGTTTTTGAGCTTGAGCAGGGCATGTACAGAGGAACTGTTTCCTCCTCTTCCACAACCATACAGCTTCTGCAAAAGTCATTTGAGAATAGGCCTTGCCGTGTGGTTAGCTTTCTTATTAGACAGTGCAAGTTTATGACACCGATTATCGAGCATATATGCGATCTGCTTAGAGATAGCAAGCGCCTTCATAACTTTAAATCTAGTGTAGGCCAGATGTTTTTTGTGTCCTGACACGTGGTGAAGATTTTATTCCACCTGATGTTTCCCGTCTTAATAGCGTCTTGTATTAGCAATAGTTTACATGTACCGATTGGTATGGATTGTACTGTACTATTTCTTGGGAGTACATCTGCCTTACAATTTCTTGGAATATCTCCCACCAAAAGTGAATATTGAACTGTTATGCCATCTCCATTAGAAATGATCGACAGTTATGGACTGTTATAGATTTTGTAGAGACAGAGTCCAGAGATTTGATAGTGGCCTGACTATCTGAGAAAATACGGATATCAAATGCAGACTTCTTTTATCGCCAAAAGTTCCACCTAGAACACGCTACAATGATTGGGAAGGCGGAATTGAAGACTTAATTTCAGTCGTTTGAGAGTACACACCTCCACCAACCCCTTCATTTATTTTTGATCTATCTGCGTACAAATGGACTGACTCGTCTTCAAGCAATGCCATATCCTCCCAGAAAGATCTGGAAGGTATAGAAATGTGGAAGTTTCTGTCGAATTGTGTGGGTTAACACCCAGTTCACACCGATCAACCCAAATTATTAGTTTGTCTAAGGCATTTTGTAAGAGTTCTTTTAGGGTGTTAAGATGTTTTCCTGGAACAGTTATAGCAACGTCGTCGTCCACATATGCAATCACTCTGAAACCCTTCGCATCCAGACCAGTTAGGATTTCATTTACCACCACGTTCGGGATAAGAGGGTATAGAACACCACCTTGCGGTGTCCCTCTACTAACGAATCTTCTAGCTGAAGAGTTACCCAGTTTTGAGTTAATTATTCTGTTATACAGCATTAACTCCCCAAGCGAACTCTCTACGTTCAGAGATGTTAGTGGAGATGTGATTGCAGATGTGTCTTCACATTGTTAAAAGCGACTTCTTGAGAATTAGGTTTGCAAATCTGAAAATTTGTATTTAATTTTGACCTAAAGTAAATGGTTTTTCAACCAAATCTGTCAGTCTTTGACATTTAACAAGATAAATCTACACCACTCCTAAAAATGCAACCATACACGCTTCCATTTTTCGTAGTGGCGTAGATTTAACTTGTTAAAAGTCAAAAAATGACAGCTGTAAAACTGACAGATTTAAACATAGCATTGAATATTGTAAATATTACCACAAAAATGGTGAAAGTTTGCAGTAACAGTTCGCTAAACTTAAGCAGTTTTAGGTCGTCGAAAAGTACATTTTGCAACCGCAGATTGTAAAGTTGTTGAACAAATTTGAGCTGCAGGAACTGTTAAGTAATGTAAACGACTCAACGATTGGCTCAACATTAATTGAAAATATTGGTGCTGTAGTCCTTCGGTCTTTGAAATAAGGCAATCAACATACGGCAATCAACATAACTCAAGCCGGTCCATTACCAGCAACGTCGTATCTCCGCAGATTAAAGCCTTGATATACATAAAAATGATCTAGACTGTCATGCCAGAGGTTTGGGTTCGACCCCTGCCTGTGCCATCTTGTGAGGAATTGACAAATCCTCCAAAAGTAATTGTTGTCACGAAAAGTGCTTTCTCAAATTAGCCGTTCGGATTCGGCTTTAAACTGTAGGTCCCCTCCATCCCTGACAACAGTATTCGCACGCAGGAATGGTTGAGAGTTGTAAGTCACTAGACCCTAGTTCTCAACGGACTGTTGCGCCATCTATTTTATTTATTTTTCTAAAGACGATTTTTAAAAAGCTTCTTCCCCCTCAACGTGTAACTTTTTGATGCGGTTTTCAGGCTGATGATGATGATTTGACGTATTTTTGACGTATTTAAAGTACAAATTTTAATTTTTTTTAATTACAAAGTGATTTGAAACACAAAATAGTGTGTTTCGAACTACAGTTCTAAGCCTCAAAACTGTTGCTCCATTTCATGTTTCATAAAGTCAAGAAAGGTAAATTTCATCAAAATACAACAAACGGTTTTCCTGCAGTATAGGGTAATTGGCAATAAAATGGCTTACGTCTTCATTTTCCCGTCTATTGGAAATATATAACAGATTTGAGAGGGATCAGCTCTATGGGGCATAAAGTTCAAGTTATAAACTTCAACATGTACTCTAAATATTAAGCTAGTGGCTTCGACAGAGTATGCGTTGCTGAGATAGGTCCCTAAAGACAACTGATGGTGATTTAAGTTCCTGTATGTATTCCTGGACAATGTTGAAGTTGCTCTGGATAGATGCTGAGTGTAAAGCTTCTCATCTATTTTTACCATGATATCTACAAAAATGCCCTGGCATTCATCAACGTTTGACTCCATAAGTAATAGATGAATTTCATGGAAAGGGCTATTTCATTCCAGTCCTTGAATTGAGAGGCGTTAGTTTCCAAAAGTCTTACCATCATACTCCTATGAAGACTTCTTCCTCCTATTTTCATTACCATTACCAAATAATCATAGTTGGCAGCTTTCACATGATATCATAGTTTGGCGTTGAATTAGGCAATCTGAATAAACGTTTGAAGAAATATCTCTGCCCGTTTTAAACACCTCAACGGACACATAACCAAAAAACCTGGGCACCATAGCACATACATGTGTTGAACGTTGCATGAATGAATCGTATTTTAAAGTGAGATCAATATCCTGGTTAGCAAAGAACTCATACCACATTATGCTCAAAGAACTCATACCACATTTTGCTCAAAGCCGCCTAACTCCTTTTTTGTTTAGCGTGCTTTGAACAACTCAGGTTTTGTGTAATTAAAACACCCAGTTACGTAAATGCTTTCACAACTTCAATATTTACATTATTGAGTGACCAATATTCTTCGTGTTGCCTTCTCTTTGTACGCTCTTCAATAAGCAACACCTTAGTCTAGCTTCTATTAATGACTTACCCCCATTTTTAGCAAAAGTTGTTCAGCCTGTTTATTTGCAACTGGAAATTGAAAAGGTTGTCAGCCCATAATACTAAGTCATCAGCGTAAAGTAGTACTTTCACTGGTATCTCGGCAAAAGGTATTCCTCCTGGGACAACATCACAAATTTCGTCAATGAATAAAACAAAAAGTAATGGACTTAAAATCCAGCCTTGGGCAACACCTGTCAATTTTTAAAAACATTCTAAAAAATACTGGATGAAACAAGAAAGTAAAAGTACATGATCAAGAATAGGACTGTGACGTCAAAGGTCTTGGGTGTGCCACCTAAAAGAAAAGTCTTTTCCACGAGTACTGCCTCTTGCGAGGAATTGATAAATCCTGCAATAGTAATTCTTGTCATGATTTGGTATATACACTGTTGGTCCCCTCTATTCCTGACATACCATGCAAATAAGAATGGTTGAGAGTTCTAACCCACTTGGCCCTGGTTTCCCATGGACTATTGCACCATCTAAATATTTTCAAATACAAGGAACTAGGAACTGAGTACTTGACAGTCCTTTAGTTCGGCTTAGACATCTGCTTCCAGGTCAATTTGTTCGTTTATGACATAACCTGAGCAATAGATGTTAATGGTGTTTCCGTTGCTTAGCAAATTTGAGTTTTAACAATGTTTTGAATTTGATTTTTAAACCTCAAAATGAAACCGTGTTTTTTTTAATTCAAAAAGAAGCCGTTTAAAGCTTACTTGAAAATTCATTAAAAGGGTCAATTGGAAAATATTTAGGACACAATTTTTAAATCGATAATTAATTTTGAAATTCAACGCTCTATACAAAAAATACCTCAAAATTTTACATATTATTGTTTCATTAAAAAAAAAGTATAACCATCAGAGAATAAAATGCAAATAAGCTTACCTAATGCATGCTCCTACCTATTTGCATAGGTATATGTATATGTATAGGTGGCCATTCAACCAATATAACCTCAGGCTACACACAAATGTGTTTTAGGACTTAATTAGAATTTATTACTTTAATTAATGTAATTTTTGTTTTATAGTTTATTTTGTTTTTGTTGGTTTTCTATTTTCTAATATTTTATCCCTTTTAGCTGCCATGTAGTTGATAAAAATGAAAATTAAAAAAATATTGGAATAACCACGAAAATGCACGAAAAATAGAAAAAAAAAACATGAATTTAGTTAAATCTGTCAATTAAATCCATCCACATAATCAAAATCTAATTGATCCGTGAGAATATACACAGAGGAAAATCCGTAAACAAAAGCAGTGCAGCGTATTCAAAAATTAATTAAATTTATGTTTTGGAATTTGAAACAAAGCCAAACAAAAAATTTTGAAATTTCATTTCTAGTTCAATGAAACCAATGACGTTATTTTGTATATTGATCAAAAAATGAAAAAAAGGGAATGAAACATAAAATTTTGTATAACTGAAATAACCGACGGGGCTACATAAACAATCTATAAATGCGAATTTAATTTAATTGGACAATTTATATGTAAACAAAAAAAAGTTATCATAGAATTTAGTTGGACTAAGTCAAGGGATTTTAGGCTTCAATAATTAAAAATTGTGTTTAGCTTTTGAACCGTGCGTCGCCGTGTGTAGTTTGAGTTTAGTCTGAATTACTTTCATATGATTTGTTTTCCTGTTTTATTTTTTTCAAATTTTGTATTCAACGAATTCGGTACTAAATATTAATGGTTAGTAAATATTTAAACCTTTAAAATGCTTTAGATTCCAATTTATACAAAAGGTTTATTTAATTGCTTTGTAAATTGAAGCTGAAACGACTGATGCGGGATGATACCTGTGGTATATTTTTCTTTTTTTTTTGTAATATCTGTAATGCAGTGTTATTTTATACGAGCATCTTTTTTTGGCTTTAACAATTTGAATCCCATTTTTTAATTGAATGTAAATAGCTTAACCATTGGATCTTCTAATAAGGACTTTAGAACTTTAACATTTTATGTCGGTCGTAGTAATTTTTAAAGCTATATTTGTCAAATTGACTTTTATTATTTATGAAGATTTGCCAAATCACCACAACAAATAAAAATTTTCAACAACGATAAATATAGTTAAAAAGTTTTTATAATGGGTGATCTGTTATCTTCGGCCATTTTCCTTACTTACTTACTCAATAAGGTGGCGCTACAATCCGGGACGGACCTGTGCCTCAACCAACATGCTTCTACAGCCAGCTTGGTCCCTAGCTAGCTGTCTACTGTTTCGCACTTGCGTCACCTGAGCTGCGGTCTTCCTCTACTGCGCCCGCCGTCCCTCGGGATTGGTTTCGAAGACCTTCCGGACTGGAGCGTTGATGTCCATTCGCTCTACATGACCCAGCCATCTAAATTGTTCAGTTCGAACTTGTATCTTCTGGGACCATAAAATTACACGAACAATTTTCCTTTCGAAGCATTCTAAGACGCTCTAATCTTTTGACAAGTTCAAGGATGATGAGTGTCTTATGGATGGTGACTTTAGATGCTCGAGAGAGGATTTTTCGACTCAATTGCTTTCAAAGTCCAAAGAAGCGCTGGTGTCTTTGTCAGAATTTATAGCGGTGCCTATGAAGACAAAGTCCTTAACTACCTCAAAGTCCGTGCTGACGTTTTGTCCAAGAAGTTCGTTCAATGTCCTTTTTGATGACAGCATATACTTGGCTATGCGCTCATTGACCATTAAACCGATCTTCTCCGCTTCTTTCGCAGCGCTCATTATGTCAATATTATCGTCGCGTCGTATCGTACATATCGGCCGGTATCTCACGAATAAATGCTTCAATGTTGTCTTCCAATGCGTCAGTTAAAGCGGGCTTGTCTGTATAGACATGAGCTTTAACATAGCCCCACAAAAAATGTTCTAAAAGCGTTAAATCGCACGATCTAGGCGGCCAATTGACCGGTCCCAAACGTGAAATAAAATGTTCACCGAACTCGCCTTTCAATAAGTCCATTGTTGAGCGTGCTGTGTGACATGTGGCACTGTCTTGTTGAAACCACATGCATGCAAGTCAAGCTCTTGCATTTTGGGTAAGAAAAAGTTGGATATCATCTCACGGTAGCGCTCACCATTCACAGTTACGTTACGATTCGCATCATCTTTGAAGAAGTACGGTCCAATGATGCCACCAGCCCATAAACCGCACCAAACTGTGACTTTTTCTGAATGCATTGGTAGCTCTTGCAATGCTTCTGGCTGATATTCACTTCAAAATCGACAATTCTGCTTATTTACATATGTACCCATCATTGAGACAAAAATGAGCTTCGTCGCTGAACACAATTTTTCGGTAAAAAAAGTGAATCTTTGGCCAACTTTCCAAGAGCCCATTCACCAAAAATTTTACGTTGCAGTAGGTCGTTCGGCTTCAATTCTTGCACCAGCTGTATTTTGAAAGGCATCACACCTAAATCCTTCCGCAAAATTTTCCACGTTGTTGGGTAACAGAGGTTCAGTTGCTGCGAACGGCGACGAATCGATAATTGATGGTCATCATTAACACTGGCCGATACAGCTGCGATATTTTCTTCAGTTCGCACCCTAAGTAAGCGTGTTGGTGGTTTAATGTCCAGCAATGTAAATTTGGTGCGTCACAATAGCCGGAATAGCCGCTTCAGTGGGTCGTTTAAACTGACCATAAAATGGAAGAAGTGCGCGATAAACTTTCTTAACAGAGCACGCATTTTGATAATAAAATTAAATAATTTGCAAGCGTTGTTCGTTTGTAAGACGATTTATGGTTAAATTATAGACCAAAGTCAAGATTTTTGAAAGTGAAACAAAACACGAAACGTGTGTCAGCTGTTTAAACCAGGGTTGCCAAAAAGATAATAGCTAAAAAAATCACCCTTTTTATATTAATGAGACAATAATGCACTGCGATCTAGTCTCCTAAAGACTTCTTATTTTACAGAATGACCTCTTTTGGATCTTTTGAAGAACTTAAGTATTTGGACTATATGAAAAGAAGATAATTCCTTTTCATCTATTATGTAATGTCCTATTGTGTATCTGTGAATGATGGTCTAATGTCTCCGGATGGATAAAACAGATAGCACTGCTCTCAAATCCTAGGATGCTTACTTAAATAACTCCAGAACGTACGACAACGATACAAATTTGAAAATTTGTTACACAAATTCGTCAAATTTCGGGCGTAATCTCAGAAATTTCTTGTCAAATGCTTGCTTTTGAAACCTTTAAATCATGTATACGAGTCGTGCGTCCACACTCTTTCAGAAATCTAAAGAGAAAGAACTCGGGAACTGACCTATTTTGAGTATTGGGCAGTCAAGCGAAATCTATTGAACAAAGCGCTGGCTTTGTACCGGCTTTTCTTGTATCCAGACTGGGTTATCATAGGCCAAATACCTGAAGTTTTGCTTTTTTACTTTATTCCGAAGCGTTGTGTCTGAGTTAAAAACTAAAGGTTGTATGTAGTCGGTTTATTTTAATTCTTGCTTTCGGGTGAAAATTCAAATTATGGTCGAAAATGTTCGCTTCAAGCACTCTCTGGACCGTTCTCAGCTTTTCATTGGTTACTTTGTCAGATTCACTAAAATTTTGAACCCACATTTTATTTTTATAAAAGCACGGATTTGTGACGGGGAATCGGTATATCGAACCATGATGGCTAATAACCAGGGTTGTAAAAAGAATGCAATCTATTTTGAATGCAATCATTAATGACTTCAATAATGAGATTGCATTCATTATTGACTTTACTTTAAGACTTTAGACTTTAAGTAATGCAATCTCCATTTAATCATTACAATCATTTTTTCCTACCATTCGTTTAACAGTAATAAATTGAATGCAATTTTTGAGAATTAATGCATTCTTTTGCAATCAAGACGGTTACTTTAATTTAACATGCAGTCATTTAATTGACATTAACTGCAAAAAAGTACCATGAGGAAAGATGTATTTTAAACAATAAGAAGGCTTTGTCCTTGAAAAAAATTTAAAAATCGTTAAAGAATTTTGTTTGTGATGTTGTAATTATTTTAAATTAAAATGTTTTGCTTATTTTTATTATCAAATGAAATGTTTTAGTCATTTAAATAATTCTAGAGCTTCCAATCTTAAAAAATAATTTTTATAACGACCGAACAACGAAATTCACGCCACGACAATTTTACCTGCTTTTAAATTAATTATTGATATTCTAATTTGAATTTATGCTAAAGCGAAATTTAATTTAAAGTCACTAAGTCTTGATGTCCTTAATTCCATTTAATGAGGAATTACTTTATAATAATAGAAAAAGACAACGACAAACTTTATTAATGTATTGTTTTAGCTTCAAACCAAATCCTTAAATATTAATACGCAGAGAAGTTGGCGGCACATATTCTATCCCAAAAACTATATACGAGAAAACAGAAATTGCCATTTCGCTTTAAGTGTTTATATACGATATATAAAAAACAATATAGACCTTCTAAAAATATGAAATCACTAGTTCATAAAGTTTAGCTAATAAACCATTGAAATATAAACTATACACATATAAGTTTTTAGCTTAGAAATATCCTAGAGAGTCCTTTACAAGGATGACATAGAGATGTCTAAGATTTAAGTGAATATTTTTTGTATATGTATTCATTGTATAGATATGTACAGACATGGACATTAAAATAGACACAGAGACAGTTGCTAAGAGTAAAACCAAATTAAAATAACAACATGCATTAGAAGTTGTTTTAACCGTTATCAAAAAAAAATTTAGACTTTCTTATTCAAAATAACATGGGTTTTATTTTTTTTTGCTTGTTGATTGTTTGGAGATGAACCGTTCCTTAGGGAAGATTGTGTTTTTGGTGGACATTAAAATAGAAACACATTGGAACACAGACCTTAATATTTAACTAGTATCAAAAATATTAGTTTTTAATATTTTTTTTTACTTTTATAAAACAATAAGTTCACTTTAGGAAGTAAATTCAAACTATTTTAATAATATTACAATAAATTCTAAGGAAAGCATGGGTCGTGGTAGGCATTGTTCCCTAGAAGAGAAAGCTATCATTTTAGTTCTACAAAGTGAGGGAAAATCTTTGAGGAAAATAGCCAGAATAATGAGTAGATCTCTCAAGTTGATTGCAAAAGCAATTTGACCGCTGAGAGCCAAAAAACAGGGGGAAACCAAGGAAAACAACCCCAAGAGAAGACTGAAAGATAATTTGCGCCTCAAAAAAAGATCCCTACAAGTCTTCAAGGGAAATAAAATACAAACTAAAGCTTCGAATAACTTCCAGAACTGTTCGTAGAAGACTTGTTGAAGCTAACTGGCTCAGAAGGATCGCAATAATGGTGCCTCTTCTAAGGAAAACAAAATATAACAACGCGGTTTAAATTCGCCCACGATCATTTTGATTGGAGTGGGCCAGAAGGAGGTAAAAAGTGGAGGAATGTTTTGTGGATGGAGGAAACAAAGATAAATTTGTTCGGAAGTGATGGCAGACAAACCGTTAGAAGGCTTTCTTTGAAAGAACTAAATCCCAAATACGTCCAGAAAACGGTCAAGAATGGTGGCGGCATTATCATACTATGGTGTTAATTGTCTTGGTATGGCGTTGGACCAATACATTTGATTGAGGGTAAAATGGATCAAAATATGAAGGTGAATATCATGAAGGATACGATGCTGCCTTATGCGGACGAGAACCTGCCTCTGAAATGTGTTCTACAGCAGGACAACGACTCTTAGCACACATCCAAATCTGCTCAAAAGTATTTTAAGGACCAACAAATCAGCGTGTTGGAATGCCATCCTAATTGCCTGACTTAAATCCCATAGAACATTTTGGGGGAGATTTAAAATGTGCGGTTGGGAAACATTTAACAAAAAATAAAGCCGAACTGTGGAGGATGGTTCAACAGGAGTGGTACAATATTTCAATTGACAGATGCCGCCGATTATTTGACTCAATGTCCAACAGATGTCACACTGTAATTAAATCTAAGGGCCAGGCTACCAGATATTAAAATAATTTTTAAATCCAGAATAGCTTTGCATTTAATTTATTTTTTTTAAATCTTTGTATCTATTTAAATGTCCACGAAATTTGTTCCTTTTTTTACATTTATGAATTTAAAATATTTTAAATTATAATTTTACTACAAATAATGGGTAATTTTAGTTTGAAAGAAAAAAAAATAAGAAAATGAAGACCAAATTTGAAAAAAAAAATCTTTTTAAGTCAATAAAAAATTGAATTTTTAAAACTCTGTTTGGTGTTTCTATTTTAATGTCCATATCTGTATGTATGTTCGTGTGTAATGTGAATATGTAGGCTAAGGAAAAGACTTCAAGATGTCATATTCATACATAGAAGCATCAGCAAGGACGAAAAATTTATAGAAGAATTGGGAATAAAGTGAATGCGAATGGACTCAAATATGAATTTATTAATAAAAGTAGAAATTCGAAGAACTGTTTTGATAAACTTGTATGAATATGGTTACCATATTACTTTTTTTTAAAGCAAAAAACAAAATGTTGGCACTACAAGGTCCCAACTTTAATCTTTGTAAGTTTCGTAAGACGGAGAGAATACAGAGAAAAATGGTGGTAGCGTTTCTGAAGAAATTAGATTGTTGTTTGAGTCAACGATTGCGAAAGATGTACCTTCCTCACACTTTGAACCATCGGTAAAGAGGATATTCCAATTATTACTGATAAAAGGATTTATTAATTCATGAAAATGCTGAAGATATACATCTTTCGGAATTGAATCTTTTTTAAATCAAGCGAGTGCAGTGTTGATGGAATCCTTCGGACATAGCCACGGAGGGTTACACTCGACATCTCTTTTTTTTAATTTTTGGTTCAATGCCCATTTTTCTCGCAAACATTTAAGTTGTGCAGAGGGTTTATGGTTTTTTTGGTGTCTGTAAGCCTTTTGGGATTTTCGTAGAGTCAAAAAGAATTGGAGAGTCATAGGATTCAAGTATTTTTCCTACAAGTCGTGATGTAAGGACTTCTTTTCTTTCTGTAATCGACGAAAAACCTCCCTCAGCTAAGATATTTTTTAAAGGACTTGTCTTAAAAGCTTTAAGGCTAGCTTTGATTGCGGCGTGATACGCTGATTGAACAGGTTGGATGTAGGATTTTGCACATTTGCCATATATAACAAGGCCATAATAAATTTTTGATAATATTATGGCTTTTGTTACACTGATAAATGAATTCGTTTGGGTCAAACTATTTTTTGATGCTTAATATCTTATGATGTTGAGCCTGGTAGCCAAGTTCGTTCTTAAAGCTAAACAATATTTCTCAAAGCTAAATTTACATTCAAATACAATACCTATGCCGCAGTTTTTTGACCAAGTGCAAATCCTTAAACACAAAATTATCCTGCATCCAAAATTAATACGAAGAATAGCGTCTTTGATATCTTGTTTATGTAGATTCATTTTAATATCCTAAAGTATTGAAGTATTGAACTTCTCTCCAACAGAGTGATTAAACCTATGATATTATGGGTTTACTTGTTCTAGCCATTTAAAGGTTTTGGTTAAGGCTTATAGGCTGCTTCTTGCAATATCTTCAAGTTCTTCAAGATTTTTTTAGAAGTGTTTGCCTAAAAATGTGTTTCTAGGTGACATAGTGCTTGACAGTGGCATAGAAAGTGGACTGCGTCTTCTTGTTCTTCCTCATCCTTGCATCCTCTACACATGTCATAGGTATGAAGGTGCATTTTATTTTTATGGCATCCCAGCAGGTTGTTACCCGTTATAATGCTAACAACAAGCCGTACATATTTTTTGTTTAAATGCATAATCGATCCTTAGCCATAGTTTCCTGGCCGTGACACAGGTCCAAGGCCACGCCACCTCATCAGCTTTCTCATTCTCAGGTATATCGCTTTGGCCTGATACCCAGCAGATTTTAAATGTATACTATGAGCTAAAAATCGTAAGTTTTTATCGACAGTAGCTTACAAGGTTCGATTTGATTGTCGTGGCAAAAATTGATTCTAATGCTATTTGGCTATCAATGAATATGGTGATATCAGCTTGTAATAGACCATCACTGAGACCTGTTTTGCAGCGTATATATATGTACATCGACATGAAATACGCTCCTTTAATCGGGAAGTCTAAAGGAGTTGTCAACATTGAGTGTCTCAGAAAAGAAACATACTTCTACCCTAGCATCCGTCAGGAAATATGAATATTGTCAACTCAGCCGTTTGTAGAACATCATCAACCAATTCGTTCCTCTCAGGAAAGATGGTGTTAAATGTTCTGTTTAGGTGAAGACAAGGTATTATGTAGTCTATGCTTACATTGCTCCCTATGGATAGTCATAAGACGCTTTTTGCAGTAGTTTTCTTTACATATAGGTCCATGGGTAAAAGATTTACTATTGCTTTCATTCTAGCAGTAGGAGTTGGTCCTTATTGCTCCTTAAGTATCTATACATGCTAACCGTATAAGGGTTTTTATGTGTTTGGCTTTGCCTTATCTAGGATTGTTCGCTAATAGTGGTTAAGAATTTTCGCTAGTAGTAACGCTAGATCATCAAGCTTAAGCTTCTATTTTAACTCTAATGTATTCAAGCTCGGTAAAGATATCATTCATGACCAGGATCCAGAAGAGTTGAAGATGTAAGACTTAAGGGTCTTTAGCATCTGTGTGGGTGGGGTTTACCAGCTTTAGGTATAAAAACTACTCTGACCTCGCGCAAGACCTCGCGTTAAGAGACATATCTACATCTAAGGCTGCTGTACAATATATTATTTGGTTGTGGGGTTACGAGATCTTCACCTTTTTGCATAGGGAAGACGCCGTCAGGGCCTGGTGATTTAAAAGATAAAAAAGAGCTTATGGCCAATTTTATTCTATTAATCGTTATCATATCAGTCAGAACCATGTTTTCGTAGTAAGTCGTTGACTCTGATTCGTTTTCGAACTGCCCTTAAAGGTGGCTTAAGAGGGCAGCTTTCTTTAAAAGCTTCTTGTAGGAAAACAACTAACAATCCTACCACAATTGTCACACTTAATTGGAATAACATCACAAATATCTCTAATTTTTTCATTAATTGATTGCATAATTTTCCAAAATTATTAAATAATGACAATTTGGCTTATTGCAAATGAACAAGCCGTATTTTTATTTAAAGAATTTTTAATTTTTGATTTAAAGAATTTTGAAGTGTAGTATGCAATAAAATACTCAAGCCTAAGCCTTTTTCTGTCGAGATATGGTAGAACTTTAAACTATTTAAACAAAATCTGTCAGTTGTATTTTTCTTAACAATTTACAAACATTCTAATAACAATATTTCGTATACGATAAAATAATTTTTAAGTCAATATTCTATTTCTATCTTATGGCATTAGAGTCAAAATCACCAATTTTTACAAATTTTAGAAATTTATTTGTTTTTTAAACTGTCAATTAAATTTTTCTAAAAATTTTACCAAATATCAGAAATGTTACTCTAACATAGAAAAACATATTCTGAAGGTTATATCAGTTTTGTTCGCAAGGTATTGAAGCTGAAAAACATTTTATTTTTAAAACCGACAATTTGTTTAATAATTATATTTTTCTAATCATACCTTTAAAATTGATTTAATTAACCAGCAGATAAGCCTGAGCTTTCAATGAAACCTTTATTATTTCAATGGCAAAATCCTTAAGTATAAATTTCTTCTATGTAACTATGTAATAAAACAGTAGGACCTTTGTTCTTAAGTTAAATGGTCACTCTAAATAAGTTAAAGCGAACAAAAGTAGAATTAAAAAAAACTCAACATTTCAAAAGAATTTTTATTTTGCAGCCTTCATTTTATTTTATTTATTATTTTTTTCTTATTTTTTCTTATTTTATTTTATATATAAACACAAGATAGATATTTATGTATATTCACGTAGTATAGATGACAAATAATATATGTACAAGTGAATATATTACTTTTTAATATCACATTCGAGCAATGCGATTCGAGGGTGTATGGAGTCTGCTCTCTTGTCTTCCCTGTGGCAGTCATATTTTTTATATCAAGGGTCAGATGGGAATTTAAGATGAAATCCACATACTTGGTTAACTTTATTATTTTTATTAAACATCAAGTAAATCGTTCTCTTACGACGCGACGACGACGATGACGAAGACGACAACGATGCCGCCGACGCGTCTTCATCGCGCCACGCCACGCCCGCCCGCTCTACACTTAACCAAACGAGATTCTTTATGTGAGAATAGAGACTTTAGCTTTAACATTTTTCCGTTAAGGGTTTTCTTTTATTTTTTTTTACATTTTTAGGGTCATTGCGGTGTAGATGGTGTTTTTTGTTGTTGTTGTTGTTTTTGTAGTTCAAGTTGTTAAAACGTGACAAAAATGTTGAAATAACATGACCTTTACTTTAATGATTGGATTTTTTTTGTGTCAATGCCTTGAGATGTGACACAAAGGACCTACTGATGGGTGCTGTGTTTCCGCAAGGATATGATGATGGTTTTCTTTCCTTTCTCCCTCTCTTTTATATATGATAGCGGAATATCAATTTCATAAATGAATGAATAAATATAAAAACAACCGTTCGTGACAGTACTTTTCTAGACTTCAGTACATAGAACAATATTAGTTTAACAATTGAGAATGAAATTTCAGATAAACATATTGTAGAGATGTATGTACTTAGCTATATAAAAATATGTTTATCCAGGAAATTTTATATGCGAACAAGTTATAAATTTAATGGTGTAAAAGTCATTAAATGTTCATGTTATCCGCAGTAATAAATATTTGATTGAATTTTTAATTCTGCTTAAAATTGTTCGTGTATCATTAAATTTTGAGAATTGACAAGAAAATCCCCCTTAATTGGGTAAAGTTAAACGGCTGAGATTTTTGTTCTGATATTTTAGGAGTAATGAAAGAAACTATTATTTCATTTTGTTATTTGTTTGTGTCAAAAACGCAATATAGTCGGAAAAGTTACCATAGACACAAAAGGTCTTGAGACACTTCCTATTATAAGACAGAATTAATATGAAATTCAAAACTTTAACTTCAAGAAACTGTTAACTTACTACCCGGGTACAAAAAATCCGGGTACTCGGGTAGATGATTACTCGGGTAGAATCATCAGCCCTTAACACTGTTTATACGCCATCATGCTGGGTCTTAGCATTGTGAGCAGGGAAACCATTTCGTTTTATTTCACTTTGAAAATTGGCCTTATATTTCGTTTTCTGAAAGTTAAATAAGGACAAACACATTTGTTACGAATTCTTGACGTACCGAGTTTTTGGGCGGTTTCTGCCAATTTTTCGTTTGATGTTGACGTTTGGTCGATAACATTTAAAACACAAAATGTCGTATTGCTCAAAACAAACAAACATTTTGTCAGAATGCCCAAATGTTGAAACCCATCAAGTTTTTTATTAACTTCCCATAGGAAGTTATTGTAATGGGTCCGATTTCTCAAATTGAAAATTTTGACATTTCTCGACGTTTCAAGGTCCCTAGATTCGAAATAAAAGATTTTTAGAAAGATGTCTGTGCGTGCGGGTATCCGTACGTCTGTACGTTCGCGACGTTTTTTTCGTCGTCCATAGCTCAAGAACCAGAAGAGATATCGACTTCAAATAAATTTTGTTTAACAGATATTAATGCAGAAAGATTCAGAAAGGGCTCTCAAGAAAATTGAGTGGGTGGTTTTTTTACCATAGCAGTTTAAAAAAAAGGTGAAATTTTAGTTAACCCTAAATATCTCACGAACCAATGACTCTAGAGACTTGAATTAAATTTTATATTATATATTCTAACGTGATACCAAAAAATTATATTTTTGGAAATCCAATTACAGTAATCCCCGCTTAGTTGCACCTCGCTTCATTGAACATCCCGCTTAATTGATAATTGGCTTCGAAAATTTTCCGTATTAGTAGCAAAGCTTTTTAGACGGTTAATTGAACCCCGCTTAGTTGAATTACTCGCTTAATTGATCTTAAAAATATACAGCAGAAAATCTAAATACATGGACATTTTTCGGATAATTGGAGGGACAAAAAAATGATTGTGATTGGAAAAACCAAAACGCCAAGGTGTTTTAAAAATAAGGTTGTACCTTTGCAATATTTCTCCAACAAAAAAGCATGGATGACCCAACATTTATGGGCCCAAATTTTATGTAAATTTGACGAAAAAATGATAAAGCAGAACAGACAAATAATTCTTTTTGTCGACAATACTGCCTGTCATAAGAAGTTGGACGATTTAAAAAATATAAACGTGAAGCTTGTACCCACAAATACAACGTCCATCATTCAACCCCTTGACCAAGGCATTATTCATTGTTTCAAAGCTTACTATCAGCAAAATTTAATAAGGAAACAAATTACAGCCATCGAACGTGGCAAGACTATCGAAGAATTTTCGAAGTCGATTACATCTTTGCAAGCAATGCACCTTAGCAACAAACAGGCGCTGAAATTAAGTTGACACTGAAATGTTTATACAGTAAATTTCTGGGATGAATATTTTATTTTTTTGTTAACCTTCTCGTGCAATTATACGGGTTTCGCTTAATTGAACAGATATGTCAACTAAGCGGGGTTTCGCTAATTGAACCACCCGGATAATTGACCGAAAAATCTGACAAACTGGTCAGTGCAATTAAGCGGGGAATACTGTAACGTTTTTTTTTATAAATCAAAAAAACCGAAAAAAAATTTGTCACCTGGAAAATTTTACGAACAAACTATTATTTTATCTCCAAAACAATTTTGTACCACGAAGAATAACGTTTTTGACATCTGGTAAAATTTTGAGAAAAATCAAATTGACAGTTTTTTTACAAAAAAATAAAAACCTAAAAAAAAACATTACTAAAAGTTGGTAAAAATTGATTTTCGACTCAAATATCTTTTCAAAACTTTGTTTTATTGGCTTTAAACTAATTTTATCTTTCAAAAAATTTTGTTGTCAACATTCAGTAAAATTTTGAAAAAAATCGAATTGACAGTTTTTTTTACAAAAAATTAAAAACCGATAAAAAAATTTAACAAAAATTGGTAAAAATTGATTTTTTCCTCAAATATCTTTTTAAAAATTTGCGATAATGGCTTCTAACTAATTTTAACTTATAAGAAATATTGTTTTCAACATTAGGAAAAATGTTGAGAAAAATCGAATTGACAGTTTTTTTTTTACAAAAAATAAAAACCTAAACAAGAAAATTAATAAAAGTTGGTAAAAATTGATTTAATAAATAAAAATTCAAGACATTGACATAAAGTAAGAAATGTCAAAATATATTCAGGGACTTTCAAAACTGCTGTGTCATTCCACTTTAAAGTTAAGATCTGTATAGGATAGTATAAAAAAGATGCACAAGCAAACTGTTTTGACAGTAGTTTTTTTTTAAAGAAGAACATTTGTGAGTATTTCACTTTAAACGAATACTTTTAAACCAACACCATGTTTCTTATAAGTAGTTTCTCTTTTGAGTGTTTTTTATATCCACAGAATATTGTTGCTTATAAGTACAATTGTGGTAAAAAAATCTTATGACAAAAATGCCAGAAATATTCATACAATTTATGTTTGCATATTTTGTTTAAAAACAATTGCTATTATTTCCACTAATGGATAATCTAATATCCTAATTTAACTTCAAAATCATGCTAAATTAACCTTTGATTTCAAATAAAAAGCTTTAATAATTATTCTAGTATTTTATTCTAATTGACTTTTTTTTTGAAAATGTAAACGATTAGCAATTTATCACCACTTCCCACAACCATACATATATGTAGAATCATACCTACATTGACCTTAATTTGTTTTGAAATTATTTTCAAAAATAAACAAACAACAAAACGTTTATTTGCACATTGCATGCCTATTTTTTGTCACCAATCGAAAATTTTAGACATTGTAATTTCCCATAGGAAATATAATAATTCTCCACTAATTAGAAAAACAAAATCCCCAACACCAAAACAAACACAAACTTTTGAATATACTGACTGCAAGTAAAAAACAAACAGAGCTAAAGCTTAATTCATGAATTTAAAACGCTACTGCATATTTGAATTAAGACTCCTCTTCTTCCTTCTCCCAACATCAGATATGTACAAACAAAATTATGTATTTTTTTATTTTTATCTGCATCTGAAATCATACACGAAAAAAGGATTATTTTTAAATGTTCTTTTTGTGAGCATATTGCAAAGTAGTTTTTGTAAATAAGTAAAAATTAATTGTTTTTAAATTATCTTTTTTTTTTTGAAGATAGAAAAACGAACATTAACATGAACAGAACATATGAATTTCGAAAAAAATAAAAATACATACACACAGTTGTGGTCGTATGATTTTAAGCCACTCTGAAATTAAAATTATTGTTACATTAGTCAAAAATTAAGTATTCCTTCGAAAATGAACATTTTAACTACATTTTCAAGTAATTTACTTCTTTGTTACTTATAATACTGGTCGACAAAATTACGTTTTTTTTTCTATCCCCCAAAGGATAAATTCGAATATCGTCTTTAAATTTGTCTGTCACATGACGTTTTTAAAATATGCCCCTTTAAAAATGCTAAAATCACACAACAACAGTGTTTTTAAAGCTATGTTTAAACTTAGTACAAATATTTCTCTTCTAGATATATTTTAAATCATTTTTGTATCTTACTTAGTTTCTGGAAATTCTCATTAGTTATGAGTCTCTACTTGAATTTATATAAAGTTTTGAGCAAACCTTGATTTTATACTTTCATAATTTTGAAACATACGTTTTGGAGTTAATTTTCAGTGCCGATTTCTAATCCAAACTTTAATTTTAACTACTTGCTCAAGTTTTAAAAATACACGTTTTCAACATTATTTTTAAATATACAAGGTTATCTATTTTTCGGTAAATAAAAAACATAAAATATTTTCTTTTATGATATTTCTTTTTTATTGCAAAGTTTGAACGTTGACGAAGCACCAATTATTTTGAGGTAATTTTCGACCACTTTTTGATACATATTGGTCGGTATCTAAACCAACTTTACGAATGTTGGTTTTTAAGTGCTCAAGTACCTACTCTTGCAAGAGTTAAAGGTTTATCTGCATAAAAACGGTCTTTCATGTAGCCCCACAAAAAAGTCCAGAGGTGTCAAATCGCATGATCTTATTGGCCAGTTGCTATCGCTACGATGAGAAATCAAGCGGTCAGGAAATGGCTTTTGCAATAAAGCCATTTTCGCTCGAGTTGTACTCTCCAAGCCGTATACTTCAATATTCAATAGCAAGTCCTATTCTTCAAAAAAGGTCTTTTATCATAAGACCATAACGCTTCGAATTGACGGTGACAGTTGTTCCATCGTCGTTTTCGAATAAGTAAGGTATAATCATACCTCTGGACCAAAGAGCTCACCAAACAGTGACTTTTTGTGGATGTAGTGGCCTCTCTTCAATTACTTGAGGATTCTCAAAACCCCAAATACAACAATTTTGTTTATTAACATACCCACCAAGTTATTAAATGTGCTTCGTCGTTGAAGAAAATTTTGTTGGAAAAATCGCCGCCCACCGCCTGTCGATCAAGCACCCATTTACATTCGTATCTAAGTAATTATGAATGGTCAGCTCGCTTCAGTTGTTTTGTGAGCTGGACTTTATATGGATGTAGGTTTACCTAGATCCAAGTGCAAAATACGCCGTAATGTGCCGTTAGACAGTCCTAATTCCTGAGAACGACAAGGAATCGACACATTCGGGTCTTTGGCAACACTTTCACTTACAGCAGCGATATTTTCACAGGCCTTACAATATCTGTAACCAATCAAGTCTTTTCAAATTTCTTCACAATTTTGCCAATTGCTTGCGTAGTTGGACGATTATGTAAACCATAATCTCCTCTTAAAGCACGAAATGTGGCTTTGGCAGAATTACCATTTTTGTAGTCGGTTTTAACAATTTTTATGCGTTGTGCGATAGTTAAGCGATCCATTTTCGTAAATGTCAGATGTTCAACTGAAAATAATTGTTTTAACAACTTAGTTTGACAGATGTCAAATTCCAGCCCTATACTTTTGAAACCGCAAAATGAATAACCCGTTACTTAAACAAAATTGATTTATTGGAATCGTTTTGCCTATACAGATTCGTTACAAGAGCAAAACTTTTGTCTGTTGAAACCCGTTTTAGCATAAAAGGCATAGCTTTTCTTTCAGATTTTTGTAAGACAGATGAGATCTAACAATTTATGAAGATTTTTTAAACATTATATGAAATAATATAAATATTTCAACTTAATATTGAAGAAAGCGAATATAAATTTGGAAAACCATCATTTAGATAGCCTCAAAAAGCCTTATATAACTTTGAGATTCCATTTACTCGCGTTTTACAATTTTTCGTCTAAAATCCTTTTCTATTAGGTTTAAACCAGGACTTTAAGCAGACCACTCTATAACTTTCATATAATTGTATAGTCTTCCCCATCATTTCTTAACACCTTAAACTAAGATTCAAATGATTTTTCTGTTCTCAGAATCAAGATCGCTTTTATGTAGCTTAATTCGTTATAAATCCTTTAAAATGTTTGTTATTTCTTTTTTGACTTAATTATACGACCACAACTGTATATGTTAGTACATATAATATTACTCACATGGGATTGTGAAGGACTAAAATGAGAAATCCCTTGAGAAGTTCCCATATGGCATTGCATATTATATGCATGCATAGATCTATAAACGCAAATGTAATGCAATTTGTCTGCTGCATGCATGCAAACTTCAAATAAAGTTTTTAATTTAATTTTCTGGAAAATATACTTTTTTGGCTGAAGTTTTCTTTTTTTTTTCCCTATACGAAAGTACATGTTTATACTTATGTACTTATAATAACCCGCATATATGTAAAAAGAGTTTGTGAGATGGTAACAAATAATAACAAAAATGTAAAACATTAAATTTATATATAAATTACTTTATTTCCAATGCATTCAGTTTTATTTTTGCACCCGCAGGCAGCTAAAAAAAAAGCTAGAAAAGATGAATTTCTTGTTTTCTCTCGGTCTTAATAATATTCGAGGACTTGCAATTTACTTTCAAAAACAAAAGGCGGTTGCACAGTGGAGCATTTGATACTAGACTAAGACTCAAGATGTTCAGTAGAGGTTAGAGGAAGTTATAGGCCTTTGCCTGCTTGTTGATTATCAGTAAAGTTTTAAAATCAATGGCGCGAAATTTTAAGCGATTTAATTATATGTTAAAACCTTTTTTAGCAATTTACTAAGCTCAAAAGATGATTTACTTAATTTTAAAAGATTCTAACATCTTTCTATCTCTTAACAATTTGATTGAGTTAAAATCACCGAATCGCTACTTTAACTTTTAGCAATTTGCTAAATCCATATGACACATGGACAATTATTCTTATAAGAGCAGTAGATGGAATGGTTCAGTGTTTATTTTCACGAACTGTCACTTTTTAGACATTTTTGGATGCTCGTTTTTTAATAAAAGGCAAATAGCAATTTACTAGTTAGCAAAGGTTTAAAATGTTGGACTTCCTTAGCAAATTGCTGACTAATAAATTGTTAAGCCCTTAACAATAGGTTGTTTCAAATTTTGCGCCAATATTTTTTCGTTATTGTGATTGTTTTCTATAATGAAAGCAATTAGATTATTACGAACTGTGATTGACACCTCTGGGAACAAAGGATTAAACCTGCAATACCAATAATAAAATTGCTCTAAGAATATTTATTTCTTTTAATGAAGAACATTTGAAAGCAGCTGTTAAAGTTAGTACAAAATAAGTTACCGTACGCATACTTTACTCACAGTCCGATTACTCGTTACAAACAAATCGTTACTAACGCCTTACTTTCGTTTTGAATTTTTATTTGACAGCATTTAATTGTATGGCTTTGTGAGTACCAAAGGTGTAAAGACTATAGTTAATTGACGACTTATTTTACCTTAAAGTTAAAACTCGTCGTTTGACCTAAACTTTTATCGAGTCAGAAGCCATACGTCAATTTTAAATCTGGGTTGGAATCGGCTAAGGTGATTGTTGATAAATGACAATTAAAATGATCGAATTTGATCCACGTAAAGTGATAGTCAAATTGAAACCTAAAAAGCTGTCAAAAAAATGATAGTCAACTATAACCTTAGCCGATTTCACCCCTGAGCCAATTTTATTATTTGACTTAAAGCAATTCCTTTGATATAAGAAATTTTATTTTGGTAAGCTTTTATATTTTGTAAATATGTATTTTTTGTAAGTAAATTTATTAATAGCTTGATTCCATTAATTTTCAATTCAAATAACACGATGTATCATTGAGTAGCTAAATTGTTTTATGTTGGAAAGAGAAAAGACTTTGGGAGAGAAGTTTAAGTAATGACTTAACTGCAGTCACAAAAAAAAAATAAGATTTACAAAATTACAAAATTTAAAAGACTAAGCTTATCCAAAATGATATTACCAATCTAACCTAGAATTGGGGCAATACAAACGAATTTGCCCTTAACATTTCTAAATGTTTGTGTTTTTCGTTTGGAGTAATTTTTGATTCCAAGCTAAATTTCGTACATCACACAGACTTCATGGTGAACAAAGTTTAGTCTATGTTGGGTTTTATTTCAAGTAATTCCTTTGGTCTTATTGACCCTTACACACTAAAAGCCCTTAGATCGGTCCTGATTCGGTACTAAAATATTGCTGCGTAGTGTGGAATCCTTCTTACATATTCACATTTTAAGAATAAAAAATTTACATTGCCTTCAAATAATGTAAGATGTCAGCTTATCTGCATTAAGACATTCCATTGTTCTCACCGATTAGTGGAACAAATCTTTATATCGTTTTGGAGAAAGTAAGATTATTGCACTTGATATTCCAAAGGCGTTTGATAGAGTTTGGCAACAAGCTCTCTTATCGAAAATGCGTGCTTACGGTATTGATAAATCTCTTCTTTGTTGGGTTAGAAATTACCTTCCGGACCGTTCAATTCAAGTAGTATTGAATGGGTTCAAACCTGATAACCACTAAATAAACGCTGGTGTGCCCCAGGACTCCGTTTTGTCTCCAACGCTCTTCATTATTTTTAAAAATGATATTTTGTCTAAAATTCTAACCCAATAAATTGTTTCGCTGATGACTTAACCCTCAGCTTTTCATATTCGTTTGCAGATGTTCATCCTTGTTCTTCGGATGTGGACTACCAACGGCAGGTATATTAAGCTCATTAAATTCTGATCTTGTCCGCATTGTTCAATGGGGAACAAAAAATCGTGTAGAATTTAATGCTTCGAAAACTCAATTCTTCCTACTGTCGCAAAAGCGTAACCTTTTCCCCATGGGTGGTACTTGCATTGAGGAGACTGAACAGCTTTCAGTTCTAGGTATCTGCATCACAAACCATCTCTTGTGGAATGAGCACATATTTGAAGTCGCAAAAAATGCTTCTTGAACACCGCCGCAAGGTCTCATGCTTATCATTGTTGTATCGTTATTTATATAAACAATGCTTTCCTCTCCTTAAACAAACAGTTTACCCTTGAGTCCAATGCCGGACGTACAGGGATTCTTTCTTTAGCCGCACTACACGAATGTGGAATGCTTTACCAGGCTAAATATTTTCCACTCATTATAATGTGCAGATATTCAAAACCAATGTGCATCGATTTCTCCTTTATAATCCTATCCTCCTTTCCTAATTGCTCGCTATCCTATCCTCCTTTCCTTATTGCTCGCACTGTGTCTAATCATTATAAGGGTATTCATAACCCCTTTAGTGTGCACACAATATACAAACAAAAAGCCGTAATATATTTTCATATCATATTGATCGTCCTTTTCTGTTATATCTAATAGATCTTACGCTCCTTCTCGAGAGGCAAGAAGTCGAACCCTATTCCGGGAAAATATTTATAGAGTTAATTACGCGTTTATGAAAACTATTACAGAGTTAGGGATCATTTAAGTAGAAACTCATTCAGAAATATGCTAAGCTTGTATTTTTTAACAACAGCCCGTTGAGAACTATGGCTTAGTAGCTTACAACTCTCAACCATTCCTGTGTGCGAGTAATGTTGTCAGGGAAGTAGGGGACCTACAGTTTTAAGGCGAACCCAAACGGATAATTTTCGAAAGCACTTTCCATGACAAGCATTGGAGGATTTATCAATTCCTCGCAAGAGACAGTACCCGCGAAAAAAAATTTTAGATGGCACTGACAGGGTTTGAACCCAAGACCGCTTGCATGACAGTCCAAAGCACTAACCATCATGCCACGGGTTCTACACCCATGCATAATACATTACTTAATTTGCGAAAATTAGTTGCTTTCGCTTCACATTTCATTGATGTTTGAATGGCTTTGTGAGTACCTCGTAAGTGGATAAGTTACTTAATGCCTAAAAAGTTATTGCGAAATATTAATACTCTTTACTTTCGCTTTACATTTCGTTTTAGTTTTAGATTTAGTTGATGGGATAAAATTGACATTGGTTAATTAGTAACGTTTCGTTATAAAACTGAACACTCGTTACTTAACGTCGGGTCTTAACGAAATCATAGAAAGCTTCTCTTATGACACTGTTAGTTAGACACTCGTTACTTTCGGCAAGTGATTCGCTAAAGTTCTACCCTATACGAAATTCGAAAGAAAACCCTTTAAAGGAATTAGTTTTGTATTCTTTTTGAAAACTACATCGGAAAATAAAACCTTGAATCACGTTTTTGTCAGCATATTGCTTTAAGTGCGTGAAATAAGAAATGACATGAGATATAAACAATATCACAAATAATTAGCCTATAGCACCGGTTTTGGACCAAAAAATTTGGATTGTGCTCAACGGTTCACACACTGAACAAACGGGTTAGGTATCATCAAACTTTTCACACTGTCTTCATTTAACACAAGGCTATGTATTAATGCTCCAGTTTAAAGCAATCTCAGGGAAGATAAGTATACGTACCGAAGCTATGAGCGTGTTGTCTAAATTCGCAGAAAGGGCATAGTGCCGTGCCATCAGATTGTAGTACCTACCTGTTGATTTATCCAACTTTCTATCCTAATGTTTTAAATGTCATCAAGAACGTTGAATAACAGCTGATGATAAGGATCCTGCAATTTGTTGGTTACTTAGTGGTTACATTCTCATCGAAAATTCAATTGAAAACTAAGATAAAATGGAACAAAAGTTTTTAAAGTTTTTTTTTCATCTAAACAAAACCTCAAAATGAACCACTGTAAGGACTCAAGTACTGTAAAAAGGATATAGGGAATTGAGTAAAGTACTTCAAATTGTACACATTCGTTGTTTATCAGCAGAAAACAAGAAAAAGGAGAGACCACCACCACTTTTTCCCTTAAGTTTTCTTCTTCTTCTTCTTCTTTTTCTATTTGTTTTGTCTTCATTTTTTGAAGCTTAAAACTGAGATAGTTACCGTTTAAAGATGCAGGGCAACGTTTTCAAAAAACTAAAAAAATAAACTGCATAACATTCAAAGGGATTACATTTTCATAGGATATTATTTTATTTATATTATTTGTTGTAAGTTTTGCTCATCGTTTTCTTTCCTAACTGGCAAATGCAATTCGTTAGTTCTTTTTGTTTTTGTTTTTATTGTGCGCAAGGATATGGAACAAATCGCAAGGCGGTACCCTTTCTCTGTCTCTTTGATCCTTCCAATTTAACTGAGGGTAGATAGCGGGTGGGTGCCTGGTGCTTCTGTTTCTGTTGGGGCTGTTAGGGCTGTTGCCCCATCCATTTTCTGGATGGAACATTGGGTGCGTGATGTAAGTGAAAACTAAATTTGATTTTGTTTCTCATCACTGGATCCTGCTCCTCCCTCTGTTTGTTTGCTTTGCTGCGTTCTGCTCCTGACGTGGATATATGCATCCGTTTGGGAGATGCTCCTTGCTTCCAGTTGTTTTTTTTTGTGTTGCATCTAATTTTGATGAAATTTAAGCGCGTAAGCAGTTTATGAAACATTCAACTGTATGATGGAATTATTTTTAAGTTTATTGCCTCTTAGTTTGTTCAAAAACTGGGTGACAAGGAGATGAAAATTAAGAAGGGGGAATAGGAGCTACTTGTGTTGTTGTGCGTTTAACATAATGCTTTTGTTTGTGAATCAGATCAAAGGGAAGTTAGTTTCCTTTTCAAGTTACTCAATATTTAGTAATAAGGTCATAAGAGCAAAATTTCATAATGTTGCATCGTTAAGTTCGTAAAATATAATGTTCATATGATAAAGCCAAAAAAAAAGTTCATATTAAGTGAAGAAAAAAAATAAGGATTTCATATGAAACAAGATAATATAATAAAGTTACCTTTATCATATTACATTTTAAGAAATACATGAACTCCGGGTAATGAGTGAATTACACAACTTATGTACTACCTTCGCTGTATTTTTTATAGAAATAAAATCGAAATTGTAAAATTCAAGTCGCTCATCCTATGTTAAGAGGATGTATTTACGATAAATGATTTTCAATTTGTGCGATAAAAATATCCCTACAATTTAAAGAGTTAAACAAAAATATAATGAAAGCGCTGCTTTATACAAAGAAATACGCTTGTTCAATAAAGTATCTAGAATAGCTTATCCATCCCGAAATTGAACGTAGCCAATAATTCAGCAATAGAACTGACAGCCATCAGTTTGACAAGTTAATGTGATCCACAAATATATGAACACAGTAGACCAATTCCATCTAACAAAATCTCAGCGAGATCTCAGACTCTTCAGAGAAATGATCTCAAATGAACGTTTAGTTTTTTTCGTAGATTTATGTACGAAAAATTTATTTAACCAAGATATAGATAATTTCAGATCAATTATCAAAAACAATTGCTACAAATATCTTACAAACGTTTGAACTTATAATTTTGTCAGACAGTCGTGCCAGAAACTTCATTGTCAGCTATTATCATGCGACTTTTTAAGTCGTCAGATATCACTGCATAAGACAACTGGCAGTTTCTGACAATTATTTTTATTGTAATATCTTACCATTGGCTGCGTTCAATCTCGTGTTGGATAGGGTATCTTAGATAGGTGGATTTTTAGATACCTTGTTGAACGAGTTGGATAGCTGTATTGAGATAGCTGTCAAAAAATAAAAACAACTTTCAGCTGTTCACAAAAAGCAGATAAACATTTAAGCTTCGAAGTCAAAATTGTTTTAAGATAAAACATTTAATGGATAATTCAACTGATTCGTCGGACGATGATGAATTGATATGTCCGTAACAATTTAATAAATAAGAGATAATAATCTGTTATCTATGTTAAATTGCCTCTTAGCTCAATTGGAATTCTATACGATTAATAATTTACTTGCGAAATCTCCGGTTTTAAACGATTTACGTTTAACGGAAAACTATCCTAACAGAAACGAGGACTATTATGAAGTGACAATACCAGATACCTAGATATAGTTTCTTCATCGTCTATTATGTACAAAACATCCTCAAATACAACTTCAACTAACATTTTGTATCTTTTTGTTTACCAACAAATACAAAAAGCTGAAATCAATTTTCAAGTTTCTTGAAATTCAACCATGTGTTGAATCAGCTGTTCTGTCACATACCTACATATACATACCCCATACATTCTTGGATACCTTTAGATTCCTTTTTTGACATCTCAGCTGTTTTTATTCAGCTGTTATTTTACACGTTAAACACTAAAAAAAGGTATCCGGATACCCTATCTGTCTGAGATTGAACGCAGCCAATGTTCCGTCTTACAAAAAATTGTGAAATAAATAGTTTGACATTGGAAAAACAAGATCAGCTGTCAATTTGACATAAGTACACTTGACCAATTAATTTTGCAATAAAGGTTCCTTTACTGGAAGGCAATTTTTTGGCAGCTGGCCTATCAGATTAGAGATACTTGCCGTATCTCAAGTCCCTTATGTCGTCTGAACCTTCCAATTTACTTGTCGCTTTGGGGCGACTACAGAGTTATCTTAAGGCCTCAACAAATACACCAAAAAGTAAAGTGAGAAACACGTTATTTTGATGATGAACATAATCTCCAAAGCAATGTTGATAGCGAAAAGGTATCAAAATGGCACTTAACTTTATTAGTAGACATGAAGACATGCATGAAAATCATTATCAATCATAAATAATTTGAATTTCAGTTATTAAACTTCTAACAAAACTCCCTTCTGTAATAAAAGAATGAATAAATAAACAGTCTCAATACGAAATTAAATCAAGAGCAACCAAGACACGTCCATTTGATCCTTGTTCTTACATCTTGCGTTAGCACTAACCTTTAATCTTCCATTAAAATTCTAGCCTCTTACACTCCATTTCTATATTCCCTTACAAACAAAAAACAAACGTGTGTCCTTCACTGGAAATTGCTGGACATTTTCTTCTAAAAGCTTTATCCACCTTACGACGCTTTTAAACCAAATGTTTTACTTCACACCCTGATTGTGTACATGAGGGACTAAAAATCATTTAATCCTTTTCTCGATACACGTCCGCCTTTAAACCGCGCCCAATCGTTCCCAATCGTCCTTGTAGTAGTAGCCATCGCCATCGCCGCCGCCGCCGCCGTCGCAATCGTTGTTGGCAGCATCATCATCATGGCCATTCTCATAATCGTTCAATTTTATTTCAGTTCATTTCCGTATACGATTTTAATGTTTCTCTCTTCATTTTCTATTTCTTTTCAAAAGCAGGAAATGTTTCCATGCAGCATACTATTACCTTGACGATCCCCCACACCATCCATCGGTGCCCCAGGTTGACTGGGAAGTTCCCGTCGAGATTGGCGGCGAAATACGTGCTGCTGTGCCCGTAAATGAGTTCAGTAAGCATGTAGCTTCGCTGCACGCTGATGGCGACATCGGCTTTAGCCGGGAGTATGAGGCCATTCAAAATGAGTGCATATCCGACGACCTACCCTGCGAGCACTCACAGCATCCGGAGAACAAGCGGAAAAATCGCTATCTCAATATAACTGCATGTAAGTAAAAAAAAAAAACAAATAGACCGTTAGAGAAAAGGCAATCCAAATCCAAATCCAACTAATCGATTCCTTTACAGATGACCACAGCCGAGTGCATCTCCACCCAACACCAGGCCAAAAGAAGAACCTCGATTATATTAATGCCAATTTCATTGACGGCTACCAGAAGACCCGTGCCTTTATCGGCACGCAAGGACCATTGCCGGACACATTTGATTGCTTTTGGCGAATGATTTGGGAGCAACGAGTGGCGATTATTGTGATGATAACGAACCTGGTTGAACGGGGCCGTCGGAAGTGCGACATGTACTGGCCAAAGGACGGCATTGAGACATACGGGGTCATTCAAGTGAAACTGATTGAGGAGGAAGTAATGTCCACGTATACTGTGCGAACGTTACAGATTAAGCACCTCAAGGTGGGTTAGCGTTCGATGACACATTGTTGTTGTTTTTTTGGACTTGTCATATAATTCTCATGATGTGTTCTTTCAGCTCAAAAAGAAGAAACAGTCGAACTCGGAGAAAATCGTTTACCAGTATCACTACACGAATTGGCCGGATCACGGAACACCTGACCATCCCCTGCCAGTATTAAATTTTGTTAAGAAATCCTCAGCAGCCAATCCACCAGATGCAGGTCCAATAGTTGTCCACTGCAGGTATGTATTTCTTTAACTATTTGCTCTGTGCACTTTGATTGACTTTTCTTGTTTTGTCTTATGGCAGCGCTGGAGTTGGACGCACTGGAACATACATCGTTTTAGATGCCATGCTCAAGCAAATCCAGCAGAAGGGAGTCGTCAATGTATTCGGCTTCCTGCGACACATCCGGGTGCAGCGGAATTTCCTCGTTCAAACCGAGGAGCAGTACATTTTCCTGCACGACGCCCTTGTCGAGGCCATAGCCAGCGGGGAGACAAACCTGCGTGCCGATCAAATCGAGGAGCTTAAAAATCTCACCACCTACCTAGAGAATCAGTACAAGAATATAATTCAGTTCCAAACGAAGGATATTCACATCGCGTCGGCGATGAAGCAAGTGAACTCAATCAAGAATCGTGGTGCCATATTCCCGATTGAA
Source organism: Eupeodes luniger (assembly GCA_951509635.1). Taxonomy (NCBI): domain Eukaryota; kingdom Metazoa; phylum Arthropoda; class Insecta; order Diptera; family Syrphidae; genus Eupeodes; species Eupeodes luniger. The sequence goes on from OX608073.1 coordinate 309,997,237, forward strand.
AGCAGTCGGGTGCATTTAACGCCGAAGCCGGGCGAAGAGGGAAGCGATTATATAAACGCTTCGTGGCTGCACGGTTTCAGGCGGCTGCGAGACTTCATTGTCACCCAGCATCCAATGTCTCACACCGTCAAGGATTTCTGGCAAATGGTGTGGGATCACAATGCGCAAACAATTGTATTGCTATCATCATTAGATGAGATTGTAGGTTTTTCAAAAGATATTCTTTTGACTTTATTTTTGTTTTGTGGTATTAGAATGAAGTTCAATATAAAGATGGTATTTTCTTTCTTTTGCTTTTATAGAACTTTGCGCAATTTTGGCCAGATGACACGACGCCCATCGAAAGCGATTACTATCGCGTAAAATTCTTAAGCAAGACCAACAAAAGCGACTACGTGAGTCGAGATTTTGTCATACAATCAATACAGGACGATTATGAGCTAAGCGTGAAAATGCTGCATTGTCCCAGTTGGCCAGAAATGACCAATCCAAATAGTATTTACGATTTTATTGTGGACGTGCACGAGAGATGCAGCGACTACAGAAATGGACCAATCGTTGTCGTGGATAGGTAAGGGTTATTATATTTGCTATATCATAGCTTCTTCTTCTTGTTTTTTATTTGTATGTGTGTGGCAATTGCTTCCAAAAATGTGTTCAAGGATATCAGACAAATCTTTTGAATTAGGTAGTTATATGAAGATAAAGAAATGTTCTTAAATATTTTCGTTCATAAAAGAAACATTTGCACACTTTTTATTTTTTTTTTAAAGGATTAAGTTTAAAATAAAATAAATGAATTAGGCGGTGCAACAATCCGTTGAGAACTAGGAACTATTGAATTACAATTATCAAACATTCCTCTGTGCGAGTAATGTTGTCAAAGATGAAGGTTAGGTTAGGTTTTTATGCCGAATCCGTAGGGCTAATTTGAGAAAGCTCTTTTCATGCCAAGAATTACACTTGGATGATTTGTCAATTCCTCACAAGAGGCAGTACCCATGAACAAAAATCTTACCAATTCTAGAACCTTAAAATTTTGACGTTGAGAAATGTTTGCTTGAAAACATTGAACTACTGAATATCATTTGAAATTTAGAGAATATGTTTCGTTTTTAACGGATAGTTATATGCTTATGTGTAGATAGACTTTGAATAATGGGTTGGCCAAGTACGAATTTGTTTTTAAAAATGTAATGAAATGACTAAATTCGGTAAATTGCTTTGTTAAATTTAGTTTTCCCTCCCAACTTAATATTCAAAACTGTAAGACCAATGAACATAATATCAGTATCTCCTATTAATTCCGATTTATTTTTCTGACGCTCGCGCTGCACAGTACTTACTTTGGAAATAAGTTTTCAATGTTATTAAAGTTGTTAAGTGAATTATTTCTTTGCGGGAAATTATGATACTGTCCTTCTGTTAATATTTCGCTGTCAGAGTCTAAACTACTTATAAGGTACACAACCGTAGTACGTCCATTCTTAACTTATGGTTCGATTGTGTGGTGGCCTGCTCTTAGCAAAGCCTACAATATCGTTAGGCTAAAGAAGGTTCAGAGAACAGCTTGCGTGGGCACCACAGGGGCCATGCGTACTTGCCCAACGGACGCCTTAAACTTTATTTTGAATCTTCTACCAATCGACCTTTTCATTAAATACATAGTTTCCTGCAGCGCTATTAGGGTGAAGGAATCAAACAGCTGGTTGTCAAAACCTTATGGTCACAGCAACACAGCAAAATTGATTCCCTCAGATATTATCTCGGTAGACACTGACTACTGCACTCCTACTTTGAGCCTTAGTAGGGGTTTTAAGGTCATTTTCCCATACAGAGAAGATTGGGAGGATGACATCACCTCTTATGGAATGATCACATATTCGATATTGCCAAAAATGCTGCTAGGTGCTTAGGATTCCTCCGACGGTGCAAGAAATTTTTCACCCCTTCTGATCTGGCTGTAATTTACAAAGCCTTCATTCGTCCAAAACTTGAATATAACTCGCATATTTGGGCAGGTGCCCCTAAAACAAGTTTAAGTATTTTGGACAGGATCCAAAAAAGAGCTTTGAAAATGATAGGTGATAGAACTATAACCGAAACAATTACGTCACTTGAACACCGCCGCAATGTTTCATGCCTTTCGTTGTTCTACCGATATTTTTATAACCAGTGTTCTGTCGAATTAGCCAGTTGCATTCCCCCCCTCAAACAATTCAGCCGTAATACTCGTACTTCTAGGAATGCACATCAGTTTAACCTTGAGCTCAATTTCGGACGTACTGTCAAGTATAGAGATTCTTTTTTTAACCGCACATCGAGAATGTGGAATGCTTTACCCAGCTCTGTTTTTCCCTATCATTTTGATATTCAAAACTTTAAGACCAATGTGCATCGGTATCTCCTCTTTAATCCTTCCCTATTTTCCTAAAGCTCGCACTGTGTTTAAACTTTAAACATATTAAGGGTATTAATAACCCCTTGAGTGCCCGTTTATTATAAAAAAAAAAAAAAAAAAATCGTGTCGATATGTTTCGATACAACCATCTTTACTGACGGCTCAAAGATGGAGTGCGGAGTTGGTTCTGGGATCTTTTCTGAGTCCCTAAATGTAGCTAAATCCTTTAGGCTTCCTGACTTTGCTAGCGTTTTTCAGGCTGAACTGCTGGCAATTAGGGAGGCTTGTAGAATACTTAAACAAAGCCCAAACCAAAACCGAAATGCGGCTATCTTCACAGCCAGTCAGGCAGCTATCAAAGCCATTAACTCGGCTACATTCTCATCTAAATTGGTCCAGCAATGTCGCGATGAGCTTGCGAGCCTGAACATTAACCTCGGTGTCACCCTGATCTGGGTTCCGAGCCATAGTGGTATCGTGGGAAATGAACGGGCTGACGAGCTAGCCAGGCAAGGATCGACCCTTCATAACTCACTTACGGAAATGGTTAACATTCCTCTTGGTGCTTTGAAGGGTAAAATCTTTTCCATCTACCAAACTGAATCAAATCGAAGGTGGAGAAATTTACCTGCATTATATCTAGGAAGATATGGCCCACCTATAACAAAACCCGTACAAACGATCTTCTATGCAGGCCAAGGCAAGACATAGCCAGGATTGTTGCGGTTTGTACCGGACATTGGCCTATAGGAGTTCATGCAGAGAAATTGGGTATCTCTTACAACACCTTTTGTCGTAGTTGCTGCGACCAAAGAGAAAGTGAAACGATAATTCATTTCCTCTGCAAATGTCCTGCCTTGGCAAGCACTAGAATGAAATGCTTTGGGAAAGCATTCTTTCACGAACTGGATGAGCTATCTGAGACAAAGATTAGAGACCTAATCTCTTTTCTCAATGCGACAAAATGGCTCTAATTTAATCGCTATGAAGCTTCTCTATAAATCTTTTCCTTTCTTTCACAGGTCAAACGAGTTTTGGTATCAAAACGGCGCGCTACAGCGCTAATTGGATCTCAGGCTAGGTTGCTTTGAGATCGCCATTTATACCTACCTACCTAAAAAGAAGCTACAAGGTGGCTCACTCTGTAAACAGAATACGATAGGTTAATATTTATCTTCTATTTAAGGCCTTAGAGGCCTGAAAAAGAGTAGACCTTTTGGGTTTATATCTTGACCACAGTGGAAAGTGAAAACTTGTCTAAAAAATCTATTTATCTTTACGTTCTTTTATTCTTTTTTTCAAACAATCTCTTTCTAATGACTCTTTTAGTTCCTGATTTTTTGCTTTAGTTATTTTAAACAATTTTCTCTTGGCCCGTTTCTCGCTTGTGTTGTCCAAGCTTATCTCGTCCAAATTAATGACAAATTTAGTCCTGGCCCCGATGGTCTCGCTGCCATTTTCCTAAACAAGTGCTTTTCTACACTTTCTCAAAAATCTTCAGTTTATCCCTCAGCCAAGGTGAATTTCCTTAGATTTGGAAATTATCATTTACAATCCCTGTACACAAAAAGGGCTCGAAGGGAGATGTTAACAATTATCGCCCCATTGCCAAGCTTTCTCATATACCTAAGCCTTTTCAAAGTATTTTGTATGAAATAATGAGCTTCCACTGCAAATCACTTATGCCCCCTTGACAGCATGGATTTCTTAAATGCAGGTCCAAAACCAATAACCTCATTGTCAGTTTGTGTCTTTCACGCTCTCTGTCTTAGAAAAGGGTTACAAAGTTAATGTTATTTCAACAGATTTCAGTAAGCCTTTTGGCAAAATCTCCCATAGAGTCATACTCTCGAAACTGTCCATTCTTGGCTCTGAACCCTTCCTCCTTTATTTAATGTATTTCCTCTTAACTTCAAAGCCGATATTACAACACAGCGTTCGTTAAGATCTGTCATCTCACACCTTTTCCTAGCTACATCTGGTGTTCCCCAAGGCAGCCACCTAGGTCCTCTTTTGTTCATTCTTACAATCAACGATCTTGAAAGGGTAATAAAGCATTCTTCTATCTCACTATATGCTGATGATACAAACATTTTTCAAGAAAATTTTATCAATACATGATTCTTCCCTTATTCAACATTGCCAAGTGCCACTTTTTCACGTAAACTTTTAATGCAATCAACCTATACCTACTGTTAATAACATTACAGACCTTGACATTTTGTGTGACCAAAAGTTTAATTTCCTCTCCCATATAGACAATATCATTCTCAAAGCCAACCACTCTGACTTGGTTTCGTTAAACGTTGGTCCAAAGAATTGTATGACCCCTATGTAATAATGTCCCTATATAAAACCTTTGTTCGTCCACGGTCCACTCCTTGAATATGCGTCTCAAGTTTGATCCCTTTTTCAAAGTATTCATATTTAAAGAATCTAGAACATCCAACGTCGTTTTCTTGGATTTGCTTTTCGTGGTTTACCTTGGAACAATCCTCTTATTCTTCTCCCCCTATGGTGACCGCCTGAAACTTCTCAACTTAAACTCGTTGGATTGTCCGACTCCTTTCTCAAAATATACTTTTGTATAAAATACCATTCAATACTTCAATTATCAAGGCATACTTCGGTGAAGTTAGGATAAGGCTTAAAACGTTCAAGAAACAAAAAATGCTACTTAATAAAGACGTTAGATCTTTCAATCATATATCTTATAAAACTTTCATTTAATTAAATTGAATTAATCAAAAATTATATTATTTTTAAATTTATTTCAGATACGGCGGTGCTCAGGCATGTACATTCTGTGCGATCTCATCATTATCCATCGAAATGGAATATTGCAATACGGCAAATATCTATCAATATGCCAAATTGTATCACAACAAACGGCCGGGCGTATGGACGTCTAGCGAAGACATACGCCTTATTTACAACATCTTATCATATTTGCCTCGTAATTTGCAGCTACTCAAACGCACTGCCTTGCGTACAGAATTTGAAGATGTTACGACGGCAACGCCGGATTTATACAGTAAAATCTGTAGCAATGGTAATATTAGTAGTACGTTACAAAATTCAAATACCCTAACTAACTTAACTATAAATAATGCTGCATTAACTTCGCTTATTAATGGTGATGTTACAACAATTACAACAACAACAACAACAAATCCAACCCTAACAACAACAACACCAACAACTATCATTCCAACATCAACAATTATAAATAATTTGGATAATGATGCTATTGGTGGTGATAATGGTGATGGTAATTATATTATTAACACAAACCCTACTAACCAACAACAACAACAACTAACTGGTGGTATTAATGATGACGTTAATAACGTTCATGGTGATGGTATTAATGTTAATATTAATGTTAATGGTAATGTAAATTTAAATGTTAATGTTAATGGAAACTTAAATTAAATTTTCATCAAAATATGTAGCTGTAACGGATGCTCAAAGCTTAGATATTGTAGGATAAACAAATAAATTATTTTAGTTTAACAAATTAACACAAACAAAAACTATTCCTAAGTAAAATTTAAAAGAAAACATACATTTACACAAAAATAGTAGAGCAAGCTGACACAACCATTCATTAAGTAAAAGTAAATAAAACAAACAAAAATTATACATAAAAGTTCATCCAGTTATTATTAAACAAAAAACAAAAACAATTCCTTTTAACAACAAATTAAAAAACAAAAAAACATCACAATAAACATTCTCTTCTATGTTCCTCTGGTTCCTTTTTTCTTTAATCTATATTTCTATTCATAAATTAACTAAAACAAAACAAAACAAAAACAAGAATTATTATATGTAATGTGTAAGAAGTTCATCAAAATAAATCACACTCTTGGAGGTCTTGAGAAACCAGGACCTCCATGAGGACAAAAAATATAAGCGCACCCTTTTATGAATAAACAAACAAAAATGTAGTTAAACTAGAAAAAAAAAGCAACACAAAAACAATGTAGTTATTAACAATTTATACGAGAATAAAACACGGTGATGAGATTGCATGAAATTAATTTAGTTCTTAATCATTATAATTATTATTAATATTATTATTATAATTAAAAAAAATATATATATTAAAATTCTTTGTATAAATGTGACAATGTGATTTGCTGCGTGTATGATGGATGTTTAGTCGCGTCTGTCCGTCCCGTCCGTCTGTTTATTTTGAATTATTTTTGTTTCATTTCCGTCCCTATATTATTTATCAGAAAAATTATACCTAAATTATATAATTCACCTAAAATTGTAAATTGTAAAAAAATATATAATTAAAAAAGAAAAGAAACAAAACAAAAAATTAATTAGAAATATTACCTACCATATATATGTAAAATGTATTTATCGAAATTTTAATTTAAGTAAAATTAAAAAAAAAAAAAAAAGAAATCCTCGTGTGCTTGTTTCAGTTATTTTAATGAATTTATAGATTTGTAAATAATCATTAAGTAAATTAAAACAATAAGTTTACATTTTTTAAAAAATACTCTCCATTTACATTATTATATGATTTCAAAAACAGTAAAAGTGAATTCAAATTAAAAATAAAAAAAAAAAAACATTGTACATTATAGAAAATATATATAAACATAAATATATATATATTATATATATCTATGCATAGATGAGAAAAACAAAAAAAACAAAAAACATATTTAAAGACTGGTTTTGTACACTTTTTACATAATTATGATTATTATTAAATTTAAATTAATTATTAATTATATATTTAAAGTACACACACACATTGTAAAAAGCTAAAGTAAAATTGAAATGAAAAAAAAACAAAAACAAAATTTAGAGAAACGAAAACCTATGTATGTATCCATTTTAATTTAAAATAAAATAATTGTATTTCATTTTCATATTAAGATTTTTCAATATTTTTATTTGAAAAAAGTATTAAATTTTGTTTAAGTGCAGAAAAAGTTTAAAATTGGTAAAAAAAGAAGAAAACAAAACAAATATTTTGTGTAGTTTTGTTTCTTTTTTGTACCTACATATATCCTTTGCATGTTTTTATTTTTTAATGTTTAATTTTGTATTACATCATTTATGAGAATATGAATAATAAAATATAATAATTATAACGATACTTCTCCTAAGAAAAAATATATATAAACTAAATAAAGGTTTAAATTTCAAATTATATTTATGTTGCATTTTTACTTTTCCTTGTTTAGTTTTGATTTTGTTTTTTTATAAATTTCATTATAACCTTTATTTTTGCAATGATGTTATAGTTGTATTTTGGGAGTTTATTAACAAACAACGATCTGGTTGGTATTAATTTACATATTTTTAGTTTGAAAAACAGCAATGCTTACATACACTGCCAACCACTAGGATGAGGCTACAAGTCTTAGAATCGATTTTCGCTTTTTTAGCCTGTTCAAAGTTTTGAGCTCAGACACTTTAACTACCTATAAATATGTAGGTACGTATTTCGTCAACATAAATTTATAAAATTAGAGGTAAATTGAAAACATTTATTGGAATTCCCCAAGATCAAACAATTAACTACTTAAAAAGTGTGCACAAAATGCTACACTGGGATGAGGCCACATACAAAATTTTAGAAAAAACGAACAAAATCAATGAAATTTTTATATTTTATGGTTTTGCAATATTTATTTATAAAATTTTCTTTATACATTAATAATAAGTATGTCTGTCATTTTTGGAAATAAAATCAATAAGATAGTTTGATATAGAAGCATATATTTTTTAAACAATCATAAGAAATTTGGGTCTAGGAATCACGAATAAGGTGTCCTTTCGTTCAATTGAGGTGTCCTTGTCTTCATATAGTCTGCCACCTTCATAAACTTTACGAGATTGTCATGACCCAGAGTTTTCGATTATGTTAAACTCCAGTTAATATGATGGCCACGGCAAATGTTCCACGCCTTCTGATTGAATTCACCCTCTTACAACCCTGGAAGAGTGGATTGGAGGAGTTGTCTTGTAATAGTTGTTCCCGTTCATTGTTACGGACAAAAGTTTGAAGTCGATTGTGCCATAATAGGTTATAGCTCCCCTCACTATATTACACCTGATGTAAAGCTATGATGCATTGCCCAAATAAGTTCATCCTTTAATGAAAATAAAAGTTATAACCATCGGGATTGTAAAGTTTAAAATGTTTCATCAGAAACGACAACGCGTTTCCATTCTTGAAAAAATCCTCCGATTATTATTTAGTTTTCTTCTTTGGATAGTATCACAATTTTGTATTATCCTTCCAACAGTTGTTTTGCTGGCTTATACTCCACTTTTTGCTCTTATTTTAGTCGCTGCTGGTAGAAGTGGTTGGCAGTGTTTTTCACTTCAAATTTAAGTCAAGGAAGACATAAACTCACAGCCAATTGTATAAATGGTTCTAACAATTTTGTCCTTAAAGATAATTCAGAAATAAGCTAATAAATATTTGTTTTTGTACTCTGAGTAAAGGTTAAAGGGTTTATTTTGTGGAATGCACGGATGGTTTATATTACACAAATATACATATGTATGCGTTATCTAGTATTCAAAAATTTATTTTGTCACATGCCAAAAGTGAGAAAGAGATCTTAAGTATAAGCAGGTTCCGACAACATAAGGGACTTCATTTTCAGTCAATTGCATTTTTTGAACGTACATTTTGACAAAGGCAACAAGTTAGTTTTTCAAGAGTCATAGGGCAGGTTCAGACGACATACATAAGGGACTTGAAAGTAAGGTAAGTTTCTAGTATTTGATTGGCCAGCTGCCAAAAAATACCTTCCAATTAAGGCAACTTTAATGAAAAGTTGACTGGAAAGTTAGTCAAGAAAAATCTCCCTAACTATCAAGGCAAGTCTACTAATGTCAAAATGACAACTCATGAAGTTTTTTCATTCAACTGAAAGCTGAATTTTATTACTATGTGATTTATTTAATTTCTGCATAATTCTATTTGATGTTTTATATAAAAGGGCTCCTTGTCAAATTGAAAAACGAATGAGTAGCATTTTTTAAAAATATAAAATACAGTTCCAAATGTTTTTGTAGCTTTTTATTGTAGCGTTTTGTAGACAATTATGTTTTTGATAGTTTTTGCACTATGAACTTAAGGTAGAGGCTTGTGAAGTAAAGTTCTGAATTTGAAATTTATGACACTTGAAAAACTAACTAGTTGCCTTGGTCAAAATGTACGTTCAAAGAATGAAGTTGACTGCAAATGAAGTCCCTTATGTTGTCTGAACCTGCCCATAGATTTGAAACTCAGAACTTAACTTTACTAATCTTTACCTTAAGTTCACTGTAAAAAAAACTATCAAAAACATTATTGTCTCCAAAACCACTCTTCAGATGATAGAAACCAGCCTTACTTTTAAGTCCCTTATGCCATCTGAACCTTCCCCATTAGTATAACCTGATTCAAAAAGATATAGCATTAAAATGTTTTTTGGTTATGTATTTTTACATCGAAATCCTCTGAGAAAATGACTAGCGTTGTAAAAAAGTTCAATCTTGACGAATAAAAAACCATGTACATTGTACATTATCGTCATAAATCATAGACTTAGTCTAATTAGCCTGAAAAACAAACAGCAATCGACTGTATGGATAGGGAACCACATCCAAGTTGATCGTGCTTGAAGCACTTTTAAATAAATAATCGAAAATTGAAGAACCTAGAACGGTCAATTCGGAATGCTATAGAAGCATTTTTGTTTGCCGAAAGTCTTTGGTAATATTCGATAATCTAATAAAAGACATCAAAATATTCTTTATATATGAATAAACAAACAAACCGATTAAAACAACTGAATTTTTGAAGAGTTAAAATGGGCAGGTTCAGACAACATAAGGGACTTCATTTGCAGTCAACTTCATTCTTTGAACGTAAATTTTGACCAAGGCAACTAGATAGTTTTTCAAGTGTCATGAAATTAAAATTCAAAACTTTACTTCACAAACCTCTACTTCAAGTTCATAGTACAAAAATTACCAAACTCATTATTTTCTACAAAACACTCCTCAGGCAAGCTACAAGTCTATCATGATTTGTATTTTGTATTTTAAAGAAATATTACTTATTTCTTTTCCAAATTTACAAGGAACCTTTTTACAGAAAGCATTAAATGAAGTTGTGCGGAAAATAAATAAATCATTGAGTAATAAAGTTCAGCTTTTAGTTGAATTAAAAAACATGATCAATTGTCATTTTGACATAAGTTGACTTGACTTGATAGTAAGGGAGAATTTTCTTGACTAACTTTCCAGTCAACTTTCCAATAAAGTTGCCTTAATTGGAAGAAAATTTTTTGGCAGCTGGCCAATCAGATGCTAGAAACTTGCCTTACTTTCAAGTCCCTTATGTCAGCTGAACCTGCCCAATTTTTGAGGAGATGCATGAAACTTGCCTTACTTTCAAGTCCCTTATGTCGGCTGAACCTGTCCAATGTTTAAACATTTAAGGATTTTTTCTTGTTCCGAAACATCAAAAATAAATTTATTCGATAGCGATTTTTTTTTAACAGAAGAAGCTTAAATCATATTTTTGAGCTCTCTTAAAGGCAGGGAGTGAGATGGTTCCACCATCGTGTAGAAAAATGTATTTATGGACTTGAAGAATATTTTGAAAAAAAAAAAATATTAAAAAATAAATATTATTGTGCTATCATTGTTGGGCCGAAAATACGGACACTGACCCTTGTATCTCAACAACTATTGTCGAAATTCGAACACACATACAAAAGTTCAATTTTTCAATTCGGACAAATTTTGATCCATAAACGTTGAACAATCAAGTTCAATAGAAATATGTTTATGTATAGGTACTCCTTGTGTCCGAGTTGGACTGTGCCCTGTTTTGTTCCAAAAAAGAAAAGTTATTAATTTTATATGAACAGTGCCGTACTTAATTATTATTGACACACCACGATATTTAAACTTAAAAAATATGTGGTGTTGTTCAGAAGTTTTGTTTTAACTTTGGTGGTTATATTTATTTATTATCAAATGGGACTATATGAAATAATTAACTCAAAACTGTTTTTTTTTGGTACAAAATTATTATTATTAAACATTAGACTTTTATGTATAAAATACCCTCCAATCTAACACTTCTGACCAAAAAAGTAATAATTTAAGTTAAAGTTATTCAAAACCAATTAAGCAATTTTTTCAAACAATTTTGTAAAAATTACACTTAAAAATAAAGAGACCACTAAATCAAAAAGCAACCATAGCAAATCATATGCAGAAGTTGGTAAAATAATGAATAGAAGTCGATACACCATTCGGAGCATCGTGTATCAAGGGTGTGTCTTACTTTGAAAGTGCCAAGCAAAAAGTTTGTCCACGGACTTGGATCTTGAATAATGCTTGCGAATGCAATAAAATTGTCCAAAAAGTCCAACAAAAAAAAAAAACAAAAATTACATCAATGCAATTTGCTGCTAAATTGGGACAAGAATTTGGGAACGAAAAGTTCATTCCATGACAGTAAGAAGATTACTTCAAAAATCGAGTTACAAAGCGAAAGTCTATGATTTCGAAAGTGAACCAAAAAAGCAATTGGAGTACGAATACAAAGGCAAGTCAAGGAGTTTCTGGGATTACGTTGTATTTTTTGTTGAGGGTAGACTCAATGTTTTTTTTTACACTGATGGGCGTATAATTTTGTGCAGAAAGTCTAATACAGAACTACAAAAAATAAACATGACATCTACAGCACAGCATTGTATCGAAAAAGCTTTGGTTTTGGGCAGTATTATGAACAGACTTATTTATATGGACATTTAAAAAAAACCATACAAAAAGTGTCATATAACTATAAATCGTTCAGGATCATTTAGATTCCAGTAAAACAATGAACTCAAAAATACTTCTTAAGATATTTGAATAAGGTTATCATAACACTCCAAAACCTCTTTTACACCACCAACTCCAGGCCTCAATACAATGAAACATCTGTGGAAGAATTGGACAAATGCTTGAAAAAGCGTGCGTTTGCCAATAAATCTGAACTTAAAAAGGCGTTAAAGGAAGAATAGCAAAATATTGGATGCGAAGTCACTCAAAAATTGATTTAATCTATGAAAAATAGATTAACCGCCATTATTAAAGAGCAAGGCATGTCTAAGCTTATAATTTGGCTATCGTTTTCAACTTTAATAAAAATGTGACAATAGTATTTTGTAAAAATTTTAGTACTTTTTTGTTCATTGTTTTTTTTTTTTTGAACTCGAATCAATCAAAACAAAATATTGATACATTAAACTGCATTTGTTTATAAAAACATGCAAACCACCATGTTTTGAAATACTAACAGGATTGTGTTTCTTCGGGTTAAACAATATTGATTAATATTATAGAATTCAGGTGATGCATTTTAATTTTAAAATTCATTTTCCTGGTTTTTCAGCTGCATAATGGACTTATACTACTTTCATTAAAAAAAAAAATCAACTTTTTTTTAGGGTTATCTTTAGAGTCCAAATAATTTTTAAAAAATCATGTAACAAAGCCTCATGTAAAGTTTGTTTCTATTGAGTTAGCTGATTTGAGAACTACTATATTTTGAAATGTGAGCCATTATCCTTACACGCGCATGTTTCTTACCTTTTTCAATTCTAAAATTTCGTTTAAGCTCTTACAAGCTTTATATGGTACCCGTGGCGTGATCGTTAGTGCGTAGGACTGCCACGCTAGAGGTCTTGGGTTCAATGCCAGCCTGTAGGTCCCCTCCATCCTTGACAAAGATTATGCGCCGCGCACACAGGAATGGTTGAGAAGTGTAAGTCACTAGGCCCTAGTTCTCAACGGACTGTTGCGTCACCTAATTTATATTTATTTCTTAGCTTAATACTATGCCGCTTCGACTAGTTTTGAATTTTTAAGCATCGAAACCGGTAAAAAACTAACTTTGCCTATAAAATTTTAAGCTTTTATCTTTGATTTTATTGTATGACTGACTTTTTGAAAGCATCAACCCAAAGTCATCCCAATATTTCAATTCCCAAATTTTTAAAAGACGAGAGGAGTTATGCTTATTTTTTTAGTTAAACATTAAAGTTGATTAGATGCTTATTTGAAATAGTTGCTGTTTGAAACCCTCTTGAAAAACTCGAATTCGGATTGTTATAAAATGTATTTATACAAATCATTTTGTCATCGACAGGGTGATCCATACTGAAGTATTTATAGATTGTATCATAAAAACTCAAATCAATGTATATACCCATACAATGTATCATTCAAAATAACCCAAGATTCAAAAACATAATTTTGTTAATAATTTACAATTTTATTGTCGTTTTTTTTTTTTTTTAATATTTTATCAAACTTTCAAGCGATAAGCACAAGTATTTGTTATAATTCGTCAACCAAAACACAATTATTCTCTATGTCCTAATATCAGTATTTTTTTTTTTTTTAAACTACTTACCTATAGCTTTTGATAACTTCTTTGGTGTCCTGTTTTCCATTATAAAACAAACAAAATAATACAAAACAAAAATCATTTAGTTTCACTTATTCGAAACGAGTATTATAGAATAACTTTTAAATTAAAATCACGATATAAGAAAAATTAGCATTAATTACTAAATATATAGTAAAAAAAAAAATAAAAATATAAAAATAGGTTAAATCAAAACGGATACAAAACAAAAGATAAATAGATATTTTATTAAAGAAAATTGTAAATACATGAAAAAGAAAATGAGAACAAATTTATTGAGAAACGAAAAACAAAATTAAAAATAAAAAAAAAACACATACATAGTTCTAAGTTAAATTATAACACAAAAAGCAAATTAGGTACGACAAAAAATTTAAAATTTAAATTATACATTAAACAACAAAACTGAAAAAAAAAATAAAATTTTTATGTCGTCCTTTTTGAGACAAGGAAATAATTTAGTTAATAAGAAATTAATATTAAACAAACAAATGAAAAATAAAATCAATTGTGAGATTCAATTTGTGTGATCAGTCTGAACTCTGAAAATGATTTTAAGTCATAAAATAAAAAAAAATATATATTAATATGAGAAAAAAGTTAGTTAAACATGATCTAAGATACAAAAACAATCTATTATAATTTATTACTTAAATGAAATAATTTAATTATGAAAATTACAGAAAAAAACACATGACAAAACGTAAATATATGTATGTATATTGTATGTACTACAGGAGCGATCGTAAGAGATTATATTATTTAATTATTATTATGCAAAAGAATTATTAATATACAACAAACAAAATATGATGAAAAAGTAAAAAAAAAAATATAAACAATTGGGTTTTGTTTTATTTTAGACGGAAATACCCTTAAGCCTAGACAAACGGACTTCCGCTTGAAACGTCGCGTGTCGTTTTGAATTGATTTACATATATTAAGATGTTAAATCATTAAACTGATTAATTAGCTTCTTTATGACCGTCAGTACTGCTTTCGAAGCAATAGGTCCACTGGTGATCTCATGGTTCATCTCACCGAACAGTGGAGCAAATCTTAACATCGCTTTGGAGAAAGTAAGATTATTGCACTTGATATTTCAAAAGCATTTGATAGGGTTTGGCATCAGGCTCTCTTATCGAAAATGCGTGCTTTCAATTTTCATGAATCCCTGCTTCATTTGATTAGTAATTACCTTTCGGATCGTTCGATACAGGTAGTGTTGGATGGATTCAAGTATGAAGTCCATAAAATAAATGCTGGTGTGCCCAAGGGCTCTGTTCTATCTCCAACACTCTTTCTCATTTTTATTAATGATCTCCTGTCTGCAACTTCTAATCCAATACATTGTTTCGCTGACGATAGTACTCTTAGCTTTTCATATTCATTTTCAGGCTCCCATCCCTCTTTTTCGGATGTGGAATTGCAACGACAAAATATGATAAGCTCATTTAATTCCGACTTAAACAGCATTGTATATAATGGGCATTAAAAAACCGGGTGGAATTTAATGCTTCGAAAACCCAATGCTGTCTTGTATCGTTAAAGCGAGATATACCCCAATTGCCATTATCCATAGATGGCACTTGCATTAATGAGACTGAACATCTCGATATTCTCGGTATGTGTGTCACCAACAACCTCTTGTGGAACGATCACATACGCGATGTCGCCAAAAATGCCGCAAGGTGTTTGGGTTTCCTTAGGCGATGCAAGAAATGTTTCACACCTTCTGATCACTGTTAACAGTCAAATATTTCTAGAGCATTTAAATTGATAGGTGATAATATCATCATAAGTCCATTTACTTCGCTTAAACATCGTTGTAAGGTTTTTTGTCTCACCCTTTTTTACCGTTATTTTAACGGTTTATCCTCTATTGAAATAGCCAACTGCATTCCTCCCCTTAAACAGTTGAACCGTAATACTCGCGCTTCTAGGAATGCTCATCAGTATACCCTCGAGTCCAACTTCGGCCGTACTGTCAAATACAGAGGTTCGTTCTTTAGCCGTACTACGCGAATGTGGAATGCCTTACCACACTCTATTTTTCATAGTCATTGCAATATTCAGGAATTCAAAACCAATGTGCACCGACATACCCTTTCAAACCCTCTCTCCTTTTCCTAGTGCTCGCACTGTGTTTCTGCATAATAAGGGTAGTAATATCCCCTTGAGTGTGTGCTTATTATAAATAAAAAATCATTGATTTTTAATTGTATTTAACGAAACTTTTTTTTACTTTCTTATTACGTCTATGAAGTTCACCTAACGGGGCATAAGGCCTTGAGTAAACCTACGCGTATTCGTGATAGTGTCCGATATGTAGAAATATATTTATATCTCAGATCTTCTCAACTTTTCCTCAGTCGTGCCGCTTTCAGTTCGACCATTATTTGCCAAGTACTTCTAGGCCGACCCATTTGTCTGTCCTCCTATGGGACTGGGTTCCACTACATCGCTCGACCAGCAATGTAATCAGTCGCCTTTTCAAAGGGTATGAGCAATTTAATGCCACGTACGCCTTTGTATAACAGTTAGATTAAGTTTGTTCATCAACATATACCTGGAAAACTGGAAAATGTATGGAATATCGTTTATAAATAAATTAAAGAAAAAAGGACTAATGAGTCTTCCTTGTGGGACGCCCAAGATTACTTTTATGCACTTAGAAACCAAACTATATTTACATATATCTCAACGAATTGGGTTCGATCAATGTGATAAGATCGCAATAAATAAATAAAAAGCGCAACATTCCGTAGAGCATCAGTGTCTAGTGTCTTGTATCTCTTAGACATTCTTATCTGCGACCCTGATATGGCTCGCACATAAGAATGTCTAAGAGATATGAAGGGTACCTTCAGTTTATATGCCGAACCCGAAAGGCTAATTTGAGAAAGCACTTTTCGTGATATATTGGAGGATTTGTCATTTTCTCGTAAGAGGCAGTACCTGTGAAAAAAAAACTTTAGGTGGGACTGGCAGGGATTGAAGCCAAGACCTCTAGCATGAAAGTCCTACGCACTAACCATCCCGCCACGGGTACTAATAAGAATAAGAACGTTTTTATTTTAAAAATATTGAATGGAAACCAAGCTTGGACAATTTGTAAAATAATATTTGATGGTTAACCCTATGAAATGCTTTGTTAAAGTCAGTATAGATGATTTGGGTCTGAAGAGCATTTTCAAATCCACTGGCAACTTTATCACACAAAATAGTAAGATTTTTAGCTGTGGATCAGTTACGAATTGATCTGTTAGAAAAATGTGCTTATTATAAAATGTTTCAATTTTTTTTTTGGAATAATGGATAACTCAGGAGATATGGATGATATTATCTACTCATCTAAGAACAGACGTATATTCTTGGAGACTTATTGAAAATTAGGCATAAAGGTAAGGCAAGTGACCTTGCAAATTTTTGTATTATCTTGGGAGATATACTATCTGGACCAAGTCCTTTATTATCATCAATCCCATTCAAAGTTTCAAGTACATCTGAAAATTCTAACTGAATGTTTCCTATGTTTCCTACCTTAGGAGTCTTAGCTGCATGAACGGATTCAAAATAATCTGCAAAAAGATTACCAATAGACAACCATAGAACTCCAACAGTTATAAGTTATATATAATATACTAGCGGCCCGTCCCGGCTTCGCACGGGTAGACAAAATTAGGTACAGATATTTAAGTTATAACCATGCTAATTAAAACGACCACGAATCACTAAATTAGAAAAAATTGTATGCTTATCTTAAAGCCTCCCTGTACCCTACGTTGGCTGTGGTATTTCTAGGTGGCAACAAAATGTATTAATTTTCAGGAGATCCTACTCGAGAAACTGCCACATACAATTTCCCGTAGGAAAAGCACTCTTTCCTGAAGTCGATACCAACTATGGAAAAAGTTTGTCCCTGGGATTTATTTATTGTTAGGGCAAAGGATATTTTTAAAGTGATCTGTAACCTTTTAAAAGATATGGGCAAATCAGTTGGTATCATTGGAATCCGCAGAACATGTGCGAGCTGACCAGCCACGGGACCTGTAATGATAGTTGCTACAATCACATTATCTCTTAATTTTTTGATCAATAGTCTTGTACCATTACACAAATTGGGAGGGCTTAAATTTCTTAAAAGCATAACAGGTGTACCTAGCGGACAAAATTCTAAATCTAAACCATTCTCAGATCCCCTTGAACACACACAAAAAATTTCATCAAAATCGGTCCAGTCGTTTAAGAGAAGTTCAGTGACATACACACTCACAGAAGAATTATATATATTAAGATAAGAATTTCTTTTGGACTTTATAAAATTCCTAAAGCTTTTACTGTATTTTTTAACTTTAGATTCAGCTGTTGATACAAAATTTCTACAAAAAAAAATCATTGATTTTTCAACTTCATGGTATTTTTGTCTTAGAACCTCAATATTTTTGTCTTTTTTGTAGCATTTCTATGCTTTTTTATTCTTGAGCTTAGAAAGCCTCTCATTTTTTTTTTGGAATGAAGCTTTCAGTTGCCTGTTTTAAATAAGTCTTGGAACAGATCCTGACTTTCTATTAAGGATTCCCACAGTAATGAACTTAAAAATAAATTTATTGCATAATGATTTGTATAGGGTAATTGCGGGAGAGATGCCGCACTGAACAAAAGTCATACATTTAGTAGTCCTGGCAAGTTTTTTTTTCAAATTTGTTCGTTTTACATTCGAACTAAAACGCAGCAAAAAAAAAACTGCAACTATCGGACAAGTGAGGGAGTTTTTTATTCTTTATTTTGTTTTACGCTCCACTTTTGACAATGGAAATTTTTCAGTCTGGTGGAATATTTCGTTGCAGAAAGTAGTGCTTGCCTGTTTTTTTAAAAGTAAGTTTTTTTTTGGTTTAAGTAAGTGTTTTGAGAAGTGGTTGGTGTGATTTTAGTTTGTTCTTAATTTTGTTGTTGTTGTGTAGTGTCGTGCGGCATCTCTCCCTCACAAAAGGGATAGATGCCGCATTTTTGTTTGGAGAAGATGCCGCATTTTGATTTTTGTGTTTTTTTTTGTTGTTTATAAGCTAAAATACAGCTTAATTATGCCGCGCAAATATATCCGTTGTAATTCAAACCCAACAATTAACAGTTTTTCATCCATCATCGTCTGCAAATCAAGATAACCGACCAATAACTCAGGTTTCTGAAACTGCTCCTATTACTGCAACAGTCTCAGAATTAACTATTCCAACCACAATTAACACTGCGCATTCCTGCAACCTTTCAGAAAATGAAACCCACACTTCACCGTGCTTCAAAAATCACTCACCAACCAAACTTCTTCAAGAAGTTTCACCACTGCCAAAGATTCACACACCAAATTGTTCAAGACGAAGGCAATTTGCAGAGGTCTTAACTACCCCTACCTCAATTGCAAAAAAAAAATTTCCAAACCTACAAAGGCAAAAAAAGCAAAAAAGAATCTAAAAGCCCAAAAACGAATGTGGAGTTAATTGAGCCAGCTGATGACCCAAACAACTGTGCCGAATGTTGGGAAAATTATTTTTCAACAAAGAAAAAAGAAGATTGGGTCCAGGGCAAAAGATGTCGGAAATGGCTCCATGAAAATTCTACCCGGTACAAGAAACCTGGTAACATCTTGTGCACAGACTGTGGGCGTGATGAGGAACGAGGACAACATGTTCCACACTAATGTACAAATATGAATTCAATGAATTAAATGTGCGGCAACTCTCCCACATATGTAGGGAGAGTTGGCGCACTTAATACTTTTTTTTTTTTGTTAATTGAATAAATTATTATTATTTTTTTAGGTTACGTATTTTTTTATGGTAGAATATAAACCCATTGTTAAGTTTCGTTAAAAATAAAAAATATATTTCACGTTAACATAGTATAAAAATTGATTTTTTAAAAACCGCGGCATCTATCCCGCAATTACCCTATAGAATAAGAGCTTACAATCGGAGTATTTTTTACTACCAGTGAAGTAGCTTTATCAACGCTTACATCTAACTCATTATCAGCAAATATTGAACATGCGATTCAATGCACATTGAGGCTATGAATTCATAAAATCTTCCCGCTTTTAGCTTTCTTATGACACTGTTTTTGACTTTCCAAGTGCTGTATCCATAGAACAGCACGGACGGAAGAGTTGTAGTTTGGTCTTAAAGTTAAAAGGGTTGGTAAACATTTCGAACGCATCCTTTGATTTTCTGATAGGTACGGCTGCTATTTAAGAACAATATTCCCAAGATATTGGAAATCTTCTATTTGGATAAGTGAGGAAGTTCTCAAGCTGATCCCTAAGCTAAGTTAAGTATACACGATTGGAAGATCTTCCAATATTGGCCGAACTATCAACAGTCTTCCAATAGCTTCCAATTAGGTGAGAATTGCCAATACTTGCATAATGAAAGTTTATTTTAGAAGTGAAAACATAATTTAAAAAACATAAAATATAAAAAAAAGTGAAACAATTAATGAAGCAGGCAATAACGACTGTCTTGTAAAATTTGTTCATGCGTCCTTTTCAACTTCTTTTGTATAACTTCTTTGTCGTTGTTTTGCCATTATTTTTGATGTTCGTAGTTTTCAAATTCTTTTAGAATCCTTTACATTTTTGTTGTTGTTTCCTACTCAAAAACTTTGTGTAAATTATAAATTGGATGATATTGTGTATAATTTGGTGTTTAGTCGAGTACAAACGATTGCAAGAAGTCGGCCAATTTTTGTAAAGAAAATTTGCCAACGATTGACTGCCAATTTTTTTTTTTGAAAATTGGTTAAAATGATTTGCGAAAAATATGCCAATATTGGAAATTCTTCCAATCGTTTTACTCGTATACTCACCTTTAGACAACATTCCGAACTCATTCTTTGCATTTCTGATACGGCTGCTATTTCGTGTGAGCACAATACTCCTAAGATATTGGTACGTATTCTAAAGGTGCAGTTTTATATGACTTTGGCTCAGGCTAAATTTGACCGATGGCATGTTTTCTTTGACCTGCGACGTAATGGGGTCAAATCAATCGATCTACTTAGGTGGCATATTAACTGCATTTGGATGCATTGACACCTCGTTAATCTCGTGTGGATTGATGTAGTCCCAACTCCGTCAATTTTGCTTATTCATTTACACATTGGCCAAGAGTACAGGCCGAAATCACAACGCAAAATTCACCATGTTGTGGAATAGGATGTTTTGGCTTCAGCTATACACTTTAACGAACAGCGATGATGTTTTCGACGGATCTTGAGTTTCGTTGAAGTAATGATGTTGGCTGATTGTTCACTCAGCCTATGGACTCGAATTTGGTCACCAAAAGTTGAATAGTGGATTTGGATGGCACGTACTTATGTACATATATCAATAATGTGTATTGTCACCTTTTTTGAAATTGTTCCGAAAATTCGTTTTGGAATGGAGTCATAAGGTTTTTGAGATATTGCCTCGTGCAGAACCGTGCACAATTTAATACTTCGAAAACTCAATGCTGTCTACGGTTGATAACAAATTACCCTCCCACAGTGTCACTTCCATGATGAAACTTACATCATGGAGGCTAAACAGCTTTCAGATCTAAATATGTTTATCACAGACTATTTTTTATGAAGTGATCACTACTTAAATTTCCAAAAACGCTGCATTTTTTAACTCTTCTGATCAAATGTCCTAAAAACTCATTTGAGTCGCTTGGAGAGAATACAAAGGGGATCTAAAATAATGAAAGGTATCCATTCGTTGTCTAAATGAAACATTTGTAATCCCGACCCTCAAATAATTCTTCCGTAAAACTCGTACTTCCAGGAATGCCCAGCAGCTTACCTTTCAGCTATATATTTAGTCCTTCCACATTCAGAAGCATTTAACGGATTAAGGGTGAGGAATGAAGACGAGGACAATAATTGAAGAGCTGGATTTCACTCCATTCTTCAAATTCGTCCCGACTAAAAAATCTCAAGATTTCAATGTTATCCCTTGCATCCACTTTGATCTCTCCAGCATTATTATGATTTTAGGTACAACATTTTTGGACCGAAATAACAAACACTGCTAATATAAGAGATTCTTATTCAATTTAAGCCTTTGTTATCAATAAGGCAACCAAAAATATGTTCGAACATATTTTTTGTTAACATCACTATTAAAGCGAGACTGTGATAGAAATGCGTTTCATTGAAATCTTCGTCTTTTAAACGTCATCTGTTAAGGCATATTTTTGCATATTTCACTGAAAATGCATATTTTTGCTTTCAAAAGGCATATTATTGCATATTTTTACTTTTTTTTTGTAAAGGCAAGCAATAAAAACAAAGCATTAATAAGAACAAAAAGACGAAACAAAAAATCAGAAAAAAATTAAAGCTCCATCCAGAGTGAGAACTTTTACAGACATAGGATCTGGACTGGAACTTCCTCCACAACCAATCATAACGCGATGGGGAACATGGCTCGAAGCGGTGAATAACTACGCCAAGCATTTTGAAAAGATTGTTCGGATTTTTGGTGCTTTTGACAACGAGGAAGTTGCATCAGTAAAAATTTGTAAAGATCTTCTTAAAAAAAACACAATTGAAAGCGGATTATTTTTGTTTGGCATCAATCTATGGGTTTCTAGTGACATCAATTTCAAAACTTGAATCACGTGGTTTATCGCTCAATTCCAGCACACAAATTATAAGTTATGCGGTGAAGACAATCTACAGCATTAACAGCAAGGCTGCGAAATCAGTGAAGAAAAAAATAGAAAATGTAATGGACAAAAATGCTGGCTTTGAAAAACTAAAAATAATTGCAATGGCTTTGCCAGGAGAGAAATCTATAGCAGTTGAAGAATATACAACTGCTGAAGTTTTAGCATTCAAATACGCTCCGATCACTTTTGTTGACGTTGAACGGAGCTTTTCCGCGTATAAAAGTATTTTTCGATCAAACAGACAAAGTTTCCTTTTCAAAAATTTGAGTGAAATGTTAGTTATTTCTGCAACAAAAATTTGCAATAAATTTTCTTATTGATCGCTGGCATTAAAAAATTTCTTTTATTCAAAAATGAATTTGCTTTGTTAACTTTGTTTTTTTTTTTTTTCTTAAATAATATATGTGTGCGAAGTTGAACTATTTGCGACTAAATAAATTTTTTGGATGTTTTATTTATCTTCAAAAAGTTGGAGTGAAGAAGAAGAGTTTTGATTGGTATTATTCTTATTAATTAATTTCCTAAGCAAATAACGCTTCTTATAAACATCTTTTACATTTATTGAGCATATTTTGAGGGCATATATTTGATTTTTAAGGGTATATTATAAGCGCTTAAAACTAGTTTTTTAGGACATATTTTTGGTTGCCCTAGTTATCAATAATAAAATGCGCTTGTTTTAAAACCACTAATTTAACGACAGCGGCAGTGAAGATATATTCAATTTGGAACGAAGTTAGCTTTTTGTAAAATTACCCTTGCTTGAAATTCTTAAACGTTCAATCGTTCTTTATTCAAAACGGAGCTCTAATATCAAAGAGATTGTGTGTGGTCATTTTTGCCTTGCACAATTGGTTCCTTCAACACAAAATTTTAAAAACAGTCAAAATTTATACCACACAATACTTTATTTTTCTAAAACAAAATGTTTACTCGAAAAACTTCCTGACTTCCCAGAAGTTTCAAAAAGCCGTATTCCGTGATTTGATCATCTGCCGCTTTCTCTCATATGAAATACTAAAAAGAAACAAAGTCTTATAAGATTGACAAAAATGATTTACACTTCATCAGAAACAACAAACAAGCTCAACCAACAGTATTTAGCAAAAGTCTCATGAGAAATGAACTTTTAGTACAAAAATCTTAACGCATGAAAATCCAAAAACAAAAACAAAAACACAACACATCACTTTGGGTCGGAATAAATTAAAAAATTAAAACAATTTATTAGATAAAACACAATGGGCTTATGACTAACACTCTTTTTTCTTAAAATACAAAAACATAAATATTTATTTTCTGAACTATTTACTGCATTGCTAAATCATAATAAGGAGTATCCTTGCATCGTACCAATACCGCATCCGTAATCATTTGGTTCCATTCATTCGAGTACATGGAAAAGTCAGCTTTCCTAAATAACTTAATTTTGTTGTGCGCGTCAATGTTTGAGCACAAGTAATAATTTATGGCAATTTCGGTGAGTTCGGCATGGTAGTTCTTCATTGACCATTCAAGTACACTTTGGCAATTTGTTTCGTCCAATAGAAAAACCATAACATTAAATATGACCTTCTCTAGCTCGGGTATAATGTACACTCGAGATAGCTCAAATGCTTCGATAACTGATTTGTACTTTTCTACAGGTGGAATGTTAGGTGGCTTATTTTGGGAACGAAGTTCGATGAGATTGAGGAAATATCGCAGACCACTGGCAGAATAGGCTTTCAAATGAATTTCGCCCTCATTGCCTTCGCGGAAGTCACTATTTAACATGGAGTTAAATACTTCACTCACGTCTGAGAGGAGCTTTTTGTTGAAGCTCACAGAAATCTCTTCGTCGTTGTCGTGGACAATGAATTTCATATCACAGTCGTACGATTCTGCAGATGGATTCTGATCGTCGAAGATTTGATCACAATCGAATGATTCTTTGTCACTGTCAGGTATGGCGATGTCGAGGGTAGATTGGCTCATGGCGGTAAGAGCCTCAACAGCTTCAGTGGTGAATTCACTGTCTTCGGTGAGGATCATGTGGATGAGAGTAAAGAGCACACTGCACTCGGTCAGTAGATGGTAGAGAATTCTACGGTTTTTTATAATAAATCCAACTGCTATGGAAGCCCGTTTTTGGCTGGCGTCATCGGAGCGTAGCAAACGAGCCAGTTCACCCTTGCCATAGTGTGTTTCTCCCACATTGGTGAGAGTTTCAAGGAAACCATTACCTCCTGTTTTAAGCTAAAATATAAGAAGAAAATCCCTATGAGAAAAACTTCATTTTGTTTTCTAACCACGAAACTTACTTCATCCACTTTTGTCATTTGGAAGAGCTGGTTAGCCACACCAAGTTTGATAACTTGAGCGAAGAACTGACTTTCGCTGTAAACGAAAACAAAAAAAATAAGTTGGAATATATTTGAAGGTTTTGAAATGCTTGTATAATCTTACGACAGAATATTCGTTAGTGATCCGCAAAAACAATTATTGAGTCCGAAGGTATTGATAGCTTCTATGAGGGTATACAGCGTCTCTGGCTTGCTCAGTTCAGCTCCCTTATTAACTAATAGCGTCACTCGGTATATTAGATTCTCAATTATATCTATTGTGCTGTTTCCTAGTTTTGGCAATTTAAGTGGTGGCACATCTGCAAAAGCAAAAATTCCCAATGAAATACTATTTCATTCTAATCTAATCTTATGACTTACCTTGGCTTTCATCTTCATCGTCTTCTTTGTCTAGTGCGTTATCTTCTAAATTATTTTCCGACTTACAAGCTATGTCCAATAGTTTCATTATATCAGAATCATGTGGATCAGTCTTTATATTATCATCGTCATCGATGCCTTCATCATCGCTACACACGGGTGAGTATGTTTCCGATTCAGAATCCATTTCTATTGATTGAAACGGTTTTTTTTTCCAGTTTTTGAATTATGTTAATTTTCAAAATTTACCTGAGTTTACTTTAAAACCACCTCCTATGGGTGACATCCCTCTCGAGCTACAAGGACTCGATGGTGACACAATAGAACGAGGTGAGCTACATGGTGATTCGTAGTCGTAATTCGATTCGTCACGAAGTTTTTGGGTCTGGAAATTTACAAAGTGACATCATAAAATGGAAGTACATAGGAAGTCGTTATTTTCATTTCGAATATGAAGTTTTAGATTTAAAAAACAAAGACTAGAGAAAAAATAAGCTTTTATGTATAGAAATAAATAAACCAGCAAAAATACTAAGAAGTCTTATCTTACATTGAAATTTTTTAGTAAATGTTGTAAATTTTTCAAAATTTAAAGATCAGTGATCCAAGCAAATTCTCATAGATTTTTTATTTTTATAAGTACACCAACCAACCCGGACGGATTTTTTTAATTTATGAATTACTAATTAACATTATATTTTATATTTTAAATCTCATTCCAAGAAAAATTGCTTGCTAAGTATTTATGAGTTTTCACAATTTGAATGATTTATATTTGTACATATTTAAATATTGAACGATTTATTATTATTTCATTTTGAATTCGTGTTACTTTACCGAGCAGCTGATTGTGAAACGTCAAAATCATTCTCCACTAACTTTGTAGCCGAATTTTTTACACTACGTCGGAGGGGAAATTTCAACTACTTTTGTAGTTAGATTTAGACAATCAGAATCCCTTGACTACATAGCCACTAGCTTTGTGAATGCGACCATTGCTAAACTTCAGCTAATCTCTAAAGTATTTGAAGTGATTGTTTAAAATAACATTATAGTTTAGTTTGAAATTACATTTCCCAGCGTTAGCATTTCTTTATAAAGGGTAGATCGACGACAAACCATTCATCAATATTAAAAAACTACTGTCATGGTTGTTATTTATATCGATTTTTCAAAGGCTTTTAATCGCGTGCAACACAGTGAGTTGCGTTTCACTCTGATCTCTTTAGTCGAATTAAAGTTATTTGGTTGGACGTTGTCAATATGTTAAAAATGTTGATGTATTTTTAACTGATATGAAAAATTTGTCTGGTGTACCACAAGGCAGCCATCTGGGACCACTTTTTTTTATTCTTTTTACTAATAATTTGCCAAATTATATTTTATTTTGAAAGTGTCTTTTATATGCCGATGATCTCAAGATTTTTAGCTGTCTAAAGTTTCCAGCAAGATTTAGGTTGATATTGTTTACTTATACAGAATTGAAAAGCATTCATTTTTATAAAGGCTAACGAGTCAAAAAGATCTTGGAGTTACCTTTGACTCCAAAATGAGTTTTCGCTTCAAATTGACAATTTTATTTCTAGAGCTAACTCGATGTAGGGTTTTATTTCTAGAAATTCTAAATCCATTAAAGATCCTTTTGCCATAGGCTTGAAAACCGCACTCTTCCGCATCGAAATACAATAAATTTTAAAGTTGGAATCCCATATGAGACTGCAAAAAAAGTCTTCGACGCATCTTTTTGGCCTATTGGGATTAAAATTCGTCTGTTTGTGTATATTCCAAAAAACATACCTGCGGAAATGGGTCAACAAATGTCGTAACAACGGAAACTAACTCAGCTTAAAATGTATATTACCATATTGCTAGTGGAATTCGTACTAAGGTAGCTCAATTGTTTAATCTCGCTTGCCATTCCGATTATGACATTGGGCAGGTTCAGCCGACATAAGGGACTTGAAAGTAAGGCAAGTTTCTAGCATCTGATTGGCCAGCTGCCAAAAAATTGCCTTCCAATTAAGGCAACTTTATTGGAAAGTTGACTGGAAAGTAAGTCAAGAAAAATTTCCCTTACTATCAAGTCAAGTCAACTTATGTCAAAATGACAATTGATCGTGTTTTTTAATTCAACTAAAAGCTTAACTTTATTACTCAATGAGTTATTAATTTTTTGCACAACTTCGTTTAATGCTTTCTTTAAAAAGGTTCCTTGTAAATTTGGAAAAGAAATAAGTAATATGTCTGTACAATACAAAATACAAATCGTGATGGACTTGCAGCTTGCCTGAGAAGTGTTTTGTAGACAATAATGTTTTTGGTATTTTTTATACTATGAACTTGAAGAAGAGGTTTGTGAAGTAAAGTTCTAATTTGAAATTCATGACACTTGGAAAACTAACTAGTTGCCTAAGTCAAAATTTCCGTTCAAAGAATGATGTTGACTGCAAATGAAGTCCCTTATGTTGTCTGAACCTGCCCATTATCATCATCACTGAATCTTGGTTATACAGTGGAATTTTATCCACAGAAATATTTGACTGTCGCTTTTACAATGTCTATCGTATTGATCGGTGCAAAACTTCACTTGAACGTGGTGGTGGCATAATAATTGCTGTTCGCACTACACTTTCCAGTGATGAAATTACTCTCCCTGTTAAAGATATTGAACAAATCTGCGTTCGTGTTAAGACTGGTGCAAAACATCATCTTTATTTTATAGTAAGCTATGTTCCTCCAAAAAGTAGTTTAGATTTATATGAAAAGCATATTCAAAATATTGAATTTATAAATTGTAAATGCTCAGTTTTGGATAATTTAAGTGTATTTGGTGATTTTAATTTATCAGATATTGTTTGGACATGGTCCAAAAATGATAAAACGCTTATTGCTTGTAATTTAAACCGAGATTTTGAAATTTGTTTTATTGATTTTATTTGCTCATTAGGCCTTTGCCAAGTTAATTCTGTTACTAATTGTTTAATGGAAATAGTAGATCTTGTTTTTATTTGCTCTGATGAATTTAACGTTAGTGTTATTGAAGCTCCATTTTCTTTACTTAATAATTCTCTTCACCATAAAGAAATTGTTATTAATATTGTTATGTACGACTACCAACAAATCGAAGCCAATTCTTATGTAAATTCATTTAATTTTTCTTAAACTAACTTCATTGAACTAGGAAATTTCTTTTCTGGCATTGATTGGAATATTGAACTAAATTTGTTTGACTTAGGTCGCGATTATAATCGTTTTACAGAAATTTTGTTTATGGGCTTTAATCAATTTGTCCCGCGTGTACAAAAACGAAAATCTTTGAAACCTTTATGGTATAACAATAGGCTTTTACACCTTAAAAATATTAAAAATAAAGCATTAGCGAAATTTAAAATAACAGGATACCACACTGATTATATGGTTTTTAGTAACCTTAGACGAGATTTTTCAGTATTTAATAAGTTTCTCTACAGAAATTACATTGTGAATATTGAAAACAACATACAAAATAATAGTAAATCGTTTTGGTCTTTCATAAACTCCAAAAGAAAGTCATCTGGGATTTCTCAAAATGTTAGTTATAAAGGAGTCAATTCGTCAAATGTTGATACTCATTTAGAACTTTTTGCTAACTTTTTTGAGTCTGTTTACTGTTCCCCAATTAAAACTTTTGTTTCAAACTTGGAAGAAAAAGTTGACATTGGTTCAATGGAATTGACTTTCGATGAGGTTTCAGTAGCGCTTCACGCCCTTAAAATAAATAATAGTTGCGGTGCCGATGGAATACCATCAAGCATTTTGAAAAATTGTAGTGATTCTCTTTGTTTGCCTCTGTTGAAATTGTTCAACAACTCATTGTCCATGGGGTTCTTTTTACCAGAATGGAAAGAATCATTTCTTGTTCCTATATTAAAGGCAGGTTCTAAAAATCTAGTAGAAAATTATAGAGGAATCTGCAAGCTCTCAGCCATCCCTAAACTTTTCGAAAGTTTGGTTAAAGATAAAATAGAATTTATGATAAAGGAATGCTTATCTGAGTCACAACATGGCTTCGTATCAGGTCGGTCTACTGTGACTAATTTGGCTGTTTTCTCTTTATTATGTCCTAAATACAATGGAGAATAAATTTCAAGTAGATGCTATTTACACCGACTTTAGTAAAGCTTTTGATTCGGTAGATCATATTATTTTACTGAAAAAGCTTCAATATTTTGGTTTTCATTCTGAGATGCTTCAATGGATCTCTTCGTATTTAGAAACCAGAACTCAACGAGTAATTATTGACCACATAGTTTCGAGAAGTATAAAATGTACCTCTGGCGTTCCGCAAGGGAGTCATCTTGGCCCTTTACTTTTCCTAATTTATATTTATATAGTTGACATAATACAAAATTGTAATTATCTGCTATATGCTGATGATTTAAAATTGTACTTTAAAATTAAAACCATCGATGATTGTGTAAGAGTTCAACAAGATTTGGACCATATTTCTACGTGGTGTTCTTTGAATAGTTTGAAACTTAATATTGAAAAATTTAAAGCTATATCATTTTCCAAATCTGCATTAGCTCTTAATTTTCCATATAAAATCGAATCGAATCTTTTCACTAAAGTGAACAATATCAAAGATCTAGGCGTTATTTTTGATAATACTTTTAATCCGGACTATAAAGCTAGGTGCCAATTGCTCGGGATAAAATCCCTAGAATCTAGAAGAAAAATTCATGATGTAATGTTTGTGAGAGATATACTTTGCTATCATATAAAAAGTCCGTTTTTGCTTTCTCAGGTTTCCATTTATGTACCATCTAGACAGTTAAGAACAAGTTGTTTCCTTTTTGAAAAACTGCATAGAACAAATTATGGAAAAAATGAACCAATATCACGAGCAATTTCCTCGTTCAATGAAGTATGTGTTATTTTTGATTTTCATTTATCTCGAGATAAATTTAAAACTGAATTATTGTATAAATTTATATTTTAAATAAATAAGTAAAATGTTTGTAATTGCATCTGTTAAGCAAATCGCTTGTAGATAAATAAATAAATAAAAAAAAAATAAAACAAATTATGCTCTTAAAACCCTTTATTTATCCCTTGTTAGACCTTTGCTTGAATATTATTACTTTGTATGGAATCCTTTTACTCAAGTATGTATAGGATTGAAAAGTTTCAGAAAAGATTTACCAAATTTGCTTAACGCAAGTAAATCCATCTTATGAGGCCAGATGGACTTTAATTTATTTAAAACCTCAAGTATTGCGAAAAAAAACTATATTCGGTTCTATCTCCTTTCGATGTACTGAATTCTAGCACAGATTAGACTATTTTACTGTCAATGTTTAATAATTTTGTACCTTTTAGTAGTTTACGACCTAGAGATGGATAATTTGTATATGTTCTTTTTTAATGTGCAAATAAATACAATCCATTCACCGATTATTGTATGGTTAGGTTAGGTTAAAGTGGCTGTCCATGATGGAATCGGACACACTTAATGAATTTGATTTTGTTATTGTTTTTAATAAAAGTAGGTTAGATATACTAAAGGATTTGTCAAAATTACTGTAAACTTTTATAATTCTAAGTCAGTTATTTGAACTAACGTATTATAAATCTTGTTATTATTTTGATTTAACTGAATTCTATATAAAAAGTTATGTAACTTAAAAGACAAAATCAAAATAGACATACAATTCTTCATATTTCGGAATAATTCGCATAGCATTAAAAATCGGTAGTCACTGAGGAAACCATTATAAACAAACGACAAAAAGGCCCCAAAAATTCAACTTGAGCATTATTCAATTTTCTTTCGAAAATTTCCCTTTTTTGGTTGTTATTTTGAATGGTAAATGCTTACTTACTTACTTAAGGTTGCGCTACAGTCCGGGACGGACCTGGGCCTTAACCAACATGCGTCTCCAGCCAGCTCGGTCCCTAGCTAGCTGTCTCCAGTTTCGCACGCCAAGTTGGTTGAGGTCTTCACCCACCTGCGTGCGCCACCTGAGCCGCGGTCTTCCTCTACCGCGCCGCGGCGCGCCGTCCCTAGAGATTGGATTCGCTGGAGCGTTGATGTCCATTCGCTCTACATGACCCAGCCATCTAAGTCGTTGGACTTTAATTCTGTTAACACACTGTCGCTGTACAGCCCGTACAGTTCGTCGTTATATCTTCTCCTCCATTCTCCATCTATGCAGACGGGACCAAACATCACCCGAAGAATTTTTCTCTCGAACCATCCTAAAACGCTATCATCTTTCTTTGAAAGGGTCCAGGTCCAGGCCTCAACTACTCAATTGCCTTCTAAGTTCAAAGAAGCAGCGATTTGCAAGAGTTATTCTTCGTTTGATTTCAGCGCTGCTGTCGTTGTCTGAATTTATAGCGGTGCCTAGGTAGACAAAGTCCTCAACTACCTCAAAGTTATAACTGTCCATAGTGACGTTTTGTCCAAGACGTCGTTGTTCAATGTCCTTTTTCGATGACAGCATATACTCTGGTCTTGCCCTCATTAACCACTAAACCCATCTTCTTCGCTTCCTTCGCAATGTTCAAAAACGCTCCGATCTTCCAATTATGTCAATATCATCTGCGTATCCGAGTAATTGGATGGACCTTTGGAAGATTGAGCCTCTAGTGTTGAAGATTGAGTTTTGCACAATTCTTTTCAGAACGATGTTGAAGAAGTCGCTTGACCGTGCATCGCCTTTTCTAAAACCTTTTTTGACATCAAATGCATCGGTGAGATCTTTTCCGGCCTTGATAGAGCAGCGTGCATTCTAAATCGTCATTCTGCACAAACGGATAAGTTTGACAGGGATGCCAAAACTAGACATTGCTCTGTAGAGTTCTTCCCTATGGATGCTGTCATATGCGGCTTTAAAATCGATAAACAGATGGTGGGTATCGATTTGAAGTTCCTGTGTTTTTTCCAAGATCTGCTGTAGTGTGAAAATTTCCTGGTCTGAAGCCACACTGATAAGGACCTATCAGGTTGTTGACGAACGGCTTCAGACGTTCACATAATACGGCAGAAAGGATCTTATGCAATGTTAAGGAGACTGATCCCTCTGTAGTTGGCGCAATTTAAAGGGTCTCCTTTTTTATGTATCGGGCAAACTATGCTGAGATTCCACTCATCGGGCATGCTTTCTTCCGACCATATTTTGCAGATGAGTTGGTGCATGCTCCCTACCAAGTCATCGCCTGCTGCTTTAAATAGTTCGGCAGCGGTGCCGTTAGCTCCAGCAGCTTTGTTTGACTTCAGTTTAGATATAGCTATCTTCACTTCGTCTAGGTCGGGTAGGCGGAATTGTTGATCTGCGTCGCCTAGGTTGAGTGGTTCTATCTCCCTTACAGCGAAATTCGGTTCGTCATCGCTGTTATATAATTTGGAGAAGTGGTCTTTCCATATTCTCAACGTAGACTGCGGTTCTACTACGATGTTCCCCTGATCGTCTTTACAGGCTTCGGTTCGTGGATGGTACCCTTGGGAGGTTTTTTTTACCTTTTGGTAAAATTTACGAACCTCATTCCTGTTGTGACATCCCTCTATCTCCTCGATCGCGCGCTTCTCATGCTCCCTTTTTTCCATCTAAGAAGCCGGTGTTCCTCTCTCCTCTTCTGCTCGTAGAGCTCGCGAGCAGCCCTGGTCCTCATGTGCAGCGCCGTTTTGTATGCCTGTTGTTTCGCTGCGTGCGCTTGCCGGCATTCGTCGTCAAACCAGGGTTTTCGCTGTGGTGGCCGTGTGAAACCTAGCACTTCAGAGGCGGCATCTCTGATGGCTGCAAGGCAATGTTCACACTGGTTTTCAATGCTTAATACAGGAAGCATAGGATTTCTTAAGAGGTTATTAGAGACTTGATCGGAAAAGGACATGGCAGTCTCTTGCGATTGCAGCCGTCTAACGTCGAAACTTCTCACAGTACTTTCTTGTTTTGGCTTGGATCGGGATAGCCGTGCCTCGGCTACAACGAGGTAGTGGTCCGAGTCAATGTTAGCGCCTCGGAATGTTCGGACATCCTGTACTCGTATACTGGAGAATTGTCGTGCGTCGATCGCAATGTGGTCAATTTGGTTGACAGTTGATTTATCAGGAGATTTCCATGTCCCCTTGTGGATATTGAGATGTGTGAACTGCGTACTAGCTACCAGAACGTGCAGGCTGTAGTATCTCCCGATTGTGCCACCAAAGATGTCTTCTCTTCTTAGCTTGGCGTTAAAATTTCCTAAGACAATTTTAATGTCATAGCGAGGGCACTGCTCATATGTCCTGTCCAAGAGATCGAAGAATATGTCTTTGGTGTCTTCATCTTTCTCCTCTGTTGGGGCATGCGCGCATATTAGGCTTATGTTGGCGAATTTAGCCTTGATTCGGATTATCGTGATGCACTCGCTCACACTGTTGAAACTCAAGACTTTTTGCCTGAGTCTAGTTCCAACAACAAATCCACACCCAAATAGACGCTGTCTTTGTTCTCGGTAGCAGTCGCCGTAGTATACATCTCAGTCTTTTAGTTTGCGTTTGCCCGGTCCATCCTATCGCACTTCTTGGATGGCGGTAATATCTGCCTTGCAGCAGTTTAGGACTTCCGCTAATTGTTCGGCTGCACGTGGTCTGTTAAGGGTCCTAACATTCCACGTACAGATCCGAAGTTCGTTGTCTTGGGTTGTCAACAGTAAATCCGTCCGTATCCGAGGCTTGTTGGTGCTTCGCAACTAAGGTTTATAAGGTATAGCGTTTTCAAACCATTAAGAATTTCAACAAAAAATATCAATGTTTCGCTTATTTTGCTGAACCGGTACTGATTTATTGTGTTTTAATCAGAACAAATTTTTGTTTGTTCTTAAATTATAAGAACCTACAATAACTTCATTTTAAGTTCCTAATCTTGATCAAAAGTTGTATTTAGGTATAGATTTTTAAAAGACGTTTCAGAACATAATATGTTTATTGTCGGTAACGTTAGAAGAAGCAGATTTGAAAAACGCGCCCGAACCTATCCTACCCATTCCTCTCCCATTGCCCCATTACAAATGGCTCCCATAACCTAATTACAGGATCTACCTTTATCTAAGTTTGACCGTAACAATACAAACCGCTAGTCCATTAACCTAACCTGTATGGTATACTCAGGCGTATACGTAGTTAACACGACGTCTATGCCAATCGTCAGCGGATATTTGATGAACCATCAAATTTACCAGGGTTCATCGCTAGGTAGCTTTTAGAATTTAAGTTAGTCTTTAAGATAGTGACGAGCAGAATTAAAATCATAGCATTAACTTCAATCGGTTGTTTTATTTGCGAGTAAGTCGGAGGGTTTAGCTGGCTCCTTAGGGGCCAGTGTTGGCATTTTTTGGGTATCCCCTTGAGGAAAAACTTAACTAACTTAAAATTGATTTTATTTTGACATAATTTCAGAAATTTAACCTATAAATTCTTTTTTCTTCAATTACAAAAAAAGCTTAATTTTTCAATAAGTATTAAATTTATGACGCCTGGAAAACTAACTAGTTGTTTCAGTCTAAATTTGCGTTCAAAGAATGCAGTTGACTACAAATAAACTGAACGTTCCAAAAGCAAACAAGGGTGTTAAGGTAAACAATATCATATGCTTAAGTAAGTATGCCATTGCGAGGCTCTGAAAGCAATCTTGATAGGAACTAACTATAGCCATTATGTCTTTTAGAACCAAAATATAGCTATTATGTCAGGTTATGAAGGTGCAGGTGCAACCAGCTCGATACTATACAAAAATTGGCTACCTAGCCATGCTGGTAATTCTAATCATCAGCCGTACCATCAACCTAACCTAACTTAACCATAACCCCTAAACACACAGAAAAACGTTACTAATGAATTATAACCAAACTAGCTGTTACCCGGGCGCCGCCGTCGGTTAAGATATTAGCACTAATAATAATTCGCTCAAGTTGTGTGACTCAAGTGAGTTAAGAAACTCTACAGTTTTATGCCGAATCCGAACGGCTATTTAAGAAAGCACTTTTAATGACAAGAATTACTCTTGAAGAATTTGTCAATTCCTCGCAAGAGGCAGTACCAGTGAACAAAAAAACTTTAGGTGACACAGGCATAGATTGAATCCAAGACCTCTATCATGACAGTAATACGCACTAACAACCACACCACAGGCACTACTGAATTATTTTATAAAGTAAAAAAGGAGATATCAATTATTTTATATAATTACAATATTCTGCTTTTTAGACTCACCTTACACACAGATTCTACAGAATTTTCCGGTAATTTGCGTTTTTTTGAGGTGTTTTTTCTCTCCTCCCGTTTTCTCTTGCGATAATCATCGTCACTATGCAGATAAGCGTCAAGTTCGGTAATCAATATACCAATCAAGCCTTCACGTAGCATCAAATCCATGCTAATGTTGTCATATTGAAAGTTATTGAGCACATAAAGTATCTAAAACATAAATAAATAAAGATTGATCATGAATTGTATAAGGAACACAAATTGTTGGCTTTAGCATCTACCGATGAAATCTCTGTATGTGACTTCGAAGTTCTTGCGATATCCAAGAGTTTACCAATGGCTCCTGATCGTCGGATTTTCGATCGATTGCAAGCATCTCCTGACAGCATACAAATTACATTGATGCAATGTCTGATTTCACTCTCAGATAGAGGTTTTGCTGTAAAAAGAATTAACATCACATATGTAAGTTCCAAAAACCAGGTAGTTAAGCAACTTACGCATATTCCGGTATATGAGAAGCTCGCATGCCGAAACAATAGCATCGGCAGTACCCAAGGCGTGAATAGCACTTGGATTCTTAGAGAAATTCGATAGGATCTTAAGAGCTGTCGCTCGATAGGGATTCTCGTCGGAGGCAAAGAACACCACAGCGGCAAGACTATTGCTTCTATTGACGCCCTGAAAAAAAAAAAAAACAATTAAGAAGCGATTCAGTTTAGCAATTAATCAAAACTTACCTCCCAAGCTTGAAAATTCAAATTGATCTCCGAGATGATGAGCAAACACTTTAGAATCTCACTGGCCAAATCGACATTCGACTTTTCCGTAGGCATAATGTAATCGGTACAAGTCTTGGAGTTCTTCAGATTGGCCATATCGAATATGTCACTTCGAGGGCCTTCCAAGTTGCGTGCCACTTCCTCGAAATACTTCTCTCGATGTTGGTTCTTCTTCAGACCACCTACCTTCTGTGGCAACTCTGGCAGCGATTCGGGAATTTCTTTGTTCTTCATCACTCCCACTAGGGTCTTCAAAACCAGAGTGAACCCATCCGACGCCAAGAAGTGCCTCAAGAACTGCTCTTCAGCCACAAGGAATCGGCATGCTCTGAAGCACATAATCTGTGTTTGCACATCATCGCTCTCTTCTATTATTTGGCAGACTGCCGAAGCTATTGCTGGACAATGCGTGGAGAGTAACTTGGAATTGTCTACTTTGGCAAGGTTTCCTAGAAGCCTACAAGCCCGACATTGGATCAGGGCATTCGGGATGCTCTTGAGAATCGTTGCCAATGGTATAGCAATTTTATTGTCCAAAGCCTAAAAGCAAAAGACAATTGCCACAGTGAGACAAAGCACATAACAAAGTCCAAGAACTTACCTCGTTGCAGCAATCGACATTTGTGCAGCAATTCCCCAGAATGCTCAAAACAACTTCCAGAATCTGTTCGTGGGGTTTGTTTAGGAATCGCACCATTGGTGGAATGCCACTACACTGATGGAACATCACTATGCCGTCACGGTCTTTGACCAAATCCGTCCGGAGCTTGACCAAACCCTTTAGAATGACATTTTTGTCTGTGGAATTCTTGAGCACGTCGAGTATGTGCGAAACTATTTCACGGTTCATTTTGTTAACCGTGATTTTAGGTATTTTATTCTTTAATTTAAATGATTTTCCAATTTACGTAAATTATGTTTTTAATGGAATTAAAATTAAAGAAATTGAGAAAATTATCTCAAGTTTGACAGGAGATTAGGTTTTGTAGGTGTTTTAGGTTTTAGGTGTGCATTGTTTGGTGGTTGGTGAACAAAAATGTTGTATAACACTTTCGGGATTGAAAACTCCATTGGCCGGTAGATGGCTATGAGAAGTGTTATATTTAGGGCTGCCAGGTAAAATGGAAAATTTAACGGATAAAATTTGAATATTAATTTGATTTCATTGCAAAAATTGTTTAAATTTTAAAATAGAGATTTGGCAAATGTTGACCATGAGGAACATGCGTCCACATCTCGATAACAGAGGGTTAGTAAGTATCAAAGACTTTTCAA
The DNA here is from genome assembly GCA_951509635.1 of Eupeodes luniger. Classification (NCBI taxonomy): domain Eukaryota; kingdom Metazoa; phylum Arthropoda; class Insecta; order Diptera; family Syrphidae; genus Eupeodes; species Eupeodes luniger. The sequence continues at coordinate 310,034,803 of OX608073.1, forward strand.
AACATCTTCTTCGCATTTTGACATAAATGAAAATAATGTAAGAGCCGGCAGAACATTTTTGGAGTGGAAAGACAACGCAAATTCTTTGACGTGAATGAGTCTGGCCGGTTCTTTTCTCAGCCATGGTCGGATGTAAGCGATCCGATTTTGAGGTCGAGATGATAACCACATGAGTGATATAATGTTTATCCTCCATTGTCCAGCTACAGTGAAATGGGAAAAGATTTGTGCCTGTTATTTTATCAACCCAAAAAAGATCAATGCGATCGTTGTCGATTTTTAATGCAAAGGTGAATTTAACAAATTCTGAAATTGCTCAGTTTAATATGCATATTGCATAGCCATAAAAAAATATAGTTGAAAGCTGAGAGAGACCTGGACAGAAATAATTTAGACCCAAAAAACTTAATAAAACGTGTTTTGATCTCCAGAGCGTTTTTACACTTCCTAAAGGAAACGAATCAGTATTTTACTTTAAAAGGAAGCTAAGTGTTTTTAATTTGACGGCAACGGTCTATTCCTCCAAAACGCCAAAGATTACTTATTGTGTAATTTGAAGTGAAATTCATAGCGGTAAAAATGCCGATGACATAGCAAGTGGTTTAATACAAATTTTGAGCTAAGTTTTGATCGACCACACGGCCATAGAAGCACTGACACTTTAGAGTTATTCTTGTGTGCCGGAAAACAGTAACAAATTATGACTACCGCATTAATGTTTTTTCTGTTCAAGTCGCCTTAAAAAAAAAATTTTCTGTTCCTGGTCATTCCCTTATTCAGGAGCTAAACTCTGTACATAGTGTCATAGACAAGTACCTCAAAAACATTGAAGTGCACAGCCCTTTGCCACTATTCAGACAGCTCAAAAACATGAACTATCCAAAAACAACTTTAAAACTTTTTTCAAATGCAACCTGATGATTTCAAAGCATATTTTCACAAAAACAAGTCACTTGAATAATGCACCTATACCTTTAACTAAAACAATCTCTTTTAAAGCCGGATTTGTTTAAAATTTCTATTAAAAACTAATTCGACAACTTTGAGACATTAAATCGCACCTCCGGTGGTACAATGGCGTAAATGCAAATAATTCGGTTCTTCAGAAAACACGATTTAATATTTTGAAAACGGGTTTTATTAAAAAAAGCATATAATTATTTTTTTTTATGAAAAAAAAACTATTTATTCAAGGGTAATTAAACACAGCTTTTGGAAGCTCAGTCATTTTTGTCTGCTTCTAGCAGTGTTAATAATAATTTTAGTACAAATAAACAAAATAGTGATTTTTAATAAATAAACTTAACACTTGTGTCGATGTCTCACTGAAATATTAGGAAAATATTTAAAAATTCAACAGAAAACTGCCATAACGTTCACTTACGACTTTGTTCGACCGAAAATAATAAAACAATTACACAAAAAGTTTTGGAACTCATACAGATAGGTCGTTGTCTGACTAATCAAAGCGTTGTTCGTTGCAGATTTGAAACACAAGTGACAGATAAGTCAATGTACTTGCGATACTTTAGTTTAAAAACATTGTAACGGTACAAAGACATATCTGTCCTCTGGACACAAATAGAACAATTTCAATTAGGTCATTGTTTTATTGGAAGCAAATACCTTTTTTAAGAGTTGTGTTGTGACATACTTAACTGAAAAAATTCAAAATTTGCACTTACGTCGCGTCGTTGTACCACCGGAGGTGCGAAATTTATTTATTTATTTATTTACATCTACAAGCAATTTACAGCTAACAGATTACGACTAAATAATTCTTACAATAATGCCAATAATTGATGTTTTTTTAACGATATCTATGTATATACAGTATTAAAAAATAAATAAAAGCAAAACACTTTCCTTAAAACAATCTCTCGAACTACTCAAGTCAACATAATGGCAAACTTTATTGAAATTAATGATAGCTCTAGAGACCGGCTCATTAAAACCATAGTTTGTTCTGTGAAACTGTTCATAAAGCAAATCTACTGATCTAAAGGATCTTAGCGGCGCGTAGATAGGTATTATCGAAAGAAGGTGAGGGCATCTTACATGGTAGCATAACACATCCCTCACAAGCATTACATCATGAATTTTTCGTCTTGATTCAAGAGACTTAATACCCAACAAAATACATCTTGCTCTGTAATCTGGTGAAAAATTCCAATTCATTTTATAAAATATATATTTTGTAAAACGCCTTTGGACTTTTTCAATTCGATCAGAATAAGTGCTAAAAGTTGGGTTCCATATAACATCTGCATATTCTAATACAGACCTAACAAGAGATGTATAAAGCGACAATAAAGCAAAAGGGTCACTAAAATCAACGCAATTTCGCTTAATAAAGCCAACAAGTGAATTAGCTCTGCTGACAATATAGTCAATATGACTTTTAAAAGAAAAATTTGAACTTAGAATTATGCCAAGGTCTTTGATTTTAACCACTCCAGAAAGTGTATTAGCCTCTATTAAATAATTAAAATGAATAGATGTTTTAGATTTGAAGAATTAGATTTAGATTTAAACTGTTAGCAGTACACCAATTCGCAATTAGGTTAATATCAGATTGTAAGAGGTGGCAATCTTCAACACATTTGATCTTCAAAAATAATTTCAAGTCGTCAGCATATAAAAGACACTTAGAGAATTTTACAGTTGACGCAATGTCATTAATAAAAATATTAAAGAGCAGAGGACCCAAATGACTACCCTGAGGGACGCCAGAAGTGCATGAAATAGATTTTGAAAGAGAGCTATCAATGATAACTTTTTGCGACCTGCCCGTTAGGTAAGATGAAATCCAACTTAAAAACTTAGAATGGAAACCAAAGATTTCCAGTTTTTGCACCAGAATGTTATGATTCACAGAATCAAAAGCTTTGCTAAAATCTGTATAAATCGCATCTACCTGATACTTATCTTCTATGGAATTTATAATATATCTTGAAAATAGTACCATATTGGTTGTAGTGGATCGCCCAGATATAAAACCGTGTTGGAATTCAGATATAGATTCCTTGGTTAAGAATTCAATTTTGTTTTTTACAATACTTTCAAACAATTTAGGTATTGAAATGAGCTCAATTATTAAAAAAATAATAAAACCAACTTCGGAACGCCGAAAAATCTATGTATATTATCAGGAGTTACAAGTTATTCAGAAAAGAAAGAAAAATATATCCAAAGAAAATATTGAAGATTTATCTTCGGAAGATAAGTTGTACTTCGAAGCTTTTTTAACATCCCATAAGAAGTTATTGTAATGGGTCCGATTTGTCAAATTGAAAATTTTGACATTTCTCGACGTTTCAAGGTCCCTAGAGTCGAAATAAAAGATTTTTAGAAAGATGTCTGTGCGTGCGTGTGTACGTACGTCCGTACGTCCCTACGTTCGCGACGTTTTTTTCGTCGTCCATAGCTCAAGAACCGGAAGAGATATCGACTTCAAATAAATTTTGTTATACAGATAATAATGCAGAAAGGGCTCTCAAGAAAATTGCGTGGGTGGTTTTTTTACCATAGCAGTTTAAAAAAAAGGTGAACATTTTGGTTAACCCTAAATATCTCATGAACCAATGACGCTAGAGACTTGAATTAAATGTTTTATTATATATTTTAACGTGATACAAAACAATTATATTTTTGTAAAAAAATCCAATTAACACTTTTTTTTATAAATCAAAAAAACTGAAAAAATAAATTTGTCACTTCGAAAATTTTACAACTTAAATATGATTTCATCTCTAAAACAATTTTGTGCAATGAAGAATAATGCTTTTGACATCTGATAAAATTTTGAGAAAAATCGAATTGACAGTTTTTTTACAAAAAATAAAAACCTAAAAAAAAACTTAATAAAAGTTGGTAAAAATTGATTTTTGACTCAAATATCTTTTCAAAACTTTGAGATATTGGCTTTAAACTACTTTTATCTTTCAAAAAATATTGTTTTCAAAATTCAGTAAAATTTTGAAAAAAATCAAATTGACAGTTTTTTTACAAAAATTAAAAACCGAAAAAAAAATTAACAAAAGTTGGTAAAAATTGATTTTCGACTCAAATATCTTTTCCAAAATTTGAGATTATGGCTTCTAACTAATTTTATCTTATAAATAATATTGTTTTCAACATTCTGTACAATTTTGAGAAATGTTGGATTGACAATTTTTTTTACAAAAAATAAAAACCTAAAAAAAAAACAATACTAAAACTTGGTAAAAATTTACTTTCGACTCAAATAGCTTTTCAAAAATTAAAAATATTGGTTTCAAACTTATTTTATTTCACAGAAAATATTGTTTTTAATATTCAGTAATTTTTTTTTATAAAAATACAACAGTCCGTGTTTTCATAAAAAAATAAAATCTCCAAAAAATAGAACGCAAATTTGGTAAGAATTGATACATTTAGACAAACTTTTAAGCAAGACAAATCGATAGATGGGATGGGAAGTTATCAGTGTGGGTCGCATCTCAGCCTCTTTTTTAAATTATGCAAATAGTTGAAATTAATTTATTTATTCATTAAAAATGTTCTTGTTTTTAAAGTTTTTACTACAAAATTGCTGTTATTTTCGTATCTTTAAAAAAAATAGTACAAATATATATGAAGGCAAACAGTTTAAGTTTGTTTTTATGTTTTCGACATTTCTTCACTTTAAGTGAAGTTTTTAAAAAAAAAACTATATGCAGAGCATTGTGATTAAAAAATAGACTGAAGAAACTTTAAGAATTTAAAAAATAACGGATAACGGGTTATACATTTTGCGGTTTCAAAAGTTTAGGGCTGCAACTCGACATCTGTCAAACTAAGTTGTCAAACCATTTTTTTTCCAGTTGTAAGTCTGACATTTACGAAAATGGATCACTTGACATAGCAAGTGGTTTAATAAAAAATTTGAACTTAGTTTTGTTTTGATCGAGCTCACGGACAAAGAAGTAGCATATAAATAATTGTTAAAACCTACCACAAAAATGGTGATTCTGCCACACCCACATATCGTGCTTTAAGAGGAGACTAGGGTTTACGTAATCGCCCAACTACGCAAGCAATTGGCAAAATTGTGAAGAAATTAGAATAGATTTGATTGGATACAAATATTGTAAGGTCTGTGCATCTTCGTTTCGCTCGTACCACTGAAAATATCGCTGCTGTAAATGAAAGTGTTTGCCGATTGTTTGTCGATTCCTCGTCGTTCTCAGGAATTAGGACTTTCTTACGGAACATTATGGCGTATTTTACATTTTGATTTGCACCTACTCCTACATACATCCATATAAAGTCCAGCTCACACAATAACTGAAGCAAGCTGACCATTCACAACGTTCGTTGATACGTCGAATGGGTGCTTGAACAGCTGGCGGTGGAAGACGATTTTTCAAATTAAATTTTCTTCAGCGACGCAGCACATTTCTCACTCGGTGGATATGTTAATAAAATTGTCGTATTTGGGTTTCTGAGAATCCTCAAGTAATTAAATTGAGGCCAATACATTCACAAAAAGTCACTGTTTGGTGCGCTCTTTGGTCCGGAAGTGTGATTGGACCTTACTTCTTTGAAAACGACAATGAAACGACTGTCACCGTCATAACCGACTTTTTTTGCTTGCTATTGAAGAATACGACTTGGAGAATATGTGGTTTCAACAAGACGGTGCCACATACCAAACAACTCGAGAATACGGCTTTATTGCAAGAGGCATTTCCTGGCCGCGTAATTTCTCGTGGCATTATCAACTGGCCACCAAGATCATGCCATTTGACACCGCTGGACTTTCTTTGTGAGGCTTCACGAAAGACCGTATTAATGCAGATAAATCTTTAACTCTTGAGCACTTAAAAACCAACATTAGTCAAGTTATGACTGAAATACCGCCCAATATGTGTCAAAAGTGGTCGAAAATTACCTCAAAAGAATCGATACTGGCAACAATTTGCGTGATGGTCATTTAAATGATGTAGTGTTTCACACATAATGCCAACGTTTAAACTTTATAATAAAAAAGAAATATCATGAAAAAAAATATTTTATATGTGTTTTATTTAAGTTTACGTTTGAAACCGCAAAATGAATAACCCTGTACTTTGGTCCATAATTTATTGAAGAAGAACAGGTACAATTCTATCGAAAAACGCTTTAAAAATTGGAATATGTATTAAATTAGAATTAAATAAAAATCAAAGGAATAATAAAATTTCTGATGGAGAAGGAAAGAAGTCAAAGTAGTTTGACTTCTACCAGAAATTCCCTCAACCCAAATATTAAACGTTAAACATTTTTGGATAAACAACAATCATTAGCATATACTTCTAAAGCCATTAGCCATCTTATTTTGTGTTTTTAATAACTTACTTTTGACATTTCTCGACGTTTCAAGGTCCCTAGAGTCGAAATAAAAGATTTTTAGAAAGATGTCTGTGCGTGCGCGTGTACGTACGTCCGTATGTCTGTACGTTCGCGACGTTTTTTTCGTCGTCCATAGCTCAAGAACCAGTAGAGATATTGACTTCAAATAAATTTTGTTATACAGATAATAAGGCAGAAAGATGCAGAAAGGGCTCGCAACAAAATTGCGTGGGTGGTTTTTTTACCATAGCAGTTTAAAAAAAAGTGAAAATTTTGGTTAAACCTGAATATCTCATGAACCAATGACGCTAGAGACTTGAATTAAATTTTATATTATATATTGTAACGTGATACCAAACAAATATATTTTTGGAAAAAATTAAAACTAACGTTTTTTTTTATAAATCAAAAAACTGAAAAAAAAAAATATTATATACCTCGAAAAATTTACGAACAAAAACGATTTTATCCCCAAAACAATTTTGTGCAACGAAGAATAATGTTTTTGACATCTGGTACAATTTTGAGAAAAATCGAATTGACAGTTTTTTTTATAAAAAATAATAACCTTTAAAAAACATTACTCTAAGTTGGTAAAAATTGATTTTCGACTTAAATATCTTTTCGAAAATTTAAGATTATGGCTTTAAACTAATTTTATGTTATAAGAAATATTATTTTCAACATCCTGTAAAATTTTAAGAAAAATCGAATTGAAAGTTTTTTTTACAAAAAATAAAAACCTAAAAAAAATATTAATAAAAGTTGGTAAAAAATTATTTTTGGCTCAAATATCTTTTCAAAACTTTGAGATATTGACCTTAAAACGATTTTATATTTTAAGAAATATTGTTGTCAACAATCAGTAAGGTTTTGAGAAAAATCGAATTGACAATTTTTTACCCAAAAATAAAAACCTACAAAAACATTACTAAAAGTTGCTAAAAATTGTTTTTCAACTCAAATATCTTTTCAAGACTTTAAGATATATGCTTTAAACTAATTTTATCTTTTAAAAAATATTGTTGTCAATATTCAGTAAAATTTTGAAAAAAATCGAATGGACAGTTTTTTACAAAAAAATTAAAAACTAAACAAAAATTAATAAAAGTTGGTAAAAATTGATTTTCGACTCAAATATCTTTTCAAGACCTTAAGATATTGGCTTTAAAATAACTTTTTGTTATAAGCAATATTGTTTTCAATATTCGGTAAAATTTTGAGAACAACCGAATTGACAGTTTTTTTACAAGAAATAAAAACCTAAAAAAAACAATACTAAAACTTAGTAAAAATTTACTTTCGACTCAAATATCTTTTCAAAATTAAAAATATTGGCTTCAATCTTATTTTATCTCACAGAAAATATCGTTTTCGACGTTCAGTACATTTTTTTATAAAAATCCAACAGTCAGTTTTTTCATAAGGAATTAAAATCTACAAAAAATAGTACGCAAAATTGGTAAAAATTGATGTCCGGTTTTCGATATCTCGTGAACAATGATTAATTTCATTCATCCAATTTGTATTTGTTTATATCTACACTAATATTATAAAGAGGAAAGATTTGTATTTTTGTATGTAACGAATAAACTCAAAAAGTACTGGACCGATTTTAATAATTCTTTTTTCATTAGAAAGCTACATTGTCTGTACCTATTTATGTCTACCCGTGCGAAGCCGGGACGGTCCGCTAGTTAGAAATAAAAACTTTTAAGAAATGCTACTTAAATTGGTAAAAATTCGTCAACGACTAAAAATCTCGTAAACAAAAATAGATTTTGAAATCAATTTTTTTCATCATATGCAATGTTGGTTATTTTAAAATTTTTTAGAATAATTTAACTGATAACTTTTTTAACAAAACACGAAAACCTACAAACTGATAACTTTTTTAACAAAACACGAAAACCTACAAAATTTTTAAGCAAGACAAATCGACAGACGGGATGGGAAGTTATCATCAGTGTGGGTCGCATCCCAGCCTCTTTTTTAAATGATTGTTTTGAGAAACCATGCCTATTCTACTTAAATGTAAGCCCTGACTATAAAAGAGCGATGTAAGCCGGCCAAGGCTTAAAACCCCATACCGACTACCCATTTTTCAGAGCAGATTTCAGCTAGCAAAAATGGTTCTCCTGCTTCAACCTATCAATTCGGTCCAGTTCGGACACAGACCTACTGAAACAAAGGAGATCTGCTCCATCTTGTGCCATGACGATTTTTTTTATAATTAACGGGCACTCAATGGGTTATTAATACCTTTAACATGTTTAAAGCTTAAACACAGTGCGAGCTTAAGGAAAATAGGGAAGGATGCACTGCACATTGGTCTTAAAGTTTTGAATATCAAATTGATAGGGAAAATCAGAGTTGGCGAAAGCATTCCACATTATCGATGTGCGATTTAAGAAAGAATCTCTATTATTGACAGTACGTCCGAAATTGAGCTCAAGGTTAAATTGATGTGCATTCCTAGAAGTACGAGTATTACAGCTGAATTGTTTGAGGGGGGGAATGCAACTGGCCAATTCGACAGAACACTGTTTATACAAATATTGGCAGAGTTTCGTGAAGTTTTGGACGAATGAAGGCTTTGTAAATTACAGCCACAGATCACAAGGGGTGAAAAATTTCGAAATTTCTTGCACCGTCGGTCGGAGAAATCCTAAGCACCTAGCGGCATATTTGGTAATATCGAATATGTGACCATTCCATAAAAGGTGATCTGTGATACCTACACATACAAGTACTGAAAGTTGATTAGTTTCCTGGACGAAAGTGCCGCTCAGGGATAGCGGCATCGGGGTTGGGTTACGCTTTAAAGACAGGAGACAGCATTGAGATTTTGAAGCATTACATTCTACACTATTCTTAATTCCCCATTGTACAATGCTGTCGAGATCAGAATTTAATGAGCTTATCATACACTGCCGTTGAAGTTCCACATCCGAAGGACAAGGATGTAAATCTAGAAACGATTATAAAGGAGTCGCCTATCCACGGTTCTTTGTCTTAGGTGATAGATAAGTGGAACTGCTTATCTATACTGTATCAGCCCCGCATCGATCTAAAAAGAAATGCCTCTGGTGGGTTGAAGCCGCTCAGGTGTGCGCTTTTAAAATACTTGTCGTTTAGATAGAATTCCCCGAAAATTAAATTGTTGGTCGAAGATAAAGCTCTCATGAAGATCAACGATGACCATCTTGCCCCAACAGAGTCCGGAAAAGAATTGTCTCGGATTTCTAGACATTAAATTCAGTTTCCATTCTTCGAAATATCGCTGAATCTTGTCGAAATCACTTGACACGCTATTTATTAGCATCATATTTTTATTTAAGTGCAGACATCAAATTTCTTCAATATTTTGGTCAGTCAAGAAGCAACGGTTTCTTCTTTCTTCTATTTATCTTATACCTATGGATAATTTTTGTTTGTAAATTCATTTAAGACTTTCATTTGCTTAATCAAGTGGAAATATGCAAAAACTTAAGGGACAAGTTGCAGCATTATATCATTTGTCTTCTCTTTCATTCAGCTCAAGCAAAGTAGTCATAAAATAGTTGAAACTATTTTTAGAAGCAATATAATTAAAATAACAATTTAAAATAAGCGCAAAACATCAGACAACAATTCTAAGTGAATGTAGGTAGGTACCTAAATTCTTAAGTAATGATGTCTGGCTGGGAGGTAAGGGTAGATACAAAAATTTATATTTCGCATAAAGTACATTATCTGTTTTCATTATTCAAAAGACTGTGAATATTTCCAGACTCAAAAAAAAAAAAGAAAAGAATAACAAACTATTTTGCTATGGAATTCAAAGTAAATTGCTTGAATGAAATAATTCGAAAGACCCATTATCATTATCATATTATTCTAAAACAACAACAAGGAGGAGTTTAACCCTCACCCACCTATTCTTTGTTTAAACAAAGGCTGATGTTTGACTCATTTTAAAAGCGAAAGTTATTGAAGCCTTTAACAGTAAACATACATATTTTATAGGTACGATCACCTATTGTGAAAACAGTCAAGGGACAACAATTCGTCAAGACAATTGTAAACCTATTTTAACTTTTTGTTTATTCGTTATTTGTTTATACGACACTGATACTGATACCGAAACTGAAACTGAAACCGATACGGATACCTACAATTGCGGTCTTTATATTATTTGCATTCTTATAAAGCTTCAACAATAAATTTGGGAGTTCTGGGGAATACAAAATTTAAGTTGTGTTCTATAGAGATTAATATTATTGGCAAAAAGACGCATGTACAGTGGTATATTTTGTTTTTAAATTAAGTCAAAATTAGGACAGGAATTTATTTAAAAGATAAGTTACCTAATTATTTTTTTAAAATACAATAAATTATTAAAAGCCACAATATTGGTTTGATATTTTCTAATGCTTTTTGTATGGTACACATATCACACTTTTTGGGAACTATAGCATTTTTAAAAATTTTAAATTTTTTGGTTGTTTAGACGTAACGCTGAACTATTTTCATTAAAAATATAGGCGCAAAATTTTAAACAACCTATTATTAAGGCCTTAGCACGATACTAGTTAACAATTTACTAAATACATAGTAATCTACTAACTTTTCACTAATTTTAAACACTTTTTATTGTTTTGCTAACTAGTATCATGCTAAACCCATTTTATTAAAAAAAAAACATGAACACATCTAAATAATGACAGATTGTGGAGCAAACATCGGTTCCCATCGATCACCGAAATCAAGCATCAGTGAGCGCAGTTAGTAGTCAGATGGGGGACCGACTCGAAACCTACCGCGTGCTGTTGTCATGTGTTCTTTCTAACTGGTCGTTCTTCTTTCTCCTCTGTCCATCTGTCTTGTATTAATGTCTTGTGTTGTTATCGACTTATATAGTCTTGTCGCTCAAGGTGCTGTGTTCTCTACTCTGTACATTTATGTGCCGAGTAGTGTGAAATGTAATGTAAAAAATGTACAAAAAAAAACATTATGTACCTTAATATTTTTTTATTTATTTTATTTATTTTTATTTTATCAAAAATATACCTGGAGTAAAATTCACCATCGTCCAGCTCTTCAAGAGGATTTGCTCGAGTTTTAAAACTTTTAACTTTCCTACACAACACTGAATCCTCAAACATTTCAAAATCTTCTTCCTCCGAAAACATTTTAAATTAATTTACTTTTTATGATATCTATAAATACATTTTATTTCACAATTTATCAATTTTAAAACACTTTGTCACATTTGAGAAAAATGACATATGTCATACAGATTTAGTACGATACTAAAAAGATAAAGTAGCCATTTGGTGATTTTAACTTTAGTAAAATGTTAAGAAGATAGTACGATACTAAACTCGTTTAAAATTATCAAAATCCTTTTTTTAACCTAGTATCATACTAAAAATGATTTAACATCGTACTAAATCGTCTAAAATTTTGCGCCATATTCTTTAACTTCAATTTTTCCCACGAAATAAGAAAAGTATTTTTAGAAAACAAATTAATTTTGAATTATAAAATAATAATGTAATAATCTACACTAATATTATAAAGAGGAAAAATTTGTATTTTTGTATGTAACGAATAAACTCAAAAAATAGTGGACCGATTTTAATAATTCTTTTTTCATTAGAAAGCTACATTATCACTGAGTAACATAGGCTATATTTAGTACTAGATTACTATAGAAATCTTTAGAAATTCCTATTAAAACCAACCGAAGGTGTACAAAAATTAGGCATAAAATGTCTTTCGTCGCATACGCTGCGAAGAGTATTAATGATAGGACAACAAAATGTTTTCTAATTTAGTAAGTCATGGTCGTTTTGGTTAGCATGCTTATAACTTAAATATCTGTACCTATTTATTCCTACCCGTGCGAAGCCGGGACGGTCCGCTAGTCATTGATAAAAATCAAAAATCAAAATCTTGGAATTAATAATTAATTTGAGTTAAAAACCTTAACTTGGAACCAAAAGAATCACATAATTCTGTTCTGTAAAGCTTCAAAAATAACGAGCTTAGATGAGAGCTATAACTGGGACCTTACTAAATATCTAAAGAATAATGCAAAACCATTAAATTCCGCCCTAAAATGGTGCTGTAAATATCTTTCTGAGCCTAAGGCCCCTTTCACACCAAACGAATCCCAATCAATCAGAATCACTCCGAATCACTCCGAATCAAGTTGAATCTGATTGACCAAGATTCGGCTTCGAGCGCTCCGTTTAAATGTGAAGGGATTCTTTTCCCGCCTTCAGACCGGACGAATCTGGTTCAATCAGGTTTGATTCGAGGTCGCACTTGATTCAACCTGTCAGATTCCTCGTCCGGTCAGTCTTGAATCAACAACCATACGAGAGAGAGAGCAACTAAAAGAAGGAAAACAAAAAGAAGATGAAAGGATTTTTATAGATTTAGGTTGATTCAACTGGTGTGAAAGAGTGGAGATGACGAATCAGATTCAACTTGATTCGGAGTGATTCTGATTGATTCGGATTCGTTTGGTGTGAAAGGGGCCTAAGGCAAAATCCTAGATCAACTATAATGGCTAATGGTGAGTGGAATAGAGAACTCGCATGGGAAGTTACTGTTGTGTGATTTAGCAAATCAGTTTTTCGATACCTTATCCTCCCAAATCAGAAAATGATTTTTTAAAATTAAAAATCGTGTCCAAACATTTATCTTATTTTATGTATTGAGTGTTTTTTTTAATAGTTTAGGAACTTAAAATATTTATTGGAATGAATTTAGTATAATTACAATCTGGTAGATGTATGAGTGGCATATATTTTTTAAATGTTATTCCTGAAATACGACCTCCGTTGCCACTTACATTGACGCCCTATAGCGTCATTGGTGTCTTAAATATTGACTTCCAAAGCTTCAAGAGTTGCTGGCTTGTCGGTAAAAGCCAATGACTTAACATACATACATAGCTCCGTAAATAGAAATCGAGAGGCGTTAAGTCACACGAAGAAGGATGTCAGTTAACATGATTACTTCAGGAACTAAAGTTGTCAATGAATACATTTTGCAATAATTTGATAGTTTGCTGTATGACAAGTTGTGCCTTCCTTTTGGAAGTTGGACCAACTGTCGCCGATGTGTAGCTAAATGATTCTTTGAAAAAAAAAAATAGGTAGTCACGGCTGCTTATCATTCACCGAAATGGCAGCTCCTTCCTCATTTTAAAACAAATAAGGACCAATGATACCGCCAGCATGTAAACCGCACAAAACAGTAAATTTTAATAGAAGCATATAGCTAAAAACGCTCTTGATAATAAAGTTGTTCCTTTCTAAAAATACGCGGAAGAGTCTTAAGACATAAAAGTCACTGGTTTTAAAATCAAGTTATCGTTTTGGGAAAATTCAGAATTAACTACTGAAAGCTAACATTCTAACAGTTCTTCAACGCGTGAATGATTCTATGGGACCAATCTTTTTTCGTACTCGAACTGAGGCTAGAGTTCTAAAAGATCTCAATATTCATAAATTCAATAGTACGGATTATATCCCCGCTTTTATTCTGAAAAGGTGTTCTTCCACACTAGCAAAACCAATGTGTAAGCTTTTCCATCTATCCTATTCTTTAAGGCTCATTCCAAGTAGTTGGAAAAAGCTCATTAAATTCCGACCTTCACAGCATTATACAATGGGAAATAAGAAACCGTATGAAATTTAATGCTTCGAAAACCCAATGCTGTCTTGTATCATCAAACCGAGATATACCCTCTTTGAAACTATATAAGAGTGGCACTTGCATCACAAAACTGAACATCTCGATATCCTCGGAATGTGCATCAGCAACCAGGTCTTGTGGTACGATCACATACGCGATGTCGCCAAAAATGACGCAAGATGTCTAGGTTTTTTGAGACGATGCAAGAAATTTTTCTCTCCGTCTGATCTGGCTACAATCTCCAAAACCTATATACATTCGAAACTTGAATATAACTCCCATTACTGGGCTAGTGCTTCAGCAACTTATTTAAGCCTCTGGAACAGAATTCAAGAAGAAGCTTTTAAAATGATTGGTGACATTAACATCATCAACTTGATTACGTCATTCGAACATCGTCGTACATTTTCTTGTCTCACGCTTTCTAACGTTTATTCAACGAACTATGCTCTTGTGAAATAGCCATAAGCATTACTCCTCTTAAGCAATTTAACGTTAATACTCGCGCTTCTTGAAATGCCAATCTTTTTTCCCTTGATCCCAACTTCGGCCGTACCATGAAATACAGATATTCATTTTTAGCCGTACTACCCGAATGTGGAATGCCTTGCAACACTCTATCTTTCCCTTTCATTGCAATGTTCAAGAATTCAAAATCAATGTACACCGTCACCTCATATCCAACCCTTCCCTCTTTTTCTATTGCTCACATTGTGTCTAAGGCATTTTAAAGGCATTCAAAACTCCTTTAGTGTGCACTAATTATTAAAAAAAAATCCAACGGCTTTTGAGACCGCAATTCAACGAGCTATTTTGAATATTATCCTTCCGCCAATCAATGGGCCACCCAATTCCTCTTCCTCTCTGTCTTAAAAGAACTTCAAAAAAGTAAGCTGTAAGGTCCTAATTGTAATATTATACAATTTTATTATGAATCATTTTTGACAAAAATGTCTAAACTGACGGCCGCAATGCTAATATACGAACAATTATTTTATTTAGTCTGACAATATTTTCAGAAACTTCATTTGACTTCACATTTGACAACGAAATTGTAATAGCTAAACTACATTCACGCATTCGGTCTTGCGTGCCGAATTTGACATATTGAAAAAAAAAAGCAATACACTCTTATGAGGTTATCTGAAATGTTACCTCAAGCTTTGTGCTCGCTTTAGATCGTCAATATCGTAAGCTCGAGCTCAACGCCCGAATAGAACCAATTTTCAATTTTGTCGCGCTTTGATAGCTGACAACTGTATTGTCATTGCAATTTTGTTTGTTTTATTTCAGAATCTGTATATAGCAGGAGCGCCTTTCCTTCTGTTGTTAAATTTATTAAACAATAAAATAAATAAACAAGAAACATTCTTTTCAACGCCCGAGGTTTAAAGCTATATTACGCTTTTTACACATGATATCGTAAAGTGCCTTATTACACATGATATCGTAAAGTTAGTAGCCACAAGCAGAGAGAAAAAACTAAATGAGAGAGCCAAATTTCCTCGTCTCCGTCTCTTCGAAACCTCTTACTCTCATTTTTTATAGCGTGTTGAATTCGTATCGGTGTATACATGTTTTCACCTCGGAGAAGAGTACACGAAAAAACATCAGTTCCGGGAAATGCGACATTTCTCATTTTTGTTTATTGATAGGCAAGAAGGCTATGTTTTTTAAAGTCTCATTATTATATTTGTAATTCTCATGATTTTCTTTCTGTAATTTTACTAACATCTTGTCGTTTTTATATCTACAAAAATACTCCTATAATTCAAATTAATTCTAGCAAAACATTTTTGTTTGTCAAAAAATAACGGGAGAAGTTATACCGGTAGTTCGTGGTGAATTTGTTTTTCTCCTCTTTTTCTCTAAGTTACAGATAGATGGCATTAACAACCAAAACAAGAAAGGATGTGTGCAGAAAATGTGTAACAAGGTTAAGGTTTTTTAGACTAGACTTTATTTGTACATATGTATATATGAACGAGTACATGCTTTTTATAAATGTATGTTATGTTTATTTCAATAGTAATACCTTAACTAATAACCTAACTACTGTATTATCTAAAATATATTGCATTGAATTATTTTACATTGAATTATAAAAGGCGGAAATAATAGGTAAAGTTCTACAGTTTACCGGGAATATTTATATAAAATATCCATATCTTCTGCAATTGCGGTATCAATCGATATTTTCTGGAACTTAGTGTTAACGTAACATTTATTTGTCATGAATTACTTTTTCAGCTTTTTTATGCACCAAAAAAATTAATTATGAAATTTGGCTGCGATAATAATTACTTGAACACAGCATTTTCTATGTTTATAGTTATTCAGGTTTAGCCCTTAACTTTGATTTGCATTTATTTATGCCTAAAAAGTTTAGTAAACATCTATGAATAAGCCACAATGCACTTTCAGAAAAACTGTAGTTAGAACTTTCCCTGACGGATTTTTCCTTGTCGCTATATAACTGAAAGATAAGATATAAATAGTTAGAACTGGAAAACTTATAAAAATGATGCATAAGACTTAAATTTTGGTTGAAGAACAAATTTGTATATTCTTTTCACAAAACCACTGAACTAGCGAAAATACAAATATTTGTAGTTTAGTACAAAAGTACTTTTCGGCTTATGCAGTTAAGCCTTTAAAAGCAACACACTACCTTAGTTGAAAGCAGTAAGAATAGCTTATCACCTATTCACAAATCTTATGCAATGAAAATTGGCAACAGAAGTAACAAGTTGACGGTCTTTTTATTTAGTCTCTACTTAAATCACTTATTTTCAGCATTTTGGAAATGTCATGAGTAATGTAAAGAAAATAAACAGCGAGTACACACAAATAAAATAGGAATGGAAAAAAGAGATGAGTATATAAAAATGTTTTCAATGTTCCATGTTAACATTCTGTAACTCTCGTTTTCAATGTTCCTGAAACTCTCGCATCGACAAAATTAAGTCGATAAACTCTGAAAATTTAAACAAATCTGAGTTTTTTTTTTGCATTTTTCAACAGTCTGAGCGAAAATTAAACGCATAAACGAAGCTAATAATAAAAATAATAGTTGTAGTGCTTTCAGAGTCTTATGTTTCAAAGGTGGTCGCCATTTTTCAAAGGTGGTGAGCAGAGAGAAATGAGAGAAAAGTTTATTCTCTCTCGTGGTGAGTATGCACACAAACTTGCATAAGTATTTGTTCCCCACATTTTTATTATATGGAGTTAATACATACGCAAGTTGGTGGCCTTCTTTTCTCTCTGGCCACAAGACTTTAGTATAAAAATGTCCAATTATTTGAATATGCAACTTTTCATTGGAAGCTATGTAACTTTTGTCATGTCATTGGCAACAATTTTCAGAGGACAAACATGTAAAATCTGACAATTATCTGTACTAAGCTTTAGTACAACCATGAAATTAAAAAAGAGGCTGGGATGTCTTGCTTAAAAGGTTTGCAGGTTTTTGTGTTTTGTTAAAAAAGTTATCAGTTAAATTATTCTAAAAAATTTAAAAATAACCAACAATATTTTGCATATGATGAAATAGTTTGATTTTAAAATCTATTTTTGTTAACGAGATTTTTAGTAGTTAACGAATTTTTACCAATTTTAGTAGCATTTCTTAAAAGTTTTCATTTCTTATATAAACAAATACAAATAGGATAAATGAACTTAATTTGAAGTCAGTGTTTTCAAATCAATCAAAAATCAATTTTTACTAACTTTTATTAATTTTGTTTAGGTTTTTATTTTATGTAAAAAAACTGTTAATTCGATTTTTCTCAAAATTTTACCGAATGTTTAAAACAATATTTCGTATAAGCTAAAATTAGTTGGAAGCCATAAACTCAAATTTTTGAAAAGATATTTCGGTCGAAATTCAATTTCTACCAACTTTGAGTTATGTTTTTTTTAGGTTTTCATTTCTTATAAAAAAAACTGTCAATTCGATTTTTCTCAAAATTTTACCAGATGATGAAAACGTTATTTTGCGTTGCACAAAATTGTTTTAGAGATAAAATCATCTTTAAATCTTAACATTTTCAAGCTGACAAATATTTTTGTTCAGTTTTTTTGATTTATATAAAAAACCGTTGGTTGGGTTTTTTTTTCCAAAAATATATTTGTTTGGTATCACGTTACAATATCTAATATATAAAATCTAATATATAAAATATTCCTGTCACAGTGTTAGTTGCCATGCTCCTCCGAAACGGCTTAACCAATTTTAATGAAATTTTGCATATATATTCGGTAGGTCTGAGAATAGGTTTTTATCTATTTTTTATATTCCTAAGTGTTATGGTTTAATTGTATCAACATCGTACACGGTGCAACGATCTTACGATAGTATTCAGTGACGCTATGTACAATGAAGCATTGATTGCTATTGAGGATCTTTGCATTATCATTGCCAAAATACCACTCAGTCATTTCGGTATGCATTCACCAAATCGAAATGCATCTGATTTAATAGACACTCAATTGAATCGTGAAATACAATACAATATTGTAGAAATGGCAGCGATTGTCCCACTAATGAATGAAGAACAAAGAACCATGTATGACCACATCATGCTCGCAGTTTTGGCAAGACAAGGTGGCAAAACATTACTTATTTCGCTAATTTTTGCTAAAATAGTATAAAATTATCATCTGGGATGAATGCACTATGGCACACAAACATTCGCTTGAGGCGTTGAACAGGACATTGAAAGATATACAAAACAACTACAGCCTATTTGTCGGCACTCTGTTACTGCTTTCAGGTGATTTGAGACAAACACATGAGATCAACGCGTGCTTAAAATCATCGCAACTGAAAGTAAATATGCGTATTTAAATGCTTTAAGATCCATCCGCTGAAACATTTTAAAAACAACTGTTGATAGATATAGGCGACGAAAAAGTTACTACAGATGAAACTGGATGCATAAAATTACCGGTCGATTTCTGCACGATTATTGATTCACAAGATGCTCTCATTGACCAGATATTTCCCGATGTACAAAGACAATATACAAATCATGAGTGGCCGTCAGAAAGAATAATTTAAGCAGCAAAAATGTGGATTTCAACGAATTAAATCTCAAGATACAACATTTGTTACCAGGAGACTTGGTGTCATACAAATCCATTGATACAGTTTGTGATGCTACCGAAGCTGTAAATTATCTAGCTGAGTTTTTGAATATTTTGAATAATTTTGTTTCGTCATTTGAACCCACCACTGTTGTGCAACGGCACGCGATTAGTAATTAAATATGTTATCCAAGCCATAATTCTAAACAGCAAATTCCGAGGTGAAAATATATTATTACCGCGAATCCCTATTATACCCACAGATGTGCCAATTCAATCCAAACGCCTTCAATTTCCAATTAGATTGGCATTTTCAATGACTATCAATAAGTCTCAAGGCCAAACGATGCCTGTCTGTGGCTTAAATTTGAGCACTTCATGTTTTTCACACGGACAATTATACGTGGCGTGCTCTCGAGTGGGCAAACCATCCAGTTTGTTTGTATTAGGGAATGATGGGATCACAAAAAATATTGTACCCTCTGTTGCATTAAGGGATTGACATTATTTTTTTGTAGTATTGTCATAATTAGCGATATGTTTATAATTTCAAAGAATTAATTTTAATAAATTAAAAAAATTTGTTTGGTGATTTGTTATTTAAATATTTTGTCACCGTTTACAGTGCTCTATATCTCTCCCACTTATATACCACATCCTTACACACTTACAATAAGTTATATATTTCTAGAAAAATGTTCTCTAGAAATTATTTTTATGACAAAACAACGTGTGTCGGGTCAGCTAGTATAATATAAAATGTAATTCAAGTCTGTAGCGTTATTGGTTCGTAAGATATTTTGAGTTAACCAAAATTTTCACCTTTTTTTTAAACTGCTATGGTAAAAAAACCACCCACGCAATTTTGTTGAGAGCCCTTTCTTCATCTTTCTGCCTTATTATCTGTATAACAAAATTTTTTTGAAGTCGATATCTCTTCTGGTTCTTGAGCTATGGACGACGAAAAAAACGTCGCGAACGTTCGGACGTACGAACGTACGTACACTCGTACGCACAGACATCTTTCCCAAAATCTTTTATTTCGACTCTAAAACCTTAAAACGTCGAGAAATGTCAAAATTTTCAATTCGACAAATCGGTCCCATTACAATAACTTCCTATGGGAAGTTCAAAATAGTAAAATAAATACTTAGAATAATATAATTATTTGTTTTTAACACAAATTGCGATATTTATTTCAAAAGAAGCAAGTTGAAGATGGCGGGAAATTAAGTTCCTCTAGAGTAGTCATTCAAAACCTAAAAAGTCCGTATTCCGTTCCTATAGATGTTATCAATCCAATATCGAAATTTCTAAAAATACGATTTCAAATTTATTCATCATTTATTCATTTGCTCAACCATTTCAGATTTATCAACCAATTTTAACGCACCCAATTTGTACGTAGTATAGCAGTACTGGCCAAATGCTATTTTTCTATAATTTGTTTATGTTACATTATAACTTTATAAAAGCCATTCATTTTCGTTACAAGCAAATGTCAATTGATAACAACTTTTACAAGACTTTACTTCAATAACTCCAAATAAGTTCTAAAATAAAAATTTCACCATAATATTTGATTAAAACAATTTTAACTCATGATATTAAGTTTAAAATTCCACTGTGTATGGGAAAATTACTCATCCGCGTGTTTCAGGTCAGGTCGTTATTTATGACGACAATAAATTGAGTTTTTGTTTCTTTTTTTTTTTTTTTTAAACGTGTTTAAATTCATAAACAATATCAAGTTGCTCTTTTTTAAATAACCGAATTTTTGTGTTGCCTAAATAAACATAAAATTGCGACTTTGAATAAATATTTAATAAAATAAAAACGAGTAAAAACTGACTTAACGTGTGGTATATATATTTTTATTGTTAAGTTCAATTGAAGGCGCATAAAAATTTGAAATGACTCGAAGTCGCGCAAGTCACACGTTATTGATAATGAGACGGTAAGTAATTATATTCGAATGTTTTTATTTTCTGTTTATTTCTAATTTAATGTATTTTTTTATCAATTTGGCCCACATAAAGTTTTATTGTGTTTTTTTATTTTCTTTTATTTGTTTCTATTTCTTTAAATTATTGTTTCTTTTTGTATAATTGTGGGTTTTGATTTGGTTAACAATTAGTTGAATTAAGCAAACCATGTTAAATAGAAATAATATTTTCTCAGTATGCAGTGCGGTACCTAATCGTGTTTTATAATCAAAATAATGTAAATAAAATATTAACATGTTTTTCTTTTGTTTAAATTGTATTTGACAATTATTTTCAATCTTTTCAATCAATTTAGTGCAAGGTGAGAGTTCAAGTGCAATAAATTCAAAGAAACAAAATGTAGACTTTTGAAATTAGAAATCAAGATGGGACATCATAGATAGTGTGATGCCTGAACAAATTTTATTTTAAGATGTTAGCCTGAATCATCCCCAAAAGATTAGAAGATTATTTTTAATTAAAACAAAATTTCTGAACAAAACTATGTGGTCATTTAAAATATTTAAGACCTTGCGAGATCGTAAAGGTTAACCCGAAATTAAGCAATAATCACATATTATTTGTTTACTTACTGATTTAATTATCTTAAACAATGATTAACTTAAGAATCTCGCGTCCTCTGATGTAAACTGATGAAATAGTTTGACTGATCTTATCAAAACATATAATTCTGCCTCAAAATAAACAATAAAACTATAAAAATCCATCAAAAATAAAACTTTCACAAAAAGTAGTTGTGAAAGAAATAGCTAAGAACACCGCACATATTATTTTTAATTATACCCTTAAATATACTATGTTTAAGTTTAAACAATTTTTTAATTTAAATTCTTTGTATTTACGTAACTCATCACTCATTTATGTTACGACACATTTTACGAGTCAATAAAATTAGATTATTGAAGAAAATCTTTTCCGAAAATACAACAACTATATTTACATCATAGATCTTTGTTTTTGTGTATAAAAGAAATGCAATGGATAAACATTTTTTAATTATTTTGTTTCATTCAAAAATATTGAGGTTTTTGTGGTGTACCTTCTTATACATTCACTTTTAATGATTATAAAGTGAGGATCATATTGAACGAGAACGAGATCAGACAATGTTTTTTTGGAAATGGAAACTAACAAAATATAGGGTGTTTTTTAAGGACTTGAGAGTTTTAAAATAATAACATAAGGGTGAAATATTGATGAAATGAGTTCTTAGCTTCCCCTAGGAAGTTATTGTAATCGTTCCGATTTTTCGAATTAAAAAAATCGACGTTTCAAGGTGCCTAAAATCAAAATTAAAGATTTTTAGAGAGATTTTTGTGTGTGCGTTTGTACGTACGTTCGTACGTTCGTCCATATCTTAAAAACAATCGACTTCCAATAAATTTTGCTACACAGATACTAATACGGAAAAATCCAGAAAGGACTTTCAAAAAAATTGAGTGGGTGGTTTTCTTACTTCATTTTATTTTATATAATGTGAAATATACACTACATGTCCCGTTCTGATTATATTTTTCGTACATATCTGATTCAAATGAAGATAAGAGAGGAACCGTTGTTCTTGGGCAGTCCTTTTTTTATTCTTCTCCAAAAGCATTCCATTTACTTATATTCCATAGGAATGACATAAAAGTGGAACAGTGTGATAATCTAATCGAACACAACTTGATGGAATACCCTTTAAGCAAGTCGTAAGACTAATTTGTGTTGAAAATTAATAAAGCAACAAATGTCATTAATAAAGTGTAAATAGGATTCTGATTAAATTTTCTATACATGTGGTAAATTTATTAAATTAATAGAAAAAGAGGCTGGGATGTGACCCACACTGATAACTTCCCATCCCGTCTGTCGATTTGTCTTGCTTAAAAGTTTGTCTATATGTATCAATTTTTACCAAATTTGCGTACTACTTTTTGTAGATTTTATTTTTTATGAAAAAACGGACTGTTGGATTTTTATAAAAAAAATTACTGAATATCGAAAACAATATTTTCTGTGAAATAAAATAAGTTTGAAGCCACAAAACTAAAGTACCGGCCTTTACGCTACCTCGACTCAACGGTCAAATATAAACGTTTGAAAATTCGATTCCTTATAGACCGCAAAATTCATAAATAAAAATACTCAATTTACATTAAGCAAACAAAGAATATATTTATTAAATTATAGAATGCATTTCGGTCCACAACTGGGGAACCATCATCAGCGAGCGTCAATATACACTAAACAAGATTACAAAAGAGAAGCAGTGCAAGACAAAATGAAAATGAAAAAACAAAAACAATTACATACATGGTAAAGTTACATTTATATTGATAACATTTAAAAATCAATCAGCAGACCTTCAAAGCTTGATGCCTATGAATCGTTATATATACATATAAATGACAACCTGATGAATCTTGAACCAGGAGCAATTCAATCACCTTTGTTTGGTTGTTTAAAAACAATAACAAAATAAGAAATAATTTTTTTTTCATGTTATCAATATAAATGTAACTTTACCATGTATGTAATTGTTTTTGTTTTTTCATTTTCATTTTGTCTTGCACTGCTTCTCTTTTGTAATCTTGTTTAGTGTATATTGACGCTCGCTGATGATGGTTCCCCAGTTGTGGACCGAAATGCATTCTATAATTTAATAAATATATTCTTTGTTTGCTTAATGTAAATTGAGTATTTTTATTTATGAATTTTGCGGTCTATAAGGAATCGAATTTTCAAACGTTTATATAAACTGACCACAAACCGGCTTAAATTTAGTGATTAAATTTGACTAAAACTTTTTATCAACGGTCAAATCCTATCATTGTCTTCCAGTGCAAAATATTTGGGAGTTATACTCGACCCTAAATTAAACTGGAAACGAAATATTGAAGTGCGGGTTAAGAAGGCCTGTGTTGCCTTCTACGCCTGCAGCAAAACTTTCGGCAAAAAGTGGGGACTTCAGTCGAAGATGATTTTATGGACGTACACAGCCGTAGTACGTCCAATCTTAACTTATATGGTTCGATTGTGTGGTGGCCTGCTCTTAGCAAAGCCTACAATATCGTTAAGCTAAAGAAGGTTCAGAGAACAGCTTGCGTGGGCACCACAGGGGTCATGCGTACTTGCCCAACGGACGCCTTAAACTCTATTTTGAATCTACTACCAATCGACCTTTTCATTAAATACATAGTTTCCTGCAGCGCTATTAAGCTGAAGGAATCAAACAGCTGGTTGTCAAAACCTTATGGTCACAGCAACACAGCGAAATTGATTCCCTCAGATATTATCTCGGTAGACACTGACTACTGCACTCCTACTTTGAGCCTTAGTAGGGGTTTTAAGGTCATTTTCCCATCCAGAGAAGATTGGGAGGATGACATCGTGTCGATAGGTTTCGATACAACCATCTTTACTGACGGCTCAAAGATGGAGTGCGGAGTTGGTTCTGGGATCTTTTCTGAGTCCCTAAATGTAGCTAAATCCTTTAGGCTTCCTGACTTTGCTAGCGTTTTTCAGGCTGAACTGCTGGCAATTAGGGAGGCTTGTAGAATACTTAAACAAAGCCCAAACCAAAACCGAAATGCGTCTATCTTCACAGACAGTCAGGCAGCTATCAAAGCCATTAACTCGGCTACATCCTCATCTAAATTGGTCCAGCAATGTCGCGATGAGCTTGCGAGCCTGAACATTAACCTCGGTGTCACCCTGATCTGGGTTCCGGGCCATAGTGGTATCGTGGGAAATGAACGGGCTGACGAGCTAGCCAGGCAAGGATCGGCCCTTCATAGCTCACTTGCGGAAATGGTTAACATTCCTCTTGGTGCTATGAAGGGTAAAATCTTTTCCATCTACCAAACTGAATCAAATCGAAGGTGGAGCAATTTACCCAACTGCATTATATCTAGGAAGATATGGCCCACCTATAATAAAACCCGTACAAACGATCTTCTATGCAGGCCAAGGCAAGACATAGCCAGGATTGTTGCGGTTTGTACCGGACATTGGCCTATAGGAGTTCATGCAGAGAAATTGGGTATCTCTTACAACACCTTTTGCCGTAGTTGCTGCGACCAAAGAGAAAGTGAAACGATAATTCATTTCCTCTGTAAATGTCCTGCCTTGGCAAGCACTAGAATGAAATGCTTTGGGAAAGCATTCTTTCACGAACTGGATGAGCTATCTGAGACAAAGATTAGAGACCTAATCTCTTTTCTCAATGCGACAAAATGGCTCTAATTTAATCGCTATGAAGCTTCTCTATAAATCTTTTCCTTTCTTTCACAGGTCAAACGAGTTTTGGTATCAAAACGGCGCACTACAGCGCTAATTGGATCTCAGGCTAGGTTGCTTTGAGATCGCCATTTCTACCTACCTTGAAGCCAATATTTGTAATTTTTGAAAAGCTATTTGGGTCAAAGTAAATTTTTACCAAGTTTTAGTATTGTTTTTTTTTAGATTTTTATTTTTTGTAAGAAAATTGTCAATTCGTTTTTTTCTCAAAATTTTTCTTAATGTTTAAAACAATATTTCTTATAATTAAGAATTAGTTAGAAGATATTATCTCAAATTTTTGAAAAGATATTTGAGTCGAAAATCAATTTTTACCAACTTTTGTTAATTTTTTTTTAGTTTTTTAATTTTTTTTACAAAAGCTGTCAATTCGATTTTTTTCAAAATTTTACTGAATGTTGACAACAATATTTTTTGAAAGATTAAAGTAGTTTTAAGCCAATATCTCAGAGTTTTGAAAAGATATTTAAGTCGAAAATCAATTTTTACCACCTTTTATACATTTTTTATAGGTTTTTATTTTTTGTCCTAACGTTGAAAACAATATTTTTTATATGTTAAAATTAGTTAGAAGCCATTATCTCAAATTTTTGAAAAGAGATTTGAGTCGAAAATCAATTTTTACCAACTTTTGTTAAATTTTTTTTCGGTTTTTAATTTTTTGTAAGAAACTGTCAATTCGATTTTTTTCAAAATTTGATTGAATGTTGACAACAATATTTTTTAAAAGATAAAAGTAGTCTAAGGCCAATATCTCAAAGTTTTGAAAAGATATTTGAGTTGAAAATCAATTTTTACCCACTTTTATTATTTTTTTTTTGGGTTTTTTATTTTTTGTAAAAAAAACTGTCAATTCGATTTTTCAGAATGTTGAAAACAATATTTCTTATAAGAAAAAATAAGTTTGAAGCCTTAATCTCAAGTTTTTGAAGAGATATTTGAGTCGAAAATTAATTTTTACCAACATTGAGTAATGTTTTTTTATGTTTTTATTTTTTTTATAAAAAAAAATGTTAATTCGATTTTTCTCAAAATTTTACCAGGTGTTAAAAACGTTATTCTTCGTTGCACAAAATTGTTTTGGAGATAAAATCATGTTTTGTTCGTAAAATTTTCGAAGTGACAAATATTTTTTTTTTTCAGTTTTTTTGGTTTATAAAAAAACCGTTAATTGGAATTTTTTCCAAAAATATATTTGTTTGGTATCGCGTAACAATATATAATTTTAAAATTTAATTCAAGTCTCTAGCGTTATTGGTTCATGAGATATTTGGAGCTAACCAAAATGTTCACCTTTCTTTTAAACTGCTGTGGTAAAAAACACACCCTCGCATTTTTTTTGAGAGTCTTTTCTGCATTTTTCTGTATTATTATCTGTATAACAAAATTTATTTGAAGTCGATATCTTTACTGGTTCTTGAGCTATGGACGACGAAAAAAGCGTCGCGAACGTACAGACGTACAAACGTACGTACACACGCACGCACAGACATACATCTCTCTAAAAATCTTTTATTTCGACTCTATTTACCTTGAAACGTCGAGAAATGTAAACATTTTCAATTCGACAAATCGGACCGATTACAATAAATACTCTCTCAGTAGGGAGTCAAACCATCGAAACTTTTCATCCACCTAAAAAACACCCTTTATATAAAAATCTATTCTAATATTTTGTATTTATAGCAGTGCTATAAAATTTCTTTTCTCCTATAATTTTGTTTGTTGTCTTGGACTAATTTAAAGATTTACTTAGCGTATTAGTGCAAAAATAAAACTTCAGTGAACTCAAAGCTTGAAGTTTTTTCTTAAATAATACTTTTTATTTGCCTACATTACCAAGCCTACAATGCTCTTGTATACTTGGGAAAGATTCTATTCTTTGAATGGAGATTCTAAATGTGAGAAAATACTCAATTTCATGTGCAATTAAATTGATGAGAATATTTTTAATAGGCTTTTATAAAAATGCAAAACAAATTGATCGCACATTTTTAAATAAATAACAAAGAGGCATAACCAGGGTTAATGTCGTAAGACTAGAATATTTAATAAGGTCAATAAATGTATACCTTTAAGAACATCTTTAATAACATAACACATAGTTAATATATTAATGATTATGTAACAATTAAGTTACATATTATTTAGGTATATTGAGATTTATTTTTGCTCAAATCAAGAACAATTTGATAACTTTACAAAAGGCACATAAACACTATTTTTAGGGTGGAACAAAATGAACGTAGTTATTTGCTTTTTAAATTCACACAAAAATTGACTTGAGGTGTTAATCAAACATAGACACTAAAAAGTGGGCCTCGCATGTCTGTCTATCTATCTGTACATTGACCTATAAGATTTAAAATAGCGTTAGCCACTTAAGTGACTTTATTCAAATTTAAGATATAAAATTGGAACTACAAGTTCTTGATGGTAAAGGATGTTACACAAAATATTTTAAATGCGTTCTATGTTGTTTTAAGGTTTGTAAAGCAACTAAATTAAAATTTGTAATTTGTGTACAAAAACGGTAATTTTATGTTATATCAAGGCTGTACCTCGCATGGTTAATCGATGTTATGTTTTGAGTTTCTAAAATTTCAGTGTTCAACTAATTTGTGAGGTGTGCGTTTTAATGATGAAAAATGATTCCATTTTACCAAAGACTTTCGTCATAAAAAATTCTTTACTGTTCAACTTTCCTCAAGTGGTATGGTAGCCACACGTGCGCTTTATATGGTTTGAAAGGGCTCCCAGTACAAAAACAACTTTTGCTGGTTTTAATTTAATTTAAAATATTTATGCATTCAACTGCTGGTTCAGTTTCATGTTCAATGGCATAAATTCATGATTTATTACCTGTGACGATATTGTGCACGCCTTTCGGAGCTACCACCACTAAATTTCTTGAGCATTTCTTCAAAGCAATCACCACTGGTCTTTTTTGTTTCAGGCATCAGTGTTAAACTATGTGTATTACATGAACATGAACATAGTACCTTCTTCCAAAAATGAGCATTGATTCAATATATTATTAATGCTAGTTAGTGATACTTATTTTTAAGGTATGTCACTTGATGATCTTGTACTACCAGATTTTACACCATATTCATTGTTTATGTTTATGGCACAACAATTGATTTTGGACGACCTTCAAAAATGAATACCATAATGAAGAGTGTTATAGGATATGGATATGATACCAACCAGATGAATGTAGATTGAAAGTGGTCAAAAACGTGAAACATCATTCTTCAATTTTACTTTTTAATAAATGAAAAAGTTGCTTTGGGCAAAATAAATCGCACTCAAATACCAAAACAATCGGACAAACACCACTTAAAATACTTCTTTCAAGGCTGTAAATTGTAAAGAACATCAGGCTCCGTATAATTATATTATTACTTTATTATGGTTTTATGAAGGACTTCACGGATTTAAAGTAAAAGTTTATGATCTTTTTTTTTTTAAATGAATGTAGATATGCATTTTTAAGTAAGTTAAATATTGTTTTGGAAAAAACTTTTTTAAAACTTATCGAAAAATCAAAGACTTTGTGAAATTTTGTTGTTACCATTTGTCTTTTAAAATATAAAACCCATTTATGTACATACTTGTCTGGAATAGCTATAGGCTGTTACTTATTTGCAAGTTGGAGCGTTTATTTTGTAACGTTATGCGGCATAGCTGGAAGAGTTATTTATCAATATAGTCAAATCTATGAATACTCCTACTTTTACTAAGTGAAACCCAAGTAAGTGAAGATTCCGATCCCATTGAATTTTGTATTCATTAGCATAACTTTTCCCACAATGGACTCGCCATATACATTAGGAATGATGTTGCTTATCAGTTCTTGACACGATAATTCTTTTTTCAATTTTATGTGGCTTAAATTTTCCGTAAATAAGCTAATCATTCCTTTATCGAAGCCA
This sequence comes from Eupeodes luniger, assembly GCA_951509635.1. Classification (NCBI taxonomy): domain Eukaryota; kingdom Metazoa; phylum Arthropoda; class Insecta; order Diptera; family Syrphidae; genus Eupeodes; species Eupeodes luniger. The sequence goes on from OX608073.1 coordinate 310,064,165, forward strand.
TGATCAAGACAGAGTATCACCTTTTAGTGAATTTGATGCTTTGTCTGATTCCATTCAAAGCACTGAAATCGTCGTTACGGGCGATTTCAATGTACACAATTTTTCATTTCTTCAACATTCTGGCCAGACAACACCCGAAGGAGTGTGTTCCCAGATCTTCGCTGAGTTGAACGAACCACCTAATTCAGCTGGTCAACGAGCCCACTCGAATATCGGATGCGGTAGGTCGAGCAGTAAACACTCTTGACTTGTCTCTTAACTCTTACCCTGATAAATACACTATTATTGTTCTATGTCCTCTAGGTGCATCTAACCATTGTGTTATATCAGCAAATTTCTCGTGTCAAAACTCTCCAGTTAAAGAAAGAGCTCCTAAGAGAATCGTTTGGCAATACGAGAAAGCCAACTGGGACGGTCTCAATAATTATTTTAGGATCTTTAACTGGTCACTATGCTTCCTCGATAGTGTCGTTGACGCCAGCGCAGATATGAACACAAGTTTGATTCTCCTGGGAATGAGAACTTTTATCCCGAATATGGTTAAAAGCATCAGACCTAAGGAAAACGCATGGTTCAATGCGAGCTGTAAAGAGGTTATTAGGGTCAAGAAGGTAAGTTTCCGTTGTTTTAAAGCCAATCCAACTGAGGAAAACCAGAATAAGTTCAAGCAAGCCAGGAAGGCGTGCAACGCCCATATTCGACGGACCAAATTTTTACATGACCAAAAATTACGGCAGAAAATACTGCAATGTCACAAAGGCAGTACAAATTTTTGGTCATTTGTAAAAAACATGAGGAATTCTTCCTCTTCGTCGGTTCCTACGCTCGTTGTCAATGACACTCCATTTGTAAGTTCCTTAGAGAAAGCTAATCTCTTCGTTAGGCAGTTCGCCGCCAACTCAACGCTGCCAGTGAGTGTTGCGACTCCGCCTGTCATCGAGCGCGTTAGTGATTCTATGGGGCCAATCTTTTTTCGCACTCGTACTGTGGCAAGAGTCCTAAGAGATTTAAACACACATAAATCCGCTGGCCAAGATGGTATCCTCTATTATCCTGAAAAGGCTTTCTTCAACACTGTCAAAACCACTGCGTAAGCCTTTTCATCTATCCTACTCCTCAGGCCTCGTTGCGAGCGGATGAAAAACAACATTTGTTCAACCCATTCCCAAAAAGGCGAATCTTTTCCACCCTCAAATTACCGACCGATTGCACTTAAGTCACTTCTTTTTAAGGTTATGGAAACGCTGATTAATTACCAGTTCAAGAAATATATCGAAGATCTAAAGCTTCTTAATGACCGACAGTCCATAGGTGATCTCATCTCACCGAACATTGGGCAAATCTTTAAATCGTTTTGGAGAAAGTAAGGTTATTGCACTTGATATTTCAAAATCATTTGATAGGGTTTGGCATCAGGCTCTCTTATCGAAAATGCCTTCTTTTGGTTTTATGAATCCCTGCTTCATTGGGTTAGTAATTACCTTTCGAATTGTTCAATACAAATAGTATTGGATGGATTCAAGTCTGAAAACAATAAAATAAATGCTGGTGTGCCCCAGGACTCTGTTCTATCTCCAACACTCTTTCTCATTTTTTTTAATGATCTCCTGTCTTCTACTTCTAATCTAATACATTATTTCGCTGACGATAGTAATCTTAGCTTTTTATATTCATTTTTAGACTCACGTCCTTCTTCTTCGGATATGAAACTATGCTACGACGAAATATGATAAGATCATTAAAATCCGAACTAAACAGATTGTACAATGGGGAATAAAAAACCGCGTGGAATTTAATGCTCCGAAAACTCAATGCTGTCATGTATCGAGATATACCCTCGTTTAAACCAACCATCTCGTGTGGAACGATCACATACGCAATGTCGTCAAAAATGCAGCAAGATGTTTGGGTTTTCTAGGGCGATGCAAAAAGTTGTTCTCCCCCTCTGATCTGGCTGTTATCTTCAAGACTTATATACGTCCAAAGCTTGAGTATAACTCCTTTCGCTGGGCTGGTGCTCCTGTATTTTACTTAAGTCTCTTATACAGCTCAAAGGATCATTTACCTCGCTTCAATATCGTCGTAAAGTGTCTTGTCTCACTCTTTTTTTACTGTTATTTTAACGGTTTTTGCTTAAGAGAAATAGCTTGCTGCATTCCTCCTCTTAAACAGTTTTACTGTCATACTCACGCTTCTAGGTATGCTCATCAGTATACCCACGAGCCCAACTTCGGTCGTACTGTCAAGTACAGAGATTCGTTCTTTAGCCGTACTACGCGAATGTGGAATGCCTTACTACACTCTGTTTCTCCCAGTCATTGCTATACTCAGGAATTCAAAACCAATGTGCACCGACACCTCCTTTCAACCCCTCTCTCCCTTTTCAGTGCTTACACTGTGTCCTTACGTAATAAGGGTAGTAATATCCACTTGAGTGTGCGCTTATTATTTAAAAAAAAACGTACTTACTTAAGGTGGCGCCACAGTCCGGGCCGGACCTGGGCGTCAACCAACATGCGTCTCTATAGCCAGTTCGGTCCCTGGCTAGCTGCCTCCAGCTCCAGTTAAGCGCACCAAGTTGGTAAAGGTCCTTTTCCACCTGCGTGCTCCACCTGAGTCACGGTCTTCCTTAAGTAAGTTGATGTTCATTTGCTCTACATGACCCAGCCATCTGAGTCGTTTGACCTTAATTCTTTTAACCAAGTTGGTGTCGCTGTACACCCGAAGAATTTTTCTCTCTTCCAGCATTTAAGACGTTCTCATCTTTCTTTGACTGGGTCCTAGCTTCAATGCCATAAATGAGAACCGGGGTGATTACAGAGAGAACAATACTACTCAATAGCCTTTTAAGTCCAAAGAAGCAGAGATTTGAATGAGTTATTCTCCTTTTGATTTTAGCGCTGGTGTCGTTATTTGAATTTATAGCGGTGCCTAGGTCCTAGTCCTTCACTAGCTCAAAGTTATGGGGACGTTTTGTCCAAGACGTTGTCGTTCAATAACCACTGAAAAAACAAACGTGCATTAATATAAAAAACGGCGTTTATTGACTGCTTATTTATTGTCACAACAAACTTTTTCTTGTCAGAGTGAACGGTTTATTAAAAAAAATTTCAGCGTTTGATAATCGTTTGTTAATACTATTAACGGCCGTTTATTAAATGAAAAATAAAGCACTTAATCACCGTTTATTAAAATTAATAACTCTATTAATTGCCGCAAACATCTTAGTTATTAAAAATGATTAATCGTTTATTGCGACAATAAACAAGATGTTTGAAAAGGGATTGTTAAAGATTATATCCCAACCTTCATCCAATATCACAACTAATTCTCAAATTTACAAATAGTTTATTATTTTTTATAACCTTATTCACGCATTACAAATCTACAACGAAAACACGAACAAATTACATGCATTCTGTCACTACACCGAGCATTGTGTTCACACTCAGCTCAACTTGGCCAGAACTCGGTGACATTAATTTGCAAAGGTTATTTTGTCATTCGCAAGGATATAATTCACACTATGCTGTTACCAAAAGGTTGCCTAGTAGAACCGAACAAGACCAACAAAAAAGTAGTAGAAGCAGAAAAAGAGAAGTGGAAGCAAAAGAAATAGAAGTAAGGAAGTTGAAAAGAGTGAACCAGACCGCAGAAACCAGTTGGTCTTTGATCGCCGCTAAGCAAGGATCAGTGGTAAGTAAGTTGGATATTAACAGAGGCTTCCCCCCACCAGAGGTATAAGCGGAAATAATAAACATTTGTTTATATTTATGAACGCATTTATTAAAATTAATAAATTCTGTTCATTGGGATTAAAAACAGGTTTATTAATATTATAAACGGAAATAATAAACGATTTTTTATATTAATGAACGCATTTATTAAAATTAATAAACTCTATTCATTAAGGCTATAAACGGGTTTATTAATACTATAAACGGAAATAATGAACGGTTGTTTATGTTTATTAATGGATTTATTAAAATCAATAAACTCAGTTTATTGTGGTTATAAATGAAAATTTTAAATTGTTTGTAAAATTTTCACCCGGAAATGGAGAATAATAAACGATAGTTCACTGACACAATTAATATGTTTATTGGAGAAACTCAATCATTTTATTTATTGTCTCAACGAACTTTTTAATTATATTTACGTACCTTTTTGGTTCAGTGACGTTTTTTGATGACAGCATATGATTGGTCTTGCCCTCATTGATCATTAAATCCATTTTCTTCGCTTCCGTTGTAATGCTCAAAAACGCTCTACTGACATCACGCTTTGATATTCCAATTATGTCAATATCATCGGCGAATTTGAGTAATTGGACGGACATTTGGAAGATTGTGCCTCTAGTGTTAAGGATTGAGTTTTGTACAATTGTTTCCAGAACGTTGAAAAGTCGCATGGCAGTCCATCACCTTGTCCAAAACCTTTTTTGACATCAAATGCATCGGCGAGATCTTTTCCGACCTGGATGGAGCAGCGTTCAATCTCCATCGTCATTCTGCACAAACTAGACATTGCTCTGAAAAGCTATAAATACTCGTACGTTCTTTTAAAATATTGAAAATTAAAACCACACTCCTTGTAAACACATTTATGTATATAGACTTACACTTGTATTATGATAAGTAAGTTTTATATCACTAAGTTGAGAGGCAATTACCTCTTTTTATTGACTAAAGAATATTAAAACTCTAAAAATAGCTTCTCCGGCAATTGCAATATCAGTGCAGATAATTCAAACGCAAATATAACAACCATAAACTGAAACAGCGTGGGCTACCTATTAAATAAAAGCACGCGCTACATTTACAGACATTGGAAGAATGTTATAAAAGATTATATTTCTGGTAATTTCTGCTATACATTGTTAAACAATCGAGTTACAAAACTTGCACCAAAATAATAACTAACCTAATTCAACAATTATTATAGAGTAGTGTTGTTTGAAATTTTTGAATTTCCCAATACCCAAATCAATCGTGACTTCTAAATAAAAAAACTTATGTAAATATTTCCTAAGTTTAAAACACAATAAGGAAGTGTTTCACTTCAAAAGACATCTTCTAAGAAAACAAATTTGAAAGGGCGAATAACCTCTGAAATCAACAAGTATAGTTATTTAAGTGTACCCTTACAGAAATACGATATGTTCAATTGCCCTTACCTCAAAAACAGATCAAAAGTTCAAGAGTACAGGCTGTTTTGTAAATGATATGTTTCCTTTTTATTTTTAACAAAATTATACACAACCCTATACAAACATTATCCTATTGTAAATTGAAGATGTTTCCTTGTACATAATGATGTTCATATTGTTATAAATTTTACCACATATTTCGAATATATTTCATTTATATTTTTTTAAGGACAAGTGCAATGGCGGATCCTGGAAGGGGGCGTAGGGGTCTCCCCTGGGAGATTATTTTATAATAATTTATTTTTTATAAATAAAAATAAAATTTGTACATATTTTATAGCTTTCATTTCTGTTGCTAAAAATTCTACTTTTAACTGGACCAAGAACATAATATGAATCGGAAATCCCGCTCTATTTCAATCGCTCATCACAAATTACTGACCCATTAATGATCTAGGGGGGTTATATGAGTCATAAAGCTTATACATTTAAGTTGTACTAGCGGCCCGTCCCGGCTTCGCACGGGTAGACATAAATAGGTACAGATATTTAAGTTATAAGCATGCTAATTAAAACAACCATGAATCACTAAATAAGAAAACATTTGTTTGTCCTATCATTAATACTCTTCGCAGCGTATGCGATGAAAGACATTTTATGGCTAATTTTTTACACCTTCGGTTGGTTTTAATAGAGATTTCTTAAGATTTCTATAGTAATCTAGTACTAAATATAGCCTATGTTACTCAGTGATAATGTAGCTTTCTAATGAAAAAAGAATTATTAAAATCGGTCCAGTACTTTTTGAGTTTATTCGTTATATACAAAAATACAATTTTTTCCTCTTTATAATATTAGTGTAGATAAGTAAAAATGTCATCCAAAAATTTGTTAGTAATTTAACGATATTCACCAAAATGAGGTTTTCCATTAAAAAACAACTAAAATCTTTGTTTTCACACAATTTAGAACTTTTAAAAAACTTAAGTAATGCTTTAAATTACTTTGTTAAGATCTTTTCTGAGAGAAAAACCTAATATTTAGGTTCTTAAGAAGAAATATTGAATAAAAGAAAGGAATTTGATATTAAGCTGCCTTTAAATTTCTGAAACTCGACTTTAATTCCTTCTTATTTTTTTGGACGCACTTAAATAATGTAGAACTTCTTGTTTTTTCTTTCAAAATTGATTTTCTATTAAATATAAAAACTTTTAAGATCTTAAAAATTAAAGAAACCTACTTTTTGAAGTGAATTTGGATGCTCTAGAATTGACATTTAAGCACGGATTTCAAGAATATAAATGTTCAAAAGAAAGCAAAAGTGACACATTCGTCAAACTAATGGCTAATTGAAAAATAATGAACGTTTCATACTTATTAATTTAATATAAAAGCTTTGAATCTTTCGAGAACTGAAGTGAAAAGAAATTCTGCAAAGTGTAATTTGTGAGTGCCACACTAAAGTTTCTTTCCAGCTTATTTGATTATCTTATTTAATTTTGTTTTTTATTTAATTTTTAGAAATACATATTATGTACTTAAATGCACCGCACCTATTTCCTTAAATTCAAGAACCAAACATTTTTCTCTCTTCAATTTGTAAGTTATGTTGACTCCTTTTTGATCAAAATATTTTCAAAAGGTTTACGCAAAACAGTAATTTTTTAGAATCTAAGAACTAAAGTTGCCACTTTATCCCTTGAAATATTTAAATGTAAGCTTAAGATACACATTATGTCAGCCTCCTTTAGAGAACATTGAAGAACATTTTTAATCGGTGCTTAAAAACTCATCTTATGTTAAGAGTGTGACCCCCCCCCCACTGATTAAAAGCCTGGATACGCCCTTGGACTAGTGAAAAGTGATGAACGTTTTTCTGCGAGGAGTTGTTGGGTTAAAGTAGTACCAAAAAACGAAGATATATTTTAAAGCAAACATTTTGTATTTCATCGGAAAATTTTTAAAAAGTACGTTAACATAATTTTTCTTTTTCTTAGACGTATTCTTTAATTCATAATTTTTAAAAATGACATTTTTTTAACAAAAATTAATTTGAAAAGTAGAGTATTTTATTTTAAAAAGAGGCTTAAATGCGACTCACACTGATAACTTTCCATCCGTGCTCGTCTGTCGATTTTTCTAAAAATTTAACGAAATATTTTGTGTGAGATATTAAGTTTGAATTCAATATATTTCATTCTTTTCCTAATTCTTGCATCGAAATAATTTGTTATCACTTGTGTGTTGTTTTTGTAGGTTTTCGTGTTTTGAAAAAAGTTGTCATCAAATTTTTGAAAAGATATAGGAGTCGAAAATTAATTTTTACCAACTTTTAGTAATGTTTTTTATAGGTTTTTAATTTTCAAAAAAAAAACTGTCAATTCGATTTTTCTCAAAATTTTACCAGACGTTATTTTTCGTAGCACAAAATTATTTTGGAGAAAAAATAATTTTTTGTTTGTAAAATTTTCGAGGTGACAAATATTTTTTTTTTCAGTTTTTTTGATTTATACCGTTAATTGGATTTTTTTTCCAAAAATATACTTTTTTGGTATCACGTTACAATACTTAATATAAAATTTAATTCAAGTCGATAGCGTTATTGTCCCGTGAGATATTTTGGGTTAACCAAAAATTTTCAACTTTTTTTTTATTGTTATTGGTAAAAAAAAACCAACCACTCAATTTTTTTGAGAGTCCTTTCTGCATCTTTTTGCATTATTATCTGTATAAGTCCATATTGCTACTGGTTCTTGTTAAAAATGGTATCCCGGACGTACGGACATACCGACGCGTGCGAACATACTCACGCACACACAGGCATCTCTCTAAAAATATTTGATTTAGGTTCTAGATAACTTGAAACGTTAATAAATGTCAAAATTTTCAATTTTGTCGAATCGGACCAATAACAATAACTTCCAATGAGAAGTTAAAAAGTACGTCAAAAAAATCTTAATACATAATTTTCTTAAGCTTGAAAAGTAAAGGGTCAAAGCGTTGACTTTCTGACGCCACCAAACAATAAAAACTTTTTCTGTCAACGTTCACAATGTCAATTAATAAATCGTTGGCTATCATACGAATGACACCCTGTGGTCAATGTTGTTCCAAAATTTGTTGACACGTATATGAGTCAACGTGACGTTTAGTTATCTCTGTCAACACGTTTATTACGGTAGGAAAATTCTAATTCAACCTAACCTTTGTTATGAACTAATGATGCTTGTTAAGCAGATAAGTTTTTCTATCTAAAAGCCTTTAAAATACTGAAGAGTAAGTGTGTTTTTCCTAGTTGAACTTCTACCCCCTCCTAAAAGTGGAATGTTTATGAAAATTGGTTAGAACTTTTGATTATTAATTAGAACCAATAAACAAAAGAATTAACACAGCTATAGATGGTAAAAGAATGTTTCTGTAGGAAAATGTACTTACTTCAAAGAGGACTATAACTTTTTTTAGAGTGCGTTTATAGTCTTGGCTTTGATGACATCTGATCAATCGTTAAAAATAATTTGCCTTTAAAACAAATTCGAGTTTTAAGATGGGCCCAAAAACAAGTAATCGACCATTTAAGAAAAACATGACTTTAGTAGTAGTACTCGTGGTATGATGGTTAGTGCGTTGGACAGTCAAGCGAGAGGTCTTGGATTCAATCCTTAACGTAGATAAAACCCAATTGGGGGATTTAAGACACACAGGGTTAATCGCTGCCTTGATTCTACTCAATTATAAATTCATGAATTAATTATTTTGACCTTTGCGGTTTTTTTTCAGCTTTTATTCCTGAGCTACACCAATGACACTCATATGTATATAAAGAGATAGATAGAGCTGTCTCTATTGCTAGTCTGTCACTGCACTGCCAAGCTTATGGTTCTAAAATCAATTTTTAGCAAAACATGAAAAAAAAATATTAATTTATAAAACAATCTGTCTACTTAATTTTCATATTTTACTTTGCTATGAAATTACATTAAACATATGCGTTGACTCGGTACAAAATTCTGCCTTGTTAATTTTGGGACACAGTCAGTGCAATGACCAACCGTCCCAAAAACGAGTCACCGTGTCCTTATAGCATTGACACATACATTATACTTGTCTCATTGACTCAAAAATGTTTGACAACGTGAGTGTCAATATGTTCGTTAACGCGTTGACAGCATTTTTCTTTAACGATGACACGACGTGACAACCTTAGGACAGATTTTATCGTCAGAGAGTACACGTGTTGACCATTAACTTTACCGTCTAATAGTAGCTTTAGACTTATTGTTAAATTAATTATTTCTATAATTAATATTTTCTTAATAAAAAATTGAGACATTATCTAAGAATTTTTTGCAGCTCACTTTCCAAACAAAAAAATGAATTTGTGAGAAAACGTTCTTGCTCCATCGTCACCACTTCACAATAGTGCCACAACACAACTCATTCTCACACTATACCCACTTACTTAAAAATTCCCACGACCAAGTGCCCATATACCTACCCCAATTTCTTAAATCTAGTTCCTAATCTTACCAATTGAAAATTAAATTTCTTAAGATATAATTGCAAATAATAATATATTTACACCTACCTATACACGGTCCTGACATTTGCCTTTTTTTCAGAAGTCTTGTGATTATTGCCAAATAATCTGATTTTTGTTGTCCCCCTACAACAAGAATACAAAAATTACCAAAAAATCATTTCCCCCTTAATTTGGGTTGGGCATTTCAAAAGAATTTCTATCAAAAATAAAATTGAAATGATACTCTAAAAAAAAAGCGTCACCGAAAACTACGTGTTTTTCATTGCTTTCCATGTTGGCGCCAATAAAGTTCAAAATCTACCTGAATCACCCTTAAAAAAAAAAAAATTAATTCAACCTAAAAGATAGGAAGCAAATTTAACCTACAACAGTAATCAGCTGATGTACTATAAGATACATTTTCCAAACTTTAATTTCATTCATAACACCGAAAAAAGCTCTTTCCCATCATCATCCTAGCAACATGTTGCTGGCGCAAATACCCAGACTCTTAATTTCTTCTATTTTGTTGTCGGCATTTTTCCATTCAATTTAATTTCATGGATCCATCCATCGTATAGTAAAAATATATAAAAAAAAAACAAAAACAAAAACCCATTTGCCGGCATTCACACAGCACAACAATCAAAAATGTATCTATCAGTACGTGTATCTATAGTAAAGTTAAAACACCGAAACTTGCATCGCGCTGGTGCGGTGTAGAAGCGACGACCGACGACGACCGACGTCTGATGGCTGGCAATAGATGGATTTTGGATACAATAGTAAAGTTTTCCTTCTTACGAATTCAGTTTTATCGAAAATGTCTTCTATAACGGTTCGTTGTGCGGAACTTGAATTTTAAATCATTGCCATATTTAAATTAAAAAAAAGAGTTAGAACAATAATAAATAAGAATTGTTAAGTAAGTTTTAATTTAGTAAAGTTTTATTTATGTTATAAAAATTGGCAATTTTGTTAATTTTTGTTTAAATAAAATTATTACCTTCTTTTTGCAGAAAAATTTGCAAATTAAAAGTGGAAGTGAATTTTGAGAAAGTCAAATCGTGCTTTAAAGGTTTTAAATTAATCTTTTATGCTCCTTAATCATTAAATTGAGGCTAACCTAATATTAAATAAAAAAAGAAAACATTGATTTAACGAAATAAAAGTTATATAAAAATTTAAATAAAACTGATTAAAATATTCAGTTGGTGAGATAAATCCCAAAAAAAAGAAATAAAATCAATTTGAACTAGAATCAATTAAATACCTACTCAATAAGTGAATAAGAAATATTTAAAAAAACGATTTTTTTAAATATTTAAAATTATTCCATATAAAAGTGCAAATTAGTCACGAAGTCAAGTTTCTTAAAGCTTTAGCGAAATATCAATTAAAAAATAAATAATTTAACTAAAAATATAGACTTTCATGGATTAGAAAGCCTGCAACTTGCATTTTTCTGGATATCGTATGGAAATATATAAAATTTAAGGTAAGTAAATAACCCAAAATCTTTTCGAAAAAATTCTTCCGGATTGAATACAAAGAAAATCAGCAAAAACAAAAAACGAAATAAACAGATAAATAAATGTGTCATAAAAGTTCAGCGAATAAATAAAACCGCCAACTTATATGTTTCATTTATTAATTTAAATTTATTATTCATTGTAGATTCACCTTAAAACCAAAATGTCACAAAAAACCCAAAATTAAATCAAAGCATGCTCCCAAAAAGTAAAACACATCTTCATTATGTTGAATGAGAGATTTGTATAATCAAATTCTAAAACACCTCAATCAAATTATAAAATCAAAAAATCAAAACAAAAAAAAAATGTGTGCGTGGGTGTATACTTAATATTTTTTTCATTTTTAAAATTTCTTTAGTGCGTGTTATTTTGACTATTTGTTTAATTAGTTAAAAGATTTAGCGATTATCACTTTGATCAGTAAGCACTTTATCATCTTTCATCACCTTTGCGTGATGCTGCTACATCGAACTTGTGCTTAACCAAAAAGCCCGAAAGCCAGATGGTGTTATGGTGTTATGGTTATTGTGGTTGTTTAACTTTAAATTAATATTTTATAGCCGTCCTGAACAATTTAATTGTGCTTAACAATATTGATCTATGAAGTTCTGAATTTTAGCAATATAATTAAAATTAACGGTTTTGTTTTGATTAATCCCTTGTTGTAAATATTCGGCGGGCACATAATCGTAGAGTGAAAGGCTGAATAAGTTGTTATTGTGTTTTACTTTGAAAATGATTTTTTAATCTGTTTGACCGACTTCTTTTATACAAACCCTTGCTGCTTGGTAGCAGGTGCAACAAACTTATCATCTTTTGTCCATTGGGGGGATGAGGGACTGAGACTGAGATTATAACAAGGCATAGGCTAGGCAATTGTTACAGAACATAATATAAGAAATCTTTTTTGTACGTGTACCAGAGTGAGGAGTTTTAATATTTTGTAACAAATTTTTGTTCGTGTGACGGTGGGTGGAAAATATATTGGAAAATTATTCAAAAAATGACAGAAATTGTGAGTGAAAATAGAAATGTAATAAATTGAAGGAATTTAAATTAAAAAACGAAACGAAACCAAAACAAAAGGCAACCAAATAAATTTAAATTACATTTTTTAAATATTGGAAATATTTTGTGTAGTGGGCGTTTATAATTTAAATGAAATCATAAGTGACAGAAATATGGCCATTAGGTCGTATGTCAAAAATGTTATCAACATATGTTTGAGGACATTTTATGGGATTTTTTTGAAAAATGATTTTAATCGTCTATATCAAATTAAATTAAAAAAAACATTGATTTATGAGATATAAATATTCAAGAAGTGATATCTTGTCAACTAAGGGTTCGTTTTGTAAGGTTGTGTTTTATTTTTTTTTTATAATTTAAATAACGTCACTTAATTAATGAAAATTACGTCGAAAATGACTAAATTGTCTGATTTATGTGTTACGCTTTATTTTGGAATCTTGTAATACCAATGAAAAATATTAATTTCGTTTTCAAAGAAAATACGATTAGCTTTTCACAATACAATTTATATAATTTTTGCCTAACATAAGAAAGTTGTATACATAGCTAAAATATGGGTATCTGTCTTTTCATAAGTGAAAGATATTAATGTACACATGTAATATAGGCACAATCGTATTTATGTTATATAAATAAAATATTCTTTTAAATTTATCCTACATTCCAAAATTCGTAACATGAATAATGCAGCAAAATTATACAATAAAATGTTTTTATATCGGAAATTATTTTTATAGAAGACATTGGGTCTCATTTAAAAAAACAAAATACGGTATTGTTAAGGACAGTAAGATATTATAAGCTATTCCGAAGGAATTCTTTATTTCCCATAACCCATAATATTTCTACCTTTATAAAGCATAAAATCATTACTTTTTGAACTTTTGTCGACATTTTTTATTTCAATTTTAAAATTATTTTTTTTTTTTAAGGAAGACGTGTTCTAGTTTTAAATTCAAAACTGGAAAATAAAACACGCAAAACAAATAACGATAATGGTTAATGTAAAAACAATGTTAATAAGTTTTTTTTAGAAAATTTAATTCTTTTTTTGTAAAAGATTTAGGAGTTTTTTCAAAATATTTTTAGAACTAGTAGGGATATCAATTTCTAAAAGAATTCGTTTTACAGATAATATCAATAAGAATTGCAAAATTTCGTTTTCAAACAAAATAAATTAATATTTTGAAATTCACTTACGAATAAATTACATTTTATGAAGAATATTATAACTTTATACAAAATTGATATTACTTTCAACAGAAAACTAAGTGACGGTTTTTCTTATAAATAATAAAAATGGATTTGAAAGCTTTACGTGCGATACAAATTTAGATTACTTTTATAGCACGAAAAACAGAAAACTGGCGACATTTTTAGAAAAATTCCATCGTCAGTTTTAAAAAATATAACTAAAACACCGATAAACAAGGTTTTGTAACAGGAAAACAAGTTATAATTTTCCGATGGACTTACTTACTTTACTTTACTTTACTTTACTTAACTTTACTTTACTTTAGTTGGCGCTACAGAGCATTGTGCTCCTGGACCTCAAGTAGCTTTCGCCAGCTTACTCGATCTCTAGCTTGTTGCCTCCAGTTTCGAATACCAAGTTGACGTGCCTCGGCCTCAACTTGATCACTCTACCGGAGATGAGACCTGCCTCTGCTTCTTGTTCCCTCAGGCTTGGCGTTGAATACCTTACGGACTGGATCTTCGATGTTCATTCGCTCGACATGTCCTAGCCATCTTAAGCGTTGAACACGCAGTTTTTTTACCACTGGCAAGTCGCTGTACAGCAGTTTAATCCTGATTATATCTTCTCCGCCAGATGTTACTTTGCCTGTCGACACAAACCTGACCATAGATCGTACGCAGAACCTTCCTCCCTAATATACCAAGAGATCCTTCATCCGCCTGGGAGAGGGTCCATGCTTCTGCACCATACAGCAAGACTAGGATGATTAAAGTTTTGTACAGTGTCTCTTTGGTACTTCGCGATAGGGCCTTATTCCTCAACTGCTTGCTTAGGCCAAAGAAACAGCGATTAGCAAGGGTAATTTTACGTTTGATTTCCGCGCTGATGCCATTTGCAGAATTAACAGCCGTGCCCAGATAAACAAATTCGTTTACCACCTCCAAGTTATACCTGGCAATTGTCACGTTTTGACCAAGTCTACGGTGGGAATCGACTCTATTTGACGACAGTATAAATATTTCGTTTTGTCCTCGTTAATGTCAAGACCCATTTTCTTCACCTCAGAGTCGATATCAGAGAAGGCGCCCGTCACTGCTCGTTTGGTTCTTCCCATAATGTCGATGTCATCTGCATATCCAAGATATTGTGTGGATTTTTGAAAGATGGTGTTGCGCGCCACTCTTTCAAGAACAATATTGAAGCAGATACAGCACAGCGCATCGCCTTGTCGAAGTCCTCTGGTGGTTTCGAAGATTTCGGTCGAGTCTCTTCCAATTTTGACACAGTAACGAGCATTTTCCAGCGTCATCCTGATAAGTCGTATCAGTTTGGTAGGGATACCAAAACTCAACATGGCACGGTATAGTTCGTTCTTGTCAACACTGTCATAAGCTGCTTTAAAATCGATGAAAAGATGGTGTGTTTCGATGTTGTGTTCTTGGGTCTTTTCCAGGATTTGGCGTGGAGTGAAAATTTTGGTCGATGGTAGATTTTCAAGGCCTGAAGCCACACTGGAAAGGGCCAATTAGTTCGTCAGTAAATGGCTTCAGGCGTTCACATAATACGCTGGACACGATCTTGTATGCGATCTTTAAAAGGCTAATGCCTCTGTAGTTGGCGAAGAGAAGGCGGTCACCTTTTTATGGATCGGGCAGATGGTGCTTAAGTTATACTCGTCGGGCATGCTTTCTTCCTACCAAATTTTAATAACTAGCTGGTGCATGCTCCTTACCAGATCTGCTCCAGCGTACTTAAAAAGCTCCGCCTGCAGACCGTCATCATCGGCCGTTTTGTTCGACTTCCGATGGACTTAGTTTAAATTAAAATAAATTGAAAAATGTCTTTAAGTTCAACAAAATATTAATAACAAATGTTGTGTGAGATGAACAAATTTTAAAACAATATTTTTCTTTGTTCTCATAATACTTGATTAGAAAACCATTTCTTAATAGATCTTTGTTGTTTTTGTAGGTTTTTTTGTTTTGTGCAAAAATGTGTCTATTGCATTTTTCTTAAAAATTAATTAAATTAAAAAAAAAAGTAAATGAATTAAATTTCAAAATCTGTTTTTGTAAAAAAGATTTATAGTCGAAAATGAATGTTTTCCCATTCTTGTAGCATTTCTTGAAAGTTTATATTTCTTATATAAACAAATACATACAGATTAGATTTTTCTTAAAAAAAAATTATCACACAGTGAAATCGTTTTGAAGATAATGCCTTCATTTATTTACGTGATATCGAAAGTCAAACATCAAATTGTACCAATTTTGTGTTGATTTTTTTTTAAATTTTATTTTTTACTAGCTGACCCGGCAGACTACTGCCTCAATTCAATTGATAATATTATGGCTATCAGATGCCATCCGATCCAATGCTATTTTGAACATGTTTACGTAATTGTTATTCTGATGAAGAAACATTTGTAATTCTTGGACAATAGTTCTCTTCACTGTTAGATTGTAAGCACAACGATTATCAACTTCCGCATCTGAATTGCCCATAAAATAAATTTGTAAAAATTGAGCATCAGGTAGTAGTAACAGTGCCCCCAGTAAGTGATAAATTTGTCCTTGTATCTGTAATATTTTAAATTTTGTCCATTAATTATTTCATAAATACAGCGTGTAACGGAAGGGGGGTATCAACCCCGAATGAGGCGAATGTGCTCATGAAACTCAACAACTTTCCCCAAAGAACATAAGTCGAAATATGAAACAAAAATTTGGCCCTCCCTTCGCCAAATGATGTCATCTGGAAACAGTTGTTATATTTTTGAATGTTGGCCAAGAAGTGCTTAGAATCATTTCCAATCCCAGAAACTAAAGAGCGTAAAGGATCTGGTGGTGGGACCAATTGTGGCAATTTTACTTTGCCTCTAGCACAACATACTCGTAATCCAGTAGATTAACCAGTGTATTTTAACGCCTTACAATATTTACAAATTATTTTCATTTCCCCAATTGTTACCGATTTGTCGGCACAATAATCAATTGCCGGATCATAGTGGAATGCAGCTCGTTCAAGAATCACAGGAGCACTGCGTTTGCGGATTCGTTCAATTTCATTATGTCATGCTCTCTGTTGTTGTGTTTGATGTGCACGAACTCGTTGCATTCTTCTAAGCCTATCCACTTCATTGTCACTCATTAAATAACACAATTCTGACATAGCAATACGACTATTTTCTTGATCTGTCTCTCTCTGGTCATAAGTGCTGTTAGCACGTGACGTAGCTCTTCGCACATTTGATTGACTGCGATGACCTAAGTCAGGTTGTCTTCTCCTCGGCATCGTAACGTAATTAATCAAAGTGAGAAAATTTCTCGCTCACTTAACAGTAACGTCTTAACAGTAAAGTGTCACTAACACATAATATCAACAAAAAAAGAGCACACTTCTTGAAATGTCACTATCACAAAGGATCACAAAAGTAAAGAAAGTTCTCGGGCACGTAGCGGTAATCGTCACTCACAAAGATAGAAGGATGTACTCATAGCATATCGCAACCATGATCGTAACACAATCTCGTCAATCGTAATACTTTTTTCCGTGATGATTTTTTTTATTTATTTTTTTGGAGTTTACCTTTAAGCCTCCGTGTTCTGAAGTGCGACAGAGTGATTGACATAATATTAGTTGGTTGTCAAATCTAATGTCAAATATTATGGTTGTGTTCAGAAACTTAATTTGTGACAAAACTTAAGATTTATCAAACTTAAAAAAATAATCTGATACAGTTACAACTGAATTTAGCTAAAATTAAGTTTCGCGAAGCCGACCAAATTAATTGGAAATCAGTACTACTAATAGCTTATTACATTTTTTGTCGCGTTCGCGATTCACTTTTGTTTATTTTCGGAACGCGACATTAGATCCTCCAAAGCGCACGCGAAGACTATTTTCATAGATATTATTGAATTTGAACTTTACGCAGCGGTAATAAATTGCAAATTGACTCTTTGACGTTAGGAACACACCTCAATTGCTTAGACAACAGTGATTGATTATAATTTAATATGAACTTTATTGAATAGGAATAAAGTTCAAATTGACTCTAGAAAACATTTGTATGGGAAATAGAAAAGGGCTGTTTTTAGGGTTTTCCCGGAAATTATTCGATTTTTTCTCGCCTTTTAAACCTTCCCTAGACCTCCACGAACATTTCAAGACTAAGATAAGATAAATCCGTTCAGCCGTTCTCGAGTTCTAGTGAGAGTAACGAACAGCAATTCATTTTTATATATATAGAATTATATATTAGATAAATAAACTGACTGTTGGATTTTCTTAATCTTAAAGGACGAGAAATATTTAAATTATTTTTAAAGCAAGAACAAGAGTAAATACAACTTTAAGATCGATAAACAGGGTCTTGTAACAGGGAATCAAATTATTCGTTTTCGAAGGCCTTAGTTCAAATCCGAAAAAATTGGGAAATCACCTTTTAAAAGTAAAAAAAAACAATTATATGTAAGGCCTTAAGAGTCCAAGTAATTTTTCTTTGAATACAATAATTATTCTTGACGATTTTCCAAATCTTCAGTTACTTTCTTCAATATTCAGTACCAGCGGCCCGTCCCGGCTTCGCACGGGTAGACATAAATAGGTACAGATATTTAAGTTATAAGCATGCTAATTAAAACGACCATGAATCACTAAATTAAAAAACATTTTTTTGTCCAATCATTAATACTCTTAGCAGTGTATGCGATGAAAGACATTTTATGGCTATTTTTTTTACACCTTCGAATGGCTTTATTAGGAATTTCTAAAGATTTCCATAGTAATCTAGTACTTATTATAGCTTATGTTACTCAGTGATAATGTAGCTTTTTAATGAAAAAAGAATTATTAAAATCGGTCCAGTACTTTTTGAGTTTATTCGTTACATACAAAAATACAAATCTTTCTTCTTTATAATTTTATATTATTAGTGTAGATAAATAGTTCTAGTATTTCACAAAATTTTCGAAAAATTCTTATTAACTTGTCATAAACCTTAAACACACTCTGAAACATTAACACCGAAATTTTTAGAATGGGAGTTTTACATTTTAATCCCAAATTTAGCATCATTATTAAGCCTAGTATAAAGAACTTAGATTATGATTTAAGTAATACAAATCTTTAAGCGAAAATTGAAGATGACTCTTTCAACAAAAATGTACCAAACAAATGTATCAAAGAGAAAGAAGTCCAAACCAAACCAAATGTAACGACCAGAGAAGATTAGCTAAGCATAGAACTGGAAAACCAGGACGTCTGTCCTAAGAAAATACAAAAAGGAAATTCATAACACCGGACAGAAAACAACATTGATGGTCTACATAGTGATCAAAAAGTGACAGATCAAGAGCAGCAATTTGCAATGAATGCTTCTGAAGTATCACTCACAACGAATATGAAAAATTGGACTTCGAAAATTGACACCTGGACAATCGAAGATAAGTCTGAAAATTCGAGAACTGTTGGCTGTAAAATGGTGTTACGAAATTAATGGACTGCAGATGAGAGATGGAAAGCAAGATTAGTGGCTAAAGGCTTTACAAAAAATTTTCATGATCACTCTCGCTGCAAAGCACGAAATAAAAATCTAGCAGATGGACATTACTTCAACATACCTGAAGCTAATAGTCAACGAGGACATTTATATATAAACACCTGTGCTGTTGGAAGAAATGTTGAAGAAGTTGAAGAAAATGCTTAATTAACTTACTTTAAGAAAATGACAACAAGTTATATAAGCTGAAAAAGGCTTTGTATGGGTTACGACAAGCTGGACGTCAATGAAGCATCGAAATTGACAGAACATTAAAGAAGATTGGCACCAACAGTTTTCGACCCATGCATCTATAACAGCCAATGTAAGAAAATATTTGAACTCATTTATGTCGATGATATTTTAATTTTTTCAAGTATTGGAGCCATATTAAATAATATTAAAGCGTTTAACACCCGATATTTAGGTGGAGCCAATTATTGTATAATCAAAATATGTCACAACAACATTCTGTTATCGCAAAGCGGATACATCGATGACATATTGAAGAGGTTTGGTTGGAGGATTGCAGGCCTGTAGCAAATCCTATGGCATCAGATGTAAACTCTTTTAAGAAAGAATCAAGAGCTTATTTTCGCAAACACGTCCCGATATAGCACATTCAGCGAGTACTTTAAGCCAATTCATCAATTGCTATAATCAAAAACGCAACGGGTGGTGCGGTACCTGAAAGGGACTTCTTATTATAGACTCTAATACAACAAAGATTAACATGCTTTGTCCACGTCGATTGGGGAAACTGCATAATAGATCGCCGGTCCTATACAAGATCAGCTTTTGTAATCAGTGGAGCAGCCGTATCCTTGGAATCCCGAAATCAGACAACGGTCGCATTGTCTACGACAGAGGTCAAATATATCAGTGATGCAAGTAGAGAAGCTGTTTTTCTTCTGAAATTCCTAAAGGAGTTAGGTTTTCAAAACCTTTGTAAAATACAAATGTTAAATGACGTAGGGAAGGTGGCCGATAATCCTGTTTTACACGCTTGTTTCAAACACATTGATATCAGATATCAATATATTCAAGAAGTTCTTAAGAGCTGGCCGATTTCACTGGAAAAGACGGTCTTCCAAAACTAAGTCAAAAGAGTTGTTTATCCGGACTTGGACTTAGTAACCCAAAGGCTACAATTTGAGAGGAAGTGTTGAATTTAATCAATTTTTACTTAAATTGATTAAATTAAATTTTCAATTTGGGTTTATTTCGCTTTAGAAAACGAAATAATAGCAATTTGGCATTGTTTCCATTTAAAATTTTGCAGAATTTTGTTTTCTCTCTATGCTAAAACAAGTTTTTTTGAATTGATAGCAAGGCGTACTAACAGCTAGGTATGTAAGGGGGGGCATGTTGCCCCCCTGCAACCCCCCTGCTTGGGGTCACTATAGGATTTGGGGTGGGTGCGAGTTTGGGTATACGCAAAGAACTTTTGCATTTGAGCACTAAAATCAAAGAAATTCCCAACAAAAAAAAAAGCAAGAATGGCTCACAGTTATGAAAGAATCACAACGCATTCGTGTTCTTTGCATATACCCAAACTCGCACCCACCCCAAATCCTATAGTGATCCCAAGCAGGGGGGTTACATACCTAGCTGTTAGTACGCCGTGCTATCAATTCAAAAAAACTTTTTAGCAAAAGTAGCTATTCTAGACAATAAATCAACCATTTTTGCGTTTTTTTTTTAAAAAGCAACAAAAAGAACATTATGAAATTCAATGAGAAACAACGTGAAGAGCAACAAATAACGGCAAAAACTATTAAGCATTCACTTAAAATGCAAAATTATGAAAATGAAATAAGTCCCACTTAAAACGAAATAAATCCCACCAAAATATAAATTTAGGGGTATGAAATAACTCCCACTTTACAAAACGAATTTATTCCCACTCAAAACGAAATAAGTCCCACTTAAAATAAAAACGCGTAACGAAATAAGTCCCACCAATTGACGAAATAAGTCCCACTTTTAAAAACGAAATAACTCACACTTTCAAAATAGCAATTTTTGGTGGGACTAATTTCGTTTTTAAAAGTGGGACTTATTTCGTGGGAGTTATTTCATAGACCCGATGAAACAACTCTTCATCTAATAAATTATTCACGGTAACAATACTATGACTGTATAAAATTTGTAAAATATTTTCTTTTAAATTCTCATTCTTCGTTTAAACTTCATTCTTTAAACAATTAAATTTTCTTAATAAATATAATTCTTATTTCTTTTATTGTTCTTTAAACTTCTTTTGATTATTTTGCAAAAGTGTAACTCTAACATGACTGAATGCCAAAGCTTAAGTTTTAAAGTGTATGCCATTTTAAAACCCTACACACAAAATAATCATAAAAATAGGCTTGTATGCACCCACACTAACAACTCCCTTAAAAATTTGAAAATTATATTATATCTGAGCCAAATTGTTAATAGAACTATAATTTTGTATGAAATTTTATTTGATTGGATTTTTTTTTTCAAGTTCATTCCAATTCGGATATATGAAGTAAAGATAAAGTAAAAAAAAATGTAGTTGAAGTCGATAGCAACATTTGCTCGTTCCTTTCTACACATCTTAATGTTACAGTCTGTCAAACAAAATATATTTCAAGTCAGATCTTGAGATATGGCCAAGGAAAAAAGGTGTTACTAACGTACGGACTTACGAACGTACGTACATATGTACATAGGCACAAACAGACATCTCTCTATAGAAAGCATGATTTAGATTTAAGGGACCTTGCACTTGTAACATTGACATATCAAAATTTTCAATTCGACAAATATGACCCATTACAAGAATTTCCTATGGGATGTTAAAAATTAAAGATAACATACATAAGTAGGTCGGTCCTATGAATAAATGTCAACAATGGAATGCAAAATATAGGAACTAAGACGGATTTTGCAAAGATATTCGAATGAGCTCTTTAGTGACTTGGTTTAACCACAGACATGGATTATATAAATTATAGAGCCCTATGGTCAAATCAAACGGTTGAAGTTTTGAAGAGAATAAGGAACCATAAGTCGAACTGAATTGAAAAACATAATATAAAAAATTATTTTTTGTACAAAATGTTTGAGCGATTAATCATTCTATTCGTTTCAAGCACATGCTTCCATTTTTTGCAGCGTTAGATAAAGCAATTGCAATAAAAATGATTAAAAAAAAAACGATGTACAATTTAAATTCTTCTGATATTTTGCAAAAATGGTTTCCTTTCTGAAATAAATTTAAAGTTAAACTCAGTAAATTTAATATTTTTGCAGGAATTTCCTCTCCTTTTGTTACAAGTAATTTTAATAGTGATTTGCATAAATTCAAATTTAAACCTCCTACATTGTTCTTCTTAAAAATTGAAGTGTATCTAAATCAAAATTATGATTCTTACAAATTTTGCGTGTTTTTAATTTATTACACGTACAAGTACATGCCTACACCTTTATAAACAATCCCACCCACAAACTGTGTTATACCTATGCGTAAAATATAATATTTAAGAACACAAAAGATACAAAAAACATTAAAACAAATCCAGGACTTAGGTACGTGAATAAATTATTATAACAAACATAATTTTCTATTAAACCTTTAACTTATAGCATACACTAAGAGTGTCGAGTTCAAGTATATATATACTATACAAGTTGAGTACATATTTTATAGACAAAAATATCTAAAACTTCAACGACAACGGACAAATAATGGAATAACTTTTTGCCACAATATTTTTAAGACTTTGTGTTGTTGAACTTAGAAAAGAAAAAAAAAAAAACAAAATATATCATTTATTTTTTTATTTGATATTTTTCTGTTCCAAGTCAACATCAACCAAAATCAGACAGGACAATCTAAGTTTTGTTGATATAAAAATACACAAAAAAGAACAGAGATTGAATTTCAAACTTATGCTGACCAATCTCAAGAACAAAGAGCGGGGAAATGTGTGTAGTATTCGAAAAAGCAGATGAAGATTGATTTCTTAATTTCCCATTTCTCATTTGATTTGAGATATTTAAGTGTTTTGCACTTGATGGTACAAAATTGTTTGTTTTGTGAATAAAAAATGATTATTTCTAAAAAGAGATTACTTACGTATCAATTAGTGGAACAAATATACATAAATTACAACATTTAAGGAATTTCCTCAAGATTGTGAGCATATTTTTATTTTTAACAGTTTAATGTAAAAATGTTATTAAAAAAAGATGATTTAGCAAGATGTTACTCCTCGAATTAACTTTCAAAAGAGTTAATCCAATCAAAGACAATTAAAATGTAAAAACTAAAGATAAGTTAATTTATATACAAAAATGGTGTAATGTACCAAGTTGCGCCATAAGTTCTGTTACAAACATGAAACACCATTAAACCAGAAACTATGTAATACTAGCGGCCCGTCCCGGCTTCGCACGGGTAGTCATAAATAGGTACAGATATTTAAGTTATAAGCATGCTAATTAAAACGACCATGAATCACTAAATTAGAAAACATTTTTTGTCCTATCATTAATACTTTTCGCAGCGTATGCGATGAAAGACATTTTAGGGCCAATTTTTTACACCTTCGGTTGGTTTTAATAGAGATTTCTAAAGATTTCTATAGTAATCTAGTACTAAATATAGCCTATGTTACTTAGTTACGGGTTCTGCCTCTTGCGAGGAATTGACAAATTCTCCAAGAGTAATGCTTGTCATGAAAAAGTGCTTTCTCAAATTAGCCGTTCGGATTCGGCATACAAACTGTAGGTCCCCTCCATCCCTGACAACAGTACTCGCACACAGGAATGGTTGAGAGTTGTAAGTCACTAGGCCCTGGTTCTCTACGGACTGTTGCGCCACCTAATTTATTTTATTTATTTTTTACTTAGTGATAATGTAGCTTTCTAATGAAAAAAGAATTATTAAAATCGGTCCAGTACTATTTGAGTTTCTTCGTTACATATAAAAATACAAATCTTTCCTCTTTATAATATTAGTGTAGATAAGTTTAATCAAAAAAAGAAGTTTCACTCAAAATTAACCTAAGCTTCAATGCCAGCCCTTAAACGTTGTGGCCGTCAACCTTAGTCCTTTAGTGGCACGCACTGTTTTTATTGATAGTTTTGACACTACTTCAGTTAACTCCATCTTAAGAACTCAAACATTTCTGTGAGAAGTCTTTAAGGCACGCTCTCCAATTCTGACCACTACAACTAATATTAAGATTTAAAATATGGAATCCCCGAGAGCCAATATTAAGTTCTCTTTGACCATAAGGCACTTTTTGTTGTCTTGGCTATGTTTGTCTCACCAAAATCCCTTAACCCTTTCACGCATATGGGACACATGTGTCCCCGACAGTTTTTACAGTTTTATGCAAAAGTTATTCGGTAAAATCAAGTTATGAGTTCGTTTTTGTAAACTTAAAAGAAGGCTTTACCATATTCTTTCTGTCAAATATAAAAAAAAAAAAAAAAAATAAAATGAAAACAAAACAAACAAAATTGCGGTGAACAAAATTAAATTTTTTTTTATAATTTTATGTTTAGGTTGACCCTAATAGTCAATTATAACCATCATACAACTTTGTTTGTTTTTTAATAACACTATGTGCGTGAAGGGGTTAAAAGAATTAATTTATCTGTTTTAAAACGGTATTTGTTAAATGATGAGATGGAAAACTTAAAAGTGAGACTTTCAATCAAACCATTACTGAAGCGAGGTGATAGTTCCGTTGGACCCTGAGAACACCAGTTTTAGTTTGACATGATGATGTGGCATAAATTGTATCGTCTTAACGGTACAAAACTTTTTGCATGCCAATGTAGAAGCCCTTTGACTCTTTTCGCAACACCCTTTTAGAGTCGTGGTGTTAAGAAACGATTATGTAGAGGGTTTTTTTTTTTTTTTTTCCGAAATTCATTTTTTATTCATTTAAACTTAA
Source organism: Eupeodes luniger (assembly GCA_951509635.1). NCBI lineage: Eukaryota > Metazoa > Arthropoda > Insecta > Diptera > Syrphidae > Eupeodes > Eupeodes luniger. The sequence continues at coordinate 310,089,082 of OX608073.1, forward strand.
CTCTACTTACATGCTCGACAAAATGGGAAACTAGCCTAATTAATTCTAAAAAATATAACTTACTGGCCCTAATCGGGCGCTCTAAGAAATTCATGATTCTTAAAATTAATGCCTTTCGGCCTACGAACTAAGATTGTTTTATTTATTTCAATTTATGTTTTTTTTTTTTTTTTAGAAAAGTTTAAAAACTAAAATCTTTATCATTTTTTGGGGTTTTTACTTACATACTAAAGTCCTTAAAATAAAACTTAAAATTACCTAATCTACCTACAAACTACTTAAAACTAGAACAACCACAGCGGCAAAACAATTATGTCCTTCTATTTATAATATAATATTTTTTATAATATTGTCTGTAATATGTGTTTCCATTTTTTTTTTTTGTTTTGCATATTATGAGATTTTGTTTTTTTATTCTTTTTTTTATTTTTTTTATTTTATTGTGCCACCATTCCTGCTCTACTTAAACCTAAAACTTAAGACTAAAACAAGTATGTAAGCCAGCCAAGGCAAAAATACCCCACCCCGGATTACCCATTATCAGTTACTATGTAGAGGGTTCGATAGCCCTTGTAACTAATTACTAGTGACTAATGACTAATTACTTTTTCCATAATCATTATTATCACTTGAGACTAAATGAAATAATTTGGAGAATTTTGATTTATTTAAGAGGAAAGTTAGCAAAAGATTTAAAGACTACAAAAGAATGCAAGGATTTCAAAGAAATGCATGAAGTTTCAAATGGTTGCAGAAGTAAAATGATTTGGGGAAACAATATTGATTCATAACTTTTTCCAGCAAAAAAAAAATGACGGCATAATTTCCGGAAGCCTATTTCACATGCCGAGTTCTAGTTTAGTCTTTGATTGCACCAAGAGTAGATAACAACTTTAATCAGGAGGAAAGGGGGTATCACACTAAACATACAGACGAGTTTTTGGGCACCGCTTAATGTTCTGTAAAAGAGACTGACAAACTTAAAATAACATAATGTGTACCTTAACCTGACATTTTCATATTTTAAGGGCTACAGTGATAATTAACTTACCAAGGCATAGTCTTACTATTTAATTTGTACGACTCCCTACGTATAAAAGCGTTCTAAGATTCCAACAGTTTTCCAAACATGCCCTATTCAATAACTTAAATACAATAGTTTAGAGGGGTTTTCTGGATGAAATATGCAAAAATGTTAGAAATTGTAGTCAATTTTGTATTCACTTCCCATAGGAAGTTATTGTAATGGGTCCGATTTGTCGAATTGAAAATTTTGACATTTCTCGACGTTTCAAGGTCCCTAGAGTTGAAATAAAAGATATTTAGAAAGATGTCTGTGCGTGCGTGTGTACGTTCATACGTTCGTACGTCCGTACGTTCGCAACGTTTTTTTTCGTCGTCCATAGTTCAAGAACCAGAAGAGATATCGACTTCAAATAAATTTTGTTATACAGATAATAAGGCAGAAAGATGCAGTACGGGCTCTCAAGAAAATTGCGTGGGTGGTTTTTTTACCATAGCAGTTTCAAAAAAGGTGAACATTTTGGTTAACCCTAAATATCTCATGAACCAATGACGCTAGAGACTTGAATTAAATTTTATATTATATATTGTAACGTGATACCAAACAAGTTTTTTTTTGTAAAAAAATCAAATTAATGGTTTTTTTACAAATCAAAAAAACTTAACAAAAAATTTGTCACCTCGAAAATTTTACGACTTAAATATGATTTTATCTCCAAAACAATTTTGTGCAACGAAGAATAGTTTTTTTGATATCTGATAAAATTTTGAAAAAAATCTAATTGACAGTTTTTTTTTATAAAATATAAAAAACTAAAAAAAAACATTACTCAAAGTGTGTAAAAACTGAATTTCGACTCAGATATCTTTTCAAAAACTTGCGATTAAGGCTTCAAACTTATTTCGTCTTATAAGGAATATTGTTTTCAACATTGGGTAAAATTTTGAAAAAAATCGAATTGACAGTTTTTTTTACAAAAAATGAAAACCTAAAAAAAGAACAATACTAAAGATTCGTAAAAATTTACTTTCGACTCAAATAGCTTTTCAAAAATTAAAAATATTGCCTTTAAACTAATTTTATTTTTAAAAAACCTACAAACTTTTAAGCAAGACAAATCGATAGACGGGATGGGAAGTTATCAGTGTGGGCCTAATGCTAAAAGACAAATTCTAAAAAATGACTGTTTTTGCATACATTTTGATTTAAAAGAATATAAGCAAGGAATATAACTTAACAATTGAGCAATCCTAACACCTTTTAGGTGCGCCAAAAAATAAGATGGAATTGAAATCTTATTCAAGGTTTCTTTGTAATAATCTAAATATTTGCATTACTTAAGTTTAAAGTTCTGTGAATAGTAAATAAATAATATAGGTGGCGTGACAGTCCGTTGAGAACTAGGGCCTAGTGACTTAAAACTCTCAACCATTTCTTTGTGCATGCAATGCTTTCAAGGATTTTTTGAATACCTTTAAAATTATTACAAACATTTTTGTTTGTTTTTCACAGCTTAAAAGCTTTTTTAGAGGATAAAATTACAAAAAAATCTTTTTTTATAAAACTTAAAACTATGAGTTTTGTAGCTCATATGATCCCCCCCCCCCCTGGATCCTCGCGATTGGAGTAGACCTGGATTTCCGATTCATATTGTGTTCTTGGCACAGTCCTCAGGTAAAAGTAGCATTTTTCGCCACATAGTGGAAAGCACTAAAATACACCTACATGACGTATAATCTCTCTCTGGATCATTTGTGAAAACTTATATTCTCTAGGTCAGTCATACTCAACCTTTTTTTTAATGGGCCACATTGATAATTTTGTAACTGTACCCCGGGCCACAAGACATTTTTTTTTATCGTAAATAATAAAACTCATTTTAATGTGCATATATTCATACATTATGTATTTATTTACTTATTGAAAATATTTTAATGTGATTTTTGAAATTGAGAACACATTTTCAAAACTTTATTTACTTGTTGCTGCATGTCAACCTAATGACTCTAGCAGGGAATCCGTAAGATTGTTTCGGTAAATATTTTTTGCATATTTCATTATCGAAAACGAAGATTCGCAAACAAATGTACATAGATCCAAATAATGTCAGCAGAATCTGTGAACTTCTTTTGACGATTGCATATTTTTCGGGACGATGCTTCAAAATTCTAAGTATTCCCCTTTTTCCCTTTTTTCCTTAAACAGAGCTTCAAGATTTGAATCATTTTTAAAATCGATGAACTCATCAAAAAACTTTGCCTGATCTTGATTTAAAACAGAAGCCACCCGTGAGATAGTCGTTGTTTCCAGATGCCATGGGTTTTCTACAAGCGTTAAGCATTTTTTTATTTTTTTGATATCATGAAATTCTTTTGACAGTACTGTTAAGTAATTCAATATTGTTGAGTAGTTTTCTTCAGAGATGTCGATGAGGTTCTTTGTAGCTATTACCATTGTTGGAAAATTTTGTAGCTGTTTACTTCTTATTTCTTCATGAAAAATATTGAGCTTTTCTTCAAAAGCAAATATTTTACTTGCCATCTGTGAAATAATGTTATTTTGTCCTTATAAATTTCGATTTCATGGCGCAAGGAAAAAATCCTTTCCAAAACCCTTCCCCTACTAAGCCATCGCACAGAGGTATGGAAAAGAACGTCACCATACTCACTTCCCAATTCTTCCAAAAGGCTTTTAAATTTTCTGTGGTTTAATTCTCTCGATCGAATATACTTCACAATATCAATTACAATCTTCATCACAGCATCGATTTTTAAATTGTTAATCCGTGCAGCCAAGTTTTCTTGATGAATAATGCAATGAAATGTAATTAAATTTGTCAAATTATATTTTTTTTTTAAACAAGATTATAAATCCATTTTCAGATCCAGCCATTTGTACATACACCCACGATTTTTTTAATATCAATATCATTCTGCTGTAGAAAATTTGAAATTGTATCAAGATAATCTATTCCTCGGGTCTGACCTTTCATCGGAAGGAATTTGAAAAATTCTTCGAAGATTAAATTCTGTTCTGTGCAATATCTAACAAACACAGTGCTGGAAGCGAAAGCCAAACTTAAAAACATACAGTTAAGTTTTCTATTAAATTGTCATGAATAAATTTGGAAATGTCTTCAATACGTCTCACACATGTTGAATCAGACAGCTGTAGTTTTTTTTATTTCAGACAATATTTGTTTTTTGTTGCTAAATTTATCAAACACTATATCGGCAGCACTTACGAAACATTTTTTGACAATTTCTGCATCGGTGAACGGTTTCATGTGCTTACCAAGAGTATAGCAAATTTCATAAGATGCCTTAGTTACCACAGAGTCTTGAGATAAAGCCACGGACATCACATTTTGTTGCTGTTGTAATGACCTCTTTAAAAAAGTCAATTTCTCACTTCTTAATTGTGTTCGAGGGTATACTGATGAGCATTCTTAGAAGCGCGAGTATTACGGTTGAACTGTTTAAGGGGAGGAATGCAGCTGGCTATTTCACTAGAGCATAAACCGTTAAAATAACGGTATAAGAGGGTGAGACAGGAAACTTTACGACGATGTTAGAGCGACGTAAATGATCCTATTATGGTATTATCACCAATCAATCTAAATGCTCTACTTTCAATACTGTCCAAGAGGCTTAAGTAAGTTGCAGGAGCACCAGCCCAGATATAGATACTTTCATAGTTTTAAAAAATACGTTGTGGAGTTAACTTTTAGTGCTGGTTTGGAATCTAAGCTTTAATTATAACTTTATTTGCTTAGAAATACCCGTTTTCAACAATTGTTTACATATTTCGTAATATATTTCAAAAACCTGATTTGATAGAATTGTTTAGTCTACAAAGTCGTAACAAAAACAAAATTTACTTTTAAACCGTATTGCCTTTTTCTGTGAAAACCGTTTAAGCATAAATTGTTTAGCTTTGCTTTCATATTTTTGCAGGACAGATGAAGTCTGACAACTTATGAAGATCTTTCGAATATGAAAGAAAGGGATTGCACACGATACATTGTGGTACATTGATTTCTAAGTCGAATTTTTAAAAACCCATTGAAAAAGTGCAATTCTATTGCCAGTAAGAAAACCTTGTCGACCAGTACAATCAATCCTTAAATCACGTTAAGTGTATTCAATTGTAGATAGCTGAATCACAGTTGTAAATAATAAGTATGAATCTCACTTCAACGACTGCTTTATTGTCGACTACGCTATCAACTAATAAATTTCATAAATTTAGAGAGTTTCTAGCGTTGCTTTGAGTACGGTCTGCAAAACTTTTGTTTCTAACCATAAAGAAGTGCCTGACCTATCTTAAAACAAAAACAAACTTTATTTTCTTAAATAACAAAAATATTGGTTACAAAAATATGAAAGTAAGTTCAGTCTCGCACCCAAATCAACACAAAAAACAAAATTGGGAGATGGTTGTTAAAACAAGAAAGATAAGATTAAAGTGTTAGCCAGAGTAAGGCAAGGTCTTCAAGTCAATACCAATAAATATATATGTATAACAAATGATAAAACTGTTTCATTTTTTATTGCGACATAGAATAAAAAGCACCCATAAAATATAACTACTCGTATGTTATGTATGATTCAAGGGTGATTTTTATGAAGAAGACTAAGGAAAATGTGGGTTTTCAACCCAAAACTTTTTCATATTTTTGCAACATTTGAGTAGGGGGATTTTTGGTTTTCGATAATATATTAAACAATCTTTTCATGATGTTGAAATTCAGATACGATTTTTTACTTTCATAAACATCGTTAACTAGGCCCTTTTTCTTAAGGATAAAATTGAACAGAGTCCTTTATAGGGGAAAAGGATATATATAGAATAAAAAAAGCATTTCCTACCCTAGAAATCATGTATTCGAAGTTAGTCATATGCTTAGCTTTTAAATCCATCTGCTAACTCAAATTTATTATGAGTTGATTATGTTTTCTGAGTTAAAATTATTTGTGGGTTCATCTTTTTCTTTTGTTATTTATATGTGAAACTAAATAATATTGAAGCCTGTCTGCAACTATTTTTAAAAGATAAATCCAGATTCGTAATTTATTTATGTACTTATGGCGTATTTTTATATTTGTTTAAAGAATTTACAAAAAATTAGGAATTTGAAAATATGCAGTCTATTAAGCGATTTTTGATTTTTAAAATTGTATCATTAGGTTAATATAAGATTGTTTCTGATAAAAGTAGTATTTTGGGTAGTAAGCAATTTTTTTAATATTTAACAATTTACTACCAACTTTTGCTAGCTAGTTAAACACTATTAACCTTGTTTCAAAACAGTAAGTACAATAAATTATTATTAATTATTTACTTATATTAAATGATTCAAACTTTAGTTGAGAAAAATAAAAAAAATGTTAATAATTAGCAAATCTACTTTTTCAATTTAAACTTACAAATTTAAAACAATGATTTAAAATTGTGTGCTTCTGAAACCTAATTCTTTAACTGGTTAAATAATAAATACACATAAATGTCAATTAGATAGTAAGTTAAGGAAAGCACATTTAAGTTGTTAGTCTTCTTTTAAATACAAGTCAAGCTTACATACGTTCAGGTCACAATCATTTCTGTCATAGGCAATGAGAAAAACAGTTGTGAATTTAACTTTTGGGGGCTCAAGTTAAGAAAAATCAATTTGTATCAATTGTAAAATACCACTGTACTATGGTGTTACTATGTACCAACTCAATTATTTGAACATAGAAACAATAAAAAATCACTATAATAAATAATAAATAAATTGGGTGGCGCAACAGTCCGTTGAGAACTAGAGCCTAGTGACTTACAACTCTCAACCATTCGTGTGTGCGAGTACTAATGTCAAGGACCTACAATTTTAAGCCGAATCCGAACGGCTAATTTGAGAAAGCACTTTTCATGACAAGAATTACTCTTGGAGAATTTGTCAATTCCTCGCAAGAGGCAGTACCCGTGAAAAAAACTTTAGATGGCATAGGCAGGGATCGAACCCAAGACCTCTGGCATGACAGTCCAACGCACTAACCATCATGCCACGGGTACTAGAAGATACTAGTAGAGAATAGATTTTGACAAAATAGAGATGTGACTATCAAAAGTCTTGTTACCTGCCTGGGCTTAATTGGGGTTGTAAAGATAGAAACAGACATACCACAATTGTCAAACATTGTCTTATTATGTTTTCTAGACACATAGTTTCAAGTTTGCTTAATATCACTCTTAAACTTGGACACTTAATACTCGTGGGTTGTAGTTTGTTTCAAAAACCTTATATCGTCAGCAATTTTACACGATAACTTAAGATTATTTTACGCGCACCACTCTCCTGTATATCGCACTTATTATTATAGTGCAAAAAGTTAGCACTTTTATAAAATAATAATAACATTTTACGATCTTCTTTAATACTTTTGACAAATTATCCAAACACAAGACATCCCTTTATCAACCCTTTTACGGCAGAAATGACTAATGACTTCTACGACTTCGGTCACCTCTATATAATAGTAAAAAGAACTTTCATCTATGAAAACGTTTAATAACGAACAACTGACTCATAAATTTTTTTTTTTTGTTGTTGTTATTTCTACCATTTACTATCACATTATACTTAGTCGAAAAGTCGCGAAAAACTACCATCGTCACTTCATTTAATTAATAAGTTTTCTAATATTTTAGCATCAACATCAAAACATTTCCAGCCAAATTAACACAAGGGCGCGGCGGGTGGAAACGCAACGCATGACCCGCGAAGAGTTCGCATTTGACATCGCACTGGAACTTTTACTTTAACCCCAATCACTTTCAATCTCTGTTTATTCAGCTGAAAAATAAAATCTCTCCCAACCAAGTCCCAACAAAATCAGCACAAAATTTGTGATTTCTAACAAATAATTTAATTTCAAAATAAAGTAAAAAGTAAACGTAGTTTTTCGTTTGTTTCAAAGGAGTATACATTTCGTCTCGGTGAATAGTAAAGTTTCCATTCACTTTCCAATATATCTTAGAAGACGAACCTACCCTCCGTCGGTTTGTCTTAGGGAAACTTCTTCTAAATTTCAATTTTTAAGTCAGCAGTCCGCAATTCAAGTGAATACAAAAGTATAACTTTTGTTTTGGCGGAATTGTGCAAACTAATTGGCCATTTAGTTGACATTTCAGTTTAATTTTCATTATCTTCCAGACGATGGAGTACCAAGTGAGTTTACTGTCGCGAGCCAGGGTAAGGACTAAGGACATCGACCTGTCAAGCAAATTATCTGAAAAAATTCAATGGAAATTTTCGGGATAGGCAATAGATTGCGTTGAATAAGGTTCCCAGATTAAGAGTAGCCTTTGAATTGTACCTTCTCTGAAAATGACCTTCATCGGCTAAGGATAGAATTTATGAATAAGTTACTGTTGCCCTTTCGCTTTCATATGTTTGAAGGGTAGGGTTTTTCATTTGAGATTTATCGCTCAACCATATAAGAGAAAATCGGAACTAATTTCCGAGGAACCTTCGTCACATTCGCACTCCGACTCCACACATTATATTGTGTGTTGGTCTTTTAAGGATCATCATCGATTGGAAACAGAAAATAAAATAAAAAATATGTACGAACGGATGGACTCGTCGGACGGACGGACGGACGGAGGACACCACGCACAATATGCGACATCTTGAGAAGAAAATTTTTCAAATGCCACCATCCATTCATCCTTTGGAATTCGAATTCGATGAAGGAAATTGGAACACTTATGATGCAGAAGCGTGTTTGGAATAAATTTCATAGCTTGCGAAGGGTATTTCCTTTATTTATCTTATACGTTACGAGTTAACACATTCAATTCTTTAGAGCGAGGGAAAGAAAAAGAAACTTGTGCAAATGGACGCCAGAGACAGATGGGAAGCAATATGAGGTCAAAGGTTGATGCAGAAGTCAAATTTTGCATTCTTAGTGAAGGATGAAGGGGCATGTAATGGTAGGGTGCTTTTATTGCACGTAAGTTAAAACAATATGCACTTGAACTATTTTACGGAAACGCTTTAATAAGTGTGCAAGGTGTGGAATTAGAATTAGTTTTAGGACAAGTTTGGATTAAAATTAATAAAGAGCCTGACGACGGGTGTGATCCACACTGGTAACTTGAACCATTTGTGACCGTGAAAACGTAATGTTATTTTGCTGTAACAAAATAGCCAAAAGTTATTCGCAAGGATTTTATATTGGAAGCCCAAGTTTTTTATGACAAGTCATGAACAAAAATATCGAGATATGAAGACAAAAAAGTAGGTCTGGTGATTCTGTCTGTTTTTGGCCTTAGAATAAACGGTGAGGCAATTTTTCTTTCAGGTCAAGGTTTAAGGTAGTTTATGGGACCAATCCTTACAAATGGTTTTATTTATAAGAATTTAGTTTGTCTTTTGAGAAAAATCGACAGACGGTATGGGAAGTTGTCAGTGAGGGTTGCTACCCAGCTTCTTTAAAAAAAATCAAGTGTTCGTTTTAGTTTTAGATTTTCAAAATTGTTTTTGAAAATGAATTTAATTGATGTTGTTAATTTGCTATTGTGTATAGAAACAATTCTATCCCGAAGTGTTTTGTAACATTTGTGAATATACAGCTGTGGACAGCTAATTAGAATTGGAAATTATGTATACATTGAGAACAGTTTTTTTTCGCTAAGATTAAAGTTGTTTTTTATATTTACAGTTTTTAAGGTAAACTCTTTAACATAACTGCATATAACAACAATTTTTAAGAACGAAATGTTTTTCTTTTTATAACAGTTCTATCACATGATATCACATGCCCTTTGTTGTGAACATCTAATTAGAAATAGCATGCACATTTGTACCCACTCCTAACATTACCTAATTTTAAGATATCATTACTTGAAAATTAGGTTAGAAATTTGTTGTAGAACCTCTTTGCTCACAAATTTCGTACTTTCTTCGGTCCTCAGATTTAAGAACTTGCTGGAGAACATTAGGAGTAAAGTCTTCTAAATGGCTAAAAGAGAATAACAAAGTCGGTACTATTTTTTAGTACAACAGTTTATTTAACGTCCGGTCAAAGAAGTTCAATTTTTTTTAAGGTGTGTAGCTACTTGCCTATAAAAATTCAAGAATATTGATATAATCTGCCCCTACATTTTTTTTGTGATTTCAGCGGTATGTTTTGGGTTTTTTGAACTTTTAGAACTTCCATATAAACGCAAAAATCGGGCAAATTTACTAGTTGTTCATACAGAAGCACTGTATGAAAGTTGCACCAAGAATTCTATAAATGCCCATCAGTTTATCTTTGAACCCAATCCCAGACGTATTTTAAGTACAGAGTTTATCTCTTTAGCTGCACTTCACGAATGTGGAAGTGTGTTTCTATAATGTTTTTAAAAAAATTTGTTAATAATAATAACTTGAATATTTGTTTTTATTTTTAAATTTGACAACTATACTAATCAGAACGAAATTGTTCTTTTAAATCAAATAAAAATGTATGTACATATGTTACGAAATAAACCTTGCTCAAAATATTTGTTATAATAAGACATTTTTTTTTTAATCAAGAAAATATTTATTATTAAATGTTCGTATCATTACTTTTTGTGTCGAAACGATGTCTTGAAAAGCAAAGGAATCTATTGAGACAACAATGGCAAGAATTTTAAAATCATTTAAAATGTCAGTTAGTAACTGAAGAAATGGTTAGTTATTTAAAACAATTTTGCCATCAACTTTCTATTCACATTTTACAAAACTTAAAATGACAAGAAAGGCTCCTTTAACTTTTAGTGAGTTAATTCGGTATGACTTTTAAGTTTTTGACATTTCCAATTAAAATTTCCGTTCATCAGATTTATTTTTTTTTTGAAATTTTTAAAAGTTGTTTAAATACACTTTTCTAAATGAAAGGAAATTACTATTTTCTTAGTTAGGAAATAATTGTGGAATTGCAACTTTGCGGACAAATTATTTTTCAATTTTTCAGACTTTATTTGAAAAGAGAAAAGTATAAGTTTTTCACCAATTTAAACTTTGCACTTATTTTGAAATGTTGCAAAGTAAATCTTAGATTCAGTTTATTAAGATCAAATATTCATTGAAACTAATTGGTGAATCAATATATATCATGATAGCTGTGACGGTAGTCAACACATTCAGCTACATAAGGAAATCCTCCTTGAAAGCAAAATTCCGAGGCTACGTCTAAACAATTTCGTGCCCAGCAAATGGTGTTAGAGAGAAATTCATCAATGATACAACTTGACACTCAATAAGCTATTCTGCAGACGGTTGCTAAGCTCATTCCGTGCATGTACATTGCACCGTACATCGTGATATTGGGCTGCATTCCCACCCCAATGTAGTGTTCACAAAAGTTTTTGCAAGGGACTTTAACACAAATTTCTTTTTCTTTTGAATTGTAGTTTATTTAAACTTTAGACCACACACGATGGTACTTTACATTAATCGAAAACTCTCCTTTGTTAAAAAATCATTTCCGATATCGCCGATAATTCTTAGTTTCACTACTCGTTGTCACTATTTTTACCTTCTTCGTTTTATTTACAACAGCTTTTTAAAAGAAATGTTTTTTGCTATAAACTGTCACAACTGGCTTCGATGTCGATGGTTTAAAAACCTCTACAAAACTAGATATTTTTGAAATGGAATCAACGAGTTAAATCTAAAATTCAAAATTCATGTTCTTTGGTAGATTCGACAAAATTAAAAAAATAGCCTATGTTCATTGTCTTGTTAACTATTATTTACTTTTTCATTTTCAAAACGGTTAATTTACTTGTTTTATTAGTTTTCGACAACTTTCCAACACAAACACTTATTTGCAAATGAAAATTTTTCTTTGCATATTACTGAAAACCTTTTTGAAATTCTAAGTATAATTTTCAAAGTTTGCAAAGTTTGTTTGGTGACGTAAAAAGAACAAACACTTTGCAAACTATCAAACCTTCACTTTTCATAAAAGGCTTTGAAACGTATTTTCCAAAGAGAAAAACTTTTTGATTCAATAATTTCCTCTTTGCAAATTTGCGTTTGGTGTAACGTAATTTGCAAAGTAAAAGTGCAAAGTGTTTGGTAAAACAGGGCCCAGATTTAGGTTAGTTTTTTTGTCATATACTGCCACTTTTACAATACAATTCACCTTTCTATTTTCCAAGTTAGCAAAGAACTTTCAAATAGCGAGCAAATGACTAAATTTTTGAAAATTGAAATCTAGTTTTTATATCTTCTTTCCAAGACAATATTGTTTAAAATTGTCTTAAGTATATTAAATGTTAGTTAGTATGTTTTTTACTGTTGCAGACATTAAATACAAAAATCACCATTTAGTTTTTATGAAACAAACATAATTCAACTTATAATGAATTATATTAAACGTATGAAATTGGAAGCTACCGACAAATTTTACCTAAGTCATTTTTGAGATAAATTTACCAAGTTAGTTTAATTTGTTACAGTTTTTAGGAAATTTGTAATATCAATTAAAGATAATAAGAGAACCTTTTGAAATACAGTATTAAATGTTGTTCAATACTGCAAGGATGTAATGTCTTCCAAAAAATAGAATGCATTTCATTTTACTGTTTTTAAATACGCACGTACAAATTGTAAGGCTTTTTAATTTTTTCCGATTTTTAAAATTTTGTCATCTTCATTTTGTGCTTTATGTCAGAGTTTCAATAACATAGAATTATTTTTATCAAAATGTCAATTTTTTTTTTCAAATCTTAAAATCATTGAATTAAAACTATTAAAAAAATACAATACTTTGAAATGTTATCATACGACGCACTTATTTCTATGTTAACAAAAGTTAAGTGGAACAATTTTGTGATTAATTTAACAAACTGTCCCCGGGTAAAATCAGTCTATCAACATACGAGCACACTCAAGTGCAAATTGTGCACTCAAAAATGCAACGCTTTCAAGAGCCCTTTGTCAATTAATGACGAAAGACCTTACAACTTTACCTACTTCTTCTAAACATACAAATTCATATAAGTTACGTTTGAAAACCTCCACGCATCATTTGTTCTACTAGGTCGAACATTAAGTGGTTTTCTATATAATTTCAGTCGTAATTTTTGTTGTTGTTATAGGTTAGAGTATCTTCGTGAGCACTCAATTTTATCTTTAGTCACTCAAGGCTAACGATAACTGCTATGGGATATAAATACTCGCAAGTATAATCGTTGCTGTTTCAACACTCTCATTAACAATCACAATCAGTATTGCAATACGAGTATATAGGCAGCCTAAAACACTTGGCGTGTTGAAGCTTTTATTCCATAATATTAAATCAAGTTCAAATCGAAACCATCTGTCAATCTTTCGGAACTCAATATCCTATCCAGAGGGATGGTTGAAAACATGCCTCGCCATTTGCGCAGAAACCATTTTATTTATGGGGGTTTTTGGTGTCACGGCGCGGAGGCGCTAGAAAAAGAAAAACACTTTTGGCCCCGTCTAAATGGAATTTTGTTGCCCGTGAGTAATGTTAATTGCAATCGGGGGCACTTTGAATGGGCAAATATTCAAATAAATATAAATACCGTTGAAGTGGATTTAAATGTTGATATCATGATGATTATGAGAAAGACGACGACGACGTTGATGTCTATGATTCTGATTCTGATGATGCGACGATTAATAATCACAATTATTATCATCACTTCTTATTCTGGTTGTGTGACTTATTTGTACGCGATGGCACTTCTTGACTCATCTTTGCCATATTGCAGTAGAAGTTTGAAGTATCCTTGACCATCATTAAGAAGGAGCATTACGCCATTGTAAAGATATCCCACTTTTGATCCTCAGGAAAGGACTTATACATCAGACATGAACTGAGCACTAGACTACAACTGGACTGTGGACATCATTATTTATTCAGGTCTTAAGTATCTCCTCTAATTAGTCCATGTCATGAGACAGTGAACTCTTGAAAGTCCACTTTCCAAGAAAACCTATATTTACCCATCAAGGACTTTTAGAGGAACGTTTTTATTTTTTAAAAAAGGAAAACTTTTGCTATTATCTTGATGTACACAATAATCTGGGATTTTACCAATCAAATGTTGGAAAAAATATATCTAGAGGGTACGTAAAGTTTAGATTCTTTTTTGTTGAATTAATACAAAATTTATAGAATTTTTTTAATTTTTATAGAAAAAAAAATGTAGAGAGTATATGACATTCATATCAGATATCACTATACGAGAATCAACTTATTCTAAAATCTAAAGATTTTCAATAAAAATTGACAAAATAAAGGTTTTTGTTTTGGTATAGCTATCACTGGTTATTGTTACCTTTCATAAACCAAATTCATTGATTTATATTGTCACTTATCAGAAATCAGGTTAGCTGACTTAGTCCTTGATTATAAGAAGAACAACAGATATTCTTGTCTAGAATTCGAGAACGAATTTTGTTTTAAAATAATAAAATACCTTAAAGAAGTAGTAGGATATGTAGAACTTTGAAGACCATTACCTTTTAAAAAAAGAGGCTGGGATGCGACACACACTGATAACTTCCCATCCCGTCTGTCGATTTGTCTTACTTAAAAGTTTGTATGTTTTCGTGTTTTGTTAAAAAAAGTTGTGAGTTGAATTATTCTTAAAAATTTTAAAATTACCAAACAATATTTTTCATAGTTTAGTTTAGTTTAGTTTGAAAATCTAGTTTTATTAAATAGATTTTTAGTCGAAAACAAATTTTTACCAATTTAAGTAGCATTTCTTAAATTTTTACAAATTGGATGAATGAAATTAATTTGAGAGATATCAAGAACCGAACATCAATTTTTAACAAATTTGGGTACTATTTTTTGTAGATTTTATTTTTTTATGAAAAAACGTAGGTGCTGTTAAATTTTTATAACAAAACACTTCTGAATATCGAAAACAATATTTTCTGTGAAATAAAAAGAGTTTGAAGACAATATTTTTAATTTTTGAACAGATATTTAGTCGAAAATCAATTTTTACCAACTTGTATTAATTTTTTTGTTTGAAAATTGTCAATTATATTTTTGTCAAAATTTTACTGAATGTTGACAACAATATTTTTCAAAAGATAAAAGTAGTTTAAAGCCAATACCTCAAAGTTTTGAAAAGATATTTGAGCCGAAAATCAATTTTTACCAACTTTTATTAATTTTTTTAGGTTTTTATTTTTTTGTAAAAAAAACTTCAATTCGATTTTTCTCAACATTTTTCAGAATGTTGAAAACAATATTTCTTATAAAACAAAATAAGTTTGAAGTCTTAATCTTAAGTTTTCGAAAAGATATTTGAGTCGAAATTCAGTTTTTACCAACTTTGAGTAATGTTTTTTTTAGGTTTTTATTTTTTATAAATTGTTTTGGAGATGAAATCATATTTAAGTCGTAAAATTTTCGAGGTGACAATTTTTTTCAGTTTTTTTGATTTATTAAAAAACCGTTAATTGAATTTTTTTCAAAAAATATACTTGTTTGGTATCACATTACAATATATAATATAAAATTTAATTCAAGTCTCTAGCGTTTTTGGTTCGTAAGATATTTAGAGTTAACCAAAATTTTCACCTTTTTTTTAAACTGCTATGGTAAAAAAAAACCACCCATGCAATTTTCTTGAGAGCTCTTTCTGCATCTTTCTGCTTTATTATATGTATACAGAATTTATTTGAAATCGATATCTCTTCTGGATCTTGAGCTATGGACGACGAAAAAAACATCGCGAACGTACGGACGTACGGACATACGGACATACGGACATACGGACATACGGACATACGGACATACGGACATACGGACATACGGACATACGGACATACGGACATACGGACATACGGACATACGGACATACGGACATACGGACATACGGACATACGGACATACGGACATACGGACATACGGACGTACGGACGTACGTACACACGCACGCACAGACATCTCTCTAAAAATCTTTTATTTCGACTCTAGGGACCTTGAAACGTCGAGATAAATGTAAAAAATTTCAATTTGACAAATCGGACCCATTAAAATAACTTCCTATGGGAAGTTAATAAGGGACCTTAATATTGCTTATTTAGTTGCTTAAGGTAGCGCTACAGTGCCAGCTTGGTCCCTACCTAGCTTTCTCCAGTTTCCCAGCCCAAGTTATTTGAGGTCCTTTTTCTCCTGCGTGCGCCACTTAAGTTGTGGTTTTTTTCTACTGCGTCGTTCCATAGGATTGGGCTTTTATCCCGCTGTACATCCCGTACTTTTCGTCGTTAAATCTTTTCCTCCACGGAAAAGACGGGCCCAAAAATCACCTGCAGAATTTTTCTCTCGAATTCAAAAACTCGAATTTCAAAGAAGTGATAATTAATATGAAGGGTGATATATGTATGTAATATAAGTCAATTTTGTATTTATTCTAACGTAAAGTATGTAAGCTCAATTTTTGATAATAATACAATGTAAGTTCTTAGTATCCAAAATCTGGAAAATGAGAATCAGTTTAATCTGACAAAATAAAAGTAAACTACGTTAAAATTCTTTGCTTCTTCAAACTCGAGAATACCCCAGACTTGTGCGGAATAACACATAATTGATCTAACGACTGCATTAAAAATTCTGTATTTCGTCGCAGGCTCCACAGCTTTCAGTAAAGTTGATGTTTATTTATCAAAATCTGGAGCGTGTTGAACGATTCCGATAGTTTAAAAATGGCTTCAGCGTAGAGTAATTTTTGTATAGGCATTCCACCAAAAAGAATTACTCCAGGAAAAACCATACTTAATTTAAAACATCGAAATAAATTGGGAAGAGTAGTGAACTCAAGAGATATCTTTGTTGTACACTAGTTTTTGGTTCTAGCCAATTTGAAAAAAAAAAAAAAATATTTCCATCCCTAACAGCCAACTTATTTTGTGTCATATACTTTCTTTAAGATTCTTCACAATATTGTGGAGACTCAAACGTTGTTTAGTTTGAAAAATAGACATACTATGCATCGAAACCCGCTTTAAAGTCTACAAATTTGTTTTTATCCAAATACGTACGAGAAATACTTATCAGGGAAGAGATATTAGCTATTGTTGAGTACCCCTTGCGAAATCCAGGTTCAAGTTCGCTTAGTAAGACATTTTCGCTTATCCTGTCGGTTAAAGGTTGTAGTTAGATACCTGATTTGAGTGATAGTGATCAAAAATGATATACTTCTGTATAGTTACAGGAATTTTTTGGATCTCTGTTTTTTTTTTAAATTGGTAGTATTAAACTTTTCTTAAAACTTTTAGATACTTCTCCCATGGACGAGATGGAATTTAATGTTGAGGTTAGTTTTTTCTATAAATCTGTTGAAGCGTTTTTGAAAACTTATACGAGATACGATTTTCCCCTGGTGCTTTATTCAATCCACTTCGGTGTACGACACTTGTAACCTCATCGAATAATATAGATCGGTTCAATTAAATGTCTTGTTGATATGGGAGTGCATATTCCATGGGGTTAGGGTTTAGGAATAGGGCTTCATTTAGCTTTTTGGAAGTTTTCCAGAAGAAATAGCTGTCTTTGTTGTTAATCAGAGTTGAAGATAAATTTTGTGAATATTGATTTTGTATTTGAGCGCATAAAATCTTGTAGTTTTTGTTTTCCTCCCGAAACATGATCTAAGCGTGATAAGAATTGCAACGGTTTCGCTGATTGCATAATACACGAAGAAAGAATATCTGTACCCCTTATGGACCGAAGATAAGTTTCGTTTATAACGAAAATATTGTAATTTAGTTTCGCTCTATACCTCTGTAAATTTTCTTTATACCATCATCGTTGCTTTGGGCGTAAGAACTGTTGTTTAGACTGAGTATCCTGCTAAAACTTGACATTAACTTGAACCGTACTGTCGCAAGACATTATTCAATTGTTTGATATATGTTTAATTCATGGTATTATAAAGAATTTCAAAAATTCTTAATTACCAAAGTAATCCTATTTGTCCAACTTTCCTGTTGGTTTTATTTCGTCAAAAGTTTGTCAAACGTTGCTTTCTAAATGAAGTTCAAAGGTATCAATTCACATGAACGGGGTGACTAATTTACAAGTTTATTTCTCGAGATGATTTGGTCCCAAATCTTTGTTTAAGCAAAGTATTACTTCGTTGCACGCTATGAATGGCATATTTCGTCATCGCGTTGGGGACACTTCTCGTCCAAATGGTTTTCAACGGCATTAATATATTCAAAAAACTATAAATCCCAATATTGGCAATCTTAATATATAAAAATCCAGTGTCATATGTATGTTCCCAGTGAACTCTTCACCAAGTCAACCGATTTCGATGAAAGTTGGCATTTTATGTGTAATTTGGTTTAACTTGAGATATAGGATAGTTTATATTTCGATTAATGGTCTTAATAATTTATTATTAACAATAAACTGATTGTCAATGTTGATGTTTGTTATTAATCGTTAGTTTCATAAGTCTCAAACAGATGGCGCTTTAAATCAGATTTTTTACAGAAAATGTCATCTATCGTGAACTTCTCATAGATGGCGTCGCGTTGGAATTCGAAATTTCTTTTTCAACAACACGTGGTGCAATGTGATATTTTGATCGATCTACATAACGTAACATCGCATTTTCTGGATTATTTCTCATTTAATTTCATGTGCTCTATATAATTCTGAATATTTCTTTTGAACTACTAAATTACAGTTTCATTAATACAATGAAATATACTACCAGACCCGGCCACGCGTTGCTGTGGCTGAGTAATTAAGGAAGGACTTAATAGACAAAATTGAACACTAATTTACATAACATCTTTAATTTTATTTTATTAATAAATACTATGATTAACATAAATTAAATTAAATCACAGTTAAAGTTTACTGAAGTGCCAATCAATGAACAATATTTTTGCTCAGCCTGTCTTTTGTCAACACAAATAAACTCGATGGTCTCCCTACACGTGAGCAGGCCACGTATAATTGCCCATGAGAGAAACGTGATTCTCTAAGTCTAAGCCGCAAATAGACATTGTTTGTCCTTATCCCTATATATCTACACTAATATTATAAAGAGGAAAGATTTGTATTTTTGTATGTAACGAATAAACTCAAAAAGTACTGGAGGCAAATAGGCCTTCGGTATGTAAAACGCCCCGAACAGTGATTTTTTCGTGATGTAATGCAGTTTCAAGAATCTCTTCTACATCACTAGTATACAAGCTTTGTCGACTTTTTATATCCCTTTAAAATACTCTTCTCACACAGAAAACCGATGGTCCAAGAACAACAATTGTTCTGTTATTTGATACCTAAGTTAATTTAAATCATAAAATTTAGAATTTTGACCAATTCTTAACAGATTTCATACTGGAATTAGCCTTGAATTAGTTTATAATAATTTTGACTGCGTTTTAAAACCAATTCAAAAATTTCTTTTTTATACAAGTTTGTAAAACATAGTCTACGTATATATTTTCCTTATTTAAGTAAATGTTTTAAGTGTGTTCAAAAAATATCTTTTAAATGTTTTGTAGTGAATAATGTAATTTGAGTTTCTTAATAGAACAATTGATAGAAAATCTATATAATTGTTATAAATGGCAACGTCAGTTTACTTGTTTGTTTGTTTGTTTGCTTGTTTGTCCGCCCTTCACGTCCCAACGAAGTAATTTTATCACATGCTTTTTTTGTGTGGAGGTAGTTACAAAGCTGAAGAGTGTTTTAACCTACTTTTTACCGAGGTAAAATATCTCATTCATAGCTCATTCCAGCATATCGGCCGGTAAAACTTATAATTAGTTATTCAATATATTCTCTTTATTTAGAGCACTCCCTGCTCTTTGACCTAAGAACTTTGCCGAATGTAAGACCAACTAAAGATGTTTGTAATTTTGTGCATAGCAATTCTGAACGTGTTGCAAGTGTTTACCCTTATTTACAAATAACATACATATCGATCCACTTCTCTGTCAAATAAAGTGATTCTAGCACCAAGAAACGATGTTGTTTTGAAAATAAATTCAAATATATTGGATGAAGTCGCAAGAGATATGAAGTATTTGTCATGGGCTCAGAACAAATCACTTCATACCCAGTAGAGTTTCTTGACTCACTTGAGCTTTTCGATGTGTCCTTACATAAGCTACAATTGAAATAAGGCAACGTTCGTTTAGATTCTCGTCCATAATGTAATGGTACAAGACTTCGTGTCAGTCAACTTGATCGAAATATTATTAGTGATAAAAGCTTAACCGGCCGTTGGCGTTAGAATGGGTGAAAATGTAATTATTCCTTGAATCCCAATAATTCCTACAGATACAAATTAAAAGGCTTCAATTCTCCGTTTAAGTTGGTTTCGCTATGACAGCTAATAAGATACAAGGGCGAACACTTAAAGTAGCAAAGTGAACCTAGAAAAGCTGTGCTTCATCACTTTAACAATAGACAGCGCCAATTTTAGTTCCTTTTTGTTTCTTTTGATTATTTATCAACTTATGTATATTTGTCCCTGGAATGTCTCTATGTGATATTTTGGTTTTCTTTCACTACTCAGGCATAGCCGCATCAGGTAACAACTAGTCTTATAAATAAAATTATGCTGTTGGACAAACTTTCTAAAGTTGGAATTGCCTTGGGAATACGTTTATAAATAAAACTGATCTGATTTAATATGATTTATTTGTGTATTATGTTTTCTATTTGTTGGAGAAGAAATTATATTATTTAATTATAGAAAACTAAAACAATAAATCAAACCTCCTCATTATAACTTATCCACAATCTAAAATTATCCTTTTTCACTTTCATAACTTCCAACATCACCGCAGCGAAGCATCCACGTCGCAACGTACCAACTGAACTATCAGGTTATTTAGTTCAAAAGAGCAATATATTTAACTTGACTCATCAATTGACTTTTAATTTGGCGCGAAAATGACTGGCGTTTTGATTTATTTTTATCTTAATCTTTTTCAAAATATATCTTAATTTATTCGCATTTTCTCAGAAAGTCCACCCAACTCTATATGTATGTCCATTTGTTGTTGGGCCAAGTCATTCTTCCATTACGCTGCTCGACATCGACATCGTCGTCGCCACGCAGCTCTTTGCGAATCACCGGAACATTTTAATTGTGAGCTCAAAAAGTCCGTGAAAAACTTGTGTACATATCTTCATTTGTTCCTCACGAGACGCGACGAGGTGAAAACACATTAAATTGTATCATTTTTTCGAATATGGACGAACAACGAGCGGGCGGTCAAAAGTTGGAAAATTCCGCCCAACAAATGGGCCGCATATAAAAATTTGCTACAGAATAAAAACAAACAATTACCACCAGATGTCTGATGTGTCTGTCTGTCTGTCAATCATCGGAATTGAAAAAACCATCCCACTCTCTTTTGGGCTCTACAGGATGACAGCTATAGCCCATAGCTCTATACAGAGAATCTTCTGTAAAGCGCGTCATATTATATTGATGACGTTTAGTTTGTTTTATTTTATTCTGTTTGTTGTTCTGTTTTTGTTACGTATACGCCCTGGATGCCAGCCAATAAGTAAATATAAAAATTGCAATTCAAATTCAATTTGAAAAGTTTGTTTATGTAAATATAAATTCTAGAAGCAGAAAATTGATTTATAATTATTTTTAAATGAAGATGTTTTTCTATGAGAGAATAATAATAAATTGTTTGTAATCCTCAGACACGATGATGTTTACGTGAGCAAATGATACTCTTTTCAAAAACGAATTTTAGAAAATTAAAAAAATACAAAAATGAAACAAAACAATAAGAAACACGAAAAAGGAATTATGTGTGCACTAATTAGAAAAACGTATCTTCTTAATCCTGCAGAGCCATCTTCAGCTTCTATAGGACTTTTTTTTCTTAGTCATTCTGTCAGACGGAATTGATGAGACACGTATATGGTTTTTGTGAGCTAAAATCTGTGAATGACATGTCTTTTAACAAAAGAACATTGTTTTGGGTTTTGGTTTTTTTGGGGGAAAATTAATTTGAAGAAGCTGTTATTAATTGTTTGGATAGCTGCGAATGTGATGTGGATGACGGGTGTGTTTTTTTTTTTTTTGAGATAGTCATTTAGTTAGTTTTGTTGTTGTTGTTGGTGTTGTTGATTGATTGCAAGCCAAAAAGTTGTAATTTTGTTCTTGGATCAGTTCTTAAGTGTTCTACTTTTATAACATGGTTCCTTATATTTAGCCAAGAAATTAGTTTTGTATAAATTTGGACTTGAACAAAAAATAAAAACGTAAAGATGAGAAAACAAATAATTTCGTATAATGAATGTTAATCAATTTCATATGGGAAAGGATTTTTCTATTTTTATATTTGGACTAGCTGTTACCCAACGCGTGGTAAAAGAAAATCAAAATATCACATAGAGGTATTTCAGGGACAAGTATACATGAGTTAGTTGGTAAGCTCTCCACAATCAAAAGAAACAAAGAGAAGCACGGCTTTTCTAGGTTTACCCCCCGCTACTTTTAGTGTTTGCCCTTCCCTTTTAAAACAACATCGTTTCATGATGTACATACATCATGAAACGATGTTATTTTGTAAAATAAAGGAAGTACTTCCAATAAGTTCAGAATTACTCTGTACTAAATTAACACCATTTTCCGTTCGTGTCACATAGCCCTTAGCATCGGTTTTTAACCGCCCATCTCTTATTTTTAATAGAGTTTTAGCATAGTTTTGTAAGTTAATATTATTATAAGAAACGCCTTATGATAGGCAACGATGATAGATCCAAAAGAAAGCAGCACCTAATGATATGTTTATAATTTGTGTTCATAAAAAAGAATATATTAAACAACTAATTATAAGTGTTACCGGTGGATCTGCTTGTATAATCCGACAATGAGATATTTTACTGCAGTAAAAAGTAACTTAAAACAGTCTTAAATTTTGTAATTACTTCTACACAAATAATCATGTCATTATATTGCTTCGTTGCGTCGTTAAGGATGGACAAACAAGCGAACAAACACACTGACTTTCCCTTTATTAGTACAGATTTGTACTTGTCAATACAATTTCAAATTAATGCAGAATTCTTATTGCATATGATGATAGTTAAAGAGTCGAGAAATGAGCTTAAAAATTTCATAAGAAAAAGTCTGTTTGAAGACTGAGAAAACAAAGAAAGCCCAGAAAATTTGTTTTATTATCTTTGATTTATTAAGTTTTTTACTGCAGCCAATAAAAGTCCACTTATTAATATTTGAATATTGTGATCGCCTTCCTCTTTTTTTTATCAGACTAAATAGAATCTTATTTTTATAATTTATATTTTTATTATTTTTTGAATTTTCCTTTACTCCAGCTTTATGTTTTTATGCTTATGTGTAGCAATAGCCGTTAAGGCAAGTATAATGGTTATTTGAATTTGTTTTTGATTGTTATCTGTTTTGTAAGCCCTTTCCTACATTAATGCCGAGTTTTATTATAGGGAGGAAGGGATAATATTGATTTGAATTTTTGGTTGATAGTAAAATTAAGTGTAACTTTGGGTAAACTATAGAGGAAGCCTTCAGCTTTTTAGTACAATTTTCCTTATCAAACCATAAATTTGATATAAATTGTTTTGGGGTTTTTCTTTAACATATGAGTAAAGACATTTTTATGATATTGATTTATTTAAATTAAATGAAATTGAAGGTACTTTTATATGAACATGTTCAATTATTCCTGAAACATTTTAAAATTGAATAAAGTTGAAGTTTTTTTTTTTTATTATGTTTTGAACATCAATAGAATAAATAAATACCATTATAGAAAAGTGTGGTTTTAAGCTGAAATCAATCTAGAAATAATTAGACTTCCGAAGCGGTCCTATAAGAAAGTATGAAAGTATGTTAGAGGAACTACTAACTGAAATGAAAAAATAGTAGACAATACTTAATTTCTACTTTATTCAATCTTATATGCTTATAAACGGGTATGTAGACCAGTATGTTCATAAAATATTCATAAATATTTCTTTAATTGTTATTTCTCAAATTTGCGTTTTTTTCGTTTCTTTAATACTCATTGAATCAGTATTTTGTACTGCTTCTCTTGACTAGTATATTTGTCATTCTTAAATACTTCTTAAAGTTTTCTCAATCAATTATTTTTAATTCATTTGACAGAATAATATGTCGAAATTGTAAATGTTTAATTTTTATTGTGAACTTCGTGCGTAACGCTCGCAAGATCATGTGAATCCAAATCAGGATGGTAGCATAAGTTCTTTAAGAATATAAACGATCAAACTTAAAATAAGAATAATAAAATAAATTATCAAACATATAAAAGTAAAACGCTTAACATAAATAAAAAAATTAATATTACAACAAATACACAAAAATTATGAGAACACATTTTTTCTGTGAAAAACTCTTACCTCTTTAAGAATGAGTATAGAAGCATTTAGGACAATTATTTGTAGAGGACAGATTTATTGAATAACTCGAAGATGGAGAAAAGAGCTTTTTAAAAAGAACATAATCTACATCTACACTATTATATAAAAGCGAAACCATTTTAAAGTTTGTAACGCACGATCTCAGAAAGTAGTCAACCGATTTATTTGAAATATATTTTATTATTTTCTATATTGTTATGAGAGTGTTTATGGCTTTGGGGAGAGTACGATAACTTTGGCGACAAAGTTTAATGACGGATTTGTATAGAACAGTTAAAAATAAGCATTTTTTACTACGGGAGGGGGGGTCTATCTCCCCCCGTTTAGGCGGTAGGGGCAATTTAAAAAAACATGTACATTAAATGGAAAAAAAATAATTACAAAATAACGGTAATGCTTACAGTTAAGTATTATACCTTTTTTTAAAGCCAACACTTTTGCCTATTAGCTTGTTTTTAAATCAAGTCAAAACTATGCAAAGTTTTTGAAAAAAATTGTTTTAAACTTTAAAAATTTTGTCAAAAAAAAAGTTAAAAATATGGTTTAAAGTGTAATTTTTCAAAACTTTTAGATTATCTACTATTTTTTTTTTTTGAGAATTCATTGCTCTTATTTGTCTTTGATCAAAAACTGAAAACTAGATGACTTTATGTCTTGTGGTTCTTGAGAAAATTGAAAATTACCAAAAAAAAATATTTTAATTAAATTACTTTTTCCTTGCTTAAGTAGTCTTATTTTGATAGTAATAATCGAATATGGATTAAGATATACCAAGGATAAATTATTTTTCTTAAATCCAGCTTATTTAAATGCAAAAGAAACTTTGCATGCACCCACCGCACCTTTCACCTTCGCCACCTTGCACCCACTCTACCTCGCACCCACCCCAAATCCTATAGTGTGCTCAAGCAGGGGGGTTGCAGATGCCACTGTTGCATACACCCAAACTCGCGCACACCTTACTGTTGCATACACCCAAACACGCATTAAGCATACGCAAATACCATTATTACTATCAAAATAAGACCACTCAAGCAAAAAAAAAGAATTAAATTAAAATAGTAGTTGTGGTTATTTTCAATTTTCTCAAAAACTAAAAGACATAAAATCATCTAGTTTTCAGTTTTTGATCAAAAACAAATAAGAGCAATAAATTCTGAAATAAAAAAAATAGTAGATAATCTTGAAGTATTGAAAAAGTTACACTTTAAACCTTTTTTTAACTTTTTTTTGCACAAATTTTGACTTTAAAACAATTTTTTTCAAAAACTATGCATAGTTTTGACTTGATTTAAAAACAAGCTAACAGACAAAAGTGTTGGCTTTAAAAAAAGGTATAATACTTAATTGAGGGTATTACCGTTATTTTTTAATTATTTTTTTTCCATTTAATGTACATATTTTTTTAAACTGCCCCTACCGCCTAAACGGGGGGAGATAGACCCCCCCCCTCCCATTGTAAAAAATGCTTGTTTTTAACTGTTCTTTACAAATTCGTCATTAAACTTTGTCGCCAAAGTTATCGTACTCTCCCCAAATAAAAGAATTATGTCCTTATTTGGAGGTAATTTAGGCCCATTCAACACGAACTTTTTATAACGACCACCCGTAACATATCAATCAAGCAAGAAATAGAAGCATCTGCTCATGTTTTTTTCTTTTTAAGACTGAATTAGCATATTTCAATGATATCAGATCATTTGGGAAAACCAAAATATTTTTTAATTATTACTACAATATATTATACATATACTATGTAACATGAATGTATGACAAATCTGAACAACATCTTTAAAGGCGTTTTCAAAACGCATCACTATTCAAACTTTTTGAAAAAAAAAAAAAACAGAAATACAGATGTACATATTCTTATTTTTATATTTATCTCTTTACTTTGTTTTTCGATTTACAATATACTCTCAAACGACGTACTCTTAATAATCTTTGGACTTATAAAGACTAAAAGAAGTCAAATGACTAAAAAAAGTTAATTGACTTAAAGTTAATTAACTGCACTTAAAAGACTTACTGACTAAAAATTCTAATACCCCAGTACAAAAGAATTTGTACTGACTAAAAAGACTAAAATCAGTTAAAAGAACTGCAGTTAATTAACTTTTAGTCAATTAACTGCTTTTTTAACTGCAAGTCAGAAAGTAAGTACTGAATGCTGAATGTTTTTTTGCAGTTAAATTTCCCAGTCGGAGTATTAACTAACATTCAAAAAATTAGTTAATTAACTGCGACTTAATTGAATGCATTACCCAAAAGACTGCAGTCTTTACAACTCTGCTATACAATAATCGACAAAGATTAGCATTGCTTCATAAAGTCAATATTGTTGCGCAAATTTTAAGCCTAAAATCACTTCTAAGTTAAACATACAACCTGAGAAATAAATAAAAACAAATTATAAAATTATAAACTTTTTGAATTTATTTTATCCAGGAAATTAGATTCAATCACAATCGCGAGGTCACTGCTTTGTTTCATTTCATTATCATTCCAACATTTTTAATTTTCTTTTCTTCCCGTTCCCATGCTCTTTCTCTCTTAATATGTGTTTCATTTAATAGTTACGTTTTTTCTCTTACCTACCTACCTACCTAACCTACATATTCAATTTTTCTGTATTGTATGTATTGTTCATCAACTAACCTACACACACACATTATTTTTTTGTTTCTCTAATTCTATCGTCACATCGCTGAGCAGTGTGGGCTCTTTTTTTTAAGTTACTATGGAATGGACATTTAATTAACTACAGTGCCGTCCACATGAAATGCCGATTTATCTAAAGAAAAATTAGTCTATGGATATTTACACACGCATACCTATATATATGAGAACATTAAAAACACACATTTGTTTTTTTTTTACCGCAAACTATATTTTTCGGTTGCAAAAAAACGTCTCTAGGTATGAATAAAAGAAAGAAAAGAAGAAAATAGACAAAAATTTCGTTCTGTTTCCAACTAAAAACATTGAAATGGTTTTGTTTGTTTTCACGTGCGACTTGGCCTTTACAACGTAATATTTTACTTAAGTTTTTTTTCTAAAGTGTTAATTTCGGTAAGGAAGTGTTTTTTGATTGATTTTTTTATTAAATACGAGTACATAACAAGCTTAAATTCGTTGTTTTTCTTTTATCGCATAGAAATATAACATGGGTAAAAGAAAGGCTAACATTGGAAGAAAATCCATAAGCACAAAAAGAATGTGTTGGTTACAATTTGCGAAGCAACGCGAGCACGGGTCGGCTAGTATATTATAAATAGTAAATTTAAAAGCACTAGCAGCTGACTATTGGCTCTAAACTTCACAAGTTAAACAAGTCTTTGCTACATAGTTAGTCTCCTAATAACGTACATTATCTTAAATCAAGCTAAAATCAAAATATTTACCACGATTTATAATGTTTTTCTTCTGTTGAAAGTCTTTTGCATGGGTATTTATCTCTTTTGGAACTTTTGTATACCTAAAAAAAACTACCAGTGGAAGCACAGAAGTTTGTAAGCATTGTATTATTAAATCAACGCTTTATTCGAAAAACTTAAATAGCACTTTATTCTTGAAATAGTCTTCAGTAAGCTGGCTCAATTTTGACTAAGGGGTAACGAAAAATAAGCAGAATTTTCATTTTTTGGGGTGATCATAAATTTCATGAGATTCTTGAAATCTTGAAACACCATTACATACCGAAATCATTT
Organism: Eupeodes luniger; assembly: GCA_951509635.1. Taxonomy (NCBI): domain Eukaryota; kingdom Metazoa; phylum Arthropoda; class Insecta; order Diptera; family Syrphidae; genus Eupeodes; species Eupeodes luniger. Next base: position 310,117,260 of record OX608073.1, read on the forward strand.
TGGTCTTCAAATCTAAAGCTGGTGTCAAAATTAACATGATTAGCGAAGCAAAACATTTGAAGGAGAAATAAATGCAATTGTGCTCGCACAAGTGATGAAAAATCTGATAGATATTATGAATAATGTTCATAAATAAAATTTATTTATTAATTTCTATTTCCTGTACTAAGCCAGTCAGTAAAAATAGATAATCTACTTAAAGAACAAAAATCAAACACGTAATCCAAACATTTTTAAATTTCTTGCGTGTAAAACTCATGGTTTTAGATCTGTCAATAAATAAGACGATTTGCATTGTACCATTCCCTAAATAATATTAAGTCTTCTTGTAAGAGTAGGCAGTCACATGTAGTGTTTATTCTTTGAAAAAGTTTAATTTCAACAGCATATATAAGGATAGACAAATTTTGTATGATCTAAACCAAGTCATTTATAAATAAAATAAATAAGATTGGGCGTATATGGCTGCCTTGGGGAACACCAGAGTTCGCAATAAACGCACTCCAACATTCATTACGAAATGTTACATTTTACTGTCTATTTCCTAAGTATGATGAAATATAATTTAAGGAATTATCGAAACAGTTTAAAAAATAGTGTTTTATGACACAACTTGTCAAGCACTTTACTAAAATCAGTTAATACACAATCTACTTGTTCACGTTCACAAACATCTAAGCAAAAGGACGTAAAATTAAATAAATTAGTAACAGTAGAACGTTTTTTAACAAAACCATGCTGGTTATCTATACTATTATATAAAAGCGAAACCATTTTAAAGTTTGTAACGCATGATCTCAGAAAGTAGTCAACCGAATTATTTGAAATATATGTTATTATTTTCTATATTGTTATGAGAGTGTTTATGGCTTTAATTTTTTTTTCATAAATTATTTGTCAAACTTAAATATTATTAATTTTACATTTGTTGTCCATTTTTTTTAATTAGTTGACTTATACAACCACTCATATCTTAAAACCTATACAATAATCAACAAAGATTAGCATTGCTTCCTAAAGTCAATATTGTTGCGCAAATTTTAAGCCTAAAATCACTTCTAAGTTAAACATACAACCTGAGAAATATATAAAAACAAATTTTAAAATTATAAACTTTTTGAATTTATTTTATCCAGGAAATTAGATTCCATCACAATCGCGAGGTCGCTGCTTTGTTTCATTTCATTATCATTCCAACATTTTTAATTTTCTTTTCTTCCCATGCTCTTTCTCTCTTAATATGTGTTCCATTTAATAGTTACGTTTTTTCTCTTACCTACCTACCTACATATTCAATTTTTCTGTATTGTATAGTTCATCAACTAACCTACACTACACACACATTATTTTTTTGTTTCTCTAATTCTATGTCTATCTTCACATCGCTGAGCAGTGTGGGCTCTTTTTTTTAAGTTACTATGGACATTTAATTAACTACCGGGCACATGAAATGCCGATTTATCTAAAGAAAAAATAGATCTTTTTTTATTACTCTGGTTCGAGGAAATGAATAGATTATAATTCTTCCAATTTAAAAATAAAAAAGTTCTATTATAATAGCTTGAATTACCAATTTTGTATCACTTCCTCGAACAATAAAACTGAAATTAAGTTAAAATTTTCTTTACAAATAACTCGAAGAAGGTACTTACAATGACGTCGATAAAAATAGCACACAAATGTGGGTAGGTTAAGTCAGTTGCACTGCACTGAACAGTGAACATGAGCAGATGAATAAAAAATGTGTCTATGGATATTTACGCACGCATACCTATAGATGTATGAGAACATTAAAAACACAAATTTGTTTTTTTTTTTACCGCAAACTATATTTTTCGGTTGCAAGAAAACGTTTCTAGGTATGAATAAAAGAAGGAAAAGAAGAAAATAGACAAACATTTCGTTCTGTTTTCATTTTTTCAACTAAAAAATTGAAATGGTTTTGTTTGTTTTCACGTGCGGCTTGGCCTTTACTACGTAATATTTTACTTAAGTTTTTTTTCTAAAGTGTTAATTTCGGTAAGGAATTGTTTTTTGATTTTTTTATTAAATACGAGAACATAACGAGCTTAAATTCGTTGTTTTTCTTTTATCGCATAGACATATAAAATGGGTAAAAGAAAGGCTAACATCGGAAGAAAATACATAAGCACAAAAAGAATGTGTTGGTTACAATTTGCGAAGCATCGCGAGCACGGGTCGGCTAGTCACAAATAATTGTGGACTAAATTACTCATCTAGTTAACTTCCCATAGAAAATTATTGTAATCGATCCCATTTTTCGAATTGAAAATTTTGACATTTCTCGACGTTTCAAGGTCCCTAAAGTCGAAATAAAAGATTTTTAGAGAGATGTCTGTGAGTGGGCGTGTACGAACATTCGCGACTTTTTTTTTAGTCATCCAAAGCTCAAGAACCAGTAGAGATATCGACTTCAAATAAATGTTGTTATATACATAATAATGCAGAAGGATGCAGAAAGGACTCTCAAAAAAATTGAGTGGGTGTTTTTGTTACCATAGCAATTTAAAAGAATGATGAAAATGTTGGTTAACCCAAAATATCTCACTAACCAATAACGCTAGAGACTTGAATTACATTTTATATTATATATTGTAACGCGATACCAAGTACATTTTTGGAAAAAATTGCAATTAACGGTTTTTTTATAAATCAAATAAACTGAAAAAAAAATTAACGAACAAAAAATTAATTTCATCTCCAAAATAATTTTGTGCAACGAGAAATAACGTTTTTAACATCTGGTATCGAATTGGCAGTTTGTTTTGTAAAAAATAAATCCTAAAAAAAAACATTACTAAAAGTTGGTAAAAATTGACATTCGACTTAAATATCTTTTCAAAAATTTGAGATTATGACTTAAAACTAATTTTATCCTATAAGCAATATTGTTTTCAACATTTTGAAACATTTTGAGAAAATCGAATGACAGTTTTTTTTTTACAAAAAATAAAACCTAAAAAAAAAAATAAATTAATAAAAGTTGGTAATAACTGATTTTCGCCTCAAATATCTTTTTAAGAATTAAAGATATTGGCTTTATACTAATTTTATCTTATAAGAAATATTGTTGTGAACATTCAGTAGAATTTTGAGAAAAATCGAAATGACAGTTTTTTTAAAAAATTAAAAACTTAAAAAAAAGTTAACAAAAGTTGCTAAAAATTGATTTTCGACTTAAATATCTTTACAAAACTTTGAGATATTGGCTTTGAACTGATTTTGTCTTTTAAAAAATGTTGTATTCGGTAAAGTTTTGAGAAAAATCGAATTAGAGCTTTTTACAAAAAATAAAAACCTAAAAAAAACAATACTAAAACTTGGTAAAAATTTACTATCTACTCAAATATCTTTTCAAACATTAAAAATATTGGGGTCAAACGTATTTTATCTCACAGAAAATATTGTTTTCGACATTCAGTAATTTTTTTATAAAAATCTAATAGTCTGTTTATTCATACAAAAATAAAATCTACAAAAAATAGTACGCAAAATTATTAAAAATTAAGGGTCGGTTCTCGATATCTCGTGAAGAATAGAAGATATTGACTTCATTATAATTTCATTCATCCAACTTGTATTTGTTGCTAATAAATTTGCTACTAATAAATATACTACTGAAATTGGTAAAAATTGGTTTTCCACTAAAAATTTCGTTAACAAAAAAAAGATTTCGAAATCAATTTCATTATATGGAAAATATTATTGGTAATTTTTAAATTTTTAAGAATAAGTCAACTGACAACTTTTTAAACAAAACACGAAAACCTACAAACTTTTAAGCACGACAAATCGACAGACGGGATGGGAAGTTATCAGTGTGGGTCGCATACTAGCCTCGTTTTACTTGCGACATATGTATGTATAGGAACTAATGGCAAGTTTTGCATTCTTAAAAACTATCGAAATCGAGATTTTAATCAAACATGATATTACGATGGTAGAGAAGTCGGAAAAAGTGGGTCCCGTGATTCCGTCCATCTTTCCTCTCTGTCTGTCCACGCTAGTGCAGACTAAACCATTGGGTCGATTGAGTTCAAACTTGGAAGTTAAGGTTTTGAGCAGATTCGCGTTAGGCGTTTTTTTCATTTTTTTTTTAAGATCAAAACTAACAGTGGCCCCATACAATTTTTTTGGTCAAAAAACGAAAATTCGAATTTTCTCAAAAACAAACCGATAGATTTTTTTTAAATTTTCTCTAAAATTTTATTTTTTAACTTGACTTCTTTTAGTAACAAAAACATATTTTTGTATTGCTCAGGAAAGGTACCGCTCATAGAACCGTTTTTTGTTTTTCAACTTTCTCAGGAACTTATGAACCGATTCCAATAATTTTTTTTGAACGAGATCTTATATTGCCTTAACAATATTTGATTGTCAGAAGTGCAATTTTGTTTTTTTGGATTTTTAAAAAAATATTGAATTTTTTTTTCAAAATTCTATATCTCAAAAACGGGTCAACATTTTTTTACAAAATTCAAATGTAGAGCGTATATTTACAATCATTAAACAACTGCAAAATCAAAAATATTTTTAGAATAAAATTGAAAAATTATATAATTATATAAAAAATTAAAACGGCATTTAAATTTTGGAAGACAAACTTATTTTTCAGGTAAAATTTTGAATCTTAAAATAGTTTTTTTTTTTAAATTATTTTAACTGTATTAAATGAAACCCCCTCCAATCTCACCAGATCAAATCCCGTGAACGAACCCGAAAGAGCGCATTATTTTGACAACATTTTAATTACATTCCTATTTTGTATCGAAATAAATGCATTTATTACATATTTATGTATTTTTATAACTATAACTATTGCAAATACCAACGATGGCCGTGTAGCGCAACTGCATTGGATTAACGAATATGATATATTTAATGAACAGTCTATTTTAAAGTGTCTATCAAGAAGTATTATCTTGGTACCTTTGTATAAATGATTTAAAATATTATTCTTTAAGAATAAGGTTTTTTCACACATATTTTACTTGCCTTCGCCTATATAAAAGAATAATAACTTAGTACAAGTTTAAGAAACGGGCCAGAAAGAGTATGTACATATATGTATTTTCAATTAGAATCACTTTTTCAACGTATAAACATTATACCTATATAGGTATTACGTACAACCTCTACAACTACTGCTTACGTGTCACTTTACAACTAAAATCAAAAACGCACAAGAGCCTGACTGTAAACAACACATGAATAGCAATTTCTTGTACCTGTTCGTATGCTTGTTTTTTTTTAAAACTTTAACGAAAAAAATAAACTGAACGTAATAACTCCATGTTTGCGCTGAAAACGTGTAGGAAAGAAGGAATGTGATTGGATTGTAGTAAGTACCTTCTACCTACCAATAACATTCCTTCATTATCATCATAAACATGACTTTATCTATCTATCTGCATAAAGCTGAGCACGCCAATGAACTATTCCTTATTCGTTTTAGACACCTATCTAACTACACAAAACACAACCAATAGGCGATCGCTGTACAATTTAAAAATACTACATGTTCTTCCTCTTTCTTATCTTCAGATAATTTATTTTCCATCCTGGTTCTTCTAATATGAAATTTAAATAAAGCTATCCAAAGGAAAAAGCTTTGAACGAACTAGTTGAATACACAAACAATTGTTTTCGTTAAGTATGCTTACAAGTATTTTTCATTTCCGGGATGAGTTGTGTCTCGGGATGAATCACGCCAAAGGAAATACCTGGAAACTAGCTTACCTACAAAAAATGGTGTGTATTAGATAAGTTCATTCAAATACATAAGATTTTATTTTCCGAGTATTTCATATTTTTATTATCAAAAAGTTAAGTTTTTTCAACAAATTATAAATTAATATTCAATAAAATACAATAGTACCCGTGGCATGATGGTTAGTGCGTTGGACTGTCATGCCAGAGGTCTTGGGTTCGATCCCTGCCTATGCCATCTAAAGTTTTTTTCACGGGTACTGCCTCTTGCGAGAAACTGACAAATTCTCCAAGAGTAATTCTTGTCATGAAAAGTGCTTTCTCAAATTTGCCGTTCGGATTCGGCTTAAAACTGTAGGTCCTCTCCATCCCTGACAACAGTACTCGCACATAGGAATGGTTGAGAGTTGTAAGTCACTAGGCCCTAGTTCTCAAAAGGACTGTTGCGCCACCCAATTTATTTTTTATTTTAAAATACAATTCGCATAGTCTACGGAAAATTTTTCTGTGTTTTTCTTATTTGTTAAAATTAGTTCCGTATGAGAGTGATACAGGTATATTTTTAAATCTTATGTAGGTACTTTTTTAAACAGACTCTTTGAATACAGGAGCAAGTGCGTGCGACCCAGTCATGCATTTTATTTAAATATGTTTTGTGCAACAGTATATTCATTTATTTCAAAATTAATATTATTTATATGTATAGTCGCAAAAGTCATGTGCCAGAAATTTTGTTTGAACATTAATTGACTTGAACTTTGTTAGCTAATAAATCCAAACTCTCGGTTATTCTATAGAAATTCTTTTGTTTTATTTAAAAATAATTCTTTACCTCTAAATAAATAAAAATCTTACATTAATTTCAATTTAATTTAATTAATTATAATTAAATTATGCAAACAAAAAAAACAAAAAAAAAACAAATATATTTCTTATATCGAAGAGCTTTAAAATGCATACAATTTTGTTCGAACAGAATTTTATAAATGTTGTATGTCAAACTATATTATTTTCACCATTTGAAATCATTCAAGAAGGAACCAATTCTTAAATTATATTTTAAAAGTATTTATTAGTTGATTTTTGAACAAGAATATATGTTTTAACCATATTCTTGTACAATCACTAAAAGCTAGCCCTAAAAGCTATTCAAATCGAGAACCAATTTAAATATTTTGTTTTCTATACAAAAAAATAAAATTAATTATTCTAAAAAATTACCACAACCCAAAAACAAGTCTTTCGAATTAGAAAATTATTCTACAGGTCACATAATCTTGTGTTCTTAAAATATACAAATTGGACAAACATTTCGTTAGTTTTTAAGTTAAACACAAATTCTTTGTATAACGTATACAATAACATGTTTTTTTTTAGACATTAATAATAATTTGATTCTTTGCTTTTCATGGAAAGAAAAACTTAAAACAAATAAGCATTGAAATATTTAAAAAAATTATAATTTTATAAGATTCCAACAAAAATTAATTAAGTATTAAGAGTACGTAACTTTATATGAGATCTTAGGTAATCGGAAACTTTTTCTTGAGTCAAATAGGTTCCTCTATTTGTACTTGAAATTTTTAAGTGCAAGTATCAAAAATTGTGCTAAGTGCCAAGTACCAATAACAATAAATCAACTCCTTATCTCTTTTCAGAAAATATGCATGCATACTTCAAAGCTTCAAACTCAAAGTGTAACGCGAAATGGTTTATATTCATAACTTGGGTTGGTTTACGAGTATTTATCAGTTATTTGTTGAATTTGTATTTTTTTTTTTTTTTAAAGATTTTCAAAGCCCTATTCCGTTATATAAAATATGAATGCACCTGCATACATATATCAATTTAAACTGCACAAGAAACGTGTACAATCGTAGCAGTAATTTCCTATAAAACAATACAAATCAATATAAGCACACCATGGCGTATACGTACTTTTCTTATTATTTGAATATTATATTGATATATAATATTGATTTTTGGTTAAATGTCCTCGTTTGCAAATATGTAAGTAAAGTTACCGTACCTCCATACGCACAAATAAACATGAAGAGATTAAAATAAGTCTGCCAAATAATCGTCTTATTTTTATCCATGGAAAACGCAGAAACCTCAAGTGTTATATTAAAAAAAAAAACTTTTGTAGGTTTCTCAAGGTCAGGTTTTTAGAGCAAGACAAGGATATTCATTGAAAAAATGTGATTCGATGCGAATCATTTTTTTAATTAGAATTGAATTTCTAAAAGCAATTTACATATAAACTGCAACCCGTCCTGTCACAATTAAGCTATTAAATTGTATGAATTGCAAAAGAATCTAAAGAAAAAGTTTTCTGAGTTATAATTTGCCTACTTATTGACATTAACTAGGAAGCTTTCATTGTTTCCTACAGGTTTTTCTACAAATTCACACATTCCACAATCACTCCTCACATATCCCCTCATCGCCATCGTCACCACAATAACCATGATGGCGCCAAAAATAGCACTGTCAAATATTAAACTAGGATTCATTTAAATATTATGTGTGTATGTTCTGTACTTTGCAGGTTCAATGAATTTTCAGAGGAAAATAAAAAACAAATGCTGTGCGGTATTACGAGGGGGTGTTTGTTAGGAAAAATATAAAACAACGAGAAAAATAAGGTTAAGAAGGCATAGAGACACGGTCGGTAGTTAAAAACGTAATGGAGACACATAAATTTAAAATGCAAGCGTATACAAAAAGAAGGACTAAGAAAAAGGACGACAACGACTTGATGATGAAAATAAAAACATTAAAAACAGATTTTCACTTGATGATGGTGTAAAAATAAAATATTTTTAGGAAATTGTTTATAAATGTGTTTTCTTTTAAAACTTCTTATTGCGAAGCATTAGATACTTTTAAGGATTTAATACCATTTGTTAACTTTATGTAAAATATTTGAGTGCTAAAAACTAATTAAAGCTGGTGAGAAAATAATTGAGGATTCTCTTAAAATTTAAGGTATTTAAAGATAATTGAAGAAATCAAGGAGAAATTTAATGTTTAGGTATGCTAAGTTAAAAATTATTAAAAATTAACAAATTTGAGCCAATTATCTTAAATTATTTCGGGGATGCCTTCGAAAAATTCAGTTCATTTACGTAATTATTTTAATAGATAGAAAATCTTCTGAAAGAAATGATTATAATAAATCCAAGAAATCATTCGACTTCTTTGAAATAGGACAACAATAACTGAGAAAACCAATCGCTCCTCTCCAACTTGTTGTAATAGAATACTTAATTTCAGATTAACTGCAACAATTCTAATAATTTTGGCAAATATTTGAATTTAACTGAGCTCGATAACATACTTTAATAAGGCTACATAATGGAAACTCAAGCCAGTCTTGATAATGGTTCAAAATCATATCAACAGTTCGTCAACTAAAAAAGTAAATTAAATAGTTATCCCACCTATATCACTCTTAATAATACAATTTGAGATGGTCCCCACACTATCTCCAATCTGGTTTTTACCATTTTCAATCAGTCCTTTCCCGGTTAGTCTTTGGTTCCAGATTCCACATACTTTGAAAACCTGGCTAAGGCGCCAGTTATATCTATCATTGGTTTTCATCATTGAAAACAAACATTGGAAATTTTTTACAGGTCGTTTATACCTATCAAGGAAATGTCTGTCATTGAAAAAAATTTAGTGATTGAAATCCACCGAAAAATTTGTACTGACAGAAATCTGTCATTGGAACGATTCATTTCACTTTTGAACACAAAAGTATCAGCTGTTCAGGAAAATGACTTCTGTCCGGAAAGTAGAAAAATACAACTGTAGCGAAAAATAAATACGCAATTCAACTTTTTTTTTTCTCAAAAAGAATTCTTTGTGTGATTTCCAATCGATCAGTGTATAGGTAATTTGTATTTCTTGTCAAAGGGAAACATAGTCAAATATCCATTTAAAAATGTTTCCGGATTGATTTCAATGAGAGCTAACAAATTGACCCTCAATCTTACCCCTCTAACTAGTTCTTAATCTATTGATTGCTAAAGTCGAAATTCCTTCATTTATGGAAAACCTCATTTGTACCTAAGTTCACAAAAAATATCTAAAAGGTATTATCGAAAATGTAGTCCAATTGCCAAACTGGCAATTCTTTAATTGGATGAAAGCATCTCGTACGTATTTTAAGTACGTATTTTAAGTTTTCATTGAGAATTTTTCATGGCATTTTTTTCTAAAACTTATATTTTTGTAAGGCTTATGTTGGTTACACCCTCGGCAAGGAATTTGAAAAAAAATATTCCATAGACTTAAAGCTATTGAATTTCTTCTTGGCTAAAAAAGCTGCGTGTACAATGGTAGCTTCAGATACGAACTTACGATTTTCTGGTACTTCTACCTTGCCCCAAGGTAGTTACTTAGATCCTCACCATTAACGATATGAAATTTATTACTAAATATTCCCATTATTCACTTATTGCTGACGACACTATTTTTTTTTTAAGATCAGTACTCCGATGCACCATATTTTTAAGACATAGGGCTCTTTTGTGACCAAGAACTCAATGCTTAAAGAATTACTCAGCCGTTTGGCTAGTAAAATGTTGGCCAAGTGAATTTTCAAACTTTATTTTTTTTATTAGCTTTTACTCGCGACTTCGTCCGCATTAGATAATTTTTTTGGATAGTAGTATGAAAAAACCTGAGCTGTACTTTTTTGTACGTATGTTTGAATTGTGCCGAGATGGGATGAGGCCATACTGAGTGCGATTGTCATACGTTAGGTTAGGTTAGGTTAATACATTTTAAGAAGAAGATAGGTTACTGCAATACATTTTTATATACGACGTTTTTTTTTTCCTTCCTTGGCCAGAACGTAAAGATTTTGTGGGTTTGAGACTCGTGAGCACGCTACATATAATTGTCCATGGAAAAAACAGGTTTTTTTTCCAAATTTACATATGCAACTTTCAGCGTTTACCCCCGACCTTCATTTATTGTTGTTGCAAATGCTGCTTTCAGAGGAAACTGCACTCTTTTAAACTGAAACGGCAAATCGGTTGGAATTATCGGAATGCGGGGAATTAAAACATTTTTTCCTTTTGCTATCCAGTCATGATTATAGCTTTTATAATATTTCGTCCTAGGTGAGTAATCTGTAGCCGTGTACCATTACATAACTCTGATGCGTCAAGATTTCTCATTAACAGGACTTGAACACCAACCTTCAATCTCAAGTTATGAGAAGGGTTGGGAATGCATTTTTTCCCGTAATACCAATTTTATCCAAATATTATTCAAATATTTGGTAATTTAGAAGTGAAAGCGATCAGATTCCCCGGAAAGTAATTTTTCCCATGGGAATGCGTTGTTTTCCCGAGGTCAAACGTAACTCATGTCCTTTCTTAAGTCTCAAACTATCTCCTTACCAAATTTCAGTTAACTCTGTTCAGTAGTTTCGGCGTAAAAGCGATCGGCCCACCTGAATTTTCCAATAAGAATGCGTCATTTTTCCGGGGTAAAAAGTAGCCTATGTCCTTTCTCGGGTATCAAAATATCTGCATACCACATTTCATGCAAATTGGTTCAGTAGTTTAGGCGTGATTGAGTAACAGACAGACAGACAGAGTTACTTTCGCATTTATAATATTTGTATAGAAATAGATATAGATTAGTATAGATTTTACTTAAAACTAAACCCTAAGACTATAAAAGATGATGTAAGCCTAGGCTTAAAACCTAGAAGATTGAAGCCACCAAAACTGGTTCTCCTGCTTCAACCTATCAATTCGATTCCGTTCGGACACAACCCTACTGAGCTGAAGAAACTTTGCTCCGTCTTATGCCATGACGCCCCTATTGTAAAGGAGTCGATTCGCTGCCGCTCGAATACCCGAAACTACCCATCTGTTGAAACACATAGGCCATAAACGATCATTAGCTATATGAGGGTCATTTAGCAAATTACTTTCACTCTGGGGTCAAGTCGACTGCTGTAAAACAGCCGTTTTGTCAGAACGAAGGCTCCTTTGGCCCTGGTAAGAACAACGTTTACATGTTTGTCGAAATATAAATGCTGATCTAACCAAATACCAATACTTTTGCCCGTTAATTGCTGCCCATGAAGATCAACGATGACCATCTTCCGCCACTTCTTGCGCGTTTCCCTCGTGGCCCTAGCCAACTAAGTCCGGAATAGAATTGTCTCCGACTTTTGGACGTTTATTTTCAGTTTTCAGTCATCGCAATATTGCTGAATCTTGTCGAAATCACGCTGTAAAAGGATTCTAATAAAATAACCTCAACCTTTCGAGGCGTTCTATAAGCAACTAGATCATCGACGTACGCAATTGCCTGTGTTAGACTACCAACGAGTATCAGACTCGTGCTCGTGTAAATGCTGAAGAGAATCGGAGCTCCTTGTTGAAGACCATTTTTAATTTGGAATGTTGTGGTAGAAGTTACATTGCTACTCTTCCAATGCACTGGATAATATGCATTATAGAAGAGTGTGGTAAAAATGTCAATTGCCTCCATCGGTAAATGCCTTAGTACAACCAACGTTGGATATAGCATTGACACCTGTTTTTGTTTTTATTGCGTTGAAGATGAGCTCGTTTGCTCGGCGGCGATTATGGCATTTCTCAGTACTTGGTCCGATCTTGTACAATATTTACACTTCGGATTTTACAAGTATACATCAATGTGAATCAGCTATTTTCGCTTATGACACTGCAGTATTTTCATCACATGAATTTTCTCTCAACATTGAGACAAATCTTAAACATGCGATCGAAGTACTTAAAAAATATTACACAAAATGGAAAATAAAGCTGAATGTTGGGAAAACGCAAGCCATCTTTTTTACACGAAAAAGAAAACCTTGCTATCTTCCCAGAAATCATCTACATGTAAGTGGTACCACAATTGAATGGTAGCAGTCTTTTAAGTACCTTGGTTTTCATCTCGATTCAAAACTTACTTTTAGCCAACATATTCAAAATACTCTTGAAAAATTTAGTATATCTGTCAAGATGCTTTACCCTTTTATTAACCGACAATCTCTACTCACAAATGAAAATAAGATTATCATTCACAAGATTATATTCCAAGCAATACTGTTATATGGGTGTCCAGTATGGGGTCGCTGTCAGATGTCATTTAAAAAAGTTGCAGGTATCACAAAACAAGATTTTAAAAATGATGCTAAACCTTCCTTGGCATTATTCAACCTTAGATCTCCACAGAAAAGCGAATGTTGAACTGATTTCTGATAGAATTTGTAAGCTTATAAATAATTTCAATAACAGCTGTGAAAGTTCTGAGAATTTTCTCATAACCCAACTTCTTGCATAATCTGTGATATATATTAAGTAAGACTATTGCGTTGTTTTTTTCTTTTCCTTTTTAGTTTATGTTAAGGGTTTTTTATTTTTGTTTGTTAATTTATTTATTTGTTTAATAATTTGTATGTTTATTTATTTATTTGTTGATTAATTTATTTTTGAATTTATTGATTGCTAATTTATTTATGTGTACATTTACTTATTTGTTTAGTAATTTATTTGTTAATTTATTTATTTCTTAATTTATTTATTTATTTTTTTTATTTATTTTTTATTTTTAATTTATTTATGTATTTACTTATTTATTTATTTATTTGTTTATTTTTTGAATGTATTATGTGTTAATTTATTTATTATTTCTTGATTATGTTTATATTCAATCATTTGGTTGTTAAATTATTTAATTTTTTTATTTTTATTTTTGCCATTTTTTAAAAATTGTTTTGCTAATACATTACGTTTCTACATTTTTTTTATTTATTATTATTCTCTTAATGTTTTATGTAAATTAATTTACTTTTTCTAGTTTTGTTTATTGTAATACTTTTTTTTTGTAATATTTTGAATGAAGATTTTTTTCGTATTTTCCTTCGATTTTTCTTCTTAACTATTTATTATATTTTTTTTCTCCCAAGATAATGTTTCAGTTGTAAGATATAAATTATCAAATTTCTGAATTGTAAAATGAGCGGTCATAGACTTTTTTTAAAATATTTTTTACGAAATGAAGAAACTACAGAACTACAGAGAAGTAATCATCTCTTTTAACTTCCCACCCATGTACGACGTACGTCCAATGTCAATCTGAATGAAAAAAAATTTGATTTCAATATAAGTACTTCTTGCTTGAGACATCGTCTCCAAAACTCATCCCTTGTTATAAGTTTCTTAGTTCGTAAGTTAGATTAAATTATCTATTTAGCTTGTATCAAGCAGAATAAATGGGTTTGTTGCCTCCACCCAAAAATCAAAATCAAACAATTTGTCTCTTTTTGATTAATGCAATAACGCTACATACATATTACATACCCATTATTTCTCAAGTAATTCCGAAAGAAAATATATGGAAATTCATAAAAGCGATTTCACTTAATGCCATAGATTTAGCATTAAGTCCATAATAATGAATCCATATTTTACTCGTATTCTTCCTTAATCGTCATTTATCCAAATCTCGTAGAAAAGAAGTCTATTGAAATATTTTTGTTTACCACAAAACATTGATTCTTCTTCATTAACAAAACCAAAACCAAAAGAAAAAGAAAAAATACATGAACTCAACATAATCTTATAAAAAGGTCAACACAACAAAATATGTATCAGCCCTTTAGGAAATAATTGTCTATATGGGTTTGAATATTGCTGACTTGAGCATTGTGTGTTGACAAGGTCATAGTAATATATTTAGTAGTTCTTTTGTATTCACAGATAAATATGTACTTCCTTTTCTCTCTTGGGGTTGCAATCATTTCATCTATTAATTTAATTTTTATATCTTTTTGATATTACCTTCGATAAGTGTAAGACTTGGTTCAAACGCCCAACAATCAACTGCATAAATATATACTTATGCACAGTTACTTACTTTAGGCTCTAGAGGATTACCACAATCCTCACGATAGTAATAAAAGCATAAGCATAACCTTCAACAGCAATGCTATGGTTTTTCGCATAGGATTTGGCAAAAAGCTGGGGCGTGTATTTTGTAACGTGCTCGACTTAAAGTCCCATAGAAATAACCATGAAATTCTTGTTCAGGTCCTTCAGTTTTTATTCAGGAATATATGGAGAAAGCCTACGCACAGGTAGTATTTCGTAAGACCTTGAATACAATGGTATATAGCTGGCAGCGGAGAAAAAACCGTATCAAATGTTGTCACAAAAATCGTTCATTATAAAACATAAGCCATCTACAAAAGAGAGACTGAACGAACTCATTGGTTAGCATACATAAGTGTTGAATATTCTCAAAGAAATTTCAAAATTTAACCGCAACTTGTAGAAAGTGAGTTGATGTAGGTTAAGCTTTGGCTATTGCTCCTCTTGCAATCTTCCAATTGTGGCGCTACTGTTAGGAAATTCCATATATTTTTGTATTCCTATTTTATATATTTTCTTTCTATATACACATTGAAACTCCACAGCAAAATTGTTAAAATGCCACAGATTTATCCTTTTAAAATCGATAGTGGTTCACTAAAAGGCGAATACGCAATTTTATTATTTTATTAAATTTTAACCTAAACTTTTTCTTTTTAGAACTAAACGGTTGGTATGTGCAATATTGTGAAACTATTTTTTTTTTTTTTTTTTTTTGTATTCCATACATAATTTATTTAACAGAATTAGTTTAAAAGATTTACATGCATGGCTTATAAGCCGTCTGCCGAAACTATTGTCTTTATAATTTATTAAATAAATCAACGTCTTCTGGGTATTCTTAAAGCGTATACCTTGGATTTTTCTTTAACATTGGTTTTTTTCGGACTAACATCGGAAAAAACATGAAAAAGGTTAGCATATGTATACAAAAATCTTCTTTGTTGTGATGTTTAGGAAATAGATTTTTTTCTTCTTCTTTTGTAGGGTTGGGGTCGATTTACTGAATGTTATACTATAGTATTCAAAATAATGAAGGTCAAAATACTGTGTTATAAAAGTTCTGTATATACAAAATGTTCCATCATACAAAACTTTCAGATTACAGAAATAATACAGTATTTTTTAAAAATGTAATACAAAAAGACACTTGAATGCTACCCACACAAAGTTCCCATTTCTTAAAACTAAAATTTAATTTAAAGAATTTCAAGGAGTACGCAATCAAAATTAAAAGTTGAGTTGTTTTCAGTGAAGATAATAAGCTAAATTTATAAAAGTGTAGATTGTTTTTATTGTAAGAAAAACTGTTGGTTTGATTTTACTAAATAATTGTATGAAATGGAATAAATTTGAAAGCAGTATATTCCTTCGTTTTCAAGATGTTTAAGTATTTATAATTTTAATAAATTATTATTATTATTTTTCTTGAGGTCTTATTTTTGGGAGCGTATCGGAATCCTGCTTTTTAAAATCCCGTTTTTAAAAAAAACCCGAAAAAAAAGTTTTAAAATCCCGTCTTCTAAAATACCGATTTTTTGAAATCCCGTCTTTTAAAATCCCGCTTATTCAAAATCCCGATCAATTACAATCCCGTCAATCCCGTTTTTTTTAACAAAATACGTATGCATTAAACTAAATAACAATAGGAGTCAAAGGTTTTATGTTAAATTACTTGACTAAAATATAATAATACCGTAGGGTAGGTAGGTAGAAATGGCTGTCCTGCTTCGCGCAGGACACAATTAGCGCTGAGTGCGCCGTTTTGATACCATACCTCGTGGGATTCTGAATGGATTTGAAAATGGGCTATGGATGGTGCACGTTCCGCACGTGCAGTCCTATGTAAAATATAAAATGTAATTTTATTCTCCTACCCTACGGCCTATTATCTCATAGTACCATTTAGTGAGGGAGAAATAAGGGGGGAGGGGGTTAAAGCCACTTTGTGCTATTTAGGTATGAGATCAAATCTTTGATCTTGAATTCTGAGAGTTCCTCCATACCGTTGAAGAATTCCTTACCCAAGTGGAGTGCTCTTTTCCTGGCCAGGGCCAGACAATGGCATAGGAAGTGTGGTACTGTTTCTTTTTCATCCCGGTTCTCACAGCTACGGCAGAAAGAGTTATGTGGTATACCCAATTTTGCCGCATGCTCCCCTACAGGCCAATGCCCTGTGCAGGTAGCGACAATCCTGGCTATTTCATGCCTTGGTTTGGAAATTAAATTGATTGATTTTGATTTGTTATAGGCGGGCCAGATTTTCTTGGATATAACGCAACTCGTTAAACTACTCCACCTATGATTTGCTTCTGATGTGTATTTGGTCAGGATATTGCCCTTCACAACTCCAAGAGGAGCATATACTCTCACTGCCAGAGAGTTGTGAAGGGCTGATCCTTGCCTAGCTAGCTCATCTGCCTTCTCATTACCCTTATAGCCCCTATGGCCCGGTATCCAGATAAGAGTGACGCTCATATCCAGTTCCTTTAGGGCCTCTTTACATTGCTGAACCAGTTTAGAGGATGATAAAGCTGAATCAATGGCTTTAATAGCTGCCTGACTGTCTGTTAGTATAGCTACATTTTGGTTCTGACGGATATTTTTAAGAGCTGTACAAGCTTCCCTTATCGCCAACAATTCTGCCTGGAACACGCTGGTAAAATCGGAAAGTCTATAGGTTTTTGAAATCTCAAGAAATTCACAGAAGACACCTGCACCAACACCGCATTCCATCTTCGAACCATCCGTGAAGATAATTGTGTCGAAGTCTTCCGTCACAACGCCTTCCTCCCAGTCGGTTCTTGACGGGAGGAAGACTCTAAACTTCTTTGAGGTGTCTAGGGTAGGGATGCAGTAATCGGTGGATAGGATGTCTGATGGTATCAGGCTTGTTTGGTTGCAGTGCCCGTAAGATCTAGGTTTCCAGCAGCCTATTTCTTTGAGTCTTAAGATACTGCAGGACACCTGATATTTGATAAAGAGGTCAATCGGAAGAAGGTCCAGGATGACGTTGAGTGCATCCGTGGGACAGGACCTGATTGCCCCTGATATCTCTACGCAAGCATTTCTCTGCACCTTTGTAAGCTTGTTTACTATGTAGGCTTTGGTGAGAGCGGGCCACCACACAATGGAACCATAGACCAGTATCGGTCTTACAACCGCTGTGTATGTCCATTTTATCATTTTTGACTGGAGGCCCCACTTTTTGCCGAATGTTTTATTGGAGGCGTAGAAGGCGACACACGACTTTCTTACCCGCTCTTCGATGTTAAGCTTCCAGTTTAATTTGGTATCTAGTATTACGCCCAGATATTTAGCACTGGAAGACAATGATAGTGCTTGTCCGTTTAACCGAGGTAGATTGAAGGGTGGTACCTTGGTTTATGTGGTGAAAAGCATCAACTCGGTTTTGTTGCTGTTAACACCTAGTCCGCAGCTCGCAGCCCAGGTGCTTACTTTCTTCAAAGCCATAATAGTGATTTCACTGATCACGCTTGGAAATTTTCCTGAAACTAGAATGACCAAATCATCGGCGTACGCAACCGCTTTCACTCCACTACTCTCGAATTTCACCAGAATGCTGTTCATGACCAATAGCCATAAGAGAGGAGACAATACACATTCTTGAGGTGTTCCTCTGCTGTCATATTTGGTACACGTTGAATATCCTAACTTTGATTGAATCCTCCTATTACTTAGCATGGATATTATCCACCTTCTAATGTAGTTCTCAACACCGAAGTCTGCAAGTGATTCAGTGGGGATATATGCATGAGCATTTATCTATAGACGAATCAATGGTGAAGTATTTCGGTCGACATTCTTCTAAGCAATTTATAAGAGCAAAGCCTGTAAGATTTGGTTTAAAAAATTGGATGCTTTGCAGCAAAGATGGCTACATGTATGAATTCGATACATATTGCGGAGCTAAAAACGTAAGGCCTTCATTGAAAGCCCTACCATTAGGGTCTAGAGTGGTTCTCGACCTTCTAAGGAATGTTGACTGTCCAAGTTACCATGTTATTTATTTCGATAACTTTTTTACTAGTTATAGCCTAATGAAGATTTTAAAAGAAAACAAATTTAGAACCGGAACAGCTCGGGATAATCGGTTAAAAAAATGACCTCTTCCTTCTAATAAAGAATTTCAAAAGCAGAAAAGGGGAACTTTTGACCACCAATTTGATAAGAGAAATGAATTGCTTTTTGTCAAATGGAAGGACAATAGCATCGTAACGATGGCCACGAACTACGACCAGATCGAACCTCTTGGAAATGTCAAACGGTGGAGCAAGGATGAGCAGAAGAAAGTCAATATTCCTCAGCCACTTATTTTCAAAAACTACAACACGAACATGGGTGGTGTTGATCTGCCTGACCAGTTCATCAACACTTACTCCATTGAAAAAAGAGGCAAAAAGTGGTGGTGGAACCTATTCACAGCCATGATCTCGTCTACTACGTCCAATGCCTGAAGGCTCCACAAGCTAGCAAACAGCTACAAAGGCGATCTACTAGAATTCACGAGATCAATAACACTACATTACCTCCGGTTTCATACTTTGAACCAAGGACAACCTTGACTCATAGTCAAGCGAAGCATTGTGGAGAGTTAAGGGTACCACTTTCCCAAAAAACTTTCAAATCAACTAAGATGTCGCCAATGTTCTTTAAAATCGAAATGGTGCTGTGAAATGTGTAATGTAACACTATGTATTGGAAAAGGGTGTTTTAAAAATGTTCATGTTAATGAAAATTAATATGGTATGCATGACCCCATTGTACTAAAAAAAGGACACCTCCATAACTGTTAAATACAATTTTTTTTGTATATTTTTTTTTTAATATATCTTAACTTTCACCTTAATAAACATAAAATACTATAAAAAACAAATGTTTTTTATTTTTAATACCTTTGGGTGTTAATGGGTTAAAAAGCTCACCATTATATACTTTTTACAGCTAACATATCAAGACAACATGCAACGAATTCAATACTTTCTAAACTATCTATAAGTATTTAAATAACCCACAATTAACAAATTATTTGATTTCTCACTCACTCACAAGAAAGTTTAAAATTCGTCCATAAAAACTGCAATGTTAAACATATTAAGTATATAAACACATAATATGATGAAGCTTTGTTTATTAATTTTAAAGGTAATTCTCAAAACATACGCTCTCTGAAAACCTAAAATCAAACCACCAACAACATCATAAGCTTGATTTATAAAAACAACCAACAACTCCGGGAGAAATGTCAACACTTTCAATACTACAAATTCTACAAATGGAAAGTTAAAAATACACAGAAATTATTAATTTTAGAGAAGTATATTTTACTTTATTTTGCATTTCCAATTGTTTATTTTTATAAAAATCCTCGATATTAAAATTAATTGAAAAGAGAATGGTTGAACCAGGTATTTCCTTACTGAATGGTGTGTCATTTATGGTCCGACAAGCTTTTGTAAGTTTTAAAACTAAGAAAAAAAACTAAATTCTCATAATTATTAAATTATTGAGTTTCTCGAAAAGAAGTCTTAAGTCAAAACTAAATTATTATAAGGATAGGGCAGAGGGTTATAAATGTTCGATTGCAATTTTCCCTGAGTGGTTGCAATAGGACCAGGAATCATTTCTGAGGTTGCGGTCAATTAAGTTCTGATGAGTGAGGCGGGTGTGGCCCAGTCTCCGTCTCAGGATAGCTATAGTTACTTGTCGACTGCAATGCACAATGTTAATAAGGTTTGAATAATAATTATTTATACCTGTTAAAGTTAGGATGTTCGTTTCAATCAAAGATGCAGTTGTAAAAGCTCGGATATCATTGGTTCTGTAGATATTTGAAACTGGATTCTAAGCGTGTTGGTAGCTTGCTTGGCAGCATAGTCAGCTGCTTTATTACCAGTTATGCCTATGTGGCTTGGAATTGGAATCCGGTCTAATTTAAGCTTGTTGGGGTATTGCAATAATTTGTTACAAATCGTTGTAATCGGAATTAAGGTGAAGAGGCTATCTGAGAAAATACGGAATTTACCTCGTTTCTTTCCTGCAAACTCAATAGCACTAACTATGACAGCAAATTCTGCTGTAAATATTGAGCTGACTTCAATTAGTGTTCGTGCTTGAATTGATTAAATTGTTGATCAACGACTGCGCATACCAGGCTGTTGTTTTTTTTTAAGCCGTCGCTCGGTGTACAAAAACACAAAATTATTCGAGGCAACGTGGTGTGCAAGCTCATTGTAAGGCTGTCTGAAGATAGCAGGATCCAGTGAGGTTTTTTGGTATGCAGCAAGAGTTATGTTGATACTATTGTTTTTTAGAAACCAAAGGCGGATAAGGGCCTGGCTTTGGATTAATATAAATTCATTGCAATGTGAAGGTCACTTTGGTTTTCCTTCTAAGAGTCAGTTTAAGATCTTTTTGTATAAGTGAACCTTGAGAAGTAAGAAGCTTTGTTATAGTTTTGCCTGTGGCAAATTTAATACGATTTTCTAAAGATTTAAAACCAGATTCGGCGAGCATGTTAAAAACTGGGGTAGTGCGATATGCATTTAACGCAATTCGAATTGCGGCTTGGTAGGGTGATTTTAGTTTTTTTTTGGAATTTTAGTTAGTTTCTTGGAACTGTTGGAATAAATTGGGAATGCATAGTCAATGTTAGATAGAATAAGACCATGCACTAGATTTAATATCGTGTTGATATGCACTACATTTTTTTTCCGCAAAATTATTTGATGATATTATTGATTGGTTATTTGAATTTCTTAGGGACTACACAAAACCTTTGATTGAAGTAGGTAATATAAACCGTTAAAAAAAAACGAAAGTTAAACAAATCTGTCTTCTGGAGTAACAATTGAAATATTAAATTTAAAAAGAAAAATATGTAATTTAATATTCTTTAAATATTAAAAACATTTTTTCAAACTTCAGTTTTGAATTCTTATTGAAATTAAACACTACCAAAATCCAAAACAAACAAATTTAAAAAAAAAAGTATATAAAATATTCTTCACTTAAAAACCATAAAATATAGAAATTTAAATCAACAGATAGGACTATTGCGAGACCCACAATTTTCATCTTCCTTATTGCATCTTATAAAATGTTATAAGTTTAATCAAAATCACAAATTTTCTCTTCACTTTACGAACCCCTACCATATGCATACGAGTCTGTATCTATTCCAAGTGGAAAGTAAATATAAATGGTATCATCAAATTCTATTCCATGTGGAATACCATATCCACCATAGCATACCCCACAGCATCATATATTAAATTGTTGTCTTCAGATTTTACGCAAATCTACTCCTCGAAATCCTGTTTCATAAACAAAATCCACTTCATGTTTTGAATGAAGCATCACGCAAATTTCATGACATCAAAACCCCGTTGAGAAGGAGAATCAGCGCCGCAGAAAAGTATACAAAAGTAGATTAAATTAAAAATTAAACAGCAAAACAAACTGCAATTAAATAACTCAAAGTGTTTAAAATTCAATTAAATTTTTGCAATAAACCTGTCAGCAACTTAAAGAAGCGCCATTAAAATCCATCACATCAACCGCACTCTGTCTTGACAGAGACTACACTTTTCCTTGCCAAATCGAATTAAGTGTGTCACATAAATATCTCTGAAATTTATTACCATTCTGTATACAACTCTTACAGTCGTCGTCGTCCGGTCCAGTCCGTCTGTACTCTATTTCGAGTTCTACGAGCTTATACCCACATCCTTTTGCTTTCTCAAAAAATAATAAAAGCTATAAGCTACCACACTGACCAGCATTTTCCTTCTGTATATTTCCAGATTCTACAACCGCATCGTTTAGAGCGGTGGCTTCGCCATTAAAATTGCACTTTCGCCAGCAACATCACAGCGTTACAGCAGAACTGGAGCAGTTTAAATCATTGAAGTTCAAAAGTGAAACGATTTGCTAACTTAACAACAACAACTTTCAGAGTGAAACAAAAATCAACTGCAGCCCATCAGGACGCAGTAGTAACACAAAGTTAAGTGTGTTGCCACTTCTGCCCCCCGTGGTGGCTCTGAAAGTGTTGTACAACAAAACACTACTGCCCTGCCACACACAGGAACTCCATCATCATACAGTCATAACCCAATTATTATCGCCTCCGAAGAAGGATCCAAGGGAGGAGTAGTACACTCTATATCAGTTGCAGGAGTACGGCGACCAACATCGACACCGACTACGAGCAACAGCAGGCGCAAGTCGTTAGCTTTCAGGATAACAAAGTTACACAATAATGTTTCGGATGTTGTAATTGACCACCCCTATTCCGGATATTTAGTGTTAATAGCCCCCCAGGCTGGGGTTGAAGGCGAAGTCGAACAAGAAGTCGATTCGGTTCCACAATTGCAACAACAGAGACGCCTCTGCCGCCACCGGTGTGGTCTTGGTCGTCGTCGTCGTCAAAGACAACAACTACTGCTGCCACATCGAGCATCGGAGAATGCCAGTTGTAGTTGGGTTAAATTACTCATCACAGCAACGACCTTGTTCAATGCAGCATCAGTGACTTCGACTAGAATACCATCATCGACATCAAGTTCTAGTTTCTACCGACATCAAGGTGCTGCGGTGGTGGAGAGTATCATCATCGCCGGCGGCAGCAGCATTACGTCGACTGCGATAATTCCCGGATATTCCTCCTCCTCCGATGGCGGTGGAATGGGCATTTCCGGGGGTGGCGTCGCCGCCACTGCCGTCCAGCTGGAGGGTGGATCCTCCAATGTCACCTCAAACGCAACCACATCCTCCGAGAATCACTTCAATAGCACAACGGAGATGCCACAAATTCCATCATACATACGGACAACGTCGATGTTTGTATGCATCTCAATTATGATCTTAGGGGTCATTGGTAACGTAATGGTGAGTAAAACTTAACTTAACCCAACTTAACTTAGCTTAAATGAGGTGAACTTTACCCCATTTGTTATTTTTGTTGTGAAAAATGTGTATAAATGTTCATGATACATATTTGATTTATGATGTACTCGTACATAGATTAAAAAAAACTAGGGCAGTCTTAAGGTTCTTAGTACCCGTGGCATGATGGTTAGTGCGTTGGACTGTCATGCGAGAGGTCTGGGTTCGATCCCTGCCTGTGCCACCTTAATTTAAAAAAAAAAAACGGGTACTGCCTCTTGCGAGGAATTGACAAATTCTCCAAGAGTAATGCTTGTCATGAAAAAGTGCTTTCTCAAATTAGCCGTTCGGATCCGGCATTAAACTGTAGGTCCCCTCCATCCCTGACAACAGTACTCGCACACAGGAATGGTTGAGAGTTTTAAGTCACTAGGCCCTGGTTCTCTAAGGACTGTTGCGCCACCTAATTTATTTTATTTAGTCTTAAGGTTAAGGATATTTTAATAGGTTGAGTTACATAAAGTTGGCTGAGTAGAGCTTTTAGGAGGTTGTAAGAGAAGTAGGTTATTATTTATATGCAAAATAATAATAAAATTAGGTGGCGCAACAGCTCGTAGAGAACCAAGGCCTAGAGACATACATGATTCCATTAATGAAATTATTCTTATTGTCTCGTGTTCAGAGAAAAAAGTTGTTAACACAACAATTTCACACTTTGTCTCAAGAAAATACCTTGGTTAAAATCCACCCCACAACTATTACTCTTGATTTGAGAGAGCGAAGTTTTATTGACTAAATAAAAACTTACATTTTTATACCAAGCCAAAATAATAAATAGACAAAGAACTTAAATTGTTGTCTCAAACATTATAAAGGGTGGTTACATTTTAAGGGCCTATGTTGAATTTGAATAAAACACAAATTATTTTGGAAATTATTGTCAATTCTTTTTATTATGATAATATTGGTGTGGTTTAATTATGTATGAGGTTCTATGCGGTTAATTTGCCGAATTATCTCATCCTTAAGCTCTGGAATTGTTGCTGGCTTATCGGCGTACACCCTTTCTTTCAAATAATCCCAAAAAAAAAGTCCAACGATGTCAAAGCACATGATCTTTATGGCCAAATGGCATCGCCACCACGAGAGATAACACGGCCATTGAATTTATGGAGCAAATAAGCTAATGTTTCGTTAGCTGTGTGCCATCGTCCTGTTGAAACCACATATTGTCCGCATCAATATCTTCTTAGTTGGGCTATAAAAAGTTCGTTATCATCTCATTGTAGCAGTAACTACCTGACCAGCCTCATTTTGGAAAAAAAATACAGCCCGATGATGCCTCCAGCTCATAACTCGAATCACAATCGCTCTTCGATTACATTCACCGAAATGCCGCAATTATGCTTATTGACGAATCCATTGACAGCCTCATGACTGAAAATGATTTTCTTCGAAATTAATCATTCACTGTTGCCATTTCTTGCCACCATTCTGACCATTGACTATACACTTGAAATGGTCAAGAGGCTTTAGTTTTTGAGTCAATTGCGTCAAAAGCGTGTAAATGCAAACCCTTATGCATAATGTTCATTAACGACGAGCGTGAGAGGTGTAGTTGTTGGCACGACGACGAGTTGAGCTCTTCAACCATACTATCGCGAACAGCAGTAAAATTTTCTGTAGCATAAGCTGAACGGACAAGCAGCGGTGTTTTCACATCTCCTACTGACCTGGTTTGGAAAAATGTTTGCACGATTTTTCCAATTGTACGCACATTTGTACTATTTAATTGAGCGAAAAAATCACGAAGTACACGATATGCATTTTGATTTGAACGACCGTTTCCGTAATAAGCCTGGGTAACTTTAACGCCTTGCTCGATTATTTATCTTTCCATGGTTCTAATTCAGTTAGTGTGAAATTAAGAAATGTCAAATGAAATGCAGAAAAAAACTTGACGTTTAGGTGTGGTTAGCATTCAACATCGTTTTTTGTTTTTTTTTTATAATAAATTGTTATCTTGTAATTTGCTTTCTTCTTAAATGTGAAATTCTTGAAAGGAAAAAATGTTTATTATTACAATAATTTTTAGCACCTAGACATTTATGAGACTTAAAAATTCTTTTATAAAGCTTTAAATTCTTGGTTTTAAAATAAACTGAATAAACTGACAATGGATTTGTTGTCATAACAAAATATTTCTACTAGATGAATTCAAGTCTTAAAATTACCTCAACTATATATTGTTAAGCTAACGAGAATGTTATTCAATTTGTATAAAGCTCACAGTGATAATTGTATTTTATTAGAAAGTCTTAAGGAAAACCAAAGAGTTATTATCTTAGGAGTTATTGTTGTATCTAAACTTTTTGCTAGTAATTTTCAATTCGTTTACTTAGTTACTACTCTGATGCTCAATTTCATAAACAGCTTTTATACATTTAACAGGATTTTAAAGTGTAAAATGGGATATTTTGGTTTCACCAAGCGTTTTAAAGTAAACAAGCTTTTAAACACCTTTTAAAACTAAATGCCCATTTTTGACTCATTAAATTTTAAAAGTGTCATTCAAAAATTAATATTATAGATTGACAGCTGATGTTTTGTTTTGTAAAATTTGTGTTCTCAATACTTGGAGATACATAATGAATAGGTAAACAAATTCAACATTGCATTTATGATATCATTTTTATGATTTTAATTTTAAATTAGAATATTATACATATTGGTCATCTTCATCTGAAAAAGATTTTCATATTTTGTTTTTGAACGACACACGATTTTTGATTTTGATTTTTGTCATTTATTTGAACACATAATGCTTTCTCATTTTTTCTCACACAATTCCCTTAATAGAAAGAAAAAAGGGGTTTTATTTTTACAGGGTTGTGAAGAGAACTCTATTTTAACAAAAATATCCCTGAAATTTCCCATTTTAAGCTTGGTGAAACTGAAAAAATTTAAAGGCCTGATAAAATTTAAAAAGCTTTTAGATAAAACTGCTTTTAGTGTTTGTTTATGAAATCGGACATGAATATACTTCCTTAAGATCAATTTAATTACTCCGATAGCTATTTTGATATTGAAAGTTTAAGTCTTTGAATTTCGAATTTTGAACAGGTCTTATCTAAAATTAAAGGTAACACACAACTTGCAAGGACTTGAAAGGGTTTTTAAATTGGCGCGGGTAGATTTTGGCGCCTAGTGGCGGCCATTTTGTTTTGGTGACATCTGTCAAATCTTTTGATTATTATTTAGTTGTGTATGCCAAATCATCATGGCAAGTTACACGATTGAACAATACGTTCAAATGATAAAACTTTATTATCAAAATGAGTGTTTGTTGACGCAAACGTGGTGCCCATTTTATAGTAAACGTGGTAGCCTTCACAGGCGACTCTTCAACGTTTGATGGCCAAATTTGAGACGACCGATTCAGTAAACAATCAACCAACGCCCTTACGTTCAAAGAACGCAAGACCACCACGGTCCATGAAAGTGTACAGTGCGTTGGGACTTTAGCCTAAAGTTCATGACCATAGACAACGCCGTTTGTTCGCTGACCGGGCTTCGAATCGTTTGGAAGAGGACCCTAATTTTGTCCGAAAAATCATGTTTAGTGACGAGGCATATTTTTAGATGAATAGCTATGTCAAAAAGCAAATTGGGACGGCACCAACCCACGCGAGGTTCAACAGGTGATAATGAATCCCCAAAAAGTTACCGTTTGGTGTGGATTTTGGGCCGACGCGACGGCGGCGTAATTGGTCCGTCTTTTTTTGAAAACTGTTTTTGAGCGCTACATAACGAAAATAACTGATTTCATATGGCCCAAATTGAATCATATCGACCTAGACGACATGTGGTTATAGAAGGACGGTGCTCCGTGCCACACAGCAAACGCCACGATTGACATTTTGCATGAGCGATTTTAGGGGAAAGGTGAATTGGTCACCAAGGTCATGCGATTTGACCCTGCTAAACTTTTTCCTGTGGGGTTTCTTGAAGTCGCAGGTCTATACATATAAACCACAATATAGACCGATGCCCTAAAGGTGAACATAACACAGGCCATCGCTCAAATTCAACCCAATCTATGCGGAAGAGTTATTGAAAATTGGACCACTCGGATCCGCGACACCGTAAGAAGCCGAGGCGGGTATTTTAATGATGTCATATTCCACACTTAATTTAGAAAAGATTAAATCCAATTATTAAAAGCATTTTTTTCTCCATGAAAACATGGTTTTGTTGCTGGTAGATCCACTAGCACAAACCTTACAAATTTTCCTAACCGTGTATTAAATAGACTTGAGAGAAAGAAAGGGTGTCAATTTGATGTTGGCTACAAGGATTTTTCTAAATCATTTGATCGGGTTAATCGTGATTAATTACTTATGAAGTTACAAAAAACAGGTTTCCACTCTAACTTCTTTAGCTGAATAGATGCATACTTAAAGGATCGTATTTAGTATGTTCGTATTAATAACATTTTCTTTTCACGTATCATCGCTACCTCGGGAAAGCCTCAGAGAAGTCATATAGGACCTCTTTTTTTCTCATGATTTATCAATAGCACATAATTGCATTTTATTGCAAGAAGACCTTAAGAGATTATGGAATTGGTGTTTAAATACATTTTTTACACCTTAATATTGCAAAATGTCAAAGTTTAACTTTTTTTTGGATATCGTTCATCAATTAATTTTTCTTATAAAATAAACATAAATTCATCACTAAACTCAATTCTTTGGACACTTTCAAATTAAAAAAACAGGCTGGGATACGACCCACACTGATAACTTTCCATCCCGTCTGTAGATTTGTTTTGCTTAAAAATTTGTTGGTTTTCGTGTTTTGTTAAGAAAGTTGTCAGTTGAATTATTCTTAAAAATTTTAAGATTACCAACAATATTTTGCATATAATGAAATATTTTGATTTCGAAATCCATTTCTGTTAATGAGATTTTTAGTCGAAAATCAATTTTTACCAATTTTAGTAGGATTTCTTAAAAATTTGTATTTCTTACATAAACAAATACAAATTGGATGAATGAAATTAATTTGAAGTCAAAATCTTCTACTGTTCACGAGATCTCGAGAACCAAACATCCATTTTTATCAAATTTCCGTCCTTTTTTTATAGATTTTATTTTTTGTATGAAAAAAACGGACTGTTGGATTCTTATAAAAAAAAATTACTAAATCTCGAAAACAATATTTTCTGTGAGATAATATGAGTTTGAAGCCAATATTTTAAATTTTTGAAAAGATATTTTAGTCGAAAATCAATGTTTACCAGTTTTTAATAATGCTTTTTTTATGGTTTATTTTTTGTAAAAAACTGTTAATTCGATTTTTCTTAAAATTTTGTAAAATGTTGAAAAAAACATATTTTATGAGATAAAATTAACTTGAAGCCAAAATCTCAAATTTTTGAAAAGATATTTGAGTCGAAAATCAATTTTTACCAACTTTTATTAATTTTTTTTTTAGGTTTTTATTTTTTGTAAAAAAAACTGTCTATTCGAATTTTCTCAAAATTTGAAAAGATGTTAAAAACGTTATTCTTCGTTGCACAAAATTTTTTTGGAGATAAAACCATTTTTCTATCATAAAATTTTCGAGGTGACAAATATTTTTTTTCCGTTTTTTTTTTTATTTATAAAAAAAAAACATTAATTGGATTTTTTCCAAAAATATATTTGTTTGGTTTTGCGTTACAATATATAATATAAAATTTTATTCAAGTCTCTAGCGTTTTTGGTTTGTGAGATATTTAGGGTTAACCAAAATTTTCACCTTGTTTTTTAATTGCTATGGTAAAAAAAACCACCCACTCAATTTTTTTGAGAGCCCTTTCTGCATCTTTCTGCATTATTATCGAACGTACATACGCACTCACAGACATCTCTCTAAAAATCTATTATTTCGACTATAGGCACCTTGAAACGTCGAGAAATGAAAAAATTTTCAATTTGACAAATCGGACCGATTACAATAACTTCCTATGGGAAGGAAAAACAATTTAAATTTAAACTTCATAACATTTTAAACTCAAAACAATTTAAGACTCTTTCCTTTTAATAAAACATAACATGATACGAGTACATTTTAGACTTTGGTATTTGTATTTAAAAACATATCAAAGCATTAAATGTTTTTTGGCAGCGGTAGCAGTTCTCGTCCTAGTTTCAACTCCATTTGGCGTTTCCTATTGTGTAAAATTGTATACGTTGGACTATAAAAACAAGGTTATGGCGTTTTTCACAACTTAGAAAAACTTCTATCAGGCAATTATTTAGGATTATTTTCTTTCTTTAATCTATCTTAGCCCAGTTTCTTAAACAAATGAAATAGCCAAACTAAATATGAACAAAGATACTGATGATGACTTTGAAAGTGCTTACACTTTTGTTTAGGTATATGAATTTTGTACCTTGAGTAATTCATCCATAAAAAATAATTCAAAATAGTGAATGTAAGCATTAGGAAACAAAAAGATTCTTTTTTTTTAATAAAAAAAAAACATAATATTGCGAAAACCTAAAAATGTAAAGCAGGGGCATATCTGACTAAACACTTTTCACTTTTCAATTTTGCAACACAAAAAAATCCTTCAAAGTTTGTCACAAAATTATCAAAGTGAAAAGACTTTTCAATTTTTCAGACTTTATTTGAAAAGTAAAAGTAAAAGTGTTTCACTAATTTAAAATGATCAATTCTTATTTTGAAAAGTTGCAAAGTAAATCATAGATTGTTTTCATTAAGATCAAATATGCATCGGGCAAAAATTAGTGAATTAATATTTATCATGGTAGCATCATGACGGTAGTCAACACATCCAGCTACATAAAGAAATCATACTTGAAAAATAATTTTCGAGGCTATGTCTAAACAAATTTGAGTCCAATAAAGGGTGTTAAAAATAAATTCATCAATGATAATATTCGACACTCGATGACCTACTCTGCAGACGATTTCTTTACTTATTCCGTGCATAGATGCAACACCGTGATATTGGTCTCCAATCGCAGACCATTGTCATAAAAGTTCTTGCACCAATTCCTTTTTTTAATGAATTTAAGTTTATTTATAATTTTAGACAACACAATGGTACTTTGCGTTAATCGAGAAGTCCTTTTTGGTCGGTCCTATTTTTGACATTTTCGTTTTATTTACAACAGCTTTTCAAAAAAAAAATCAGACATTTCAAAATGTATATGTTCTTTGGTAAATTAGTCAAAATCAAATAAGAATAGCCTATGTTCATTGTCTTACTAACTATTTTCATTTTCAAAACAGTCCATATATTTCTTTATTAGTTTTCGACAACTTTTCAAAAGAAACTTTTATTTTCAAAATTCTAAATATAATTTGCAAAGTTTATTGTTTAGTGAAACAAAAAAAAATAAATACTTTGGAAAACAACAACATTTTTCACTTTTCTTTGCATTTTGCAAACTTGTGTTTGGTGAAACTTAGTTTGCAAAGAGGAAAACTTTTCAATTCAATAATTTCCTATTCCTATTTGCAAATTTGCGTTTGGTGAAACGTAATTTTCAAAATAAAAGTGCAAAGTTGCAAAGTGAAAACTGTTTCAAAAATAATGTTTAGAAAAAAGATCAACGTTTTACAAAAGGGAAAGCATCCAACAATACGAAAAGTGTAAAGTGTGAGAATGTAGAATGTAGTATGGTCTATGGTAGAAAATTTGCCAATCTCTATCTGACAAAAAATTTCATGTTATTGGAAAATACGTTTTTGGAGTTAAATTCAAAACATTTCAAAAACTTGACGTAATAGACATTTTAAGACAACGCACTGATTCGCTACAAAAACGTTTTAAACATCTGGTAAATTGTTTAGAACGTTCGAATACAGTTTTTTCAAAAGATAAAAACCTAAAAAAATCACTACTACAAATTGGTAAAAATGTATTTTGACTCGAATATCTTGACAAAAAATAAAGATACAAATAAATAAATAAGGTGGCGAAACAGTCCGTAAAGAACTAAGGCCTAGTGAATTAAAGCTCTCAACCATTCCTGTCTGCGAATCATTTCAAGGATGCAGTCTTATGCCGAATCCAAACGAATGGTTTGAAAAAGCACATTTTTCATGAAAAGAATTACTCTTGGAAGATTTAAAAATTAATTACAAGAGGAAAAAATCCAACAGTTTTCTTAAAAAAATGAAATCCTTCAAAAATACTTCTAAGAAATGGTAAGAAACTGATTTTCTGCTCGAATGTCTCAAGAACAAATGAGAGTATTAACTTCAAAAAAATCAACTGACATTTTTTACAAAAACCGAAAACCTTCAAAAAACAGCGTTTTCTCAACTTTTTAGTAAAACAAGTGAAGCCTAACAACTTAAGTAGATTTTCCGAGCATTTCATGAAATATATAATTAAAATAAATATTTAAGATAGGGATTCGATGTAGACTTGATTAATTATCAAAAATTTTACTGACAAGAAAATACTTCATAAATGTAGCTTAGAGAAGCTTAATTTTTTGATTTTGTAGTCGAATTTAAATAAAAACCATTGAAAAAGTGCAATTTAATTGCGAGGAGAAACTCCTTACCAACAGGTGTTATCATTCAACTTTTAACAATAAACTGTAAGGTACTAGGTATAGGTACGAATGTAAATATACAGATAATGAGAGCGTCACAACAATATGTATGCAAATAAAGTTTTTCCAAAATCAACTTAAATTTATCAAAAATTTATGTCAAGACCTTTAAGATAAGGCCTTATAAATTTTTCATATAAAAATAAATTGGGTAAAATTCACCTTTTATATTTATGCTTAACATTGCTGATGAATAAATTAAATCATATGCTATTCTATATTCTGTTACTTCATTATTTTTTAGGTGCCAATCGTAATCTTAAAGACGAAGGACATGAGGAATTCAACAAACATATTCCTAACAAATCTCAGCATAGCCGACTTGCTTGTGCTGCTCGTATGTACACCAACAGTATTAGTCGAAGTTAATACACGTCCTGAAACATGGGTTCTTGGCCAGGAAATGTGTAAGTTGTACCTTCATAAATGTACATATTTATAAACATCTATTACGAGTATATGAATGAATGTCCGAAGTTTGTCGGTTAACTTTTGTCATGTGGATAGTGGCGTGTGACGTGCTGTGGATGTTGGAAAAACGAATAAATAATTCTTCTAAGTTCAAAGATTCACTTTTTTTTATAGCAATCAACCCAATGATAGGACTTTTCGTGCTGTTTGAAATTTCAATTTTTCGTTGCTCTTCGGTTAACTGGATGCTTCCGAAAAGAAGAGTATCCATACCTCACCAAATAAAGGAAGCATAGAGCATATCGTAAAAACGAAATTGTCCTTTTTCCTACTTAATATTCAACGAACAACTTCATAATCAGAGCTAAGGCATCATCGCAACAAGATTACGACCATACATAGATAGATACAGCTATGGCCAAAATTATAGAAACAAAACTTAATTTTTTGAAATTCAATATAATGTTTCTTGATCTGTGATATTTAAAATGCAATATTGGTTGTCAAGATTTCAACAGAGTAAATCGGTTGCTTATGTAGAAATTGTTGGCGGAGTAAAGTTTTGGGAAACTATTGACGGAGTAATGCAGGAAAATGCTCGTAAGTCAACTCTAAAGATCTATGACCTTTTAGTTCTATGATCATTCCTTCTTAAGACCTTAAAATGATTGATTGATATCCATTTAAGGGTAAGTATTGATACAGGACTTCTGTCTATGTCTTAAATGGATTGGTCTACTTTAAAAGGCAAATCGGTGAACACGGCATTAGTTCGCACCATCGAATACTCCCTCCATCACAGAGAGCTCACTATGGTTGCTTTCCTTGACATCGAAGGCGCTTTTAACAACGTGGACACATCTGCACTGACATATCTGAACGTAGAGAGGTCGCGTGGGGAGTTAATTAACTTATTGCTGGCTAGCAGAATAATTAACTCAAGACTGGGCAACTTTTCTGCAAGAAGGTTCGTTTGTAGAGGGACACCGCAAGGTATTGTTTTATCCTTTCTCCTCTGGAACCTAGTGGTAAATGAAATCCTCACTGGTCGGGATGCGGAGGGTTTCAGAGTGATTGCATATGCGGATGACGTTGCTATAGTGATTTTAGTAAAGCATCTTAACACCCTATTTCCTACAAAATGTCTCAGACAAACTAATACTTTGAGCTGATCGGTGTGGAGTGGGTGCCAACCCGCACAAAGCCGAATTAGTCCTATTATCGAATAACTACAAAATTTTGTACCTTAACCCTCACTCCAATTCAAGTTCTTAGACGAGGCTGGGTCTTATTTTTTGATATTAAAAGCTATTGGTAATAAATGGGGCTTACAAACCCCGAATTACGCATTGGTTATACACATCGGAAATCAGACGGATTTTAATGTACGATGTGGCAGCATGATGGATTGCTTTAGAAAAGGCTATAAACCGCGACAAACTAAATAAAGTCACGGATCGCTTCGCATAACCCCATCTGCGGCACTGGAAACCCCTTTCTACCTAACACCTCTTGATATTCTTAGCAAATAAATAGCTACAAGCTGAGCTATTTGCCTGAAAGCTTCATCGCAATGCCATAACCGGGCACTATCTAATAAAAAGCACGTCCCGTGGCTAGGCGTATTCTCAAATGGCTTTTGCAGAAGTTGTGTGATGAGGAAGAGGAGGAAACAGTTCTTCACCTCGTCTGTACATGCTCTAGCTCAAGAACGCAAGAAATACCTAGGATAAATCTTCTATAACGATCTAAGCTATCTAAATCATATTAACATTGTGATGCTTCTTTTCCTTAGGCTGAGGTAAGCTCTTCGGACTCCAGGATCGTCTCGAGAAAGCACGAAACTCGAGTATAGAGAGTTGACCAAACTACTCTTTTCCAAATAAAAAGAATTAGATTTTCCTTTTTCAGAATTCAAAATAATTCGGCAAGTGCCCGTCGACACCGGAAGGGTGAAGGGGAATAATACAATAGTTTGTTGTTACTACACAGCACGCTATGGAGCAACGGCCCATCGACTCTTAATAGAGAAGGGGAATATCGGGGGAAACTTGCGCTTCTGAATATAAAGCCCAAAACCTTTAATAAACTTCGGTGAGCAAGCTTCCTCTTTCTTCGGATTTCTTGGGTCCATAAGCCAATTCTCCTGCAGGAACCAAATGTGAACTCTATAATGACGAACAACAATATATCATGTATTTTGTTTTTGTATTTCGGCTGGTACGCAGATGGCGGTTGATTGGTGTCGGTCGGTAGTAGGAGAGTGACGCTTCGTTACAACATAATCAGACTTTCATGTTTCGTAAGGGACTATGAAGTCAGTGAAAAGTGAGATATTGGAATATTCCGTAATCAATTTCTCTTTGTTAATGGTGAGGATCAAAAAAGAAGAGGACCTAAGTGGCTACCTTATGGTACTCCAGAGATAGCAAGAAATAAAATGGAGGGATGTGTAAATATGTCAGCGAGACCATCTGGCCGCAGCTTAAATTCATCATTAAGTAGATTAAATTTTTTGATAAAGTAATTAACCGATAGAAAAATTAGGCGGAGAGAGAGAGAAAAGTTTCAAAATATGGAACTAAAGACACATCGATTAAAAGATTGTTTAACAATATATAACTTTCTTATGAAGTTTTAGTTTTACTTAAGTGGAAAAAAAAGTGTAAAACCAAAATTCAGAAATGTGCCTATTATTTTGGTCATAGCTGTATGTTCTATATCTTTTATGTTTTATAACTATATGTGCCAATTTGCTCTGCATTTCAGAGATCAGAATCTCTTTAGATGACAGTAAAATATTTGTAAATTGAAAATGTTTTTGAAGGGAGATGCACCACACTGGTAACTGAGAAGATGTTAAAATATTGTTCGTACGTGCAGGGTTATAATATTGTACACATTACGAGCGTATACTACAGTCTGAAAAGTATGTATATAGTATATCGCTACGCTCTGCCCTGAGTGACATTGCAGTTGGAACTTGGAAGCATTGCATAGAGAGTTCAGTTCAGTTCTTGTATATTTTTATATGGTGGAGAGAGTGGATTAGATAAAATTGATTTTTTCTAAGACCTTACCATCACTAATAGAATTGGCAAGCAGAGCATGAAAGGGATTAAAATGTGCTACACAATGTCAATCGCCGACGATGACGACGACAAGCGATGAACGACGTTCTTTGAGTTTACCCTTAAATGTAATTCATTAAAGTCACATAACTTAAGTAATTTTTATCATTCACATATGAATAGAGATATGAGTAGTGTTGCCAAACAGAGAGGAACAATATACAATAAAGTGAAATAAAATATGACAGATTATTTCAGGACGTATTTAAACCTTATTTAAGAAAGGAATGATAGCGTTCAGGAGTTTTTATAATTTGAATTACAATTTATCGTACTTTTTTCGAACTAAAGGTATCTCAAAATTATCCCAATACTTTGAATTATTGTCATTTATAAAGTGATGAGTTGGCAACTTCAAAATAAAAAAATCGAAATGTCAAAAATTCATTGTAATATAAAACAAATTTGAAAATCAGGTCCGGTGTTGACTTCTCAAACTATCAGCAAACTGAATGCTTATTTTCATCTCTTCGTGAATTCCTACATCTAGAATACATCAACAAAATGTAATATAGCCTTAATAAGGATCCCAGACGTTTCTTCCAATTTATTAACATTAAACGTAAACCACCGACGATGGCTTCCCTTTAACATAAAAATTACTTGATATATCCATCGACCCAAAAACTATTACAAAACTTCTTAGCGTCATAGTTCTGCCAATCGTACACTCATCATATTCAAAAAGATGGCTATATTTTGCTATTTTTGTCTGATTACTTAAAAGGTACTTCATACACCTCCCTTACTCAAATCGGAATATGTGATGATATTATTGAGAAACAATTAAGTCTACTTAAAGATGACTTCTCTCCTGGTCCGGATGGTTTGCCTACAATATTATTAAAAAGTGTGCTACCTGCCATGTAAACATATTTCATTATTGTTTCGTCTTTCCATTTCTCAAGCTATTTTCCCAAAGGTTTGGAAATATTCCATTATTTTCCCTGTTCATAAGAAAGGAACAATAAACTATGTTATATGAACTACAGGCACATAGCCAGACATTCTTTAATTGATAAGCTTTGCGAAAACATTTTCTACGACTCTCTCTACAACATGGCTTTTTAAAAGGCAGATCCACTGCAATGAATCTTACTGAATTTGTGTCCGAAACTCAAAGCGAATTTGAGAAAAGTAATGAAGTGAGCATTATCACTTCAGCCTATATAATAAACCCTTTGATAAAATCAGTCACCATATTATTTATCTTAAACTAAAAGCCCTTGATTTCCCACCCTTTTTATTTTATTGTTTAGATCGTAGCTTAAGAACCACCGATATAGAGTTGTCTTCAGGTTCTTAATCTCCTATCCCATATATGCAAACTCAGGAGCTCTCAAGGGAGTCACCTTGGTCCTTTATTATTTGCCTTTACTATCAACGGACGTTTTTAATGTTATTGATAATTCAACTGTCTCAATTAACGCTGATAGCATGAAAATAATAAGTTATTTCTACTCCATCTGTTATGTGTTTCTCCAAAATGAGGAATTAACTCATTTCAGACTTGATGCAACAAAAATTTCTTAAAACTCAATTCTGCCTGATGCCAATTCATTACATTCACATCTTACCTCCCGAACTTACAGTCTGCACGATGTTACCATTCATTCTGTTATTTGCGGAGTTATTTGCGACAATCAGTTAAATTTCGAACCAATCAAATCATTAACAAGGTGTAAAGAATTCTCGAACCCCTATGTCACTAAATCCCTGTACACCATTTTTGTTAGACCTCTCCTTGAATACGCTA
This sequence comes from Eupeodes luniger, assembly GCA_951509635.1. Classification (NCBI taxonomy): domain Eukaryota; kingdom Metazoa; phylum Arthropoda; class Insecta; order Diptera; family Syrphidae; genus Eupeodes; species Eupeodes luniger. The sequence continues at coordinate 310,154,779 of OX608073.1, forward strand.
GTGAAGTTTGGTCTCCTACATCAGATCTCTTATTCTCAAAGGTTTGCACTCTGCGATCTTCCTTGGGAAAGATAATCTATTCTTGCCACCTTATTAAACTGCAAACCCTCAAAAAATGTAGCTTAGTCGCTGATATTAGACCATAGACTCACCGTCATTGCATATCCAGACGACATCGTTATAATGGCTTCAGTGAAGTTTATACCTACACTTTGTGAACTTCTACTATTAGGTCTAAATATGCTCAGTAATTGGTCCACTAAGTGTGGACTTAACGTCAACCCACTTGAGTTAGAACTGGGTCTATTTACGAGAAAACGAGACATTCGAACTATGGACTGCCCTAATATTAATGGAGTTTCCCTTCATATTACTGGTACGCCAAAATATCTTGGAATGGTTCTCGATCATTAATTAAACTAGAAAGAAAACATCAAAGAAAGAGAGAGAAAAGCCTCAGTGGCCTTCTATACCTGCAGTAGAATTTTTGGTGGGAGATGAGGTAAAAGCCCTTAAACCATTCTGTGGGTGTATACTGCCATTGTAAGACCAATATTAACATATGCTTGTCAGGTATGGTGGGAAACCCTTAAAAGGGTTACAAATCTTAAAAATATGGAAAGAATTGCATGTATAGGTACTACAGGTGCCATGAGGACTACACCAACTGCAGCCCTGGAAACATTGCTCTCGCTAGCACTTCTCAATTTATTCGTGAAGAAAAGCGCATTACGTCTAATACAGAGTAATAACTGGAAGTAGGACATCCTTTGCTCACTGGAACATGAAGAACACTATTAACATAGACTTTGGCACTCAGACAGACTATTTACAGCCGTACATAGATTTTAACCCAGTATAACAAACAGAAATTCCCATAAAGGAAGGACTGGATGAAAAACATTGTAATAAAAATAAATCATGTATCTGTCTTTACGGATGGTTCCAAAATAGGGGAGGCATTTTTGTATGTCATCCTTCCCTAGAAAGATCAATTAAGCTTCCAAATTACTGCAGTGTCTTTCAAGCCGAAGTACTGAATTTTTCTAAAGCCGATAAGGATATTTTACCCCACTAATTGGAACACAAATGCACAGAAATATTTTTCGACAGTCAAGCCGCTGTCAATCACACAAGACTGCCACTGTCACAAAGTCAAGACTGGTACAGCAATGCCGTAGGGAGCTTCGTTTACTCTGCAAAACTAACACAATTACCGTCTGTTGGGTCACTGGATATTGTGACATTGACCGTAATGAAAAAGCAGACAAATTGGCCAAAAACGGACTAATGCTCAGTCAAAGCCATGTGGTTTCTATCATATACAGGCCAATGGAGCAGGTAAATGAACAAATTCACCGATATTTCATTTAAATCGCAAACAGTAGGTGGACAGCTCTTGAATCTTGCAGAGTTTCCAGGAATATATAGACAAATATTTCCAAACGTAAAACAAAACTCCTTTTCCAACGGAACAGATGGAAGAAAATACCTTCCATTTTTTATACGAATGCCCATGCGTCTCGTCCTTGCCACCTAGAGACATTCTTAAATTTTCCCCGAAATCAGGATGGTTCAGGGAACCACCTTCAACCTAAATCTTCATCAACCTTCCCATACTCCTCTTAAACATTTTCCTTTCCTGGGGAGCACAATGGATCGAAAGAGATCCAAGTGAGATGTTGTCTCGAACTTTACAGATGAATCACCCTATACAACACAACCTATACACTTACCATTTCTTCTAGAAACGTTCCAGGGAACGTCAGACAAGTCCCTCTCTTTCGCCTTCCTCATCACAACAAAATAGATTTAAGTCTAGCTTTAAGTCTTTTTTGTTAATAGCTTGCATTATGCGTAAACAAAAAGTGTGGTTTATGGAATATCTAATTTCACAGGTCGACGAAGAACCGACAAACCTGCTTTTTCGCAAGGCTTAAGGCTACAGCAGCAATATACAAAATTGTTCTTTAAAAATTCACGTGGTTTAAATTCCTCAAATCCCCAATCAGTCCAAACAACACAAATATTTTCACTAGTCGGAAATGTGCTTTCGACAACCCAAAAGTGCTTAAGCCTTGGGGAAAAATGACAATTTCTATAAAACCCTGATCACAGCTTTTCCTTCCTTCTAATGACATTTTTCTTAATATATTGAAAAGTCAAAACCAACGTAAACAATTGTGTTGAAATTTTCTTTAAAAAAATAAACACGTGAATGAGCCTTAAGCAACCAAATAAGCATTGAAAATCTTTTAGAACCAAACTTGAGTCCTTAGGTAAACAAGAAACATAATTATGTTTTCCAAAAATTCACTTTACAATGTTTTCCTTTTTATATCCAATATCTAACTTAAATCTACCTCTTCAGAAATCTATAAGTAATATGTGAAAGTAATTTGACAAATTTTGTGAAGGCGGTGAGAATATCCACAGTATGTGTATTTTATTTGACCATAACGGATACAAACTCGACAATCGAAACCTACCCAACGATAGGCATTTCCGATGAACTCAATTGATAAGCTTGTCAAACTATGTACATATTTTCTTCCCACAAAACTTATTCGTATTCCATACTTCAAAATAAATGTCATCTATAAATAAAAAAAAACCCATATTTATAGACGACAAATCGATTATCACTTGACAGAGCACAAAAGTACTTGTGTTGTCCAATAGAAAAATCTAATGATGGACCCTTTCCATTCGACAATTCCCCAAGACCAATTCTATCCAGCTCTAGATATATTTATATCTTCTACATGGATAAAAAATGATCCCTTTTTAACTACATCTTAAATTCTATGGATACGAGTATTTATTGAAACTACTTTAAAACGTCTCAAGCAATACGTTTTAATGACGTACTGACTGATGTACATTTAATCTCAAACTTTCTCAAAGGCTCATTATTGAAATCAACCCTTTAAATAGGGATTGTCAGTTTAAACTCAAATAATCCTTCCATCATTGACAACCAAAAGATATACCAAACCTCTGGAAGCGAACGTTTACCATCTTACGTATTTGTGTTGTTCTTTTTCTATTCTGTCAACTCAACGACAACAACTTAATGTTATATCAACCTCTTTATCCTTTTTGCCTCATAAGAAGCGCAAAAGATGTTTTGAGGGCATTTTCGTTATTGCCTCTGGGAAATAAATCTTTCCGTTCAATTTCCTAATTTTATAACTTATAAGATACCAAAAACCAACAACTATACTAACTTATAGTATACTCGTAGTTTGCTATAGTAACGATAACAACTGACTTAATGTTCTATATAACCCCGAAAGAAAAGAGCGTTACAAACTATAAATCCTTTTCGGTTGATAAAATAGATAAATTCCATTCTTACAAAACAAACCTAAAAAAAAGACCAGCACAAACCTTCATGTATTTTATAAACATGTACATAGTATCTATGTGTCTAATGGGTTTTGGGCTTATTATTATGAGGCCGTCTACCTACCTAACATGGAAGCATGTTATGCGGTGCTGTAGTATCTATTTGGCATAATATCAAACGATTTTCGGCCTTAACACCTTTAAGGGCCATCACACAATTGTCCTAAAGTAGACAGAAAGGAAGCCGAACTTCCAAGTTCTCTATATTTGGGTTTTTTATGTTCCTAATTCTTATTTTCTTTAAAGACTTACCGCAGTAAACTTATGCAACATTTAAGCCTTCTGTAATCATTAAATAACAAAACTTCTCTCATAATTTGAGGTTGTGTCGATATTTTCTTAGTTAAAGTATTCGATATTGAACTTTCAAAAGCCATTAAGAGACCCTGGCAACTTTGGGATTACATCATTTTTTACTACTGGATTGTTGAAGACTGATGGTTTTATGGTATTGATTCCATGTTTTTGACCTTATATTCAACGTTTGATATTTTTAATTTCATTTATTGTATCGTGGTATTGAACTTACACGCGAATTTACTTCTAAACTGCTTAAGACAACTCCTGGTATAAGGAAAAAATGGACTGATTTAGAGATTGGTGTGAAATAAAGAAATTGCTTTTAAGCTTAAGCTATATAATTATTAGTAATCTATCTTAAGATATTGTCCTTTTAAAAGAGGCCTATTTTTGGGTCAAAGTGAGTAAATCCCGAAGAAAAAAGTATTTAAAATGGAAACGAATTCGTAGTAGCAGAAATTGAGAAATATAGATTGTCAGACTTGTAACTATGCAACATGGGTAACGAGAAGAGATAAGATGGACTATTATTCTTCAAAGCTTAATTCAAGGTGCTTGTAAAATAATTTGAGAAACATTGAAATTTTCAAGTCAGGTGATTTTAACTGTTCGGTAGATCCTAAAGTTCTCAGCGACTTTTTTATCACAGAAAGTGAAAATAGAATTAATTTTATTCCTTCCTTAGACCTAAATAACGAATATGAATTTGATTTTGAAACAGCAAATGAATGTGATATTGTAAAAAATTTTTATACATGAAATTCAAATGCTATTATTGAGGATATTTTTCCCACTTCGTTTCTTGAAACTCATAATCTCACATTATTTTAGCTCTTTAGAACATGTTATCAATTTCTGTATAACTTCCTCATTCTTCCTAACTAACTGGAATGTGGCAAAAATCATCCACGAGCCTCTTTACCTGGTAACTTTCGTCCTATTAGGATTTTGCAGTGTTTATCTAAGGTCTTTGAGAAAGTCATGTTGGAACAGCTTGTCTCCATATTGGTATTAATGGTTTGCTTTATCTTTACCATACTTTGTTTGATAGACTTCTCAAAGGCTTTTAATAGAGAATTGACTATTATAAATTATGCTGTAAGTTGCGAAATCTGTTTGGGTTCAGCCAAAAAACTGTTAATCTAGGTCAGCATTCCCCGAGTAATAGAGGGCAGAGAGTGATAGTGAAAAGTAATTGATCTGAATCAATTCAGGCGTACCACAGGGATCTATATTCGGTCCCATTCTTTTCTGTATCTATATAAATGACTTTCCAAATTTGTTACTTTGAAGCAAGGGGACATGCGTTCAATTTTTCCTTAGTTACTCCAGAAAATTCATCCCGTTGTTGGTAAAAACCCATACGGATACTTCTACAAGGAAAATAAAGATTTTTACGTTCAATAAAATAAGAACAAATAATGTGTTTGCTTATCATCATCATTATTGAAAAATATGTCCTTCTGAACTCAAGCGTTTGCATATGGAGATCTATCAAATATTCCAATTCAACTTATTAAAAAAGCATATCCAATGAAATATTTCTGTACTCTTTCTGTTCTTGAGGAATGAGAGTTGTAATACGGATTCCAAAGAAAACTACAATACTCCAGGTTAAATCTTACAAAAGCTGTGTTTGCATACGGAGGTCTATTAAATATTCCAATTCAACTTATTAAAAAAGCATATCTAGTGAAAGATTTCTGTACTCTTTCTGTTCTTGAGGAATGAGAGTTGTAATACGGATTTCAAAGAACACTACAATACTCCAGGTTAGATCTTACAATAAGTAAAAGCATTTGAGTGCATAAGGGTCAGAAAATTTGTTTGCGTTCCTTCTTTTTCCAAAACAATATCATTAATCATGTAATCAAACAAAATGTTTGAGTTTTTACTTAAACAAGTAAGACTATGATAATTAGAGACATTCAGAAAAAGTAAATTTCTATTAGATGCCAATTTTTTAAGAACCACCATCCAATAATGACAATCATCTACACATTTTAAAGTCTTAAACATTTTTTCATCATCAGGATACAAAAATTAATTAGAAAATTTAAAGTTATCATGAAAATCATTTATAAAAAGTTTAAAAAAATAAAGGTCCAACATGACTCCCTTTTGGAACACCTGAAGTTATTTTGATAGCTCTAGATTTGAATGTATGTATTTTGATAAATTGGGTCAGATTACTAAAATATGAGCTTATCCATTTTAAGAATTGATAGTGGGAAAGTTTATGAACAAGAATTTCATGATTCACTCTATCAAAGGCTTTACCGAAATCTGTGAAAACTTTGTCACTAATTATATTTATGTTTAGTAAAAAAAAAATATCACACACAATCATTTCAAATTTTTTTAAATTGAATGATAATTTACAAATCGGTCTGTAATACTATAGATTTCGAGTTCTCACCCAAAGTCACTAATTTTTTGACTCCGGGAAATTGCACTAAAAGAAACCTTACTATGAACATGTGTTACAATTTTAATTTTTTTTTTGTAATGTTCAGAAATTTTCGTCTTTTTCAAATTTGAAAAAAAGCTTGTTTATTGCCAAATCCGTTAAATGATTGAAGATTAATTCGTAGTAACTTGTTGACATTTTTACTATATTAGATATAGAAATGCGTAAATCAACATTCAATTCTTTTTACTCCCTCATCATTTTATTCTCTAATAGATTTGAAGCTAAAGTATATTCTTCAGTTCAATTCCTGTCTCCTGTCTACCACAGTTTTCAATTTTTAAAAAACGAGACATCAAAATGGAAATGAGGTCATAAAATCTTTTTATGCTAATACAGGACGTTTTCTTAGCTTGTCTTTCGTTTGACAGTTGAGAATGTCTAAGTGTGTTGACATTTCTGTTCACTTATGCTTGAAAATTCATCATAAATTGCTTAACGCCAGAACAAAGCTTCTAAATTGTGGAAATTTACTTTGTACAAAAATAAATCTGCTAACGAAGTTCATAGAGCATTTTGTCCCAAAAATTGTGTTTAGTGATGAAGTTAATTTTTAGTTAAATGGCGTCTCTAATTGTCGTACGTTAATTGAAGACAATCCCCAAGCAATTAACAAATTATCAATTGACTGTTTGGCGTGGCTTATACACTACTGATGGCACCATCGATCATTATTCCTTCCAAAATGAGATAGGGTATCTAGAGCGATATCTAGACTTGTTTCCAAAAATTATAATTAATTAGCTTAAGATCGACAACATTTAGTTGCAACATAAAGTCGCAGCTTGTCATACCATCGATTAATTGCAACGCCTCTCAATTACTGTTGATGGTTCTCTGCTAAGATATTGGCTAAACCGGCAGCTGAAGCGTTGGAAGCAAAAATTCAAGCAAAAAATGACACCAAACGGTCAGATTTATTGAAAAGAAATAGTGGAAAATTTATTATGTATAGGTAGTTACATTTTGATATATGTACTTTTACAAATTAAATACCAAATAGTGCGTTCCAAACAACATGAACAAAACAGTTATCTTTGCAACTTACAAAAACGAATTAGGAAATTACAGAGAAATTTCTATTATAAACAGTTTAAGGAAGATTCTTACTTCAATATTCTACTAAAGGTTTACAAAATGGATTGAAAACAGAAACCTTCTAAGCACATTTTAAGCTGGTTTTCAAGCAGGTTTCTCTTGGACCACAAAGATGCGTTGACAAGTATTGCTAGAAAGTCAAGGGGAAAAAATATGAAAGTTATACGCTTGCTTCGTCGACTTCAAAGCAGCATTCGACAAGATAAATAGACATGCTCTGATTTACAAGTACTCAACGATAGGAATCTCCCGGAAATTCTTGATGATGTTCTTTAACTTTCTTGTTTCATCGAGTATGTCACAGAATGGTTTGAAACATCGACATGTGTTCCCCAAGGCTGCATTTTAAGTCCATTATTTTTTGCTTTATTTATTGATGAAATTTGTGATGACAAGTGAAAGTACTACTTTACGCTGATGACTTATTATTACTGGATGACAACCCTTTCACTTTGCAGTTGCAACTTAACATAACAGAATACCTTTTTGCGAGAAATGGGGGTTAGTCTTTAATACAACCAAGACTAATGTTATGATCTTTTCAGTAATGTAAATATTGAAGTTGGGCAAGAATTTAAGTACCTGGGTGTTTTAATTACCCATAACCTTAATTTTTCAAAGCACGCTAAACAAAAAAGCAGTAAGGCCAAAGTGGCTTTATGTAAAATGTGGCCCAAGCTCTTTGCTAACCAGGATATCGATCTTGCGTCAAAATACCATGTTTTGCATGCAACGGTTAATACATGTACATTATGTGCTATGGTGCCCAGGTTTTTGGTTATTTGTTCTTTGAGGTTTTTGGAACGGTGCAGGGATATTTCTTCAATCGCTTATTTAAAGAAGTGAAATAAGTCTTCAGTGAGTCTTTTGCAAACAAACGCTTCTCAATTCAAGGAATAGAATAAAATGGCCTATTCCCATGAAGTTGTCTTTTGATGAGTGTTACCAAGTCGACTTTATGAAATATTGTAATACTTTATAAAGGATGATGGAAAAATTGTGTTCAGCGACGAAGCTCATTTTTGGCTCACTGGGTACGTAAATAAGCAGAATTGTCGATTTTGGAGTGAATATCAGCTAGAAGCATTGCAAGAGCTACCAATGCATCCAGGAAAAGTCACAGTTTGGGGCGGTTTATGGGCTGGTGGCATCATTGGACCGTACTTCTTAAAAAAAAATGGTGAGTGCTACCGTGAGATGATATCCAACTTTTTTTGCCCAAAATGCAATGCCCACGCGCAACAATGGACTTATTGAGAGGCGAGTTCGATGAACATTTTATTTCACGTTCGGGACCGGCCAATTGGGTGCCTAGATCGTGCGATTTAAAGCCTTTAGACTATTTTTTGTGAGGCTATGTTAAAGCTTATGTCTATACAGACAAGCCCACTTCAATTGACGCATTGGAAGACAACATTGAACCATTTATTCGTGAGATACCGGACGAAATGTTGGAAAGAGTATGCCAAAATTGGACTAAGCGGATGGACTATTTGAGGCGCAGTCAAGGTCAACATTTGCATGAAATAATCTTAAAACATTAAATTATATGGACCGTACTATCGATTCAAATAAAGATTTCATGTATTTTTCTGAATTGTATGTGTTTTTTTTTTTTTTAACTTTCTTATAGCTTTTAAAAAATCACACTTTATAAGTATTAGAAAAACGTCTTTACTTCTCACAACAGTTCTAGTTCATCCAGTTACTGTAGTTCAAAACACCCTATTTTGTGTTTATAATCATTTTAAAATCGAAAAAAACATAAAAATTTGCATTCAAATGCGCCCAAAATTGTAAAACTTGTTATATTTCAAATCATCTTAAAATTGGTATCTTTTTGTATTTCAAACCATTTTAAAATTGATAACTTTTTGTTATTTAAATTGTGGTAATGCTATTATTTATTTAGAAGAAATAATTAAATCTATTGATTACTATTATTGAATATTTATACATGTTTAACTAATTTTATTTTACAATTTTTGTTTCAATTTAAACGGACATGTGACGGAAATAATATTTGAAAAATAAATTCTATGAAATTAATTTCAACAATATTTCTGTCTTGTATTATTATTTAAAATTTCTTAAGCTCTTAGAATAACTCCCAATATGTCATATTTTTATAAGGTGCATCAATTTTTCTTTAAATAGAAAAACGTCAAAAAATTCAAAGAACAACATTCCACAAAATATATAGTCTTGACAGAAATGTTTGGAATTTTATATTTAGGATTTTCAAGAGTTTTTATATTGTTTAAAAGAAACAACATTATTAGCATTTTAGAAGCATTTCCAGATAAAGTAAATAGAAGACTATTAAAAGATATACAACAATACATTTATTCTCATATGTATACATTTTCATGGACATTGTTTGTTTTATTGAATAAATTAAGCAAACACATACAATTCAGAATCCCTAAAATTGATTGAATATTTGAGTAAACGCACTTGAAAAATGCACAAAATGATTGAAACAGCTATCCAAGTGCTTCAGAAAGCATACATCATCAATGATTTCATTTGGGAGATTCAAATGGAAATTAATTTAAAATTTTATTTGTCAATATCCAATTCATTAAGAATGTTTATCGTTTTTAAAAGCATCGGGAGCGCTTCAAACATTTTGTCTGAACAAAACATTTTTCTTAATTTGAACTGATGGGACAATTTGTTTTACAATAAAGACTTTTAAGAACTGATTGGTGATACAAAACAAACATGGGAGAGTTAGAATAGAAGGACTTACTTACTTACTTAAGGTGGCGCTAAAGTACAGTGTGAACTAGGGCCTCAACCAACAAACTTCTCTAGGTAGGTCCCCAGCTAAATGTCTCCAGTAGCGCACTCCAAACTGGGTGAAGTCACTTTCCACTTGCGCACGCCACCTGATCCGCGGTCTTCCTCTACTGCGCTGTCCAGTGGGTGTAGGTTCGATGACTTTCCGGTCCGGAGAATTGGTTTCCTTTTATCCTTCTGGCGAAGTGTACGTCACTGTACACTGTACAGCTCGTCGTTCCATCTTCTCCTTAACTTACCGAACACTCATAGAACTTTTCTCTCGAAATAATTCAAGGTGCTTTCATCCGTTTTTATCATAGCCCATGCTTCTGCACCGTATAGCAGGACGGGGATGATGAGGGTCTTATATATCGACACTTTGCTTTCTTAGCCCAAAGAAACAGCGGTTAGCAAGAGTAATTATTTGTTTGATCTCAGCGCTCGTGTTGCTTTCTGCGTTCATAGCGGAACCTAGGTAGACAAAGTTTTTAACTTCCTCAAAATTTGTTGTCCTCCATTAAGAGATGCACCAATTTTTGCCGCCTCTGCCTCAATACTTACAAAATCCCCATTGACATCACGCTGAGTTCTTCCAATTATGTCAATGGCATATGCCATTAATTGGACAAACTTTTGAAGAAAAGTAACTCTAGTGTTGACGTGGGTGCTCTGCACTATTGGTTTAAGGACGATGTTAAAGAAATCGCATGACGGCGTATCACCTTATTTAAAGACTTTTTTTGACATCGAAACGTTTGGTTAAATTGTTTCCAACTTTATGGTCATGGTCATCCAACACAAACGGACGAGTTTGGCAGGGATGCCAAAAATAAAAATGGCTCTATGTAAGGGACAACCCTTTTGATGCTGTCATATGCGGCCTTGAAATCGATGAAACATAGTGGGTGTCGATTTGATGTTCTTGCTTTTTTTCCAGGATCTGACGTAATGTAAATATAGAAGGACTAAGTTGTCACCTTCATAAGCTTAAGTTTTGTATTTTCACATTTATGTGTTATTTCAGGAAATTCTCTAATGTTTCTTGCCCCGGAATGAAATCTCACCTAAACGGCTTGAACTCAAATTCGATCTTTAAATGTCGTCATCATGTTCTTTAGAAGCATTTGTTATCTTTTGCAAAAGGAAACATTGGAAGAAGATAATAAAGCACCCAACCAATCCAACCTTTTCATTACTCAGTTAACAAAATAAAGTATGTTTTTCCACTTGATATACTAAAACAAATTCTGTTCTCTATTGCGGATGACCTGTGGGCTGTAAGACCACTTCAGCTCTAATTGATAAAAGCAATTTCTTGCAGCTTTAACTTCACACAAATGTTATATCATTAGCAACCACAACAAAAGAGAAAGCCTAATCCAGCCCTGTTATTAACAATTCAGTTTTCACATTTTCCAATTGTCAACGTAACAAAATTACAAGCCAACAATTCTGCCCATATTAACCCAGATACTTGAAATTCCCATCTACAATCACAGCCTACAATCACCACCATTGGGACTATTATCCTAAAATAATCGTCAGCTACATCGTTATCGTCTATTTTTGGATCATCCCTCTTATCCTTGTTACAAGTGTTCGGTCCGCACTTAAATGTATGCCGACAAATATGCGATGGCATAGCTGGAGTAGGTGGATGGGAGGAGTTGGAGTGTGATGTACGTTGACATCTTCACCATATCCCTGATTTATGCCAGTTTGCTGCTCTCTCACGAATTATTTTCAAGAGTGTTCTGTTTCTATATTTATATACAGGGTGCGTCAAAAGTGACTTTCTAATTATTTAATAGGATAATAACTTTTATAGATTTAAATTCGTATTTTTAATTTAATTTGGAATCACGAAGTATGATTTATGGACATTTTTTGGGCTAAGTATGGAACATAATGTCCTTTAACTCAGCTGCAGCTTAATACTCACAAAGAGGGGTTCTTTCTAGAGAGTTTTCAATAACACTTCGTAGGAAATCTACGCTTTTGTGTCAACGTTTCTGGACTCTCAGAACTTGCAAGAATGCTTACCAGCTTCACTACAGCGTCTTGTTGACGAAATCTTCCAAGTTTGTTTTGTAATAGCCTTAAAAAAGAAAAACAGACGAGTTATAATATTTTCAAATTAATAATAAACTTTTAACCCACCCTGTACAAGAACATATCTTATACTCATACCGACTCTTAGGATAGCTTATGTTAAATCTTATGCAAGGACCTCGTCTATATAATATGTCGATTTGTGTCTATTTACAGGTAAAGCAGTGCCATTTGTTGAACTGACTGTCGCCCATGCCAGTGTCCTTACTATTTTGGCGATATCCTTTGAAAGGTATTACGCCATCTGTGAGCCACTCAAGGCCGGCTACGTGTGCACAAAGACTCGCGCTTTTCTCATATGTGTTTTCGCATGGGGGGTGGCTGCTCTATTCACCAGGTAAGAAAGGATTAGTGTTCGTGACGTTGTTTAAGTTTAGTGCAAATTTTTCTTATTTTGCTTTTACATATTTTTTTTATTTTCATGTTTGTTTTGTTTGTTGTGTGTCATGGTTTAATTAAAGCATTCATGTTTTTTAGAGCTTTTAATTTAGAAGATATTTGCAAGTTGAAAGTTTTTGTCTTGCTTTGTATTATATAAAAATTCGTCCTTCATAAGTTTTTGTTTAAGAATCCTTAAATCTTATAGTTTGCTTATATACACAAAGGATTTGTAAATTTATTTATTTGTATGTTGTTGTTGTTCTGCCATCATGAATAATAAATCAATCGCATTTGTTTTTGATAATAAACATTTTATATAGTGTCCCGAAGAGATAACTATACAACTATCGAGGAGAACATTTTTGATAGGCCGTTTAATGGTGTCTCTAAGGGATAAAAAGAAATCTCCTAAGCAATAAAAATTTCCGGAGAAAATCCTTGGTAGGTATATGTATATAGGCGCTTCTTCAATTTAAAAAGAAATCAAAGAACTGGCCTTTTGCGAAAAACATTTTTTCTCAATTGAATTGGTTTATAGTGGTTATTTTATGGGGCTATGCAGTATACATATACGTAGTTTAATTTTCATGGCATTTAAAGGATGTCTTCTTTAAATATTGTTATATAGACAGGAAGGAAGTTTTCTGGAAGTTGAAGATAAAAAGTTTGAATTCGTTTTGTTTGGATTCGCCTTGACTTATGAGACTAATTAGTGAAATAAATTAGCAAAGCCATTTTTGAGAATGGACTTCAATTAAAACTTTACTGCTTACATATTAAATCTAGGCAATATAATTGAGTCAGAGAATTTTTAAATTCTTTTTGGGATTTTAACAAAATTTATTTTTAAGTAGAGTCTTTTTGTTATTTGAAAATATTAATTTGGAAGATAAACAACATTTATTAATTGCATAATAATATATTTGGACAGTGTCGTAGTTCTGTTGAATTTTTCTATCTAGAAACAGAGTAAGACTTAAGAATCCTTTAACTAAATAGTTTTCACATAGAAGAAGACTGCGCTGTCCGACAAGGTTATCTTACTGTCAATAAAATTGCACTAATTCAATTGGTTTTGATGGCCTCTATTCAAAATTACTGTATGACATAAGGTTTTAGAGATGTTACTTTTTACAATTCGAAAATATAAAAGGGTTTTTGAGGCTATTTAAGTTTTTTAAGTTGATTTATGTAAATAAAATCCATCATGGTTTTCAAACCTATAATCCCTTCAATGTTCTGTTGAAATATTTATATATTACTTCACATCATATTCGAAAAATCTTCACAAGGTGTTAAATTTAACCTATCTTGCAAAAATCTGAAAGAAATACTAAACCATTTATGCTAAAACGGTTCTTAACAAAAAAAAATGGCAGCACAGTTTGAAGGTAATTTTTGCTCTCGTGACGAATCTGTTGTCTACAAAATTTTACTGTATCAAATTTTTGAAATACATATACGAAAGTAGTTCCAGAGGTATCCGACCTAACAAAGAAAACAGACAAAATTTGGGGAAAATATATGTATTTCTCTACATGGTTAGGTAGAAATGGCGATCTCAAGGGAACCTAGCCTGAGATCCAATTAGCGCTGTAGTGTGCCGTTTTGATACCAAAACTCGTTTGACCTGTGATAAAAAGGAAAAGATTTATAGAGAAGCTTCATAGCGATTATGTTAGAGCCATCTTGTCGCATTGAGAAAAAAGATTATGTCTCTAATCTTTGTCTCAGATAGCTCATCAAGTTCGTAAAAGAATGCTTTCCCAAAGCATTTCCTTCTAGTGCTTGCCAAAGTAGGTCATTTGCAGAGAAAATGGATTATCGTTTCACTTTCTCTTTGGTCGCTACAACTACGGCAAAAGGTGTTGTAAAAGATACCCAACTTCTCTGCATGAACTCCTATAGGCCAATGTCCGGTACAAACCGCAACAATCCTGGCTATGTCTTGCCTTGGCCTGCATAGAAGATCGTTTGTACGAGTTTTATTATAGGTGGGCCATATCTTCCTAGATATAATGCAGTTGGGTTAATTTCTCCACCTTCGGTTTGATTAAGTTTGGTAGATAGAAAAGATTTTACCCTTCATAGCACCAAGGGGAATGTTAACCATTTCCGCAAGTGAGCTATGAAGGGCCGATCCTTGCCTGGCTAGCTCGTCAGCCCGTTCATTTCCCACGATACCACTATGGCCCGGAACCCAGATCAGGGTGACACCGAGCTTAATGTTCATGCTCGCAAGCTCATCGCGACATTGCTGGACCAATTTAGATAAGGATGTAGCCGAGTTAATGGCTTTGACAGCTGCCTGACTGTCTGTGAAGATAGCCGCATTTCGGTTTTGGTTTGGGCTTTGTTTAAGTATCTTACATGCCTCCCTAATTGCCAGCAGTTCAGCCTGAAAAACGCTAGCAAAGTCAGGAAGCCTAAAGGATTTAGCTACATTTAGGGACTCAGAAAAGATCCCGGAACCAACTCCGCACTCCATCTTTGAGCCGTCAGTAAAGATGGTTGTGTCGAAACCTATCGACACGATGTCATCCTCCCAATCTTTTCTGGATGGGAAAATGACCTTAAAACCCTTACTAAGGCTCAAAGTAGGAGTGCAGTAGTCAGTGCCTACCGAGATAATATCTGAGGGAATCAATTTCGTTGTGTTGCTGTGACCATAAGGTTTTGACAACCAGCTGTTTGATTCCTTAAGCCTAATAGCGCTGCAGGAAGCTATGTATTTAATAAAAAGGTCGATTGGTAGAAGATCCAAAATAACGTTTAAGGCGTCCGTTGGGCAAGTACGAATGGTCCCTGTGGTGCCCACGCAAGCTGTTCTCTGAACCTTCTTTAGCTTACCGATATTATAGGCTTTGCTAAGAGCAGGCCACCACACAATCGAACCATAAGTTAAGATTGGACGTACTACGGCTGTGTACGTCCATAAAATCATCTTCGACTGAAGTCCCCACTTTTTGCCGAAAGTTTTGCTACAGGCGTAGAAGGCAACACAGGCCTTCTTAACCCGCATACTTCAATATTTCGTTTCCAGTTAATTTTGGGTCGAAGGGCGTGAAGGGCGGTACTTTAGTTTTGGTGGTAAAGAGCATCAGTTCACTTTTACTTTGGTTAACTCCTAGTCCACAACTCGTAGCCCAGCTGCTAACTTTCTTCAAAGCTGACTCCGTGATTTCACTAATCATTTCTCTACATAGTATCCTTTTAGTTTAATACACTTTCCCAGCGATGTTCAATAGCTTCGATACCCTATTTATAGTTCGAGCTCCTCAAAATAGGCATCAACAGCAGACTCTACCTCTTCATTATTGGCAAATCTTTTACTTCCGAGGCATTTTTTCAAGTTCGGAAACAGAAAATAATTCGAGGGGGCTAAATCTGGCGAATAGGGTACGTGAGGAAGCAATTCGAACTTTAGCTCATTGGTTTTGTACATCACAATAACGAATGTGTGAACTGGTACATTGTCTTGATGAAACAAAACTTTCTTTTTTGACAAATGTGACGATTTTTTCTTGATTTCGTCACTCAAACGCTGCAATAAGTTTGCCTAGTACTCGCCGTTGATTGTTTGTCCTTTCTGAAGATAATCAATTAAAATTATCCCACACCCATCCCAAAAAACTGACGCCATGACCTTGCCTGTGGATGAAACTGTCTTCGCCTTCTTTGAAGCCGATTCTTCCCTTTCAGTTCATTGTTTCCACTGTTCCCTCGGCTCAGCTGTGAAGTGATGGGCCCATGTTTCATCCATGGTTATGAATCGACGCAAAAACTCTGCTTTATTACTGTGAAACTTCACCAAACACTCTATTGAAACATCCTTACGACGCGACGCGATGTTCGTCTTGGCAGCTCGTACGACCTCGTTTAAACTCTGCCACCCAATATTTTACTGATGTAAATGAAGGAGCAGACTCTCCCAAAGTAGAATCTAGCTTTGCTCTGATATTGGTTGGACTGAGGCCTTTCAAATGAAAGTACTTTATCACATAATGATGACCAAATTTATCCATGTTTACAAATTCACTGAGAGTGTTCACTATTGATGGCTGCCAAAGAAATACTGAACAAAACGTAGCGTCGTCGTCAAACTTCAAACTTAAGCTTTATAAAGTTATAACTTAAAACCTTTATAAAGATTTGACGCAACCCCACGAAAAGTATTCCAAATTTGTCAAATCACACAAACGAACTGGGGCCTATGTCAGAAGCATTGACAATTGTGATGACAGGTGACAATTTGTTAATTTACAACTTAAAACATGTTCAAATCTGTTCCGACACTAACTTGTCATCTCTGTGTCAAGTATTTACCCACAATTTTCAGAAGTTTTTCGACAAATTTGTATTGACAATTCTTTAAAAAAAAACAAACATAATTTCATAAAATGACAAAAAACAAATACAATTAACATATTTGTCAGTATTTAATTGGCAACAGCGACAGGAAACTAAGTTATGGTCAAGTCTTGACAATAAAAAGACCTAAAATCATAAACAATATATGTATTTTCAAGTGAAAGTGATGACGACTTTCTGTTGGTTCAGTAATACGTCGGCCGCGCCCTAGGAATTTTTAAAGGGGAATAAATAATGATTTCGAATCGTTAGATCGTATCTCGAAGGTGCGTTGAGACCTTTTGCCTGTTTTGCGATATTCTTCCTTTTTATTAACCTTCATATCATATGTCATGACAAATTTGTCACCTGTCAATATTTTATAAAATAAAGATTTGTCAGACAATTGTGTGAATTTTTATGAAATAGGGCCCGGATCTATACACATTTTTTCTATTTCTTGAAATGGTTCGGTCGTCAAACGTTTGGAGGGGAATGTGATGTTTTAGCTATATGAAATGTTACGTCTTATTGTAAGAACCATTTTGACTACAAATGATTTGCAATGACATGAGGAACAAACTAATCACGAATCCTTTGCCGAAAGGGTTCACCATTTATGCTATATATGGCGGTTTCTGATTTAAAGAAAAACAAACCAATACTCCTTCGTCCTGTAAACCACATAAAACAGTGACTTTTTGGGGAAGTAACAACCAATCTAAAAATCTCATGAGAATTTAATCCAGTCAAATCGTCATTTGACCTTCCGTGCAAAGGTATTGTTTATTTTTACTTTGCGATATGTACATAGGAACTTTAGTATAACAAGTTTTGGATTCGTAAGAAATTCTAGCCCGAGATTTTAATCAAACATAACATTATGATGGTAGAGAAAAAGTGGGTCCCGTGATTCCCACTGTATGTCTGTTCTCGCCCGTATAGCCTTAACCATTGGGTCGATTGAGTTACAACTTGGAAGTTAAGGCTTTAAGAAGACTCGCGTCTGGGAATTTTTCAATTTTTTTTAAGAACAAAAATAACAGTAGGTACCATACAAATTTTGTGGTCAATAATTGAAAATTCAAATTCGAAAATTCGGTCAATTATTGAAAATTCGAATTTACTCAAAAACGAACTTATAGATGTTTATAACTGAGCTATATATTTTTGTATTGCTCCATAAAGTTAACCCCGATAAAATCGCTATTTTGTTTTTAAATGTTCTCTGGAACTCATGAACCGATTAAAAAAATTAAGGTTTTTTTGAGAAATCAAATACTACCTAAAATTTTGAAGACTAACTTGATTGCAGGTATACGTTTAAATTTTAAATTATAGGTACCATTTTTAAACAGACTCTTTAGAGCAAGTAAGAAATCGATTGGCCACAAATTTTTTACCAAAGATATTAACGACAAAATATTTGTTATGATTTTTTTGCTAATATCTCAGTTCCAGTAGATTGCACAGTTACAAGCAAAACTCCAACTTTTTCGGAACACATACTATCAAACAAAGGCACACTTTCAACAACTTATTATGCCTATTACTTTTCTTGTACTGTCAACTTATTGTAAACGAAAAAATTAGCCTCTATTACCAATAGGATTTTACTCTAAAAACAACAATTCTGCTTGAAAGAAATCGCTGAAGCTGACTTGAAATTAAAGACAAAAGGTTAAATACTGTTATATTCATTGGTATGACAACTAGTTTGATAGTCATCTCTATCAAAAATTCTATGCCTCTAAAAAAACACCCATTTTTATCAAATTCAGTAATTCAAGTAACAAAGGAAGAAAAATTGTACAATTTTTATATAATTAACAGTTTTAAAACAGCCTTAGCCTATTTGCGACCGAAATACGTATCCTCTTTTTGAAAGTTTTAAAGATTCACTGTTACTACATATATCTATGGAAGTAAAGTTTAAGCTTTATTTGCTCACAAAGTTAAGTTTATATTTCACTGAAACTTAGGAAAGTTAAGAGAAAATATCGTTTTTTAACTTTTCTTTATTATTCAAACAATTGAAAAAGAAGTAAAAACAATTTTAGTTAGGTATACTTCAATCATAGAGTTCGCAAACATTTTTCACTTCCAGAAAAAGCAAAACAAACTACATTTCCTTCTTATAAGCAAATTATCTATATTGAGTAAGGATGTCAAATGGTACTACCATCTTCTTTACTTTCTCTCAATCAGCCTTCATTTCCTTTTTCTTTTGTCATTAATCCTTTGAAGATGTATATCTTTCTGGTATCATCATCAATTACATAGAAATTCAATTAAATGTCATTTTATTTATATCCGATGCTTTTAAGTCCTTTTATTCGAGGATATGTACATAATGTACAAAGATATATGTATGTAGATTTGCATGTTGTATATTTGTATATAGTTGCCTATTTTCCATTGTTAATTATATGCTTCTATTTGTGCTTCTGCTTCCATCCTAATTTGATAATACCTTCCCCAACCAAAAGGATATAAATTCATTTCCTGCAACATTTCCACAACAAAATAATATACAAAAAAAGACATTATTCATCTCAATATGTGTACAGGGTGTCCCATAACTAAGGTAACTATGGGTCCGAACTGAATATGACAAAATTTGGTAACTTGCTTCAACCGTATATCTTAATGGTTTTCGAGGAATGGAATTTTGAGAAAAACCTACTTTTGGCCCTATCCACAAATGATTTTAAAATAACATAATGTAACCATACTTATGGGGCACCCTGCTCGTCTTGTACCTATAGGAACCTAATACAAAACCTTAATGTAAACATGATTGTTTTTCGTTTGATTTATTATTTATTATTTATAAAACAGCAACAACAACAAAAAAAAAACAGCAGTAGAAAAGTGTGCTCTTTTTTGTGTCCTTATTGTCTGTTTCTGTGTCTTAATGTAAACGAGATGGTGTTCCATATTGTATTTTTCTGTTGTGGTGTAACTAATGATCCTTTGAATTCCTCCAAGTGCGGTGTGATATTATGTTTTGTTTGGACATCATAGTAAAAATAGAAAATACACAAAACAAAAAGGACGACACTTGTTAAAATAAAAATAAAATATTATAATCCTCTATATTCTTAAGTTTATGCAAACACAAAAACCATCATCGAATCATATAGCATCCTTTTTCTGTGTGTCTTTGTTTTTTTGTAAAAGTGTAAACAAATGTTGTTTCCTGATATCCTGACGATGATGATGATGATGAGAAGAAGTCCTTCGCATGAATAGGCTGAAGAACTCGAATGAACTTTTAGAAGAAATAGAGAAAGGGGTTTTGTTTTGTTATTTTTATATCCTAATCGAGCAGTAAAAGTTTTATCATCATATCATTAAATTACTTCTTGGCAACCCATTTTATTATTATTATTGTAGTAGCTGCTACCAAATATTTTTATATTTTTATGTGTATTATGTCCTCCTCTTCTCAAATAACGCACACTCTATTCTCATCTAGCCGAAATAATGGATGGTAAACGTTTTTGAAATGTCATTTATCAAAAGAAATTAACGGTTTTTGTTTTGTTTTGTTTTTGGTTTAATTTGATTTTTGAAACTGAAAAGTCAACGTAAATCAAAGGTTTTTGAAAGAGAGGGACTTAAGTGCCTAAAAATAATCTTATTTTTTTAAATTTGTGATTAATGTTTGTATAGCTACTCGTGTTTTTCTCAAACTTCTCTGAAAGTGAATTTTATTTTTAACCAAAAAAGGGACTTAAATCCCTTCCACCAATAGATGACTTGAGATATTTTTTGTATTCGAATTAATGTTTTCGGCTGAAGGTTTTTCTGGAAACCTGAAGATTGGTCTACAATTTTAAATTGAATCTGATGGTGGTAAGGTATTATAAAATTGTTTTTCTATATCAGCGCTCTCTCAAAAAGGGCGGATTTTTAAAGTGTTCATTATGATATCCTTCCTTTAAGGCAATAGAGTGGGAAAGTGCAATTCAAGTAATTCAAGTCATTGTCAAAAACATTTAGTAAAACATGTTCGATATTTTAAAGGCTTAAGAGGGAAAAGTTTGAAGTAAGAGCTTCTCAAATCTATACCAAGCTAACATCGAGGTTGTTGCAAACGCTACAGAATCTCTTAATAATTACAATAAATTACATCATATCTCTCAAAATGTTATTGCACTTTTTCATAAGAGTTTGTGAATTTTTTGCGCCAACACGGCCTTGCGTGTAGCTCCACGGAAAAAAATCTACTTGTGTCAAATCTCGAAATAACGCGCCCAGGAGAGTTCAAACGCAATAAAATTTAATTGGTCTTGTTGTGTGGATTATTTCCTCTTCTTATTGATCTACAATTATTTCGATAAATTCAGCAGCATGAGACGAATCTTCTTTCGCACTGGTGAAGTTACAAGAGTATTGAAAGACCTAGACATACACAGTTCTGAATAGGCGTTCTTCAACGCTGGCAAAAGCACTGCGTAAGTTTTGTATCTTTCCTACACTACATGTCTCTTTCGGAGCGTATGGAAAACAGCATTTGCTCAGCCAATCCCTAAAAAGGGCGAATCCTCCTTCCCTCCAACTATCATAAAAAAACACGAATGTTCCATCTTTCCAGGGCCATGGAAACGCTGATTAAGTGTCAGCTTAAGAAATATCTAGAAGAACGGAAGCTTCTTAATAACCGGCAGTGTGGCTTTCGTAGCAATAGGTCCACCGGTGATATCATAGTTTATCACTATATTGCACTTAATATTTCAGAAGCATCTGATAAAGTTTGGCAACAAGCTCTCTTTTCAAAAATGCGTGCTATTGGTATTGATGAATCACTTCTTCGTTGGATAAGAAACTACCTTTCTATTCTAACCATTCAATACAAGTTGTATTGCAAGGTTTTAAACTCTTTAAATAAATGCTGGTATGCCCCAGGGTTCAGTTTTATCTCCTACACTCTTCATTATGTTCATAAACGATCTCTAAACTGTTTCGCTGACGACAGTACCCTCAGCTTTTCATATTCGTTTCTAAATTCACATCCTTGTCCTTCGGATTTAAAACTTTAACGGCAACATTGTCCAATGAGGAATTATTAACCGTGTAGAATTGAATGCTTTAAAAACTCAATACTGTCTTCTGCCATTAAAGCGTAACCTACCCCAGATGATACTATTTGTGAGTGGCACTTGCATCCAGGAAACTACTTAACTTTCAATACTCGGTAGTATGGAATGATCCCATATTCGACATTGCCAAAAATGCTGCTAGGTGCTTAGGATTTCTCCCACGGTTCAAGAAATTCAGCCTCTTCCGATCAGGCTGTAATTTATAAAGCCTTCATTCGTCCAAAGCTTGAATATAACTCGCATATATGGACAAGTGCCCCAAAAACTAGCTTAAATCCCTTGGATATAATTAAAAAAAGGGCTTTATAAATAGATGGGCAAAATTACTATAATTGAAACGAAGACCGCCGTAATGCTTTATGCACGAACATTGTTCTGTCGAATTAGCCAGTTGGAATCCATCCCTTTAACAATTCAGCGGTAAAACTCGCACTTTCAGGAATGCTCGTCAGTTTACCCTTGAGCTCAACTTCGGGAGTACTGTCAAGTATAGAGATTATTTCTTAAACCGCACATCGAGAATGTGTAATGCTTTGGCTAACTCTGTTTTTTGCTCCCATTTTGATGTTCATAACTTTAAGACCAATGTGCACCAGTATCCTCTCTTAAATCCTTCTCTATTTTTTTAACGCTCGCACTGTGTTTAATAAAATACATTTTAAGGGTACTAATAACCCCTTCAGTGCCTGACTATAATTATCTCGAAAATTGACTACGTTAGACAGTTTTAATCGAAAATATAATTGTAAATGATATAGATTCAAGTAATATTAAGTAACTTCAAATGACACCTTAGTTTGAACGGAGTCAAATACCAGCGCTACTTACTTCTAACCACAAAAAATTAAGTCAGAATTATTGTTTTCTGAATTTTTATAGATTCTTCGAAATGATTTATTTCATCGAAAAATCAGCTGCTTAAGGCTTAAAAACCGTTTCTAATCATCATTTTTTGCGTAAACAAAGTTTTGGCATTTTGTTGGTATCACTATCTATTCGAAAATCAAACAATTGCCATACTTAAAATTTATACAAATCTTATTGAAGTCAAATTGGGAACGTGTAAGGTTGAAAGAAAAGTCACAAAAATGTGCAAAACCTCACACAAATTTTTACACAGCTTCCTGAAATCACGTGGTGAATTAGATTATTCTTAAAAAAATGTTCTTAAAAGATCTCAAAACAAGGAAATCAGACCCTTAAAGTGCCTTTATAAACCTCCACACAACCATATTTCACTAAAAAAAAAAATGTCCCCCACTGTATTAAGATAAACTACATAGGATAATTCAACATCAATAATTTTGGAAAACTGTCTTTCTTTGCACATTTCCTAGAAATCACATGCCGTATTTAAGATCATTTTAGCTTTTGCACTGTTTTAAATTTTTTTAAAGAAATCAAAACTACAAAAACTAGAAGAATTTCTTTTGCTTAGAGATTACATTTCAAAAATTTTAACCACCCTTTTTAAAATCAGTCAAAATTTTATCAACTTATTCATAAACTAGCTTGTTAGCCATTTTTAACCTAAATATTTGATCATCGATGTGTTTTGAAAAAAAAAAAAAATCATAGGCCACATCCCGGGCCAAGTTCGATGCCTTTTATTTTTGACCCTCAATATTTACACTTACATTTGTAGTCCAATCCTCTGGGTGGCCGAGTACAAGTTCGTGGAGTACTTTGACGGATCATATGTTGCCGCCTGCCTCACTCAAGCCGTCACCACATGGACAATAGCTTTCTTCCTGATGACAATTTCGATATTCTTCGTCATTCCCCTAATAATCCTCATCATCTTATACGGAATCATCGCCAAGAACCTAATATCCAAGGACGGCCCCATGATGAAGATACGACCAACTAAACCCGAGTTCAGTTACAAAGCTCGCAAGCAAGTTGTGATGATGCTGGGGGCAGTAGTCTTATCGTTTTTCCTCTGTTTGCTGCCCTTCCGAGTATTGACTTTGTGGATTATCCTTAGCTCGGATCAAGCTCTCTTTGCCGTTGGCGTCGAGCGGTACTACAACTTGTTGTACTTCTCCCGCATCATGCTCTACCTTAACTCAGCCATAAATCCTATTCTTTATAATTTAATGTCAACAAAGTTTCGCAAGGGATTCCTTAAATTGTGCATCTGCTGCAAGCCATTCGCCAAGACATTCCAATTCCGTCATCGTACACCCACCCTCACCACCAACACCACATCGTCGAGTTTCCTATCGCGGAGCTCCAATCGACGCCCTTCGGACGACCTGCGGAATCGAGTTGGCCTTAAAATTGATTTGCAACAGAAGGAGTGCGAAGTGGGAATGCTGTCGTCGAAGTCGAAGTGTGACTCGTCAACTCTTATCGACGAGTGCAGAAAGCTTTCTCTGGCAAACAACCGCCGGAAGTTGAGTTCCTTAGATAAGGAAGATGAAGAAGAAGTCATTGCCATTGGAGTCACGATGATGACAATGCCAGAGCCAGATGATGGAAACACCAACAGCAACATCAAAGACCATCCGGACGAGGCGAGAGGAAAGTTATTAAATTGTCGCAAGAAGTGCAAGAGACAAATAAGTTTCGATGAAAATGTCATTGTGAATAGTGAACGCGGAGTCAATGGGGAGAGAATTGTTTATCAAACGAGTCTTGAAGATAAGATTTGTGGCAGTGGCAAGAAGGATACTAGTGTTATAAATTTTCTACCAACTCAAAGCCTACGGAATAGTTTACAAAAATAACAAACACAAAAACCAACTGCCCACTGCATCAGAAAAATAAATATTTACAACGACAAAAGACGACCACGATTACTTTTTGAAGAAAAGAAGGAAATGGGTTTCGGGTAAAATATTGAGATTGAAATAGAATTAGATGTACTTAGGTATTTAGGTACACTACACATAAACCGAGTGCTGGAGGTGTTATTGTTTGAAAAATAAATTGACTTAAGGGGGATTGAGAATTTAATTCTATGAAATTCTATTTCGAGATATAAAGAGTTTTAAACAGGGTTTTCCAATTAGAGGTTTCATTTTGATATAGAAAATGCGGAGTGTATTTTAAAGAAAACTCAATTGATTTTTATTTCATTGCAAAATGTTATTAAAACGAAAAATAAGAGTACTTTAATGTTGCAAACACTGGATTTAAAACTGTGCAATTTGTTCCATTTTTAAAAATGGCGTAATTTTAATTGTCAACTGTCAAAAGATGGCAGCTTCAAAAATGACTGCTGCCAAAATGATAGCGGTTGTTCTTAATCGAAACCCAAAAAGGAATGTCATGAAAATTAGTTGATCATCAAATAACTCCATCATTAGTTATGACAGTTTTTATAATGTCGTTCTATGTTTTCTTTGAAGCTTTGCTAACTAATTATTAGCATAGTAAAGTCAGATGAAAACTTCTTGTTTTTATGCTTTAGGGCACAGTTTTTATTGTAAAGACTAATTAACTCTTAATTTAGGAACAATCAATTTGCAATAAAACTTTCAACATGAAAATTTTTTTCGCTTCCTTTGAGAGAGAATATAGTTCATAGTTTAAACAAAAGTACTTCACGAAACAGAAATTATTAACTTCCCATAGGAAGTTAATATAATCAATCAGATTTGTAGAATTGAAAATTTTTACATTTTTCGAAGTTTCAAGGTTCCCAGGATCTAAATAAAAGATTTGTAGAGAAATATCTGTGGGAGTGGGTGCTTGCGTACGTACGTTTGTACGTCCATACGTTCGGGAACCATTTTTCGTCGTCTATATCTTAAGAAACAGAAGAGATGTTGACTTCAAATAAATGTTATTATACAGATTATAACACAGAAAAATGCAGAACGGACACTCAACAAAATAGAGTGGGTTTTCTGACCATAACAATTTCAAAAAAAAAAGAGAAAATATCAGTAAACTAAAATATTTCAAGAAATGCTACTAAAACTGGTAAAAATTGGTTTTCGAATACAAATCTTGTTAACAAAAACAGATTTTGAAATCAAACTATTGTTGTTAATTTTTTTTAAACCATTCAACAAGCACGAAAACCTATAAAAACAAAAAAAAAAAAACTGATAAGAAATGGTTTTCGACTCAAATATTATAAAAACAAAGAAAGATATTGACTTTAAATGTTTTTGTACTTATCAAAAAAAATATTGTTATGAATGTTTTGTAAAAGTTTTAAGCAAGAAAAATCGACGGACGGGATTGGAAGTTATCAGTGTGGGTCGCATCCCAGCTTCTTTTTGAATATAGTTTAGTAAACAAAAAAAACATAGAAAACTAGGAGCTACAAAACTTTATTCGTCACAACTACTTAACGGTTAATTAGGGGCAAATTATTCAACAATTTACTTTTTGATCGGTGAATTTTTCTTTGCTAAGTTGACACTAATTTGGTTTTTTACTTACTTTTTGTCTACGATAAATCTAAAAATTATTTATTTTACAAAACTTTAAAACTTTATAGATTCAAAAGTAATATTGAACATTTCAAAATGCATCTTCCCGAAAATTAAAAAATTCTGTATCTAATTTTTAAACGCAGGGACAAAATCTTAAAAGTCAAAATTTTCATTATTTTTCTTGCTTAGGCCCGCAAAAAACGGTAAATCGTAAACATTTTGTTGACATTTGGCAGTAAATTTTTTGTTGATTACACTGTTCGACAAGGTTTTCTTATTGGCATTTAATAAGAAAACCTTCCAAAATATTGTATCACGTCAGGTTTTTGAGATATCACTTTTTGAAATTCGAAAAAAAAAACACGTAAAGACCTTTTGAGGTTATCTAAATTTATGAAGTATCTTTTTTTCAATAAAATCCTTCATGGTTCCTTTTCTTCAATATTCAGTTGAAATATTTATTTTATTTCAAATGTAATTTTCGAAAAAACTTTAAAAATTGTTAGATCCTGTCTTACAAAAAATCTAAAAAAAAACGCTAAGCCATTTTTGCTAAAATAGTCTTCAACAGAAAAAAGCAAAACGGTTTGAAAGTAAGTTTTGTTCTTGTAACGAATCTGTTTTCTAAACAATTCTATTATATCAAGTTTTTTAAATATATTAAAAAACATAAAAATAATGGGAAACGGGTATTTTTAAAACTTGAACAAATAAATCAAATTTTAGTTTGGATTCGAAATCAGCACTAAAAATTAAGCCCAAAACGTTTTTTCCAAAAACTTTTAAAATTATCATACAATGTATTATTGAGAGCCTCAAAAACCACGTTCTTGGTTGTTTTTAGCATTTTTAAAGGGGTATATTTTAAAAACCTGATGTGATTTAAAGTTGAAATTCGATTTTAGAACATCTAATTCTTTAAAACAGCATTGCTTTTTTTGTGCAACAGAAAAAACAAACGTGTATTAAATAAATGAAATACAAATAGAAAACCTTAAACAGATTTTTACTGTTTCTGAATTTAAATGCAGAAGAAGGTTATGTCATTTTGTGGAAAGTCAATTACAAACAACAATTCGGTCAACTCAGATGTCATCGGGAGAGGAATTTTAAAACGAATGTGTTCGTTGATTATAGTGCAAAAATAATTTTAAAATGGATGTGTTCGTTGATAATGCAGGGTGTCTGGCGGCAGATTTATATTTCCAAAATTAAATCCAAAAAAATCTATTTGATGTATTGTTTTATTTGAAATATTAAACGATAAATATTAAATATTTATGTCATCCAAATGTCTTCCGTCGAGTTGCATCTACTGTTCAAAACGGAGCCTCGTGTTACGCGCTACACTCTGCAGTACACTTGATTTATTTGTGCAAATTTTTCGACGAACCAAATCGTCCAATTATTCCATGCGTGGATTAGGCTCTTCGAACAGTTACCCTGGGACAACAATGGCTTTTGGTATTTCAGTTGAGGTTTATGGGTTATTGGAGCCCAGTAACGGTAGTTTTGCTTAGTAAAGTGCTCGTTTAAATGAAAATGAGCCTCATCGCTCCAAAAATATGGTTCACAGTACGAATACGCTCCAACATCGTTTCACAAAAATGTTTGCGTGAAACAAAATCACTTTATTTGAGTTCTTGAACGATTTAATTTTAGAATGGATGGAACTTTAAATCCTTTCTTAAAGTTTAAAATTTCACGAACAATAGCTTCTGAAAGTCCCAGTGAGGCTGATCTTTTCCGTATCGAAAGTCGTGGATTTTCACGCAAGCTCACTTCAACTACTTGAATGTTTTCGGGGGTCCTTGAAGATTGACTGGGCCCTAAGGAGTTTTTATAACCGAAGCAGTTGCGCGGAACCTCTGCACCCACGAACGAATTAAATTCACACTCGGTCCATCACTTATTTGTCGTATACCGAAGTGTGAACAAAAATTCTTGAAAAATTCGTTGCATATTTTTTAAACATTTCTTTTCCACGAGGTGTTAAAATAAATAGTGGTTTTTAATCTCTCTGAAATCAATTTATTTTAAAGGACATTTTAAAACTGGTAACATTGTTCTTTTTTATGACAGTTAAATCGACAGCCCCTTAGCTGTTTTGGGGTTGACATTTATAGCTTACCATAAAAGGATCATATAAATAACCATAATACCGGTGAAAATCGTCTTATTTTGATAATAAAGATTAATTCTATAATGACAGGTGACGAAAACAACATTCTTTAGTAATATGAGAGTGAATTATTAGTTTCATATGAAAATGTTACCCAATTTGTTTAATTTTATAGCTTAAGGTTCTTCATTTAATGTTTCGGTTCAAACTAATTCCAACTTACTATTCGTCTATTTATCTAACAAAAAAGAATAATTATGCCATGAACATGTGCGATTAAAATTTTATCTCCAATTACTTACTTAATCTCCTTGTTGGACTATATTCAACAACCTAAATGATTCTGAAGCAACCTTGAATAAAATTTGAATGAACCTTAAGGATATATTATTGGCTTAGTGGAATACGAAAATTAACAGTAGGGTAAAATTGAGTGTAAACATATTAAAGAAATTTGTTTTTTTTAGAATTTAAAACCTTTGTAACAATTTTAAAGACAATACCCGTGTTTTGTTGGCATTCTATAAATTGTATATTAGAAAAATCCCAAGAAAACCCATCGGCAGTAGCCAGTTTTTTGTATTTAAAAATTGGTACAACTGAAAAAAAAAACCTGTTAGAATAATAATAAAAAAACACAAATAGAAGAAAGTTTTGTGAAAATCAAAAGTTAAAATTAACTTCAGCAAAAAAAACTAACTAAAACTAATAAAATGGACAATCTTCTCACACTTGGCGATTGATTTCAAAGTTTTAACCAAACAATTTGACATAAAATAAAAACTTCAAGAAGGGGGTTTGTTCGTAGACTACTACATTAACATGTGGTGTTGAAGTGAGCTTGAAACTCGCTTCAATTCATTATATACCTGAATCTAATTGAAATGAGTTTGATTCGACTCGATTCCAAGGTTCGGAGTCGTATCAAAATTTGTGTAGAAAAACCTGTGTGGAGGAGTTGGTTTTATAGATAATGCATTATGGTCTGTTTATTTGCATGTTTGTGAACAAAAAATATAGTTTTGTTTTAATTAAATTAAAAATTAAATTAAAAAAAAAATAACATGGAGTAGGTAGCATATTCTTATTTGGTGCTGAACTATTCAGTTTTTCATTGTTTAACACGAATCAAACTATCTCACTTGCACTTCATAAGAAACAT
The DNA here is from genome assembly GCA_951509635.1 of Eupeodes luniger. NCBI lineage: Eukaryota > Metazoa > Arthropoda > Insecta > Diptera > Syrphidae > Eupeodes > Eupeodes luniger. The sequence continues at coordinate 310,184,474 of OX608073.1, forward strand.
CGAAACACCATTTGCATTTTAAAAAGTGCTGTCAAATTCAATCATTTTTAAATCTTCTTGTGCGTTGGAAACACCAAAAAGATTTATTTAATCTAAACTCTGATAAACCGTTGGTGGAAACAAAGCCAAACTTAATTATATTTTCTATTTTTTTCTCTTGCAAAATAAGCCCAGTTAGGCCATTTTCATTAACAAAATTAAATAATATCAAAAGTACCTAATAGATTGATTTTTTCCCCAATTGAAAACACATGATTTCAAATGCACAACTACTCAACGAACACAGCCATCGAGATACAAATACAATATCAATCGTACCCACATTTGAGAACGAAATCACATAAGATCCATTCGAGACTCGTATAAATGTCAAAAACCCATGCGTAGTAATATTCTACTTTAACTTTTATCGGTAGTATTCATACTGCGGATATTGTTTTAGTTATTTGGGTAAAATCCAACTATACTATTGAAAGATTTTCTAACAAAACACGGGTAATTTATTTTCTTTACTACTAACATCAACCAGAAATCATCAATCATTAATGATGACATATATACAAAAGTTTGATGCTGAATGTCAGAAGGCTTAAATTTACCATTTTAATTATTAAGATTTAGAAAAGTTTTAAAAATAAATATTTTGACATGTGGCGCTATTTAGAGCGCGTTACTCGAGCGTTTTAATCAAAGAACAGGAACATAATAACTGTCAAACGTTGTTCGCCAAACTTTTATTTCTTTTGAAATGTTGCTGAGTAGTTTTCCATTCTATCTTATCCTTAACTGACAGCTGTCAAATTGTTTTTAGGTTTTAGGGTTAATCTTAGGATATTTTGTACAAATATTATGTTAATGGAAAAGGATTGTGAATCATTACTTAAAGTTTTTAAAAAAAACATTTTTAGGACTTTGAAATGTGTACTTAATATTTTTTTGCTTTACAAAAATGTTGTGGTCTTCTTTTGGGAAACTTTCCCCAGATTTTTTTAATTGGCAATTAAAAATTTATTATACTTATGTTGTATCATATTCTTTAGAATGGTTTTCAAATAATATAACCTCCTTCAACTCTCAGCACTAATAGGATATGCCTGTTTACAGTACAGTGGCCTTAGGGATAAGAAATTTAAGAGTAAATAAAAATACAACAAAAAATAAAAAAATAAAAACACAAAAATGTGAAGGTAGCGATACAATAAATCTTTATTAAATACAGTTAAAAGTTAATGTAGTATATATAATTAATGTATTTATATATGTATACGAACGATATATTGTTAACCAAATAAAAACAAATAACAAAAGAAGATGGATATGGAAATTGCTTTGAATAAGTAATCTTTGTCGTCATTTTTATTCCATTTTATAAAATATATTATACACACTTGTTATATTTTTTAGAATTAATAAAACAAAAATAAAAGATTTTATATATTTATTAAATTAAAATGAGAGACATGTAAGTTCAAATAAAAATAAAAATAAAACAAAAAACTCAAACTAAAAATAAAAATTATTATTTAAGAAATTATAATAATTGTTGTTGCCAAATATCAATGTGCTCAAATATTTATATTTATTTATTATAAACAAACAAAATATAAAAATCTATAACGTTAGCTTTATTTATTATATATCTATTATTATAAATGTACATGTACAGAATATTTATTGTAGCTTTAATTGTTAAAAATTTAAAAACAAAAACACGAAAAAAAAAATGAAAAGACTTAAAAAAATAAAACAATTTTGGAATAGTCAATAAAATACAAAAAACATAACAAATTTAATATCGTTTTTCAATCTTTTTGGAATGTAGTCGTATGCCACATAAGATGATGGCTTCAGTCGAAAATTGATTGGATTTTTTCAGTTGAATGAATGCCCCAACCTGCCCTCTTCTGTCAAAATGTCAACATCAACGACCACGACTTACATCAAAGGCATATTTGAGTGGCAGGTTAGCAAACTTATGGGCGGAAAAGATAATTTTTGTTATTTTCATTTTTATTTGGATAAGCAGTGTGATGTGATTGTGGTTTAAAAATAACAACAATTGATTTTTAAAAGTTCAGTGTTCAGTGGGTTTTAAGGCGTGTTTTTTCCTTTTTATTATTGAAAATGGTATTTATGAGTTGCTCATTTGCAGGAGCAAAAATATTAACAGTAATTGGTACATTTAAAGATTTGAGAGTCTTTTGACCCTTCGAGTTTTAGAGCTGAAGATGATGATGTAACCATGCACTATCAGTAACAAGATTTTCCATAATGGAAACTTAATTTTATTGGTCATGACATTTATAGTGTAGTTGTAGCTTTTATTGTTTTTGAATAAATGACAAGGGTATTGAAGTGTTCAATTAAAACACACAAACATTTTTATTTCTCTTGAGAGCTACATTTTGCCAGTTCTAAAAATGTAGGTACTGACACAATTAAAATTTGAAGGTGGACTCTCTTTAGGGGACATATTTTTAAGTTACATTATTTATTTTATTAAAAGAATTGAGATAAAATAATGACACATGAAATTGAGTGAAACAACCAAAATCGGGGAGATGAAAGAAAAGAACTAGTCGATAAAATATATAAAGGGTTTCGCATTAGGAGGTTTCATTTTAAATAGCAGCTATTTTGGCAAATGTCACTAGTTAAGCTGTCATCTATTGACATTTGACAAGTTAAAACTAATTCATTACATAAAATGAAAAGAAACACACTTGAAATAATTTTTGCAGTTTTGGGTAGTTTAGGGAAGCACCTTTTCTCTCAGCAATAATGCAACTGTGGAAATATTAAGTGTTAGGTCTTTTAACCTAAAACCATAATGTCCAAATCCCAAAATGTCATAAATCCCAAAATTGTACACAAAGCCCAAAAAGTTTAAATCAAAAATCGCTGAGTGAATGTTGTAACACCTAAATAAAATTTAAATAAAAGAACACCCAAAGTCCTGGTTGTCATGTCTTATCAATCAACGAAATATAACCTAGATCATAAAATGACATAAGGCATAAAAAGAGAAACGGAGTAAAAAAAGTTTCTAGCATCTGATTGGTCAGCTGCCGAAAAATTGCCATCCAGTTAAGGCAACTTTATTGGTATAAGTTAACTGGAAAGTTAGCCAAAAAAGATTTCACTAACTATCAAGTCAAGTCAACTTATATCACTTATGTCAGAATGAGAATTGATCATGTTTTTTTTCAATTAACTGAAAGTTGAACTTTATTACGCTACAATTTATTTATTTTTGCACAATTCCATTTAATATTTTTTGTTAAAGGTTCATCGTCAAATTGAAAAAAGAAATTAGTAATAATAAAATACCTTTACAATTCGATATGCAAATTTTGATGGACTTGTAGATTTCCTGAGGACTGTTTTGTAGACAATACCCGTGTTTTTTTGGAAAATCTATTCATAGTATAGTAGGATTTTACAGGAATAACAAAAACAATATCCATGGTATGAATACTACCGATAGTCAATAAATGAATGAATTACTTGCTTACTTAAAAAAAAACAAACAAAAAATGAGCTGACGGCAATGCCATAGCTGCAAAATTCACAAATTATAAATAGTGTACCAAAAGCAAAACGAAACAATAAATGAATGAATTACTTGCTTACTTACTTACTTACTACCGATAAAAGTAAGAGTAGAATCTTACTATGGATGGGTTTTTGACATTTATACGAGTCTCGAATGGATCTTATGTGATCTCGTTCTCAAATGTTGGTACGATTGATATTGCATTTGTATCTCGATGGCTGTGTTCGTTGAGTAGTAGTGTGTTTTCCATTGGGGAAAAAACCAATCTATTACTGTTGATATTATTTAGTTTTGTTAGTGAAAATGGACTAACTGGGCTTATTTTGCAAGAGAAAACAATAAAAAAGATAATTAAGTTTTGCTATGTTTCCACCAAAGGTTTATCTCAGTTTAGATCTCTTTGGTGTTTCCACGGCACAAGAAGATTTAAAAATGATTAAGTTTTTACACCACTTTCTGAAATGCAAATGGTGTTTCGATGTTTCTTATGAAGTGCAAGTGAGATAGTTTGATTCGTGTTAAGCAATGAAAAACTGAATAGTTCAGCACCATATAAGAATATGCTACCTACTCCATGTGCAATTTTTTTTTCAATTTGATTAAAACAAAACTATATTTTTTGTACACAAACATGCAAATAAATAGACCATAACGCATTATCTGTAAAACCAACTCCTCCCCACAGGTTTTTCTTCACAAATGTTGACTAAACTCCGATCCCCGATCGGAATCGAGGCGAATCAAGCTCATTTCAACTCGATTCAGGTATGTATATAAAGAATTTAGGCGCGCTTCAAGCTCGCTTCAACACCACATGTTAATGTAGTAGTATACGAACAAACCCCCTTCTTGAAGTTTTTATTTTATGTCAAATTGTTTGGTTAAAACTTTGAAATCGACTATCACATTACACAGACGTATTTTCTTGATTTTGATAGTCAACTATCAAAAATTAGCTTAAACGATTTCACCCGCTCTGAATTTCGCTATTTTTTTTTGGAATTTTTTGATAAATTATTCTGGCAAATATTCAGTTGTATCAACTTTCAAATATAAAAACCGGACTACTGCGGATCGTTTTTTTGGCAATTTCTCACTGTACTATATATGGAATACGAAAAAAACGTACTTAATAATGTTTTTGGTAGTTTTTGTACCATGAACTGTAGGTAGAAGTTAGTGAAGTAAAGTTCTGAGTTTGAAGTTTATGACACTTGAAAAACTAACTAGTTGACTTGGTCAAAATGTACGTTCAGGGAATGCAGTTGACTGCAAATGAAGTCCCTAATGTTGTCTGAACCTGGCGAATATCACTTAGAAAACGTCATAAAGCTAAAAACCCAACTTTCAATGTCGTAACGCCCAAATTTAGAAATGTCACAACGCCCGAAAAAATGTTTGGTGGTTGGGCTTTGAGACGCGTATAAACAGTGAAGTATGTATGGGGGGACATGCTGCGCCCTGCAATCCTCCTGGTTGGGCTATTTAAAGCTGGACGCTAGCACTGTGAGCAAGAAACCATTTAGTTTTATTTCACTTTAAAAATTGGCCTTTTTGCGCTTTCTGAAAGTAAAGTAAAGTCAAACATATTAATTAAGATTTCTTGACGCTCCAAGTTTTTTGGGCGATCTATCATTTTATTCGTTTAATGTTTGCGTTTGGGCAATAGCATTTAAAACTCATAAAAACTGAAAAAGTTTTTGGGCGATGGAGCCATTTTGGGCGCTATGACATTTTTAATAGGGCCTAGGCGTTATTTTTTTGGTTATCTTTTTATTTAGAATTTCATAAAATACAACAAAGTCTTAACCTCCAAAAGTTCGGTAATATGACATTTTTAACTCATGCGATATGGTTTTGGGCAAAATGACCTTACGACGAGATATTTAAACTATTTTTGGCCAAGTTAGTGATGTGAAGAATAGAAACCGTGTGTGTCGAATAAGATATTCGACATTCCACCGTTTGTTGCTTAAAGACTAATGTCTTTAGGTATTAAAGTTCAGTTAACACATCACCATTAACGAGGTAGGTATTTTGGCTGATTGTGTCCTTGAAACGCATACACATTATCGCTATTTTTATCGAAAAATCAATTTTAGTGATTATCTCAGTTTTTACCTTGGAAGCTACATATGTAAGCAAGCAGAATTTTCGGGACCCAAAAAATCAAAGAATATGTTTTGTAAAATCTCTCCATTCACAACTTGTCACGGTTTGGTGCCCCGATGAATGGTACTGTGATCGGCCCCTACTTATTCGAAATAAGTAAAGAAATTTTAACGGTGAATCGATTGCCCTACTATGTATGACTAATAATTTGTAATGGTTGAAAATGAACACCACGGTCCTATTTGTCATATTTTTGTTCTATAATAAGCGCACCATAAAAGCGGTTTGGAAATGAGGTGACGGTGTACATTTATTTTGAATTCTTGAATATTGCTTTGATAGGGAAAGATAGAGTGTAGCATTCCACATTCGCATAGTACGGCTAAAAAACTAATCTCTTTGCTTTATAATAGAGCTGCAGTTGGGCTCAAAGATATACTGATAGTGATGAGCATTCCTAGAAGCGCCATATGCAACGAAACAGCAGCTATTTTTTAAGGAAATTTTCTGGACCCATCGCAACGAGATCTTCTAACTAATGGCTGAAACACAAACACGCTTCAGCCTCGGCTTCGGCTTCGTCTGCGTTACGATGGGCCTGCTTCGAGGTTGCTTTGAATGACATTTCTGTAATAACCAATTGGAATCCCTCCAAAAGCAAATGTATTTTGTTTGTTGACTTTTTTTTACAGCTGTGGAGCTGTCATACAAAGCAAATGTTCAGCAAATTTGAACTAGAGCTAGGAGTCACATTACGTAACATTACGTTCTTTTCCTTACGATTGTCAAACGAAACGTGAGGTCAAAGCTTCATTGTGATAGCATGAATTGAATTCCTATGGCTGAACTCGTAAACATCAGGCGAAGCCGAAGCTGAAGCGTGTTTGTGTTTCAGCCATTAACATATTTAGACCTTCTTTTTTAGAGTTACGTGAAACAAAGGTGTAAGCCAATGCTCTACAATCGATTGAAGAATTTAAAAATGGAAATCCTGAAGTCATAAGGGCATACCTACAGTTTACGGATTGGTCAAAGAAAATTTTATTAAAAGGATATAGTGTTTTTTATTGTTAATTTTTAATTGATGTTTCTTTATTTTGTCTTAAAAACCTCTTATTTTAAAACATTGTATAAGTTATGTTGTCAATCGTCAATTGCAATAAGTGAAAACTCGTGTTCAAAGAAAAATGGCATTAAAATAGCCATTCGGCCACGTGGTGGTTTCTGTTTATTTTGACTTTCAATATAATTCTGTAAACTAAAAACAACTGTACAAATTTTAAAAGTAATTTTTATTAATTCAAACCAAAAAGAATTAATTTTGCTTTAAATTTCCAAATAACTTACTTATCTCATGAAAAATATAAACTTTCAGGGAATATTAACTTTGTACGCAGTTTTAAAACACACTTAGTTATCTTTTAAGTCAAAATGTACACCAAAAACACAGAATTATATTGATTCATTTGATTTCTGTTGAAATTTCCTGCATCAATTTTTTTTTTTTTTAACCATCCATTAAAAAACACACATAATCCTATTAAGTACGAGTTCTCCCAACTTTACTTTACCTCTCGACCCTTTGCTATATTATGTGAAACATCAAATAGAAGATAAACTTTTTTGATAAACTCGTAAGTTAAATCCGATATGACAATGATGTGAGTTGCTTTTAATTAAAGTGGTTTTGAGGCTCATCCAGGATTATATTTTAAAATAAAGTTAATTTAGTCATTGTTCAAATGCCTAATTTTATCTTTCATTCTAGTGAGTTGCTTTCTGTTTTCGTATATCAAGAGCACAACTCAGTGAACTTTTTGAAACAATAATAAATTAATTATATTTCAACATTCTGAATTGAACGGAAAAACAACGCCTGACGCTTCTATTTATACCCAATTGCATTCGAAATAAGTACGTACATTTATGAACCTCCTCACATGGTGTATATTAATTTTATACATATAGTAGGAAGAGTTCATATCCTCAAAGGACATGAAATTTAACACATCCTGACACACTTTCATTTTATACTTCCCAGCTCTATATGGGAAATAATATTGAAAACATTTTCAGTTCATGACGTTCATTGAAACCGAAATTGAAACCCAGCGCGAAAAATCCTCATAAGGATATACGAAGCATATAATATAATAAAGAATTGTGAAACCCTTTTCTAAGCACTGACGTTATTGAAAAATTATCTTCACTCTACAGACATTACATTGTTTTCGTTTTATGTTTGGTCCATCTATACTTACATATGTTGTATATCCTTTGAAAGGCAACCAACAAATTCCTTCTTTGCTCCTTTTATCTAAGTTTAATTGAAAAGAGTAGATGTAGAGAGCTTTCCAGGATATTATTATACCAATTTCACACTCAAAGAATGATGTAAAATAATTTTTGTTATTGCATTCAAACCGAGATATTCAAGAGTGAAAAAATTTATAAGGAGTAATAAAAACGCACGAATGGAGCTTCTCACGATTAATTGTTTTTACGGAATTAAAAATTCATCGAAGATGTGGTCGTTGTCCTGCTCCTGATCGTCAGTCATTCCATCCTACAAAAACGAAAGTCTACATTTATTGTTTGTTTATCATCCCAAAGCCATCATCACATAAAATATAAATGACCCATCAGCATCACATCAGCATCTACTATCTAGCCATCAGGAGCCTAAACGAAGCCCCATGTATACAAAATCTAATTAAAAGGATATCAATTATTATGGCGGCTACTCGTGATTCAAATTGACATTTCCGGTCGACATCAATTTAAAACCATCAATATTTTATGTTTGGGACTAGAATTTAATTAAAAAATAATTAAAATTCCTTTTGAGTGTTGACGCAAGTTGTGGTGTAATTTTTCTTGTTTTTGTTTATTTTTGTATATTTTATAATTTTTATTCAAATAAAGCTAAATCGAAAAACATCACACAATACAAATACAAATAATTTGAGATGTCTGACAACTGTTTTGATGATAACTCATAAAAACATCAAGGACTCCTTGTCCTCAAGAGGAACAACACTGAAAGTGAACAGTATCATTCTTCTTCTTCTCAGGACGACGACGACGACGATGATGACCACCCCCATCACAATTCTGTTTTGGGTTATTTATTGTTCCATTTATACGTTACAAGTCGAACAAGACATAAAATATACAACACTTGTGTTTAGCTTAAGTGATGGCGGTGTGGTCATGTTATGGGCTGTCATAAAAGAAAGTTAATTTTGGTGAAATAAAATTTAAGAAGATGTTTGAGTTGGATTTACGAAGGCTTATACCTAACATACGAGTATATTTGGTCAATGAACGCTTTGACAAAAGCGGATGGCAAAAAGGTTTTAGGGCGCAAAAGTCTTTATTTTGACTACAAATTTGTTGGAAAGAACAATTGCTCAACTGAAAGCCTTAATCAAAACTCTTACTTTTGAGAAAAATCGAATGGACAGTTTTTGTACAAAAAAATAAAAACCAAAAAAAAACTTCGAGATATTGGCTTTAAACTACTTTTACCTTCCATAAAATATTGTTGTCAACATTCAATAAAATTTTGAAAAAAATCGAATTGACAGTTTTTTTACAAAAAAAAATAAAAACCTAAAAAAAAATTTAACAAAAGTTGGCTCAAATAGCTTTTCAAAAATTAAAAAATATTGGCTTCAAACTTATTTTATTTCACAGAAAATATTGTTTTCGATATTCATTCATTTTTTTTATAAAAATCCAACAGTCCGTTTTTTCATAAAAAAATAAAATCTACAAAAAATTGTACTCAAATTTGGTAAAAATTGATACATATAGACAAACTTTTAAGCAAGACAAATCGACAGACGGGATGGGAAGTTATATCAGTGTGGGTCGCATCCCAGCCTCTTTTTTGTATTTGTATTTGCCATTTTTTGGGCAATTTCTTCTGCACTTTGTGACCCATAGCCTTGGACCAGTGACATATGTATTCTTGTTAGACTTATGTAGAACGACGACAGTACAAGTTAGGGACAGATTGTCAAGTCTACAGACGATAGTTACTGGCATTCCGCAAGAGTTAATTTTTGGACCTCTATTGTTTTCAATGTACATAAATTAATTATCCAAATTGTTCAGTGATAACTTAGATTAGCAGCCTCCCATGATTTATTAGGCATGGAGCTTATATTTTTTGAGCAAATAGGAGCTTGAAAATTATTAGTTGTAATTAGGTAAGGTTTGAAGGGTTGATGACTGAGCATCGCGCTTGGATTTCTATGGGCCCATTATATATATCATGTATGGTAGGTGGAGGTAAGGAGAAAAGTAGAAAAAGGGTTTTAGGTTTGGGTTGTATCCTTGAACCATCCTGATATTTGGCATAACTTCAGAATTTCTTTCAGTACAAAGACAAAACTTCATACGTCAGCAAAAAGATATTTTTCTAGCTAGCTTAAGGAGGAAGTGGTAGTCCTCTTCCACCACCTCATCGTCACCATTCTAGACTTTTACTTTTATTCCTCAAAAAATATTTGGCCGTATATGTATATCTTAAAACTTCACAATTATCAACTGACCATCAGTTCTTTGTAGTTTCGAGAAAACTAACTCGACACCTTTATTCTATGTTAACCACATCTTCTTCGCACCATCCAAATAAATTAGACGAACTGATGTCATTTCTAGACATGTGGGGGTTTACTTAGTTGAAGAAGGGATTTTCTTTTTTGAAAATATTTGGGCATAGATTTTTTGAAACCTAACAATTGACAAGGGCCGACCGTCAATTCTTTGTAGTTTCGAGAAAATATTGGTTGATATTAAGTTACGCTTTATTTTATGTTCCCCGCTGAGTAAACGCTACTTCCCAAGACAATGATTTACCAGTTTTTCTTTCTAAACAATGCAGGAGAAGACTTATTAGTTATCACTACAAATATATTGTTTTTAAAAAAATTTGAGAAGAAAGATTTTTAGCAGATCTAGAGACCACAAGAACCTCTGATTGAAAGACACTAAATTAATTTTAAAGCTTTATTGATCTTTTTAGGGATGGATTAGATGAAAAGAAAATAGACTCTACATCCTCTTCCGTTATAGAGCCGTCCGTATAGAGCGATATGTTATTTAACCCGTCGAATGGTTGTTCTATAACTTACCTTTAAACTACATACGAGTATATCACTAGTTTGATATCAGAGTTCCAGTATCTTTTTCGAAATTCCACCGGTCATTAGAATTTTAACCCTATTTTAATTTCTATTGAAATATAAACTGTCCTTAAGTTTGTTTCGATAGTATCGAGTAGTTACCTTGATGGACTTGGTTCTGCACGAAGTTCTGATTCATTTTTTACCCAATTAAAAGAATAAGGAAGAATTTTTTCAGTGGCAAGTTAAACATCAGTCAATATTTATTCTTTAGACTAGCGGCCCGTCCCGGCTTCGCACGGGTAGACATAAATAGGTACAGATATTTAAGTTATAAGCATGCTAATTAAAACGACCATGAATCACTAAATTAGAAAACATTTTTTTGTCCTATCATTAATACTCTTCGCAGCATATGCGATGAAAGAAATTTTTTTTACACCTTCGGTTGGTTTTAATAGGAATTTCTAAAGATTTCTATAGTAATCTAGTACTAAATATAGCATATGTTACTTAGTGAAACTGTAGCTTTCTAATGAAAAAAGAATTATTAAAATCGGTCCAGTACTTTTTGTGTTTATTCGTTACATACAAAAATACAAATCTTTCCTCTTTATAATATTAGTGTAGATAGTGTAGATGACTTCTTCAAATAAAGCTTTGTGTCTTTTTAATTTTTTTTTATGTAACGAAGAACCGTTTCTTTAATTTTAGAGCTAAAATATTCAAAAACATAAACAAATATTTAAAATCCATATAAAAACTAGCCTCAAAGAGAAAAATGAAGTTAACTTTTGAAGTCAAGGCAAATTTCTTCAGAGTTTTAATAGTTTATTATGAATATTTTAAAATCAACGTAGTTATACTTTTCCTACATTTCACAAAGAAAGAATATTCATATCTATTTTCAAGTAGGTACCTATGTATATGTATTTTACATATTTCCTTAAATATTTAGTAAGTTTTTTTTTTCTTATCAGAGTGCAAAAAAAGTTCGAAATTGCCTCAAAGGGAAATGACATTAGTGTTTTTTTTTACTCTTAACCTTTCCTTCGGGCTTATCAGGGCTTGTCTCAGTCTTGTTCTCTGGTTCTATGAATATTATATTCGTTAAAATATTCAGAGAATTTTTTTGTTGTATTTTAAATTAATTCAAAAGAAAATGAAAGAATCGGTGCTGATTGTGTATACCTAATGGAAACTTTAAACTTTACATTGTTTTAGGTCAATTAAATTCAGAGTATTTGCATTTACCTACATTTTAATAAAAAACCTATACATACTTGTATGAATCCAAACAAATATTAACATATCTTGCCTTTGTGTCTGAATCAATACAAAACGTTTTTTTTTTTGTTGCAATAATACTGTTTTTGAAAATGGTTTGTTTGATTATATTGCTACTTAAAATAATTAAATAAAAAGAGGCTTGGGGTGACCCATAATTGTCAATGGTATTGGATAACGCGAGATTGATAGCAATACTTCAAATTTTGAACTTAAAAGAACCCATAAAATAGCTTCAAAATCCCAACTTTCTTAATGCTAGAGATCCATTCTTAAGCGATCTTTCTAAAAAGTTTCTAATGTCAATTTTCGGAGAAAAATAATTGTTGAACTCAAAACTACATACAAAACAAAGACACAATAGGTTTTTAAGAACTCCTATTAATGTTTGTCTTGATACACTAGAAAATGACATTTTCCAGGTGTTTATAAAATTTATCCTATAATAAAATATATATATAAGTTTTCGATCTCTTTAACACAAAGGTTATAAGGACTTAACATAAAGACAAGTTTTTGGGCATCGCTTACAAATGTTTGGTACAGGAGGCCGAGAAAATTACAATAACATAATGTGCTTAGATCATAACCTTATATTCACATATTTTAAGAGCTTTATAATTCATTTGCAGTTATTAGATATTTTTAGAACACTGTTGTCCAGCAAGGCATGTTCTAAGTATTTAATTTGGACAACTCTCCACATATCAAAGATGCAAGATGCAGTTTTATAAATATGATCTATTTAAGAGTTTAAATACAATAGTTTACAAGGTTTCAGGTTTAGTTTGTGTTAAGAAAATAAAATGCAGTTTTTTTCACAACATATAATATCAAATTGGTGAACTCTTATTAAAAGTGTCTTTTTAAAAATCTGAATATTTGCTTTTTCTCTGAGAAAAGATCTTATGGAAAGAATTTAAAGCATTAACAAAGTTTTAGTCAAGTTTTAAATCTTGTGAATAAGTTTACGATAATTGCAAAGATGTTTGTTGTATTTGGCAAACCACTCTATTGAAGAATTTCTGTAGATGAAATATTTTCTTATACAACTAAACTGTATGAGCTTTACGGCTTATTTGACACCTGGTCTGGATCCTTCATTGGTTAAAAGTTGACGAATTTGTGCGGCGCGATTTGAATAGGGCTGGATTTCCGATTCATATTGTGTTCTTCTGTCCTCAGTTAAAAGTATAACTTTTTGCAACAAAGTGAAAAGCATAAAAAAGTGTATAAAATAAATAATTTAAAATATCATGGGGGTCATTCCAAGGTCATAATCAAGGGAATTCCTACAAAAATTAAAAAAAAAATATTGGTATAAGGTAAACGTGAAAACAGCAACATTTATTTGTATGTATTTAATTTATTGTTAGTAAAATATTTAGTAGCATAAACAGTACTAATTTAATCTTAAAAATATTAGGGTCAATGTGGGTAAATGTAAATAAATTCTTGTATTTTTCAAGTTCTCACCTTATCATAACTATTTTTATTAAAAAAAAAAACCTTGCGAAGGACCTTAAATAAGAATGTAAAAGTATAGCAAAGATTTGTTAAATTTTAAGAGCCGATAACCCCAAAGAAAAAGTCCAACGGTGTTAAATGACATGGTTTTGGCGGCCAATTGACATCGCCACCAAGTGAGATAACACGGCATGGGTGCATTGGTTTTTCGACAATGACTCTTGGATTATTATTTTGTCCAAATGCAGAATTTTGCTTATTGACGAATCCACTGAGGTAAAGGTACCTTTAGATGATTTTTTGAACATCCACTTCTGCCATTTCTTGTCACCATTCTGACCTTTGAAGACTCTTGAAATGATCAAGATGCTTTAGTTCTTGAGTAAATTCCATTTTTTAAGTGTGTACCTATATATAATTTGTATGCATAATAATCATCAACGACAAGCGTGAGAGGTGCAATTATTGGGCACGACGACGACTTGAGGTGGATGACTCTTCAGCCACACTTTCGCGAACAGCAGCACCAAGCTGTACAAGAAAGAACTGGTGTTTTCACATCTCTTACAGCCCAGGTTTGCTCAAATTTTTGCACGATTTTTCCAATTGTACGCACATTTGGACGATTAAATTGACCGAATAAATCATTATCATAATAAGCCTAAATAACTTTGACTCGTTGCTCGATTCTGAATCTTTCCATGTTTAAAATTTGTGTTAGTCTGAAATTTAGAAATGTCAAATGAAAAGCAGAAAAAAATCTTGACGTTAAAGTGTGGTTCACATTCAACATTGGACCTTAAAATTATACCAACCTTTATTTCTTATTTAAACAAATGGCGAATTTATTTAAAACATTTATAAATAAGGTTAATAATAACATACACTTCGTGTCCCATAAATAGGGACAAGTTTTGTTTGTCCTATTTCATGTGACTCTATTCATGGTGACACAAAAAACAGTTACTTTTTATGATCTTCTTCGGAAAAACCGCCATACAACTTGTATTTATCAACTTACTCCAACATTTTTGTTTTGCAATATAAATTTAATACATACTTCACTCATTCCGCGTTTGAAGTTTTTTTCAAAAACCTGAGGGTTTGAAAAAAATCGCCAAATAAAAAATGAAAAAAGCTTGTCCCTATTTATGTGACACGAAGTGTATTTACGTTATGATACTACGCATTTTTAACTTCCAATAGGAAGTTATTGTAATGGGTCCGATTTGTCAAATTGAAAATTTTGACATTTCTCGACGTTTCATGGTCCCTAGAGTCGAAATAAAAGATTTTTAGAAAGATGTCTCTGCGTGCGTGTGTGTACGTATGTTCTTACGTCCGTACGTCTGTACGTTCGCGACGTTTTTTTCGTCGTCCATAGCTCAAGAACCAGAAGAGATATCGACTTCAAATAAATTTTGTTATACCGATAATAAGGCAGAAAGATGCAGAACGGGCTCTCAAGAAAATTGCGTGGGTGGTTTTTTTATCATAGCAGTTTAAAAAAAAGGTGAAAATTTTGGTTAAACCTAAATATCTCATGAACCAATGACGCTAGAGACTTGCAATAAATTTTATATTATATATTGTAACGTCATACAAAACAATTATATTTTTGGAAAAAAATCCAATTAACATTTTTTTTTTATAAATCAAAAAAACTGAAAAAACATTTGTCACCTCGAAAATTTTACGACTAAAATTTCATTTCATCTCCAAAATAATTTTGTGCAACGAAGAATAATGTTTTTGACATCTGATAAAATTTTGAGAAAAATCTAATTGACAGTTTTTTTTATAAGATCCTAAAAAAAACCTTACTCATAGTTGGTAAAAACTGAATTTCGACTCAAATATCTTTTCAAAAACTTCAGATTAAGGCTTCAAACTTTTTTTATCTTATAAGAAATATTGTTTTCAATATTATGAAAAATTTTGAGAAAAATCGAATTGACAGTTTTTGTACAAAAAAATATAAACCTAAAAAAAAATGTATAAAAGGTGGTAAAAATTGATTTTCGACTCAAATATCTTTTCAAAACTTGGAGATATTGGCTTTAAACTACTTTTATCTTTCAAAAAATATTGTTGTCAACATTCAGTAAAATTTTGAAAAAAATCGAATAGACAGTTTTTTTACAAAAAAATAAAAACCTAAAAAAAAACAATACTGAAACGTGGTAAAAATTTACTTTCGACTCAAATAGCTTTTCAAAAATTAAAAATTTTGGCTTTAAACTTATTTTATTTCACAGAAAATATTGTTTTCGATATTTAGTAATTTTTTTATAAAAATCCAGCAGTCCGTTTTTTCATAAAAAAATAAAATCTACAAAAAATAGTACGCAAATTTGGTGAAAATTGATACATATAGACAAACCTTTAAGCAAGACAAATCGACAGACGGGATGGGAAGTTATCAGTGTGGGTCGCATCCCAGCCTCTTTTTTTTTTTTTTTTAATCTGGGGGTTAAAGTAAATAATGATTTTAGTTCGGGAATAATGTTCTTAAATATTTTGTTGGTATAAATCATCATCAAGCATGATTTTTCCTCATCTAACCCATACTCCGTTTCAAGGTTGTCTTGCATCCTTTCGGCTTTTCTGAGGCAGCTCTAGTTTTTTAAGTGACATTTTCATTAAATGTCTGTACAATTCTTCAGGCTTACAGTCTTTTCAAATTATTGGTAGCAACGTATTGGGATATCAAAATCTCGCATCTCTTCCTTATCGCATGGATAACCAAAAGAGACACATTTACGGAGGTACTTAATAATGTATTTATCGACTTCAGGTGTTAATTTATTTTGACTGCCTTCTCCTATCCTTTTAAGTGAGGTTTTTCTCCCACTGATTCTATGGTAATTGACTGATACTTGAACTCTGTAAGTCGCTTGGGCTTCCCTGAAGGTCAAATTTTTGGTTTGACCATCACCTACTGCTCTGGCTATATCATCTTTCGTGTAAATTGAAAACGAGCTTTGGAATTCTCCAAGATCATAAAATTAACTACTTAAAAAGTGTATAAATCACAGGAAATTTGGACCCAGGAATTACGAAAAGCTTTGATTAAGGTGTCCTTGGGCCCTACTATGTAACTCGATTCTACTTTTGATTCTATTCGAAACTCATTTCCGATTCTACTTGCGAGTGGTACTATCTATGAAAATAGAATCGGATGCCGGTAATACCAAGTATTTCCCACAAAATTTCCGATTTTCGAACGAGTCTCGTTATGTGTGACATTAGACATCTGTGAATAAAAGTCAATTAATCTTCGTGAAAAAAATCAATCAAAACAATAATAAAAACAAATACAAATGGACAGTGTCGCAATTTGGTTAGATTCTGAAGAAAATCCATAGAAAGAAGGCGAATCAGAGACAATTCCAACATAATGGAGCTAAGCGAGAAAAGGTTTAACCATATTGAGCATCTATTTGAACGCATTTTTAATCCAATCTACATTATTTCAGCTTTGTTAAAAATTACCGCCTTTCAAAAGATGCATTCATGTTTTTATTGAACCAAATTTCAACGCACCTTAGTATTCGCCAAAGGCAAACTTCTGTTCCCAATATGATCAAGGAGGTTACCATAATCAAATCGGTGGAGACAAGCGTGAGGGACTTGCTCAACAGACCATGTCCAAGATTATAGCTGAGGTTTTAACTTCAAACGGAAGAATCATGTGCCCGCTGATGATGAATTTTAAAATGAATGAGGAAGAGAAACGAAAGTCCAAACGCAAATTCAAATTGCATATTAATAATTTATAACATTTTAACTACACTTTGGCAAAAAAAAACTTCGTTCGCAAACACATTTGATGTAGAGCGATTATTTTCGATTTTGCCTTGTTTTGAATTCTACTTTCGAGTTACGTAGTACCTCGTTTATTCGAAAGTTCATAAGAATATAGTTGGCACTACTAGAACTATTCGATTCTCGTTTGTTCGAAAGTAGTCAAATAGATACATAGTACCAATTTTTCGAATTCGAGCAATTTCATTGTAGAATCGAGTTACATAGTAGGGCCCCTTGTCTTCAAATTGTCTGCCAACTCCATAAACTTTATGAAAAAGGCATGGTTAAACGTTTTAAATTATGTAAAAGTGCAGTGAATGTAGAGGTCATGAGAAAAGTTGCACGGGTCTGATTGAATTCAACTTCTAGGAACTTTGGAAGTGTGAAAGGGGCCATTGTATTTTTGGAAAATCGAAGGCAGACGTTAAAAAATGCTTTTCATTTTTATAAATGACCGTTCAAGCAAACATTTATAGTTTTTCCCGTTCATTATTGTAGACAAAAACTAAAAGTCGATTGTGCCATAGTATGTCATAGCTCCCCACACCATTACACCATTTACACTCATTTTGGAAAGACATAGCCGTAGATGTCTTTCCAAAATGAGCTCATTCTTTCTCAGATAATAGGAAACACTCTTTTGGATTTTCTATACAAAAGTTTTTGAAAGATCGCACTTGTAAACTCCTGCACAATAGTTGATCACTTTTCGTGCGCTTTTTTAATAGTTCGTAGTTCATTAATCAGGCCCTAGTTTACACAGGACTGTAGCGCCACCTTAAGTAAGTTCATTATTTGATATTGGGAATTTCCAACGCTCATTTCAAATTTTCCCTTTAATTGTTTGAATTTGTAATGGGTACAACACTTCATCCAGCTATTAAAAGCGAAAATCGATTCCCAAATGTGTGGCCTCATCCTAGTGGTTAGCAGTCTATATTTCCGAGGCATGGTTTCAACTAAGATTATAATATTAAATACATAGCATAATCTTCAATAAAAAAGCAATATTTAAATAGAAATAAATGTTTATATAAGATATTTTGTTAGGCTTTTTTGGTCTTTTTGTTTTTGGAATGCAAATTAATTTATTTCCAATTTTGTGTCAGTGCCGTGTCGTTGGAAGGATGCAGTAATGGGAGTAAAATTGATAAAATTAATGTGATTTAATACAAAATATTGAATAAAGACACCCCTGAAGATGTAAGGAACACTTACGAAACGTTGGGAAAGAATGAAATAAGTTTTTTATTTGCATTCCAAAAACAAAAAGACCAAAAAAGCCTAACAAAATATCTTATATATAAATAAAATAATTGGTCAAATACACATATTATAAATGTTTATATTTACACACATCTAAATATTTTTTTGGAGTATATGTCAACTAAAGAAGAACGGTAATTACCTTCTAAATTTTATATTTGATCTCTTCTAATTTAATCTCTATCAAATTTGACAGAGAAAAAGTATAAAAATATGTTTAAAAGTAATAAAAGTTTAAAATCATAAAATACTTTTATTTTGAAGAGTTTACTAAAAGCATCGGTTAACAACTATAAACTGAAAACAATAGAATGAGTGAAAAGTATGTGACAGATAATGATGGGTTTATTTAGTGGTTGTGTTCAAAAGTGCATTATTTTGAAGAAATTTGAGCTCTGTTTACATTTACCCAATTTGACCCTCATTAGTTTTGTTTGTAATATTTTTATTTGACTCACGACTATCAATTAATTGATCAAAACGAATGCTGTGAACTAGAATCCCTTTGTAAACATCCTAAAATGATAAGAATCCCCATATAATAATTCATTTTTCATTTCACCTTCCAACCATCTAACCTAAATCCATTTGGACCGGGCTCAAAAATTGTAAATCCATCCTTGTAAATTACTGTCATATCGGTGCTGACTGTCGCTGAAGGATATAAATTCTTGTAAGAACATAAAACCCAAGAAAATTATCTTCTTTTTTTTCCTTTTATTTATGTTGTTTCTGTTTTTTGACAAATTATATATACGCTCTTAAAAATCAGTCATTGAACACGCAACATATGTCACATCAATCTCATAAAACGATTTCAATCCTAGAATCCTGAAATGGGATATTCTCAATAATGTGTAAATAATAAAAAAGAAACAAACTCTTATTCTGCTGCTTATCCTGCACATTTTCACTATGTAAATAAAAATTGAATATACATTATTTAAAACGTAGTGTACAGATTCGTTTTTTAGCTCTGCAAAATTTGTAAATTGTAAATTATAAACTATACATAAATAAATTATATTATAAAACTAAATCATATCTATTGTTAAATTAACGACTTGCCCTTTTTTGGAAATGTGTATAAATAGAAAACACGAGAATGTGATGCATGCTATTATATTATAAAGTAGTGTTTTGTAGTGATGGATGTAATAAACCCAAAATAAAAACAAATTAAAATTAAAAATAAAAATAAAATACCTTAAATAAAAAAGAAAAATAAGGATTTGCTATTTTGTAAATACGATAAATAATTTTAAACAAAAGACAAAAAAAAGAAACAAATGCAAAAACATGGCTAATAAAATTTTGTAGAATGATTTTTATGTACATTTTGATTAATAGACTCGTAAATGATTTATATGTTTAGCATATGTTTATGATACCATACCAGAGGATATGTGCTGCCCGCTCTTGGCATAGTAATTCGATACCAGAAAAGCAAAATGCTGACGAAACATCTTCACTTTCGACAAAACACGAAATGGGCACAATGGACAATGGGCTGTTCGTGATTTATTTTTCATTTGATGGCTTTTTCTTTCAATCATTTTGTTCATCGATACACATTTTAGGAGTATTGTTTTAAAAATCGGAAATAAAGAAAACAATTTGTAAACACTTTTGACCTATAACTTGCCAGGGTCTAGAAACAAAAAGAGAGAAAAACACTCACAACATAAAAAGCTTCCCTTAAAGTCCACCAACGAATGGTCGTATAATTTAAGAAACGGCCTTTCTAATCACATTTTCTTTTTCTCGAATCTGGAGGAATTCTCTGGTAGTTTATCTTATCGTAACTGTAAGTGGAATTTCAGAAAAATAAAAAGACTACAAAATAGGACACGCAGATAGAAGGGTCATTAATCGTCATGAAATAATGAATCCTTGTATAATTTATTGAGTTTTTGGGTCTCTTACAATTTTAAATTGTGTTTAAACGTTTTTAAATCATTCCATCCGTCCGCGTGAATCGGCCGGCGTTACACAACTTTTGCCCAGTTTGAGTAGGCATCACGGAGGACCTACATACATATAAATCTTGGACAAAAGGGGAGAAATTAAATTGTGAGCCTATAATGGCCCAACCCTTGTTATGAATAATTTATAGACAAATTATTACTTATCCTCTTCATGATATATGTACTTGCCACTTAGTTGAGATACAAAAATAAAGTTCTTTTTGTTTTTGTTTGACAATGAACAAAAAAGGACTTTTTATTTCAATTACTTAAAAATTTAATTTAAAATCTATATATTTTTCGTTATTGACCTAGTGAAGTTTTTTTTTTGAAGACGTGCCAAAAGTCATCTTAAATATTATTTTGAAAATTGATGCAATCGAACTTGAAAAAATATTACAAATAAACTTAAAAGAAGGAAAACAAAATATAAAATAAGAACAAATAAGTTTTTACTTTTTTTGTTGTTGTTTAAGGTCACTTGAAAATTTAAGAGCTTTTCCTCGATATACAGAAACATTAATGATAAGGAAACATACATATATATGGCCATATGAAATTCGAGCTTGTTAGCTAGGTCGGGGACATTGAACTATGTTCAAGATAAATTGCGGTGTAAGGGTAATGAAAGAAAAATCGTTATTTTTGTCTTTAAAAAACTAACGAATTATATAGTTAATAAATGGTTTGTTTTGGTCTTAGTGGCATTTTAATGAAAAATGTATTATTTTGCTTTTATTTCAGCTTAGAATGATATTTAAAAACTTTTTAAAGAAAGAAAGAAAACTTTTTCTTAGTGATTTTACAGAATTAAAAAGTTTTTATATGTAAGGCTGTTATGGCTTGGTAGCATAGTTGTTTTAATGAAACAAACATTTCATTATTTTGCGGACGTGACGCACGTTTCGATGGAAATTGTCATCTTCTCCAGATGATATTTAAAAAAAAGTTTTTTCTGACTTTAAATTTTAAGAAAATATTGAAGTAACTTATTTTGGGTTACATTTTGAAGTATTTGAAGGTAGTAAAGAATAAAAGTGCCAATGAATTGGAAGATCTTAAAGTTGTGCATTCAAATTTATTAAAAATTACACTGGTAAACTGGAGCTTTAAGTACTTTTTTGATAGGTTTTTATGGACTTATTCCAAATCCAACTCCAAAATTACTGTATCACGTCAGGTTTTTGAGATTTTACTTTTCAAAATTCGAAATCAGGAGCCTATTAAAACAAACACTTTTCACTTTTCGCTTTGCAACTTTGCATACAAATAATATCCTGCAAAGTAAAAGTGCAAAGTGTTTCACATAATTTGCTTCTCACTTTTCAATTTTTCAGGCTTTATTTGAAATTTGAAAAGTAAAAGTGTTTTACCAATTTAAAATACAATTTTCCAAATACATAGCTGCAAATAAGTCTAAGATTTTGTTTATTAAGATCAAGTAGACAGCTGTTTGTATCTGACTAGCGTAAATAATACAAAATGAGTCGATCAGACTAAAATACTAAAAAGTTAGCCATCTTGGAGATTGTAAAAAATAAAAAAGTAAATTTTGAAAGCGTTAGATCTCTTTGCCTAAAACCTCCACGCCCAAATTCTAAAATGACATAGAGCCCAAAATTGGTCAAAAGCCCAAAAAATTAATAAAAAAAACCGAATTTCGTAACGCCCAAATATTTTTATATAAAAAAACGTCCTAATTGTTAGTTATCATTTTGCCCAAAAGAATTTTGAATGTCGTTGTGCCCAAAATAAAGAATCATTTTGTCAGAATGCCCAAATATCTTTTGGGCGATATGTCAATTAGTAATTTGGGAGTTATGATATTTTAAAATTGAATTTGGGAAATATGACATTGATTTTGGACTTTGTGGCATTTTTTTCTGAAAAAGATTTTGGATGATAGAACATTTTTAATGTCTTGGTGTTATTTTTTTGAGCAATAAGACCGAACGCTTCTTTTCATTTGAAATTGTATAAAACCCAAAAAAGTTTGAACGATAAAAGGTTCTTTAATATAACCCAAAACGTACAACAACAAAATAATAATACAATTGTTTTGGACGATATCAAAATTTGGGCGATATGGTTTTGGGCGAACAGACTTAAAGCCATTTTTAAATGATAATGTTGTTGCAAGGGACTAACACACATATATTCCTTTGGTAATTGAATTGTTGTTTATTTAAAATTTTGGACACCACAAATTTGATGGTACTTTTCGTTAATCGAAAACTCTCTTTTTACGAAAAATCATTTCCGATATCGAAGTTAATTCTTAGTTTCACTACTGGTCACTATTATTAATTTCCTCGTTTTCAAATTATTTTTCCAAACGATTCTTTTTTTTATAAATTATTTTACAACAGCTTTTCTAAAGAAACGTTTTTTGCCTCAAAACCTCTAAAAAATCACTATCTTAAAAGCTAGATACTAAATAACAATAAAACCAAGAAAATTAAAAAAAAAAACTTGGTCTCTCTATCATTATTTTATATAAAACTGAAAACGAAATAAAAAAAACCGAAACCCATTATAATACTTAAGCTACTTAAACCAAACCAAAACCAATAATACTACTTAAAATTACTTAAAACTACAGTAAGCTTTTTAGGTTTTTTTTTATTTTTTTTTGTTTGGTGCTACCCTGACTGTCACCAACCTAATCATTAAACCTATGTAAGCCGGCCAAGACCAAACGCCCTAGACAACTTTAAATGACATTCTCAATTTGAAGCCACCAAAACTGGTTCTCCTAAAAAACAACCGTTTTATCAGGCCAAAACTCCCCTTGCTCTGGCCAGAGCAGCACTCCTATGTCTGTCTGTTCGCCAGTGGCTGACGATTTGGTCCAACGATCACCAGATTTTTCCAGTTCTTTCTCGTATCCCTTGAGGTTCTGAAAGTTGATTTTTAACTTGCAGTCATCGCAATATTGCTGAATCTTGTCGAAGTCACCCTGCAAAAGTGTCTTGATAACCTCAATTTTTGGGGCCGTTCTGTACGCAATTAGGTCGTCGGCTCACGCTATTGCCTGAGTCAGGCTTGCTATCAGATCACTGGTGTAAATGCTGAACAAGATCGGCGAATTAACCGCTCCCTGTTGAAGACCATTTTTAATATCAAAGATTTTGGTAGATTTTACATTGCCAATTTTGACAATAAACCGTCTACCATTAAGCATGTTATAAAACAGACCCTCTAAACATACGGTGTCGAAGGCCTTCTCCAAGTCAACCAGACAAGCACCCGTACATTGCCTTTTAGATTTGTTCCAATGGATATCAGAAACAAGCTTAGATGCAGCATAAATAGTGTCATGTCCCGCCTTAAAGCCGAACTGATTATCTGGAATTATTTTCTTGTTCTCAGCCCACTTGAACAGAGATCTATTTATAACCTTCTCGAATACCTTAGTGATACTCGGCAGAAGACTTATTGATCGGAGATTCGTCGAAATTCCCTTTTTCGGCAGAGGAAGTACCACAGCTGTCTAAAAAAAAAAATTATACATTTTTGAAATTGAGATGAATATTAATTCTTGAAGTAGTTTTTTTTTTGAATTTTTTTTTTGAAAAATGTGCACAAGTTGTTAGATTTCACTTGTCTCGCATAAATCAAAAGAAACGCTAGAAACGATACACATTATGCCCTTGTCCATAGTCCATAACTCTCGTTACAAATATAAACAATATAAGATATGAACTAACCAGAAGAATGGTATTTTACTCAAATATGATATTACGATTGCAGAGAAGTCAGAGTCCGTCCATCTGTCTGCCTGTCTGTCCTCACCCCTACAGTCCAAACCATTGGGTCGATTGAATTCAAACTTGGAAGTTAAGGTTTTAAGCAGAGTCGCGTTAGGCATTCTTTTTATTTTTTTTTATGATCAAAAATAACAGTAGACTCATTCCAATTCCATTCCATTCCATTCACCGATATTTTTTGTAAAAAATTTATAAAATAAAAAAAAAATTATTCTGTATTGCTCCAGAAGGGTACACCCCATAGAACCGTTATTTTGTTTAAAATTTTTGAAAGTTCGGATTCACATCGAAAATTAAGTAATTAAAAGACGCTTATTTGGTTTCATTTCCTCTTCTGTTACCATAGAGTCATGCGCTAAAGAAAATAGAATGGCAGTAACATAGGTAAGTAATGAGTTCGGGAGAAATTTTTTTGTTTAAAAAACCACTGAGAACCGTAATAATGTTCGAGAATCGGATTCTCCAGTTTGCTATGTCTTTACGAATAGATCGCAGGCGCAGCCCAAAAACTAGTCGTGCATGCACTACCCACTTTTGTACGCTTATGAGAGCAGTACGGAAACTAATACCACTAAAACCTCTTCCAGAGAATTGGATATATTCCTATATCCATTTCAATGCTGGTTAGGGAGAATCTACACATAAAGGACGATCGACGTTCGACCGACCATTTTGACTTTCAAAAGTTATTGTGGAAAGAGTCAAAGGGCTTTTACTGTGACGAGAAATTTGAGCATGAAATAATTCCGTAGAAGAAATTTATATTATAACAAAGAAAACGATGCAATGTATGCCACTTCTTTATACCAAACTAAAACTGTTGTTCTAAGGGTCAAACCTAACCATTAAAACATATAATTCTATAATGGTTTGATTGAAAGTCCAACTCTATAATGTCCTATTCCGCCATTTACGGGAACGAATGTGAAAAGTTTTACTATATAGAAATGTGGTAGAGGGTTTGGTAAAGGGTTTAACAAATACACTTTTCAATGAAGCTAGATGGATTTTTCTACAGAAAAGATTGGCCTTCAAGAACTCCATATCTTAACCTTTAGATTATTTTTTGTGGTCAGATTTGCAGAGTGTTCTTGGAAGACTTCACGCAGAAGTTTTTAAATTATTAAGATAAAGTTCACTGGAACAGTGTAAAGAATATTAGAAGAAACATTGCGTGCCACTTTAGATTGATGGCCACAACGTTTAAGGGCTTGCATAAAAGCTGAGGCTGGTAATTTTAAATAAAACTATTTTTTAATTAAACTTATATTATGGCCAAACAAATGAAACAACAATGAATATAAAATGTTATATTATAGTTATTGGCTTACGTTGTTTTAAGCTTGTAACAGAAGTTATGACAAGACTAGGTCATAAGCTGTCACATCAGAAGTATTATGATCCTCTGAAAATACATGAAAAGATTGGAAGAACATGTAATTAATTTCCGAGTCGCTTCGTGCTCTAAAAGTTTATTATATGGTACATACCAAAAAAATGTTTGAAAAGAAGTAAAAAATTAACAAATTTTGATTTTAGGAATCTTGACAATAGGGATATAATAAAATAATCAGACCGTTTTCTTGCTTATTTTGAGGTAATCGTTGTAAGTCATTCGTTGCGAAGTTAGAAAAAATAAAAATTTTCTTTTATTAAATAACCTACAAATGCCATGTTTGAAAATCTAGCATGTTAGGTTCTAGGTTTATTTTTAAAAAGACTGAATTGCTGAGTTTACTTTTCTTAAGTCCAAGCAAGAAAGCCAATACTTGATACAATTAAATATTATGAAAAATTAATTCGTATTTATGTATAAATCATAAATTATTGAAAACTTTGCAATCAAAAATCAAGCAAAAGTCAATATAAAAACAGTTTTAAAACGTTTTTCAATAAAATTAGATTCTCCTTAAAAAAAATACACTTACATAAATCCATTTAATACAGTTCATTGTCTCTTCGTACAAAACTAATGGGATAGGTGAGCTCATGTTCCCCAGCTCCTTCTTCTTTGACATACACAAAGTCATTCCTATTTTTAGACTTTAATTTCAAACTCATTTATTACCGAACAGAAGCTGTCATCGATTAAAAATGCCTCCAATTTCGTCATAACGTTTGTACTATGCCAAGAGTGTACACACAATTATCTCCTACATAAAATATATTCGAAGTATTGATTAAATAAATTATAAAAATAAAATCAAACAACATTTCATACAAAAACTAAACACACAAATAAAACAACACAGCCCAATATTGGTAATCGCTTCATACCAAATGGAAACCTATATTGATGGATCTGAAGTCGCCGTTTGCCTCACTTCGGCTGACACTTTTTGGACGGAATTTTATTTCATCGGAAGTATTACGCTGTTCTTTTTGCTTCCGTTTCTCATCCTCCTTATACTGTATACGATTATTGCTTGGAATCTTATGGGTAATCCCGGAGTAATAATACAACACCGCAATCAACCATCACCACCACCAACACTCCCGGCATCGGCATCGGCATCGTCATCGGTACCGCCACCAGCATCAAAAAAATCACATCCACATCCGCTTCCGCTAAAACATCAACATCACCAACATCAGCTCCAGCTCCAGCAACACCATCATCATCACCATCCAAATCAACCTCACTCCCATCGTACAAACGTCCTGAAATACCGCAAACAAGTTATTTTTATGCTTGTCGCCGTTGTGCTAAGCTTCTTCCTGTGTCTGCTGCCGTTTCGCGCCTTTACACTCTGGATAATCCTAATGCCACCGGAAAGCATTGTCGCCCTGGGGATTGAAGGATATTACAATCTTTTATATTTCTGCCGAATTATGTTGTACTTGAATTCGGCACTGAATCCGATTCTCTACAATTTGATGTCATCAAAATTCCGTAATGGTTTTCTGAGATTACTAGGATGCCGCAGCAGCAGAAGGGTAGCCCTCAAATCGTTGGATGGCATGCGGAAAGGTACTTTCCATACCAACTCCACCAATCTCAGTACTTCTAGTTCGACGAGCATGCGACGGGAGGCGTTGCGAGTGAGTAGTGTTCGATCATCGCGTGGTGAAAGTTTAACTGGGTCCTTCGAAGGTGAAATCGAGGTCACGAGAGACAATAGTTCGGGTAATGGAATTCAAATGAATGTCTGCGAGGATACAGCTGTGGGGGTCGTTGTCGTTGCTGTTGCCGTTGTTAAGAAGAAGAGTGCCAGAAGGCAAAAAAGCTTCGATGACATCGATGAGGAGCTGGAGGAAATTGAAGAAGTCATCACGAGCACTCAATCTGCATGTGATGCCTGTTAGGAGAACAATCATAGATGACATGGCCTTGTCTGGTGAGAGGAATTGGAATCATTGATATCACTTCTATATACAATGGTTAACCATATCAACAATAAGCATGGAAAGTATAGTAGTATAGTATACTCAGGTGCAAATTAAACCACCCATCTTTTAATGAATTCTTTTATTTTTAGTATGAAAGGATATTTTAAAATTATTTGGTAAATAAATGCATAAGTGCAAGACTCAGACTTGATAGATTGAAAACTTAATGGAATTAAGCTGTCAAGTGAAAAACCGCAGAACGAATGTATCAATTTTCCAATAAGTTGTGACATAATATACAATAGAGTACAAATTGAAAGCTGTCAAAGTTTTTTTGATGGCAACTTGACTTCTGAAAGGTCTCGAATAAAAATCTTGTAAAAATGTTGGGATATATAATTTTTGTAAGTACAATTACAATGCTAAATTGAAAAAAATAGTTTATACAGGGCTATCCATTTTTCGGTTTCAAAAGTAAACGTAAATTTTCTTTTATGATATTTCTTTTTTGTTATTATAAAGCTTGAACGTTGACATTATTATGTTGAAAACATCGATTCTTTTGAGAAAATTTTCGACCACTTTTTGACACATATTGGGCGGTATCTCAGCCATAACTTGACGAATGGTGGGGTTTTAAATGCTTAAGAGTTAAAGGTTTAGTTGAATAAAGGCGGTATTTTGAGTAGCACCAAAAATAAAGTTCAGAGGTGTCAAATCGCATGATCTTCGTTTCCAGTTGATATCGTCATGACGAGAAATTACGCGGCCAAGAAATGTCTCTTGCAATAAGGCTATATTCGCTAGAGTTGTGTGGCATGTGGCACAGCACCGTCTTGTTGATACTACATATTCTCCAAGCGGTATTCTTTAATAACAAGCAAAAAAAAGTCGGTTATCATATGACCATAACGCTCCGAATTGACAAGAGAGTCGCTCCATCGTCGTTTTCGAAGAAGTAAGTTCCAATTACACCTCCGGACCAAAGAGCGCACCAAACAGTGACTTTTTGTGGATGTAATGGCCTCTCTTCCATTACTTGAGGATTCTCAGAACACCAAGTACGACAATTTTGTTTATATTAACATACTTACCGAGTGAGAAATGTGCTTATTCTCTGATGCAAATTTTGTTTAAAAAATCGCCGTCCACCGCCTGTTATTCAAGCATCCATTCTACGTATCTACGACGTTGTGAATGCTCAGCTGGCTTCAGTTGTTGTGAGAGCTGGACTTTATATGGATGTAAAATACGCCATAATGTGCCATAGGACAATTCTAATTCCTGAGAACGAGGAACAAGGAATCGACACATTCGGGTCTTCGGCAGCACTTTCATTTATAGCTGCGATATTTTCAGTGGTACCAACGAAACGGCATTACAATATCTGTAACCAATCCAATCTCTTCAAATTCCTTCACAATTTTCCCAATTTCTTGCGTAGTTGGACGATTATATAAATCATAATCTTCACCTAAAGCACGATATGTGGCTGTGGCAGAATCACCATTTTTATTGTAGATTTTAACAATTTGTATGAGTTGTGCGATAGTTAAGCGATCCATTTTCGTAAATGTCAGACTTTCAACTGCCAAAAAAATTGGTTTAACAACTTAGTTTGACAGATGTCGAATTCCAGCCCTATACTTTTGAAACAACAAAATGGATAACCCGTTATAATCAGACTTGAAAAAAGTTCATTATTCTTATTTTAAATAATATTTTAGCTTTATTTTTTATAGAGTGGGTGGTTTAATTTGCACGTGAGTATAATCTCAACTGACAATACAATTTTTATTGAAGTTTATATTATAAAAATAATAATTTGATTTTTCATTTTGTATTCAATCACATTATAGGTTTTAACTACGATTTTGGAATCTGAATTGTTTGGCAACATGACAACAATACAAAACACTTGAAAGGAATGTTCTGGTGGTGTAAAACGGAAGAAAACCAAAAAATGTTGTGCGAATATCTAAGACTGAAGGAAAAAGGGACTAAAATAAATAAAATATTAACTACATTAGATGCTGAGCTTTTGAGTACGAGTACATCTTAAAAATAAACAAAAATGAGAGCGTTTTATAAAATTAATACCTAATAAAAAAAATTATATATATTTTTGACGTATCCATTAAAATATGGCTGGCTATGAGATTATAGAAATAAATGTATATGAATATCCTTAGGAAAATTACAATAAATGTAAATTTTTTAGCTAAAATATACCTTACTTAAATAACAACAAAAATAAAAGAATAAAATAAAATAAAAAAAACAATAGAAATGAGTGTGAATATAAATATAAAACAAGAAGATTTTCATTTGCATTTTTGTCTTTTATGGATTTATGTATGGATTTCTATGTTTTATATATTTTTTGGAAATGGCCTTCAAGCTAAGGATAAGTAAATAAATGAATTTGGAGAAGCTTCGCACTTGTAGGTGATGATGACTGAATGCTGTGTTATGGATTATGGTTGAATGAATGAGTAAGTACCTAACAGACCTATGTACGTGTGTATTAAAAGATTTTTTAGAAATAGAAATTCCTTTCATATATTCTTCATAGTTATAGATATAAAATAAAAATCAAAGTCGAAATCCAATAAATGAGACTCTGACTATACGCATGACTTAAATCTGTTTGCGAATAATTTTATTTTATATTTACTTATAAACCTTATTGATATACCAATCAGAAATTTGCATTTTTCTATTAGGAAAATGATCTCCTTATAAATACATTATTATTATTATAATCTTTATTTTTTCATATAAGGTAATTAACGGAATTAGTGTCTGCCAAAAAGGCATAATTATATGAATTAAATAAAGGTTAGTGCAGAGGACTGTCATGTTAGAGGGCTTGGGTTCAATCCTTGCCTTTGTCACCTAAAGTTTTTTTCGCGGGTACTACCTTTTGCGAGGAATTGACATAAATAAAATGACTAGCACACAGGAATAATTGGGAGTCGTAAGTCACTAGGCCCTGTTTCTCTAGGAACTGTTGAGCCACCTAATTTATTTCTAATATAAATGAAAAGTTAAGTCTTAAACAGTCATTATAAAGTAAAATTGTTTTAAGACACAAAATGGGCTTTAAGTTTAGCTAAAACAAAACTGCATAGAGTTAAAAATTAATGTATATGTTTCTATAGAGCCTATGAAACAAATGGAATGAGAGTTTTTCATCAACTTTCCCAATTTAAAATAGCAAAACAATCTTCAATTGTAAAGAAGCTTTTATCTAAACGTAATCTTCGGATTTCCTGATTAAACTTATATAGTGAACAATTCGGATTCAAATCATTCCTGTGAGATCTAATCGAATTTTAAAGATTAGCCTAATCTCTTTGACAGTTAACGTTTCGAAAATAGTTGTCATACCCGAGACATATGTAAGTTGGTCTTAAAGTAAAATGTTCTTGTAACAGATTCCCTTGCCCGAATTATTTATTTTTTATATACTGATTACTCTATAATAGAAATAAGGTGGTTTTAAATCATTAATACATTGCGACACGCAATGTTATGTTTGGATGCCAAATCAGGTCAGTTTTTTAAAGTAGAGTACCTTCCCCGTAGAGCTGTCAAAATAATATTGTTGTTAAGTCTCCGCATATAACTTTCCCCCACCTACAATTCGACAGAAACTTTCAGATTTGTATACCCTAAAGATCTTTCTGGAAGAATAGGGCATTCCTGAAAGACGAGTCAATCCACTTTCATAGAGATGGATCAAAAACAAATGACGGGGTTCATCATTGTATAGCGTGTTCGAGGCGGAACTTTTGGCGATAATGGAAGTCTTGTTCTGGCTTAAAGAAACCGTGATTTCAACATCCAATATCCGTATTTTCTCAGATAGTCAAGCTGCTTTCAAATCTCTAAACTCTATAACAGTTCATAACTGTAGATCATTTCTAATGGAGATGGTACAACAATGCAGATCGCATATAGATAGATAGATAGATAGATATTTTATTTCTTTCTTTAAAATATTATTTGGTTTGCTACCGCTCAGTTTACACAGAGATTTGATATTAAAAATATATCTTTCTACTGAATAAGTTATTTTTACAACATTATAATTACAAAAAGAAAACATTTATATTTTGAAGGAAAATATGACAAAAACCTTCATTTAAGTAAAACAAACATTTCATTTTTAAAATTTTGTTTTGACACACTTGGAGTTTTTTAATATGAGAGATTGCGCAATTACCCCACACCTGACATCCATACAACATCATTGCTTGAAACACAACCTTTTGTATAATGATCTTATTTTCAGCACTTAAATGCGATTTTCTATTTATAAGCGGATATAACATTTTAATTGCAATATTAACTTTTTTAATTATTTTACTAATATGTTCTTTAAAGATAAGCCGCTTGTCAAGGATTATTCCTAGATATTGCACATTGGACTCCCATTTTATTGTAGCACCGTTGACTTCCAGCTCATTACTGGGAAGAAATAATCGCTTTCTTTTTCTCTTGAAAAAGATTGATTTTATCTTTCCAGCATTTAGTTTAATTTTCCATTTGTGATAATATCTCATTAAAATATGAAGTGCATTTTGAAGATTGGTCTCAATATTGAGACCAAACTCATGCGAAGAGAGTATGCAGGTGTCATCTGCATAAATCCCTGATTCACAATAAGATAGCTGTGGAAAATCAGACGTGTACATATTATATAAGACAGGACCAAGAACAGAACCTTGAGGGACACCATACTGAATATTAACTAACACGGATTTACATTTATTAACGTACACTTGAAAACATCTTCCTGATAAAAAACTTTGAATTGTTTTTATGAGAAAACTTGGAATCGCGAATGTTTCTAATTTGTAAATAAGAGCATTATGCCAAACAGAGTCGAAAGCTTTTTCGATATCTAATAGGACCATACCTGTAGATCTTCATTCAGAACGATTATTTTTGATAATGTTACAAATCCTAAGGACTTGATGTGAAGTACTGTGGTGGCTCCTAAATCCAAACTGTTGGTCAGAAAAAATATGTTTTTCTTCAATTAATAAGTTGAGTTTTTTTTTAATACTTTTTCAAACACTTTACTCAAACTACTAAGAAGACTGATTGGCCTATAGCTACTAGGATTTTCTCTGTCTTTACCAGCTTTCAATATTGGTATGACCTTCGCTATTTTCCAGGTCTCAGGAAAGTATTGATTCTTCAAACAGGCGTTGATAATAAACGTTAGATACTTTCTTCCTGACTTGGGTAAATTTTTGAGGTATACATTTTTTATATTATCAAGTCCATCGGTTTTCCTTACTCGCAACTCTTTTATTATAGCGGAAACATCATCAACAGATACGTATTCATCTTGAGGTGTTTCTGTTATAGAAGATAAAATTCTATAAGAGGCAGCATCTACCAAACTTATAGTATCTAGATCACTTAGCTGTTGGGATACCTCATGGTTTTTTCTGAATTCTACAGCAAAAGCATTCGCCTTTTCACTATCAGTATAAAGGACCTCATTAGAAATTTTAAGCGCAGATCGCATATAATCTCGATAATTGTTGTCATAAACTGGCACTATCTAATAGGAAAGCACGCCACGCGGATTAGCGTATTCTCACATGACTTTTGCAGAAGTCATATGAATGAGGAAGAGGAGGAATCAGTTCTATACCTCATCTGTACATGACTTGCTCTAACTCAAAAACGCAAGAATTACCTAGAAGAATGCTTCCATAACGATCTAAACGATCTCAACCACATTTTCATATAATAGTTATAATCAGTCTTTCACGTTTTGTAAAAGACTCAAAACGGTGTCAATGGGCCAAATAACTGGACTGCATCTCGTATAGCCACTTTAACCTTACCTAACCTAGGTCTCTGCATCACTTTAACAAGTCTGCGTTAGCTTTAAGGTTTTTTAAGTAAATTGGAGGTAAGCCAGATTCAATGCAGATAGAGCAGTTTGGTTTATAAAAGGGGGGTCTAAAAATATAAATTTTATTCGACGCATCTATAGAGTTGCTTTTGAAAACAGCTTGACCACATATAACAATTTATGGCTGCTTTTGTATCTTTGGTTTGTCTTTAAAATGAGCACCAAGATTTATCTTTAAAATGAGCAACTGGATTTAAGTTATGTGTTATAGTAAATCCTAGGTATTTGAAATCAGTCACTTCTCCATGTTTGAGCCTTCAAGGTGTCAGTTGCGATCAGTCCTGTTACTACGGTTTAGGGATCCATGATTTTTGACTTACTAGTATTAATTTTAAGATCCCAAGTATTGCAATATTGTTTTACTTTATTAATCTGGAACTAAAAGTCTCTGGATTATCGGTTAGAATGACAAGGTTATCTGCATATAAAAGCACCTTCATAAGTACATTTCCAAACATAACACCACCTACAATTTGATCTTCAATATCATTGACGAAGAGAGAAAAAATCAAGGGACTTAAAATGCAACCCTGTAGAACTCCCGTTTCAGATTTAAATTGATTTAATGACCTCATACCAATTTTAACTAATAAACTTGTAAAGAAGAAATATTCGACTGTTACCAGTCGAATTGTTTTTTCCTGAACACTATTTATATTTTAATAAATATGATTTAAAATCAAAAATTATATAAAATTATATAAACCAGCGTGTGTTCATAATATGCGTTTCGCCCCGATGTAAAGGTTGGGCTCATCAGAAGATGACCTTTACACCTTGTCTTGACGCATATTTTCTCGAATAAATCGAGATTCCATATAATCCGAGCTGCATAGAGCAACTGCGAATTATATAGTTGCTACAAGTCTTCAAAGAAGATAAATTGTAGCTATTTTTATATCCTTGCTATGGGACTTTTAAAGAAGAAATATTCGACTGTTACCAGTCGAATTGTTTTTTCCTGAACACTATTTATATTTTAATAAATATGATTTAAAATCAAAAATTATATAAAATTATATAAACCAGCGTGTGTTCATAATATGCGTTTCGCCCCGATGTAAAGGTTGGGCTCATCAGAAGATGACCTTTACACCTTGTCTTGACGCATATTTTCTCGAATAAATCGAGATTCCATATAATCCGAGCTGCATAGAGCAACTGCGAATTATATAGTTGCTACAAGTCTTCAAAGAAGATAAATTGTAGCTATTTTTATATCCTTGCTATGGGACTTTTAAAGAAGAAATATTCGACTGTTACCAGTCGAATTGTTTTTTCCTGAACACTATTTATATTTTAATAAATATGATTTAAAATCAAAAATTATATAAAATTATATAAACCAGCGTGTGTTCATAATATGCGTTTCGCCCCGATGTAAAGGTTGGGCTCATCAGAAGATGACCTTTACACCTTGTCTTGACGCATATTTTCTCGAATAAATCGAGATTCCATATAATCCGAGCTGCATAGAGCAACTGCGAATTATATAGTTGCTACAAGTCTTCAAAGAAGATAAATTGTAGCTATTTTTATATCCTTGCTATGGGACTTTTAAAGAAGAAATATTCGACTGTTACCAGTCGAATTGTTTTTTCCTGAACACTATTTATATTTTAATAAATATGATTTAAAATCAAAAATTATATAAAATTATATAAACCAGCGTGTGTTCATAATATGCGTTTCGCCCCGATGTAAAGGTTGGGCTCATCAGAAGACGACCTTTACACCTTGTCTTGACGCATATTTTCTCGAATAAATCGAGATTCCATATAATCCGAGCTGCATAGAGCAACTGCGAATTATATAGTTGCTACAAGTCTTCAAAGAAGATAAATTGTATACTCTGTCCAACAAAAATAGTCAGTACAGAGAAGATAGGACGTTTACCTCTCACTCTGACTGAAGTGAAATCTCGTTAAGCTGTGAGAGAGAGCAAATATTACAGGGTTTCCGTAGTGCCCATTATAAATTTCGAAAAAGCTCTGATAAATATTAATAGGGCTACCAACTTTTGATTTTAAATTGAAAGTTAAAAATAAATTCCGTTTAAGAAAATTTATAAATTATGTACATAATCCCGAATTCAAAAACCCCTTTGTGAAAACTAAGAGTAACATAAATTCAATTATGAACAAATAATGAAAATTTTCGATTCTGTATCACACAATATTCACAAATACACAATTTATAAACAACACAGCACAGATTTATAATAAAATAAAAGCAGGGGTGGAATCGGCTAAGGTGATTGTTGATTGTTGACAGTCAAAATAATCGAATTTGATCTGTGTAAGGTGATAATCAAATTGATACCTAAAAAGGTGTCACTAGAAAAATTTGATAGTCATTTTCCTACAAATATGTCGTTTCTGAATAGAGCTACCAGACGCTTACAAAAAACGAATGAACAATTTTTTTAGTTACCCTTTTTAGGTACAAAAACACATTTTTGTGACCGACAAAGCTTACGTAATTCGAAAAAACACAAGAGAAATAAAAATGTTATTTAAACACAGCCAATTTGATACTTTTATTTAGATATTTTATAGGAATCATTTTAAAATTTCATCATAGTAACAATGAATTGTGACAATTATAATCAGAAATTGTTCAATCGAATTGAATTGAGTTGAATCATTTTACACAGACGGAATGAAAATGATAGTCAAATTTGACTATCAAAAATATGATAGTCAATTATCAGCTTAGCCGATTCCACCCCAGTTCTTTTTTTGGCACTGATTATAAAACACCGTATAAATAAACACTTTTTCAAAGAATATCTTTTTTATGAACAAACTCACTATTTTTCACCATCTATAATTACACCATGTATTATAAATAATTTTCGCTTAAACTCAACCCTTTGCTTCCTAGTGGTTTCGCAATTAAACCAAATACCTACTCTATATTTTTTCTTTATATTCCTACTGTTTTTTTTTTAATTTTTGGTGAATATTAATTTTTTTATTTAAATGCATTATTCAATATACACATTCTATATAAATTTTAAGTTTTTATACAAATATTTGAAAAAGTTGACATCTCCGGGAACAAAGGGTTAATTTACGAAGAATAATAAATAAACTTCACTTACAGAAAAACAGCAAGCGAGAACACCATTCCCATATTTGTTCTCAAAAGCTTTTAAAAAAGCACACATTCTGAAAGCTCCCAAACAAAATCCAAAGAAAAATCCACCATGATTTGCATTAACGTGGAAATGGTAACTCTAATAACAATCTGCTTATTTTCAATACATACGAAGAGGGTTGTTTGTGAACACATTATTTATCAGTGTCAGTGTGGCTTTGGCTGCGCATGGTAAAGGTTGTGGGGATGTACGCTCGTCGAAGCGTAACAACAATTTATGTGTAAGTCAGTGGTTGAACTTTCTTTTTAGGTAAAAAGGGAATAAAACCACTGACTGGCACCATTTGCAAGAAAAAAGCTCTCCCATAAGACGTGTACTGACTATTTTTGTTGGACAGAGTATAGCTATTTTTATATCCTTGCTATGGGACTTTTAAAGAAGAAATATTCGACTGTTACCAGTCGAATTGTTTTTTCCTGAACACTATTTATATTTTAATAAATATGATTTAAAATCAAAAATTATATAAAATTATATAAACCAGCGTGTGTTCATAATATGCGTTTCGCCCCGATGTAAAGGTTGGGCTCATCAGAAGATGACCTTTACACCTTGTCTTGACGCATATTTTCTCGAACTGATAGTAGTTGTTCATATACATATTGTTATGAAATATAAGTTTGATAAGCAGTAACCTTCTGTTTTTTAGTGTCGAAGGCGGCTGCAATAAATAAATAGAGGTTCTTTTTTTATCAAGAAAACGTCTAGCCACACTCGTTATAGTAAAAATTTTTACTACTGAAAGATTTTCGCTTGGAAGTAACATATTTTATTATTCCTCTCAACCCAGGTGAAAAGCCTTGAGGTCATGAGTAATAAAAAGTTCGAGTTTGAAATCCAATTAGACACATCATTAATGGAAAGAATGAAAAGTAGTGGTCCAAGATAATTGGCTTGTGTTTTATTATAGCTTTAAAAAGCTTAGGTATAAGCTGAAGTTTTGGCAATTGGTCTGTAAATTTCAATAGAACAATTTGGTCCAGATTTATGCAAAGGTGTTATTATGGAATGTTTTCAGGTACTCAGGAACACACCTTGTTATAAAGAAAGGTATAATATATAACACAATGGAACAGGAACATATAATTTACAGTTTTTTTGAAAGAAGTGGTGAAAAATTTACAGGTTCAATAGAAATGCTGTTAACAAGAGAAGACAGTGTTCCTAGTGCGGCCTCATTAGACAAGAAAAGAGATCTAGCAACAAAATTATAATTGTTGTTAAGGTCCATATCATCATAGATGAGAAAAAATTAATATGGTCATTATTTTATTGCGTGGTTTCAAGTTGATAGCACTGGTATTTGACGATTGAATCTATGATAATGGATGGCTTAGCAACAGGGTCACACGCACTTGCTCATGTATCTAAAGAATCTGTTTAAAAATATTTCCTATACTTTAAGAATTAAAAAAATGTACCAGCATAAAAGTTTGTTTTCAAAAATTTAAACGCCATTTGATTTCTTAAAAAAACCTTAATTTTTCAAAAATTGAATTTGAAAATCGTTGCAGCTGTTTTTTTTAATACATTTTTATACATACAATTTTTCAATCTTATATTTATTTTATATATTTTTGGTATTTAGAGCTTATTAATGTGCGTTTTACATTTCAATTTTGTAAAAAGCTGATGACCCATTTTCAAAATATCGAATTTCGAAAAAAATGTAATACTTTTTAAAAATTAAAAGAATCACATATTTGATCAACAAATATTATTGAGACAGTACATGAGCTTGTGCAGAACAAAAATTATTGATAAGGTTGATTAGGTCTTGAGAAAACTTTAAAACAAAATAAAGGTTCTTTAGCAATAGAAACATTTTTATACATTGAAATTAACAAAAAAAAATTGTAACAAAAAAAAAATTACTGTTTATTTTTGAGAACATTCGAATTTTCGATTTTTGACCAAAAAATTCGTATGGGGACTACTGTTATTTTGAGTCTTAAAAAAAATGAAAAATTTGAAGTCAATCGACCCAATGCTTTGGACTGTAGGGGTACATATAATAAAAAACGCAAAAAGATGCAGAAACGAATTTAAAAAAAAAAGGGTGGGATGCGACCCACACTGACAACTTCCCATCCCGTCTGTTGATTTGTCTTGCTTAAAAGGTTTGTAGGTTTTCTTGTTTTTTTAAAAAAGTTGTCAGTTAAATTATTCTAAAACGTTTAAAAATTAAAAACAATATTTTGCATTTGATGAAATAGTTTGATTTCAAAATCTACTTTCGTAAACGAGATTTTTTTATTTATTTATTTATTTATTCAATTACGTTAAATACTAACGCTAGGTTTACAAACAAAACTTATATCTAAAAAAAAATATATCTAAAAAAAAAATTATAAATATAAATATATTCTATACATTAAAATATACTTTAAACGTTACTAATAATAATATGACACATAAAGCTAAGAATTATTTAAATAGTGAGAGAAAAAATGTATTTTGAAGCTATCTGATTTGATATTTTGATTAATAGAATTTAAAAGAAAATTATTTTCATTATACATTCTTATTAACTGGTTAATTGGACTGTTAGAACCATAGTTTGATCGGCTAACATTTGCTCGAATTGGCACTCGATTTCTGAAGTAATTTCGGCTTACATTAAAGTGGAATCGACACAAAACTGATGGAGATGAAATGGATCCATTCAGAATTCCAACAATAAAGCAGAGTTGCAAATACTTACGGTGATTAGTAAGCGATGGAAGACCTATAAGTTGTTGCCTAGCGGAATAAGAAGGCAAAGTTAATTCATTTGTCTGTGGGAGAAATCGTAAAATAAATCTTAGGAATCTTCTTTGAACACCTTCAAGTCTATGGATATGATTCGAGTAATAAGGAGCCCAAACTATACAACCGTATTCAAGGACTGATCTGACAAACGATACATACAGCGTTTTAAGGACATAAGGATCTCGGAATTCCCTGCCAAATCTTTTTATAAAGCCTAGTGTCTTATTAGCTTTTTTCACAATGTGGTTGAGATGGTCAGTAAAAGACAGTTTTGAGTCCAAAATGATACCTAAGTCTGAGAAGTGAGTCAATTTTTCGAGGTTTGAAGAATTTAACCTATAGTTATAGTCAAGAATACTGTGTTTACGTGTAAAACTCATCGTTTTACACTTATCAATGTTTAACAATAAACGATTTGTATTGCACCATTCCCATAGACGAAGTAGGTCATCTTGTAATAGTTCGCAGTCCGTCAAGGAATTAATTTTTCGAAATATTTTCACGTCATCAGCGTATATTAGCGTCATAGAATTTCTTAAGATAGATGGGAGATCATTTATAAACAGAACAAATAACAATGGACCAAGGTGGCTACCCTGAGGTACACCAGAATTGACAATAAACGGATTGGAATAGTCGTTTTTGAACACAACACAATAATATCTGTTTGTTAGGTAAGAAGATATCCATGCTATTAGTTTATCATTTAGTCCAATTTTTTCTAATTTCCCTAAAAGTACTTTATGGCTAAGTTTGTCAAATGCTTTGCTAAAGTCTGTAAATACACAGTCAACTTGTTGTTTATTTTCGAAAGTGTCAATACAATATGTTGTAAATTCGAGTAAATTTGTAACGGTCGATTTTTTTTTCACAAAACCATGTTGATTGTCACAAAAAACAGAAGAACAGTTAAAGGAAAGAACATCACAAACAATGGCTTCAAACAATTTTGGTATAACAGACAGCTTAGCTATAGGACGATAGTTGCATATAAGATGCTTGGGACCCTTCTTATACGTTGGTTTAAGAAATGCATATTTCCATAAGAGTGGAAAATGGGAACAGTTAAATGATTGGTTAAACAGAATACACAATGGGTACGAAAGATATTTAACGCACTTTTTTTTGTCGAAAAACAATTTTTACCAATTTTAGTAGCATTTCTTAAAAGTTTTTATTTCTTATATAAACAAATACAAATTGTAGATTTTAATTTTTTATGAAAAAAACGGACTGTTAGATTTTTAAAAAAAATTTACTAAATGTCGAAAACAATATTTTCTGTGAGATAAAATAAGTTTGAAGCCAATATTTTTAATTTTTGAAAATATATTTGAGTCGAAAGTAAATTTGTACTAAGTGTTAGTGTTGTTTTTTTTTTCGTTTTTATTTTTTTTCTAAATAAACTGTCAATTCGATTTTTCTCAAAACTTTACCCAATGTTGAAAACAGTATTTTTTATAAGATAAAATAAGTTTAAAGCCATAATCTCAAATTTTTGAAAAGATATTTGGGTAAAAATCATTCTTTACGAACTTTTAGTAATGTTTTTTTTTAGGTTTTTATTTTTTGTACAAAAAAATATCAATTCGATTTTTCTCAAAATTTTACCGAATGTTGAGGACAATATTTTGTATAAAAAAAAATTTAATTTGAAGCCAATATCTCAAATTTTTAAAAAGATATTTGAGTCGAAAATCAATTTTTACGAACTTTAAGTAATTTTTTTTTTAGTTTTTTTTTTTTTTTAAAACTTTCAATTCGACTTTTCTCAAAATTTTTAGGAATGTTGAAAACAATATTTTTAATAAGATAAAATAATTTGCAAGCCATAATCTTAAATTTTTGAAAAGATATTTGAGTCCAAAATCGATTTTTTGCAACTTTTTGTAATGTTTTTTTTGAAAAACTACAAAATCAACAAAAAACTGATAAGAAATGGTTTTGAATCAAGTTTCATGAGAACAAGAAAAATTACTGACTTCAAATTTTTCATCTCACACAAAATGTTGTTATTAATGTTTTGTTGAACTTTTAGATACATTTAAAGAAAACAAAACATATCTCTGGTGCATAACTTTAAAAATATTACTTGCATACTCTTGCGTATACGTACTTTTTTAATAAAATGTATTTTTTTTGTTGTCAAGCAGCTCTTGATTCAAACACTACTATTCTTTTCAATTAACCAACTCTACAAATATTTACCCCTGTGAGTAACAAATACAAAATTATGTACATACCTACAAGTATACTCATTCACAAATAAAAATGTTTTTTAATATTAAATGTAAACAAAATGTATTCGAATTAAAACATTAATAGTTGACCGAATTTGGTACATTTAAAATGTAAGTTAGTTTAAAACAATTTCATATTGTTATTATTTTTATTGTACTATTTGTTGGCAACGCTTCTACGACAGTACTAAATCTAAAGGGTTCTAGTACATTTTGATCCCTTCTGGATTATTCAGTTCTTATACTTGGGAAGCAGAAGACATATGTATGTAGTTTTTGTTAAGAATCATTTTTATTAAATAAAGTTCATAGAAATAATAAAGAGAACTTCTTGTTTCATTTTGATTGGAACACAACAAAGTGGCGACGAGGATTTTCGTTCGAAAAAAAAAAAGACGGAAGGATCGATAAGATTTTTAGAGATTAAAATCTCCACGCAAGCGCAACAAGTTTTGTTTTGCTAACCTCAAATCGTCATGGAACAGCAAACACCACGCCTACCAGCTCAACCAGCGCTACCAGGTCAACAACCACCAAGCATGGACCCCATTCTAGTGCAGATTATTTCTCAGAACAGTGCCCTGCTCGAGAAAATTGTCCAGATGTCATTGGGTGCTCCAAGTGGTACAGCAACAGAGTTGAAAATGGATGCATTAGCGAAAAACATAAATGAATTTCACCACGATCCAGAAAATGGACAAACTTTTCCAGTTTGGTACCGGCGATACGAGGATTTATTCGCAGAAGACGCAAAAGAGTTCGACGATGCAAGCAAGGTAAGACTTTTACTGCGTAAAATTCATTCCATAGCCCACGACAAGTATGTAGATTACATTCTTCCTAAACTACCACGGGAACTGAATTTTAAAGAAACAGTAGACAAATTGTCTAAGTTGTTTGGTCGTACCGAATCAGTCTTCGCGGCAAGATTCAATTGCCTGCAGATGACAAAAGGTGAAATGGATGACTACATCACATTTGCAGCCAAAGTAAATCGATGCTGTGAGAATTTCGAGTTAGAGAAGTTTACTATGAACCAACTCAAATGCATAGTATATGTCATGGGTCTTAAATCACCAAAAGATGCAGACATACGCATTAAACTACTTCCTTTTCTCGATAAAGAGAAAGACCTCACAGTTGACAATCTAGTTTCGGAAATTCTTCGATACAAAAACCTGCAAAAAGACACATCCATGATCGAAACTGCAGCATCAAAAGTTCAGCACGTCGCAGCCAAACAACCACAGCAAAAGCATAATTTTTCCAAACAAAACGAAGGAAAAAACAACCACGAGGTCAGTTGCACAAAACCGAGAACACCTTGTTGGAATTGTGGCGGCATGCATTTCTCAAAAGAATGTTCTTTTATTAAGCACAAGTGCAGAGAGTGCAATACAGTTGGCCACAAAGAAGGTTATTGTCCTTGCTCTAGAAAATCACTAAAGCAAGAGAACAGTAATTCGTATGCTTCCAAGAAAAAGAACTCAAGGCGAGCACATTCAGCCAAAAGTAATCGTGTTTTTGCAGTCAACCAAAGCTTGGCACAAAAACGTAAGTATGTTGAAGTCATTATCAACGGCAACAATGTGAGACTTCAAATAGACACGGGTTCTGACATCACGATCATTTCAAAGTCAGTGTGGTCATTAATCGGATCTCCAGTCCTCATCAATACTTCTCACACAGCCAGAGACGCTTCATCAAATCAAATTCCAATCATCGGTGAATTTGAAGGCCATATCAAATTCGAAGGAAACCATCATCGCAACACAGTCTACGTCTCCGAACTCAGCAATCTCAACATTTTCGAAGTAGACTTAATG
Source organism: Eupeodes luniger (assembly GCA_951509635.1). NCBI lineage: Eukaryota > Metazoa > Arthropoda > Insecta > Diptera > Syrphidae > Eupeodes > Eupeodes luniger. Next base: position 310,228,098 of record OX608073.1, read on the forward strand.
GAAAAACTACATCTTTGGGAAAAACCAATCAGTGCTTTTTGTAAAACAATCAACACAGCTGATCGAGCTTCGACCATCGCTCATATCCGGAACAAATTTCCAGAAGTTTTCCGCGAAGGTCCAGGTCACTGTACAAAATTTAAAATAAATATACAATTAAAAGAAAACACAAAACCAGTTTTTATTCCCAAAAGACAGGTAGCTTACTCCGCCTTGCCATCAATAGACAAGGAACTCAACCGACTGCAGGATGCTAGCATCATCTCACCCACCAATTTTTCAGCATGGGCAGCGCCTATAGTTGTTGTCAAACGAGCAAATGGGGCCATTCGCATCTGCGCAGATTATTCAACAGGGTTGAATGCCTGCGTGGAACCCCACAGTCATCCGTTGCCACTTCCTGATGAAATTTTTGCCAAAATGTCAAATTGCAAATGTTTCACCCGCATAGATTTGTCAGATGCCTATTTGCAAATGGAAGTGGATGACGAAACCAAACAAATACTTACCATACACACACACCGCGGCCTATACACTTTCAACAGGCTCGCACCAGGTATTAAAGCAGCCCCTGGAGCTTTTCAAAAAGCAATGGACACAATTCTTGCCAGAATACAAGAAGCATCAGCTTATATTGACGACGTCTTGGTAGCGACAGAGACGGAGAGCGAGAACATCACGGCAGTTGAAGAAGTACTTCGCAGATTTGCAGAATACGGTCTCACAGTAAACTGGGAAAAATGCAAATTTTTTTCAAGAGAATGCAAGTATTTAGGACACGTCATCAGTCAAGAAGGTCTGCGACCAGATCCGAACAAGCTTACCGCCATCAAACAACTACCACCGCCAACCAATATAAGTGAACTTCGATCATTCCTGGGAGCCGTAAACTATTATGGCAAATTCATCAAAGAAATGCGTTCTTTGCGAGCACCTCTGGACGACCTTCTCAAGAACAACACAAAATGGTCATGGTCAGAAGAATGCAGACAAAGCTTCAAGAAATTTAAGTCAATTTTATCATCAGATTTAGTCATCACCCACTACAATCCAGCTTTACCGATAGTCGTTGCAGCAGACGCATCAATAGTAGGAATAGGTGCACGTATATCCCACGTCATGACAGACGGAACGGAAAAGGCAATTTATCACGCTTCTCGCTCACTCACGGCAGCAGAAAAAGGTTACAGCCAAATTGAGAAAGAAGCGCTGGCTCTAGTTTTCGCAGTCACAAAATTCCACCGAATGATATACGGCAGAAAGTTCAACCTTCGCACCGACCACAAACCACTGCTCTCGATTTTTGGATCTAAAAAGGGGATACCAACACACACGGCGAACCGACTTCAGCGTTGGGCATTAACTCTTATGTCTTACGATTTCGAAATAAAATATATTTCGACACACGATTTTGGATATGTGGACGTTTTGTCTCGACTTATCAGCAATCAGATGAAACCCGAAGAAGATTTTGTCGTAGCCTGCTCTAGATTGGAATCAGATGTTCATCAATTCTTCAGGACAACATCAACTCACTACCGATCACCTTTCATATGGTAAGTGTAGCTACACAAAAAGATAAAATTTTACAACAGGTCGCGCACTATATCCAAAATGGTTGGCCACACAAATTAGATGATACCACTCTATCCGCATATTTCAACCGAAAAGATGCATTATCAATTGTGGATAATTGTCTTTTATATGGCGAGCGCATCGTCATTCCAGATGTTTTCTACAAGCGAATTCTCATTCAACTCCACAAAGGACATCAAGGCATAGTTCGAATGAAGGAAATCGCACGATCCACCGTATATTGGCCTACAATAGACGCAGACATAACAAGTTGGGTTCGACAGTGTCATGGGTGTGCCACAGAAGCCCGAACTCCAGTAAAAACCCTGTTATCATCGTGGCCAATACCAACATCACCTATGCAACGTATACACATCGACATCGCAGGCCCAGTCAACTCATACTATTATTTGGTTATCGTAGATGCTTTCTCAAAGTATCCTGAGATTTACCAAACAGAAAACATCACATCAGCTACCGTCATTCAAAAGCTCACTGAATTTTTTTCACTTTTTGGGCAACCACAAGAAATTGTCTCAGACAATGGCACTCAATTTGTGAGTGCTTCTTTTCAACAATTTTGTAACTCCAGAGGCATCAGACACAATCGGACAGCCCCGTATCACCCTCAATCAAACGGTCAAGTAGAGCGATTCGTGGACACATTGAAAAGAGCACTAGCCAAAAACAAAGAAGGAGGGACGGATAGCGAACATCTTCAAGAATTTCTTCTGGCATACAGATCAACGCCAAATCGAAATGCTCCAGATGCAAAGTCACCAGCGGAATGTTTCATCGGAAGAAAAATTAGAACGAACATCGACCTCTTGAAGAAACCCGAAAAGTTTTCAGTCATCCGCAACGAACTCATGGAAGAGCAATTTAACAGGAGCAACAAGTCAAAATATCGCAGCTTCAGTCCAGGAGATCCAGTTTACGCAAAAGTTTTCAAGAGAAATAAGAACTTTTGGATTCCTGGTGTTGTTGTCAGCAGAAAAGGAAATGTCAACTACGACGTTAACGTAACGTTAGATGGGCGAACATGCTTAAGGCGGAAGCACACAAATGTTATGCTGAGAACAGAATAGGTAACAAGTATAACAATTCACTTTATAACCATTTTGATCTCATTGACAGGTATACTCCTGTCTCTTTGGATACAAACGACCAACGTATTCAAGATCCTACTTCACCAGTACCACAAGTTAGTACAAAGGTTCCAAGAAGTCCTATTTTACCATCTTCACCTCAATCAAGCCTAGAACAATTCGAAGAGATAAATGAACGTGAGGAAGCAAACATTTCTTTTCCTCAACCAGACCGCCCAGATGAGAATCAGCAATCGACTTCAACAGCATCCACTTCTCGAAGACCTACCAGAGCTCGACGACCACCTAAGTGGCACGGTGATTACACCCAAGACTATCCATAATTTCACAAGGGGGGATGTTGGCAACGCTTCTACGACAGTACTAAATCTAAAGGGTTCTAGTACATTTTAATCCCTTCTGGATTATTCAGTTCTTATACTTGGGAAGCAGAAGACATATGTATGTAGTTTTTGTTAAGAATCATTTTTATTAAATAAAGTTCATAGAAATAATAAAGAGAACTTCTTGTTTCATTTTGATTGGAACACAACACTATTCGTACTAGAATGTCAGCTTGTTAGACTTGACCATTCCTTTTTAATTTCATTGAATGTTTTTGAACAACAACTTAAAGGTGCTACCACTCATTGTTTTTGGCTGGAGATATTTCATATTACTTTTTAAGAAAAATCGAAAACGGTTCCACTTGTTATATCCACAATTTTTGAATCTCCACTTTTATGGAAGTCAATGGCACCAAACTCCTTCTGGAGGTTAAAATATCGCTCCTTAATAATGCCCTACGTTGTATCGTTTGAACACACATATTAATAATACGAGTATAGCGGACAGATTCGGCACATATTCAATTTTATTGCTTTTGCAAAGAGTCAATCGAATTTAATTACCACTATATAATTTAACTGCTGAATCGTGTCCAAATCAATCTCCAATTTTATTTCTTGAGACTCAATCAATAAACAATCTGACATAATAAGACTTTAATTATTTAAGACATTGATTTTCGAATATCTTTAAAAAAAAAAAAGACAAAATTGTTTATCTTAAATTTAATGAACTTAACGCCACAATAAAAGCAACAAATCAATTTTTTTATCATTTTAAACTTAAGCAAACAAATGTAAGGCTAGTTACATATATGGAAATTGGTATTTTATACACGATTTCCACCTACAAGTCAATCACAAAAATCCCTCTTTAAAACGAACATAACTTTAAAGACACGCTCCATTTAAATGAGCACGCCCCCCATTATCAATCATTGTATCTACGAGTATATAAAAATTTCTTGAGAAAAGTATCATTTAACGAAATTTAAGTACCTTTGAAATTGCAACACGAGAAGATTTTTATGTTTGTTTTATCCATCCATTAATCATAAACCTGTCGCTTTCGCACGAGTCCAGTGAATTAAATCTTAATTCAGAACAAAGTCTGTATAAGCTCCAAACCATCAGACACCATCACCATCAGAATTTTAGTTAATGCATCATTCATTGAACAAATTAAAAAACAAAAATCAACTTTATTGCTTTTGTTCGGTGGTCCGGCGCGGTCGGCGTGCGTCGGCGACGGCTACGGCAACGTTTAGTTCAGGTGCGCGCATCAAGAGTAAACACTAAATAATTTATTATCAACAAAAAAGAAGAACACTGTTTAATGGTAATTGACTTTTAATGAAAATCTAAAAATAAAACAGTGCTAGGACGATAATGATGTTTTCTTTTTTCAACGAAAATATCATAAATACCCCTATAAGACAAATCTTAGGGATGCTTGTTTAGACCATTACTCTCTCTTTCACTTTGATGTAAGGGCCATGAAGAGTTCCCGAAATTAGGTTAATTGCTTTTTTATTAAGTGTCAAATATTTCCCCAAAGTAAAAATACCTTTAGTATCAAATTGGTCAATGCAATTTGGTTGCATATCGCTTCATGTGCTTTGTGGCGGCCCGAGATGGTTAATTTGGATTCAAGTTCACCTGTAACTAGGTAAAAGCTATAAAATTGATTGAATCCAAATATTGATCAGAAATGAATATTTATCTTTGATATTACTTTTGCATGTCGTCAAGTATAAATGAATTATGGTGTTATGGTGTACCAGCAGCGTATGGCGCGGCTTATAAATTTAGATGACAAAAATCGATGAAGGTGCTTACGTGATTGGAATATTATGAAAAGGCTGTTTGGCTATTAGTGCTGTGCTGATGTTCGATTAAATGTCTTTTTTTAGAATGGATGATACCATTTATGTATGTTTAACGTTTATTGACAAACTGAACTAGAGGCTTATAATGTTCTTAATTTCATTGATCAACAACTTCTACGTTTCTAGAACTAAGGTGTGGGAGCTTTTTCTTGATTAATCAAACCATTTGCTAATTTTCCAATTTCAAAAAAAAGTTTTGTAATAGTCTCAGTTGTAATGTTTTTCAATGTTACAGAGCATAAAAAAAGACGCCTCATTTCGAATTTTCAGAAAGAGGAATTTGCAGTTGTTATGTTATAGTTTTTTTTTTATCCGTATCGGAAATTCTGTTCCTTAAAAATACCTGATATAAGAACTGAATTGTCACTTTGATTCACAACAATACTACTACCCGTGTTTCAGTTGAGCTGCAACTTGCAACTTTATATTCTTAACTATTGTTTCAAAATTAAAGCGTTTTGAGTATGATGAAGTTGAGGGAACTAACAAAAACAAATTGCTTAGATAGTTTTTAACTTCCCATAGGAAGTTATTGTAATGGGTCCGATTTGTCAAATTGAAAATTTTGACATTTCTCGACGTTTCAAGGTCCCTAGAGTCGAAATAAAAGATTTTTAGAAAGATGTCTGTGCGTGCGTGTGTGCGTACGTTCGTACGTCCGTACGTCCGTATGTCCGTATGTCCGTATGTCCGTATGTCCGTATGTCCGTATGTCCGTATGTCCGTATGTCCGTATGTCCGTATGTCCGTATGTCCGTATGTCCGTATGTCCGTATGTCCGTATGTCCGTACGTCCGTACGTTCGCGACGTGTTTCTCGTCGTCCATAGCTCAAGAACCAGAAGAGATATCGACTTCAAATAAATTTTGTTATACAGATAATAAGGCAGAAAGATGCAGAAAGGGCTCTCAAGAAAATTGCGTGGGTGGTTTTTTTACCATAGCAGTTTAAAAAAAAGGTGAACATTTTGGTTAACCCTAAATATCTCATGAACCAATAACGCTAGAGACTTGAATTAAATTTTTTATTATATACTGTAACGTGATACAAAACAATTATATTTTTTGAAAAAAATCCAATTAACGGTTTTTTTTATAAATCAAAAAAACTGAAAAAAAAATTTGTCACATCTCCAAAATAATTTTGTGCAACGAAGAATAATGTTTTTGACATCTGATAAAATTTTGAGAAAAATCGAATTGACAGTTTTTTTACAAAAAATAAAAACCTAAAAAAAAATTCATAAAAGTTGGTAAAAATTGATTTTTGACTCAAATATCTTTTCAAGACTTAGAGATATTAGCTTTAAACTACTTTTATCTTTCAAAAGATATTGTTTTCAACATTTAGTAAATTTTTGAAAAAAATAGAATTGACAGTTTTTTTACAAAAAATTAAAAATGGAAAAAAAAATTAACAAAAGTTGGTAAAAATTGATTTTCTACTCAAATATCTTTTCAAAAATTTGAGATAATGGCTTCTAACTAATTTTAGCTTATAAGAAATATTGTTTTCAACATTGGGAAAAATTTTGAGAAAAATCGAATTGACAGTTTTTTTACAAAAAATAAAAACCTAAAAAAAAATTAATAAAAGTTGGTAAAAATTGATTTTCGACTCAAATATCTTTTCAAGGCTTTGAGATATTGGCTTTAAACTACTTTTATCTTTCAAAAAATATTGTTTTCAACATTCAGTAAAATTTTGAGAAAAATCGAATTGACAGTTTATTTACAAAAAATTAAAAATTAAAAAAAAAATTTAACAAAAGTTGGTAAAAATTGGTTTTCGACTCAAATATCTTTTCAAAAATTTGAGACTATGGCTTCCAACTAATTTTAACTTATAAGAAATATTATTTTCAACATTCAGTAATATTTTGAGAAATGTTAGATTGACAGTTTTTTTTACAAAAAATAAAAACCTAAAAAAAAACAATACTAAAACTTGGTAAAAATTTACTTTTGACTTAAATAGCTTTTCAAAAATTAAAAATATTGGCTTCTTATTTATTTTATTTCACAGAAAATATTGTTTTTGATATTCAGTAATTTTTTTTATAAAAATATAACAGTCCGTTTTTTCATAAAAAAATAAAATCTCCAAAAAATAGAACGCAAATTTGGTAAGAATTGATACATTTAGACAAACTTTTAAGCAAGACAAATCGATAGACGGGATGGGAAGTTATCAGTGTGGGTCGCATCCCAGCCTCTTTTTTGTTGTCGTCATTGTGGTGTTTTCTATATGCATAACAATTACGAATAACAATGTTTTATCAGAAGGATTAACTTGAACGGAAGTTCATCAGTGTCAGTTTATCTATAAAAAGGTCAATGTGAATATTCTTAGAGATACCAAATTAATTAATTGAGTAATTTTCTAATAGTTTCGATGAACTAAGGTTAGTTACTTTACCAGTCAAAGGTCATGCTAGTTTTGTTTATATTCTTTAGGCTCATGCTTCACGTAGGAGGATTCGATTAAAAATACTTGGACGATGCAATGGTTATTTATAAAATTCCCCAGAGATGCGTCAGAACACTTCACCTTGAAGCCTCTTTTCATAAAGGAGAATTATAACAGGGTTCGTGACCTAACAATTTTAGCCAAAGAGAGGTGATATGAATTAACTGCACGAACACGTTTAACCTGTTGGTTCACTTATTAATTGACAAAGGCGTCAAAAACTATAATATGGAAGACGCTTTGAGTTTTGAAGTAAGATCGAAAGAAAAGATTCACATAAATGTTAAAAATTTACAAAGAGACAAAATAGATTGTTTCACAAAAATTAAAAACTACAAAAATACTAATAAAATATAACTAAAAAATAAAGCGGTTATCTGGGATAAAGTAGGAGATACTAAACCCAGTTGATTGGCTCAATGCGATACCGCATGAATCTGAAGGCTTTCTTCTTAGCTCAATGAAACAATGGAATTTGAATCCGTTACGAAACGTGAAAATCTGATTATGTTAATGTGATTGAGATCGTTTAGATCTTTATAAAAGAATTCTCCTAGGTAGGTCTTACGTTTTTGAGCTAGAGCACGGCATGTATAGAGGAGGTGAAGAACTGTTTCCTCCTCTTCCCTACCCATATATCTTCTGCAAAAGTCATTTGAGAATACGCCTAGCAGCGTGGCGTGCTATTAGACGGTTCCCGGATATAACATCGATTATGGAGCTTATATGCCATATTGACCAAATATTCACATTACGACAGATCTTGGAAAAAACCCAGGAACTTGAAATCGATACCCACCATCTCTTTATCGATTTTAAAGCCGCATCTGACAGACAGCATCTATAGAGAACAGCTCTAAAGAGCAATGTCTAGTTTTGGCATCCCTGTCAAACTTATCCGTTTGTGCAGAATGACGATGGAGAATGCATGCTGCTCTGTCAAGGTCGGAAAAGATGTCACCGATGCATTTGATGTCAAAAAAGGTTTTAGACAAGGCCATGCACTGTCATGCGACTTCTTCAACATCGTTCTGGAAAGAATTGTGCAAAACTCAACCGTCAACACTAGAGGCACAATATTCCAAAGGTCCATCCAATTACTCGGATACGCAGATGTATTGACATAATTGGATGATCAAAGCGTGATGTCAGTGGAGCGTTTTTGAGCATTGCGACGGAAGCGGAGAAGATGGGTTAATTCGTCAATGAGGGCAAGACCAAGTATATGGTGTCATCAAAAAAAAATGGTTGCCTGTAAAGTCGGTTTTACGGGCGAAGATTTTACGTGACAACGTCTTTTTCTCGGTAGAATATTTATTGATATGAATATAATTAAATTGCACAATAGGAACAAGGAATTGAATGAAAATAAGAATTGCACAAATTTTAACTATAGAAATATATTTTGTTTACTAAAACATTGTACATGTAAACTTAAACTTAACTAATTCCTATTTGAGTGATTTTGTTGAGGATAGGACGATGATAGGAGAAATATGAAATGAAAGGAAGTGTTTCTGCTGTAATGTGTCTTGCGAACACGTGTGAACTTGTATTATGACGCTTTCTTGTTTTTCCAACGCCAAGAACGTTCGAGAAAGACAAAGACAGAGACACAAGCATGCGCCGATTCAATGCGCCTAATTCTCTAGTGCTGCGCGCGCGGCAGACCGATCATAGTTGAGTGGGAGAGAGACGCAAGGCATTCGGCGGGCCTCTCTCTCGTTCGGTGACTCATCGTAACGTTACCGGGCGTTACACTTTTTCATAAGTGACTCCCAGCCGCAACCTAATTTAAGACGTTGTCACGTCAAAATGACATTGAACAAGGACGTCTTGGACAAAACGTCATCATGCACAGCTATAAAGCTATAAATTCAGACAACGACTCCAGCGCTGAAATCAAATGAAGAATAACTCTTGCAAATCACTGCTTCTTTGGACTTTGAAGGCAATTGAGTAGTTTCCTTGGCGTGCGAAACTGGAGAGAGGGACCGAGCTGGCAGGAGACGCATGTTGGTTGAGGCCCAGGTCCGCCTGGACTGTAGCGCCACCTTTAGTAAGTAATTACGAGTAGATAAGTGTTGATATTATTCCACCTGATATTTGCCTTCTTTATAGCGTTTTGCATTAGCAAAAGATTACATATACCAATTGGTATGCCAACATTAGCCAAACGTGAAAGCATGGGCTGTACCATTTCTGGTGAGTTCATCTGCCTTACAATTTCCTGGAATGTCTCTATGGTCCGACTCTCAGCAAAGGTGAATAATAAACTGTTGTGCTATCTTCATTAGAGATGATCGACAGTTATGGACTGTTATAGAGTTTGTATAGAGACTGAGTTCAGAGATTTGATAGCGGCCTGACTATCTGAGAAAATACTGATATCAGGTGTTGATATCACTTATTCTTTAAGCCAGGACAAGACTTCTTTTATACCCAAAAGTTCCGCCTGGAACACTCTACAATGATTGGGATTTGGAATGATTGATGGCATAATTTTTAAAGTTGTTTAAATGGCAAGTTGCTTTATTACCTAAAAATATCAGATACAAGCTTTTAAGGGCACCGATGGGAAGTTAGATCGAAACCACTTTTTTTGTCTTTTGGAAGTAAGGAAGTTGGGTCGATTTTCTTTCGAATCAAACCCGATAAATGAAATTCCAATAGCTTTAAGGTTAAAGCAAAATCCAAAGAAAGCTCAGCTCTTCTTTCTTAAACTGTTGCCATAAAAAAGGAACACATGGCTCCATTAATTTGATAATATTGTTATATTATTTTATTCATGCATCATTGGTACAATCTCTTGAAAATGTTTACAACAAAAAGCACAAGTTAAACATTTTTGTTTACGAGCAATAAATTGTAACAGAAATCATAAATATTTTTTTTCTAAGAAACAACATAAATAATTCACCCATCATCAGAAGGCAAGTTCATCTACCTCTCAAAACGATAAGACTCAAATTATACGCCATTTTGTGAACAGCTATATATTATTTTATTGAGTGTTTTGAAATACATAAAAATACATATTATATTCACTACCCTACCCAGGTACGGGTATAGGAGGATATTGAAGATCTATCAAAGTTGTCAAAAAGAAACACGTCATATTTGGTATTTATGGGATAAAATTATCTCAATGTCACCGCTGGTTCTTAAGGAAGACAGGAAAAAAGAATCTTTTTGGTGGATGGATTTTTCATGTCGCTATAATATTCAACTAATTTATGTGATATGTAAATTTGTCTTCGTAAATAGTATGATGGGTATTTTAGGAAAGAAAAAAGAAATAGTTTCTTCCAGCATATTGACTTTTTCAGATTTCTTCAAAATAGCTTATTTTGAATGTATGTATACATAGATGTATGTATTTTTACAACTTGAAAAAGGATCTTTTTGTGAAAACCTTTTTAGAGGAATAAATTATTTGAAAAAAAATCCTATTTGTCAATCATTTGCAAGAAGTTTTAGGAAAAGAAAGTCATATAATGACCACCCCCACGTGTTTAATTTTGTTTTTTTTTTTTTTAATTTTAAAAATAAAAAAATATTTCGTAAAGTTGAAACGATTGCATTTAAGCTTTTTACGAAGAGTCTTCACGAAACACCTAACTATCTAGTCTAGTTGAATTGTGGTACACGTACGAATAACTCCAAAGAAAGAAGTCCAACGGTATCAAAACACATGATCTTGGCGGCCAATTGACATCGCCACCACTTGAGATAACACGGCCATTGAATTTGTCGCTCAAAAGAGCCATTGTTAACTTCCCATAGGAAGTTATTGTAATGGGTTGATTTGTCAAATTGAAAATTTTGTCATTTCTCGACGTTTCAAGGTCCCTAGAGTCGAAATAGATGATTTTTAGAAAGATGTCTGTGCGTGCGTGTGTACGTACGTTCGTACGTCCGTATGTCCGTATGTCCGTATGTCCGTATGTCCGTACGTCCGTACGTTCGCGACGTTTTTTTCGTCGTCCATAGCTCAAGAACAAGAAGAGATATCGACTTCAAATAAATTTAGTTATACAGATAATAAGGCAGAAAGATGCAGAAAGGGCTCTCAAGAAAATTGCGTGGGTGGTTTTCTTACCATAGCAGTTTAAAAAAAAAGTAAAAATTTCGGTTAAACCTAAACATCTCATGAACCAATGACACTAGAGACTTGAATTAAATTTTATATTATATATTGTAACGTGATACCAAACAAGTATATTTTTGGGAAAAAATCCAATTAACTGTTTTTTTTATAAATCAAAAAAACTGAAAAAAAAAATTGTCACCTCGAAATTTTTACGACTAAAATATGATTTCATCTCCAAAACAATTTTGTGCAACGAAGAATAATTTTTTTGATATCTGATAAAATTTTGAGAAAAATCTAATTGATAGTTTTTTTTATAAAAAATAAAAACCTAAGAAAAACATTACTCAAAGTTGGTAAAAATTGGATTTCAACTCAAATATCTTTTCAAAACTTTTAGATATTGGCTTTAAACTATCTACTTTTATCTTTTAACAAATGTTGTTGTCAACATTCAGTTAAATTTTGAGAAAAATCGAATTGACAGTTTTTTTACAAAAAATAAAAACTTAAAAGAAAATTTAAAAAAAGTTGGTAAAGATTGATTTTTGACTCAAATATGTTTTCAAAAATTTGAGGTATTGGCTTTAAACTACTGAAAAGATATACCTACAAAACGACCAATAATAGCTTTATTGTGTTTCAAGTTCTGGCGAACTCAATTGACATCGTTATATTTTTTTTGGTATACAGCTTCGCAACAAACTGTGCTTACCCGAATAATTCTCAAACTCAAACTTTACTAAAATTTTGGCCGAGATACCGCCACATGCTAAGAATCTATGGCTGCATTTTGAATGATATTATTTTCACACTTAATGACAAATTCTAAACTTTAAAGTGAAATAAACTGCTTCGTTTTGAGTAAATTTTGGAGTTCTGTTTTGAGACCACTTGATTCCCAATTTTTAATTTAATTTAAGAATGAAATTAAATTTAAATCTCTTCAAAACTGTTTAAATGCGTTCTAGAACTGACCCCAACTGTTCTTTGCGAGGATACAATTTCTGATTTTTACAAGGTTGTTTTTCTTGGGTTTGATTTATAATAGTTTTTAAGTAGTTTTGATGTTTTTGATGTAAAGTAGATATAGAAAATATTCAGCGAATCCAAGCTTAGATTCTGAATTTTTAATGTACCTAAGTTTGTTTGAAAATAAATCATTAAACATTTATTTAGGACACATTTTATTTCTAACCCCAGATTGGGATTTAGCTCATATAATCAAACTTCTATATCCTTACCCGTAATAAACTCATTGACCCCATTAAATATACGTATATAGATATTAATTACGCTTGGAAAATTAATACATCCTTTGTATTTATGTATGTATATATAACTTTATTATTTTAAATCTCCAATAGAATTAATGCGATATACTTAACAATATTGCACCCCAATCTAACTGAGTATAATCAATTTCGAATCAATTTAACGCGCTGAATTGTGAGGTTACAATAGCAATCTTCAAATGAATACGAAGCACGATAAATCAGGAACCGGATTTACCCTCAGCATAATTCCCGGTCTAACCAAAGAACCAAACTTCTGCTACTCGTATAAAGCAACCTCTTTCTTGCTTCTCTAAATAACAGTTCCTAAAACTCCATCCACCTCTCCCATGGGAATGAATCAATTCGAATAGTATTTTTCTCTACCGTACTGACATATAGTATATCGTCCTTGTTTGTTTCACAAGGATCTTTCGCGAGTTTTTGTTATATTCAGAGTTCAGACACAGAGCAGTATATTGCCCACATCCTAAACCTAATGCTTCACTTCTAGTTTGCCTGCCTCTCCTTTGTAACATCGTACGTGGATTTTATTGCCTTCCAATATTTCTTTCCGCATTCGGCTCTTATCGTGTGAATATATTACCTAGGGAGGCGACCCACGACGACGACGACAACAACGAAGACGACGACGACGTTCCAATTAGGTCTGGGCTCGGGATTCACCACTGATTCAAATCGAGAAACATGGTGCCGTCATTAAGTGAAAGGACAATAAGAACCTTAATTATTTTAAGAGTTATGACAGAGGGATAGCTGTACGACTTCCTTATGCACAGCTTACATAGCCATAGGCACAACTCTGTGGTGTGGTCTTCAAACTTTAGCTTTGATTAATTTAATTACCAAGCTTTATACCAATTTCAAAAATTGATTGACCATAGATAATTCGTTCAAGCTAAGGAAGACGAAAAATCCAGTATTTTGAGTAGGCCCATGCCACTAAATAGAAGAAAGCGTTCGGTATCGTATAGATCCTGCGGATGATGTCCAATCATAGCCACACAGTGCCTAATTAAAATCGCGATACAGTAATAAATAAATTTTCTGGGGCGGCTATAGTTTTATTATGTTTATGTCGGGCTGTTGCTGGGTAAGAGGATAAAGAAAAGGCGGCCGGGTGGCGGCGAGGGATGTTGGCAGTGTTTAAATTAATTACATTTTGAAAGGCGGTATGTCTATGAACTTTATTCTTAGCTACTCTATTAATTTGGATTTTAGTCTGGATTGAATCTTTGATTTTTGTTCTTTTTTTGTATGGCCTACTTTGACTACGGCTATATGGATATGAGTCCTGCTTAGCTTTGAAATAAGCTGTGTTGTTGGCCTTATAATCGATGATAAATGGTGCTATAAGCTATTTTCCGCATTTATAATAGAAATATTATTTCAAAGTATAATACTGTAATTAGATATCAAGATAATAATGTATAGAATTTTTTAACAAAGCTTAATAGAGGTCTCTTTAATTTTGGAATATGAAACTTTAATTTTGTTGTTTAAGTTTAAGTGAAGTTCATAAATTTTAAGTAACATACAGTCTGAGTCTTTTGACTTATGAATATATTAGATTTAAATAAAAATAAATAAATTAGGTGGCGCAACAGTCCGTAGAGAACCAGGGCCTAGTGACTTACAACTCTCAACCATTCCTGTGTGCGAGTACTGTTGTCAGGGATGGAGGGGACCTACAGTTTAATGCCGAATCCGAACGGCTAATTTGAGAAAGCACTTTTTCATGACAAGCATTACTCTTGGAGAATTTGTCAATTCCTCGCAAGAGGCAGTACCCGTTTTTTTTTTAAATTAAGGTGGCACAGGCAGGGATCGAACCCAAGACCTCTCGCATGACAGTCCAACGCACTAACCATCATGCCACGGGTACTACACTATAGTATTATACAATATTAGATTTATGTTACTTATATTTGCAGTTTTTATACGTTATAGTAAAACAACGGACACCAAAATTCTAAGATTGTATTCAAAACATAATTTAAGTATGAAAAATAAAACATTTCTTAACAACTTTAAAATTAATTATTTGTTACACTGAAATAAATAGTATACCTAGGTAAGGCGCCAGTTATAGCTATCATTGGTTTTCATCATTGAAAACAAACATTGGAATTTTTTTGGCAGGTCGTTTATAGCTATCATTAGAAATTTCTGTCATTGAAAAAAATTTCCTGATTGAAATCCACCGAAAAATTTTTACTTGCAGCATTTAGAAAAAAAAAATTTAGAGAAAAATAAATGCGCAATTACACTTTTTTCCTCAAAAAAAAAATTCTTTGTATGATTTCCGATCGATCAGTATATAATTTTCATTCCTCAACAAAGGGAAACACCGTCAAATATCGATTCAAACATTTTTCCGGATCGATTTCAATGACAGCTATAACTGGCCCCTTAAGCCACATTTCAAAAATAATTAGTTTGACAGCTGTAAAATTTAAATTTTACATGCATTTTGGAACACCCTTTATTTTAATAAATCGTTGGTTTATTAAGTGCATGTTGAGGAGTGGTCTATAGTGAGATGTAACCTACACTAATATTATAAAGAGGAAATATTTGTATTTTTGTATGTAACGAATAAACTCAAAAAGTACTGGACCGATTTTAATAATTCTTTTTTCATTAGAAAACTACATTATCACTGAGTAACATAGGCTAAATTTAGTACTAGATTACTATGGAAATCTTTAGAAATTCCTAATAAAACCAACCGAAGGTAAACAAAATTAGCCATAAAATGTCTTTCATCGGATACACTGCGAAGAGTATTAATGATTGGACAAAAAACTGTTTTCTAATTTAGTGATTCATGGTTGTTTTAATTAGCATGCTTATAACTTAAATATCTGTACCTATTTATTCCTACCCGTGCGAAGCCGGGACGGGCCGCTAGTTACTACATAAGATGTGATTACTTGAAGACAAAGCTTAACAGAAGCAGAACATAACAATTACCAGAATACTGCATTAATTGTTGTCTAATAAACAACTTACGGATTTTTTGGCTAATAAAAAGGTATATAGAAGAACGATCCAGAAACCCATTGACTACTAAGGCGCAAGTGACAATAGACTGGACATGGACACACTTCGAAAAAGTAATAACTGCGTTGCAGGACAGGCAAGGGAGTCGGACCCACACAAAACAGTCGAGGAGGGATCTTCGAGATTGGGGACTTTATAGGTCTGAGGACCTAAGTATAAGTAGACAAGGAAAGTCCACCATTGAACAAATATTCTTCTGGTGATTTCTTTTCCCATCTGCATAGATAGAGAGTGGAACAGAAGACACAACTACGAACTGTACGGGCTGTACAGCGAGACTGATCTGATCAGAAGAATAAACTTCCAACGACTTACATAGATGGATGGGTCATGTAGATTGAATGGACATCAACGCGCGGTAGAAGTAGACCGGGGCTCAGGTGGCGCACACAGGTGGCATGTTTTTAAGAAATATAAAAATTCAAACAACAATTTTAAAGCAATGTTAATTCATGAACTAATTTTTTTTCAATAAAATGTATGATGGTTTTCCAAATCCATTATACCCAATCATCAAAATTGAGTTCTAATATTTCCAGTCTTTCATAAAATTTTTGGAAAATCTGTAGTAGTAATAAGTTTTCAAATATTCTACAAAATCCTGAAAAAAGCACCATATAACTTTGCTAAAGCGGTTAAATAGTAATTTTTGTTTTGATAACATCACACTTGGTTTTTAAATGTATTGAAAAAAATAAAGCTAAAAACTGGTATTTTTTTTTAATTTGGGCATATAGCTAAAATCGAAATTTAGATTCGAAACGAATACCAAAAATTAACTCTAAAACGTATGTTTCAATAATCACATATGCATATGATTCAAGGTTTTTCAAAACCTCATAAAGATTTCGATTCTGATAATATTTCCATACATTTTACGGCAAGAACGAGCTTTGTGAAAAAAGGCACATAAATGCTAGAATTGCCTAACAGGTTACATGCTTTAAATCCAAGTTAAACTTCGAAACAATAGTTCGTCTAAATCAACTGCTACAAAATAACACAAATATACCAACAATCACTTGACTTTTAATTTATTTCTGTCATTTGTATTGATTTAATTTTACATATAATTTGGAGAAGAAATAAACAGAAATATAGAGGAAAACTTTTGAAAGTCAGCTGAAATCCTAACAATCCTTAGAACGTCTATCTCTCTGTACATACATATGTATGTATGTAGGTATAAGTGCCTATAAGGAATCTTATGTATTAAACAGCCGTAGTCAATGTATTAATGTTTAATGTAGGTATCTTCAAATTATGTGCTTTCATTTCATTGTTGGGGGTGTTGTTGGACAATTATTTTGGATGATAAAATTCCATCCATAACTTACTATTAAAAAATCAAAGGTTACGTTTTGTTCCAATTTTTCTTCGATAGAAAAATGCTGCCGCAGTAGAAAAGTTCTAAAATTTATGAAATAAAGAAAGGATGGGTAGATAGGTACATACATACATATATCCAATAAAAATTGTTCAAACGTATACACATATATGCACCTATATCTTTACATAGTGGAGTAAACTGTGGCTAGAAGTTTAAATTAATATGAATACTCGTGGTTTGTATGTACCTTAATTTATTTTTTTGATATTTGATGTGAAGGTCAGCATTTATTGTCGAATAAAATAACAAATTAAACACACTCATTACTTTGATTTTATCAAGAGACATTAATACTAGTAGATAACGAGTCTCGAAAAAACACGTTAAAAAGTTAGTCAACAAATGCGCTTTATGTGGAAGGTGTAGGACACACTAGTAAGGGAATAGGGATAATGTACATACGTGTACTGTGGCGTATGTGGAACATTTGTGCAAAGTTCGCTATTTACTGCCAATCGATTTTACTTAAGATTAAGATATAATGTACATGTCAGCTCCTTGAATTTCTATTTATGTTTTTGTTTTAATGATCTTGTGGTACATAAGAAGGCTCTAACCTCTCAACGTGTTATATTTAAAATGTACTTATTTACTGATTCGTAACTTATCTAGCAATAAAAGAATTGAACTCTATTATGCTATCCACTTCTATCCAAACTTTTATAATTCATTAAGTTTACTTACTTACTTACTTAAGGTGACGCTACAGTCCTGTGTGAACTAGGGCCTCACCCAACAAACTTCTCTATCTAGCTCGCTCCCTAGCTAGATGTCTCCAGTTCCGCGCTCCAAGTTGGGTGAGGTCACTTTCCACTTGTGCGCGCCACCTGATTCGCGGTCTTCCTCTACTGCGCTGTCCTGTGGGTGTGGATTCGAAGACTTTCCGGGCTGGAGCATTGGTTTCCATTCTCTCTCTACGTGACCCAGCCATCTTAGTCGTTGGACTTTTACCCTTCTGGCTAAGTCTACGTTCGCTGTACAGCCCGTACAGCTCGTCGTTCCATCGGGACCGTAGATCACACGAAGAACTTTTCTCTCGAAACGACCCAAGGTGCTTTCATCCGCTTTTGTCATAGTCCATGCCGTATAGCAGGACGGCGATGATGAGGGTCTTATATAGCGACACTTTGGTCCCTCGAGAGAGAACTTTGCTACTCAATTGCTTTCTTAGCCCAAAGAAACAGCGGTTAGCAAGAGATATTCTTCGTTTGATCTCAGCGCTGGTGTTGTTTTCTGCGTTAATAGCGGAGCCTAGGTAGACGAAGTCCTTGACTACCTCAAAGATACGTCTGTCGATTGTGATGTTTTGACCGAGACGTCGGTCGGTGTTGTAAGTCCATTCTTGACGACATACAGCATGTACTTTGTTTTGCCCTCGTTAACCGTTAAACCAATTTTTGCCGCCTCTGCCTCAATACTCACAAAAGCCCCATTGACATCACGCTGAGTTCTTGTGATTATGTCAATGTCATCAACATAAGCTAGTAATTGGACAGACTTTTGAAAGATAGTGCCTCTAGTGTTGACGTGAGAGCTTTGCACTATTCTTTCAAGTACGATGTTAAAAAAATCGCATGACAGCGCATCACCTTGTCTAAAACCTTTTTTGACATCGAAAGGTTCTGTTAAGTTGTTTCCAACCTTTATGGAGCAGCGTGAATTCTCCATGGTAATTCGCACAAACGGACGAGTTTGGCAGGAATTCCAAAACTAGACATGGCTCTATACAGCTCGTCCCTGTAGATACTGTCATATGCGGCCTTGAAATCGATGAAAAGATGGTGGGTGTCGATTTGGTGTTCTTTGGTTTTTTCCAGGATCTGCCGTAATGTGAATATTTGATCGACTGTGGACTTTCCTGGTATAAAACCACTCTGATAAAGACCTATCAGGTTGTTGACGAAGGGCTTTAGACGTTCACATATTACGGCAGAGAAGATTTTGTAAGCGATGTTAAGTAGACTGATGCCTCTATAGTTGGTGCAGTTTAGAGGGTCTCCTTTTTTCAGAATCGGGCAAACAATGCTGAGGTTCCATTCATCGGGCATGCTTTCTTCCGACCATATCTTACAGATAAGTTGGTTCATGCTCTTAACCAAATTATCTCCAGCTGCTTTGAAGAGCTCGGCATTCAAGCCATCTGCTCCAGCGGCTTTATTAAACTTCAGCTTAGATATGGCAATCTTTACTTCGTCTAAGTCGGAAGGACGGGAATTCATTTAGTTTAGTATTTTATTAAATGCGAATCTGTTTGATTTTTTAATCTTGGTCTTACTTTCGTATTATAAAACTTCGCCAACTGTTTGAAATTAATAGTTAAATTTCACTGTTGGGACAAGTTATTGATTTGAAGAAAGGAAACCGTGGACACTGCTCAAAACTAATTGCAAATATTGCTGATAAAGCCTGTAGTGTTGAGGAAAACAATTCTCCGTCGAACTCTAAAATTTGTGTGACATTACTAATCCTAATTTGATCGAAATTAATCTTAAGCCTCAGGTCCATTTTCACCTCAGACGCATCGTTAATAATTAAAATGTTCTTATTTCGTGCTCAGAAATCGAAAAATGATTTTTGAAAAGCCTCTCCATCAGTATCCTTAACTCAACACACCTACCAGTAAATGTTGGTAATATATTCAACGTAACATTCACCTTTGGATCCCGGTCTGTTATCTTTAATCATTGATCTTTTTTTATTAAGGAGTGGAAGAGATATAATTGGAGGATTCATCATGTCAGTGTCCGCGAAATAAATACTTATTAACATACATATGTATGTACGCATTTATGAATGTACATATGTATATTGTATGTGAATAATGGAATAAAATGAGTGTCCCGAATTTGTCAATTTAAGTACACACACGAAAGATAATGAACATCCATATGTGTGTACAATGTACATAAATATATCTTATTTCACTTAGAAAAGCAAAAAACGTCCACAAGAAAAGTTGTTTTGATTTACATGTAAATTTTCATCAATCCCGAATCCCGATCTTTCGGAATAAATAAGTAATAACGCAAAATAAATCTGTATGATTATTCAATTGATTTGGCACATCAGTGAGCAAAGGAATATTATTTTGTTTGTTTTAGTTTTCTTTTTTACGACTCAAGGAATAATATTTTGAGTTTGTATCTTTTATCTTTAAGTATATTCTTTTACTAGTATGATAATTTTATTGATTACACTGCAACAACAGTCGCAAAAATTATATTTTTGATCTGTCCCACAAACCAAACAAATCTGTTTAAAGAATTTAATTTTCCTAAATTCGAATTTATCCTTATAATTTTCCAACCAAATCATCATTTTTGAAAAATAAGTGTTTAAAAAAGAAAAACAAAAACATACGTTACATACGAGAAATAGCACGAACGTACGTATCCATTCCATACTAATATTATATATATTATATTATTAATTATATTATTATTATTTTATTATATTTTATTATTTTATTATTTATTATTACTATTTATTATTTAAATATTATAAATGTGAAAGTATAACTCTGTCTGTCTGTCTGTTACTCAATCACGCCTAAACTACTGAACCAATTTGCATGAAATTTGGTATGGAGATATTTTGATACTTATTTAATTCCTAGTAAAAACTATCAAATTAATTAATGAAATGTTCAACATATTATATCTTTATAACTTTTGTTGCTTACATTTTATGTAGAACAATTGCGTACTTCCGCAATTCACAACAATTTGCATATAGAATTACGGGCTACCGGTTTTTGGAATTCCAACAATTCCATTGTAGAATCGAATTACATAGTAAGGCCCCTGAACCATTTAGTATTTTTGAAAAACAAAAATTTGTTGACTAAATAAAATAATTATTATTATTATTTGCTAATATAAAACATACGCCATTCAACCATCACCTTTGCAATAGGTCCTTCAATTCTCTATGATCCCACACAAACTTGTAAATTGTATAGGGTGATTTTTTAAGAGCTTGAGAACTTTTTTAAAAAAAAAACACATAAAATTTGCAAAATCTCATCGATTCTTTATTTGAAACGTTAGATTGGTCCATGACATTAACTTTTTGAAGATAATTTCATTTAAATGTTGACCGCGGCTGCGTCTTAGGTGGTCCATTCGGAAAGTCCAATTTTGGGTAACTTTTTCGAGCATTTCGGCCGGAATAGCCCGAATTTCTTCGGAAATGTTGTCTTCCAAAGCTGGAATAGTTGCTGGCTTATTTGTGTAGACTTTAGACTTGACGTAGCCCCACAAAAAATAGTCTAAAGGCGTCAAATCGCATGATCTTGGTGGCCAACTTACCGGTCCATTCCTTGAGATGAATTGTTCTCCGAAGTTTTCCCTCAAAATGGCCATAGAATCGCGAGCTGTGTGGCATGTAGCGCCATCTTGTTGAAACCACATGTCAACCAAGTTCAGTTCTTCCATTTTTGGCAACAAAAAGTTTGTTAGCATTGAACGATAGCGATCGCCATTCACCGTAACGTTGCGTCCAACAGCATCTTTGAAAAAATACGGTCCAATGATTCCACCAGCGTACAAACCACACCAAACAGTGCATTTTTCGGGATGCATGGGCAGTTCTTGAACGGCTTCTGGTTGCTCTTCACTCCAAATGCGGCAATTTTGCTTATTTACGTAGCCATTCAACCAGAAATGAGCCTCATCGCTGAAAAAAATAAAGCGCGAAACACATTTCGAACCGAACACTGATTTTGGTAATAAAATTCAATGATTTGCAAGCGTTGCTCGTTAGTAAGTCTATTCATGATGAAATGTCAAAGCATACTGAGCATCTTTCTCTTTGACACCATGTCTGAAATCCCGCGTGATCTGTCAAATACTAATGCATGAAAATCCTAACCTCAAAAAAATCACCCATTACAACCAAGATATATAGAACCAATCAGACCTTATTAAATGTAAATTGGGATAGATCCAGCTCAAAGTAAGTAATTTCCTATGCCATTTAACTTCCACTACCGAGAATAGTAGAACTTTAAGTTATTTTAAGCCTAGAACAAATTTTGTTTAAAACACATTGAAATGCATGCTTGTCGTAAATATGACACAAATCCACGACAAAAATATTAGTTAAATTGTAAAGGAGTCGCAGACTTTCTTACAAATTATATGTTGCTGGTACTTTTTTTGAAAAAAATGTCTTCAACTTGACTAATACTTTTTATGGCCCAAAGAAAGTTCTGTGGCCACAAGCAATAACCGCTTAAGTCGACTTAAGACAAAAGTGAGTTAAATGCGCCATCATAATCTGCATCCTCGGTTCTGTTATAGAAAAAAATTCCTATTTTCTAACCTCAATAATCGTCGAAATAAACCAGAAAGAAAAAATCGCTTAAGTCGTTTTCATAGTAAACAGCATTTACAATAACCGCTTATCTCACAAAAGAATGTTGGAACTACAAAATGTCGGTATCAAATAATGACTTAGGTTGATTTAAGATACTTTTCCAAATTAAAAAACTATTCACAATTTTACCAAGCATATTATACTGAAAGCAACTTAACTCGACTTAAGCGTTTATTCCAAATTAAACAAATTTTCTTCGTTATAGCTTAACAGACGTAAGCTGTTATTGCTAATTTCCGTTGGGTACTTCGAAGGAGACTATGTAGGGTAAGCGGTTTTTACAAATATAAAATTCTAGGAACTACAGAATTAAATTGAGTTTAGATGTTATTCCAAATGCAAGGGCGAAATTTCAGTTGACTTAAGTGTTTTGGGAAGTGAAGTCCTCTAAAGAATTTGATTAAGATAAAAGTGTTGTGAAGATAAGTGTACATAATAAAACAAGTGCAACAGTATGAGTTCCCGAGCCTTACAAATTTTAAACCTGGCAAGAAAAGGTGTTTTTGGTAAACGTGATGAGAAGACATTTGTTAAACGGCAGAAAACAAACGATCACTGTGAAAGAGCATGTGATTTAGGTAAATGGTTTTTATTAACGTATATTTATGAATGTGTATTGTTAGTTTGTCCTTTTAGCATCCGATGGCAATTTGTTTTCTGAGCCTGTAATTCACGAAACAAAGTCATCTGCAGATGGATTTGATTATAACAATCTTGATATACTTTTTGAAGAATTTGGTGGCAATATAAACAGAAACACAGGATCTGATCATGATTTCAGTTCAGATGACTCTGTCCGTGATCCCATTTTCGAGCTTTCAGACATGGATATTTCTTCAGATTCCCTTGACGAAGAACTATTGCAGATGGGAAAGCAACTTCAGGAAAATTTGGTTGATTCTCCTCCACGTACTGCAGCTGAAAACCAATTGGAATATGATTCGCGAAAAGTCATTGCAATAAAAAGAAACAGAGGAGAATCGTACACTCGAAAAACTGGAGTAGTTGAGGCAAGAAAATGTAAGCCTCTTAACAGCTGTCGACAAAATTGCAAGGACAAAATCACTTTTGAAAAGCAGAAGGAAATCTTCAAATCCTATTGGGCGTTGGGAACGTTCAACCAAAGAATCCTTTTTATCGGAGCTTTGGTAGAAATAGTAGATACAAAATCACAGACATTAAAAAAAAGCGAGACTCGACCCCGAAACCGACAGCATCATATAAAGTATTTCATTAACTTTGAGAAAGATAAAATTCGTGTCTGTCAAAAGTGCTTCAAACTATGCTTCAACGAAACCGAAAGTTTTCTGAAATCCATTGTAAAAAAAAAATTGGAGCAACCGAATATGCCTTTTAAAGATCACCATGGTTTGGCTGGAGGAAGTAATAAAATGGCTGACGAAATGGTTGATTTTGTTAAGGCCCATATAAATAGCTTCCCTGCATACGAAAGTCACTACTCAAGGCGTGATACTTCGTGCAAATATTTTCATGCGGATTTGACATTGGCAACTATGTACAAACTATTCTGCGAAAAACATCCGGGAGTATCCGTTAGTTTGAGCAAATTTTCACAAATATTTAAAGGTATGTGTGTTGTATATACTTAATTATTATAATCATGTACATATTTAAGTGATATGCGAAATCTTCAATAATTAATTTGTATTACTTTGGTAGGTATGAACATAAAGTTTAAAAAGCCCAGCATCGACACATGTAATAGGTGTGACACCATGAAAACAAAAATAGAAATAGCGAAACGTGATGGAGCTGAGGAACTTGCAAGCCTTCAAAGTGATTTAGACCAACACCATACCATGACAGACTTGGCATACGACTCTTAAAGGGAAGATAAAATACTGACCAAGGAAAATCCCGGAATCAAGGTTTTTGCATTTGACCTTCAACAGTGCCTTCCAACACCATACCTCCGAAACTCTGTAAGTTTTTACAAAAGGCAGCTGTGGACATATAATCTTACGGTTCATGATTTTTACTCAAACACCCCGTATTGCTTTATGTGGCACGAGGCAATGGCTAAGCGAGGAGGAAATGAAATTGCATCATGTTTGCTGAAGCATATGCAAAATGTAAGCGCAAACAAACAAGTAAGACATTTGATTTTCTATAGTGATTCTTGTGGTGGTCAAAATAAGAATTAATTTGTGAGTACAATGTTTTTGACATTTTTGCAAGCTAACTCCAGCATTGAGGTTATAGACCACACATTTTTAGAGCCAGGTCACACTCATATGGAGTGTGACGTAGATCATGCACTGATAGAAAAAAAAAAGAAACGAACAGAAGTACGGATTCATCATCCTCATGATTGGTATAATTTTGTCCGAACCGTGGGTTTAAAAAACCCATTCAATGTAATTGAAATGAACAACAAGAATTTCTTTGACTTTGGTTCTGTTTCAAAAACAAAATTTTTGTGAAGGAACCGGGATGAAGACTCAAACAAATTTGTATGGAATAAGGTGAGATGGTTGAGATACAACAGAACTACGTTTGGTAAAATTGAATACAAAACAAGCCTTGATAAAAATCAGCCTTTTTCAACCATAAATGTTGCAAAACGGGGAATCAACTCAATTAAATTGAGTGAAATTACCAACGCACCAGCAAAAAATTTAATAAGTTCACACAAAAAAGCCGATCTTAAAAGCTTATTTCCGTTTATTGATCCTACATTTCATGAATTTTACAACAAGCTAGATACGGAAATGCAACCTGTAGCTGACATACATCCTGACCTAGTAGATGTAGACGAAAATGAAGAGTTCTAAGCCTTTTCATATTTTTAAGTTTTTTTTAAATGTAACATATCTATGAACTTGAATTTGATGTTTTTTTAATAAGTTTTGTTTTGTTTTTGTTTTTGTTTTTGTTTTTGTGAATTTACATACCTCTAATCTGTTATTTAATTATTTGTTTTAATAAAAAATATCGCTTAGTTTATTTAAAAAAAAACATAATTATGATGAAAACCAGCTTATCTTATTTAAGAGAACATGAACTGAAATTTTCAGTTTGCAATAAGAGCTTAAGTGACATAGGTAAGTAAAAAGGGCAGGAATTCATTTTGGAAAAACAACTTTATTTACTTTTCTTGCAATAAAATCGCTAATAAACAAATTTAAAAAAAGATAAATTGTTTATACGATTCCGGTTGAAGTGCTCTTTCAGAATCTGAATAGGTTTTGCCTCCTAAATGCCTTAATTTTTCCCGAACTTAAAATAAAGTTTTAAAGTGCTTTTCCCAATAATTACATTTTGAGACTTAAGCGGTTTTTGCTTGTGGCCACAGAGTTATTCGGCAAGTTCAGGCGACATAAAGGACTTGAAGTTAAGGAAATTTTCTAATATCTGTCAGCTGCCAAAAAATTGGCTTCCAATTAAGGCAACCTTATTGAAAAGTTGACTGGTCAAGAAAATCTCCCTATAGTGCATAGAGGAAATATATTATCTAGAGTCCCGACTTAATGGGTTTGCTCTCTTTCGGCCTACAAACTAAATTGAGCGAATTTTGCCCATTAGCATAAGCATATGTGTTAGTTGTCCCGTGCATTTCTTATGGGAAAATGCAGATTCTATGTAGTTGTTACGGGCTTTTAAGAGAGTTACCTCAAATAAAATTTGAGGGTGTTTCAGGCAAGACGGGTACCAGTCGGGACTCTAGATAATATATTTCCTCTATGCTATAGTGCCCGATTACACGAGATGTTTTTTCGGTTGTTTCCTCTTTCGTCTTTTTGACAGATCGGGTGAGGGGTGTAGAAACGTAGGGGGAAAGAAGTCGTGAAAAGAGTCCTGAAAATGTATGGGCTTTTTTTGGTTGAACTTTGACGTTTATGCTTTGACAACCAATAAAAAAAAAAACAAAACGCATAATTTACAGCTATAATTTCAGTTTTCCAGAGTACGGTGTAGTAAAGGCAAATATAAACGTGAAATAATGAAAATTTAATTATTTATTTAAACGATTTAAGAAATGTGGACAAAAACTCAAACGGAAGTATTATTAACGCTGTTTCAAAGTTGGCCCAATTTGTATAACAAGCTGAACAAAAATGATAAAAATAGAAATAAAAGAATTGAGGCACTTGAAATAATTTTATTAGTATTATCTTCCATAAATTTGTTTTATTTTTCACTAAATTATTGCCACAGAAATCCAATTATAATTTGTAGGTACTCTCTGATTATTACTGCCCGGACAACGAAACAAAATTAAATTCTTCCCCCACAGTTTTTTCAGAAACGTCAAAAAGAGGAATAACGAAAGGAACGAAAAAAGGAAAGGTGTAATCACGAGGGTAGGTACCTGTCAAAAAGACGAAAGACAAAAACGAACGAAAAAACATCCCGTGTAATCAGGGTCATAGGCTGCGTTCAATCTCGTGTTGGGTAGGGTATCTTGGATAGGTGGATTTTTAGATACCTTGTTGAACGAGTTGGATAGCTGTATTGAGATAGCTGTCAAAAAATAAAAACAACTTTCAGCTGTTCACAAAAAGCAGAGAAACATTTAAGCTTCGAAGTCAAATTGTTGTAAGATGAAACATAATAATTACCTTCTGAAATTCGGAGGCAAATAGCTTCTTCATCGTCTATTATGTACAGAACATCCTCAAATACAACTTCAACTAACATTTTGTATCTTTTTGTTTACCAACAAAAACAAAAAGCTGAAATCAATTTTCAAGTTTCTTGAAATTCAACCATGTGTTTAATCCGCTGTTCTGTCAGATACCTACATACCCCAGAAATTCTTGGATACCTTTGGATTCCTTTTTTGACATATCAGCTGTTTTTGATCAGTTGT
Source organism: Eupeodes luniger (assembly GCA_951509635.1). NCBI lineage: Eukaryota > Metazoa > Arthropoda > Insecta > Diptera > Syrphidae > Eupeodes > Eupeodes luniger. The sequence goes on from OX608073.1 coordinate 310,255,523, forward strand.
TATTTTACACGTAAAACACTAACAAAAAGGTATCCGGATACCCTATCTGTCCGAGATTGAACGCAGCCATAGAGTCAAGTATACTTGCATATGTCAAAATGACAGCTGATTCAATTAATGGTTTTTTTTTATGAATCAAAAAAACTGAAAATAAAATATTTGTCACCTCGAATATATTACGAACAAAAAATGATTTTACCTTCAAAAAAATTGTATGTAACAAAGACTAACATTTTTAACATCTGGTCAAATTTTGAGAATAAAACATTACTAAAGTCAGTAAATATTGATGATAATGATCAATCTCTGCTAATTAAACCGTTAAGCGACGAAGCGTTTAGGTATTCATATTTGAATATTGGGCGCATTCATAAAGCTAGTGACTACGTAGTCAAAATACAACTAGCTTTGTGAATGCAAAATTGCAATCAAATACAAATATTAATCAATTAATATTAATCAAATCAAATACAAATATATTAATCAAATACAAATATATATAAAATAAGAAACATTTGTGTTTTCAGAACTTTAAATATTTTTTTTTCTTTTTAAATTCAATACAACCAAATAGAAGATATAATTATGATTGATTTATATTTGTATTTAAATACCGAAAGATTCATTTCATTTTGAATTCTTGTTTCCTTACCGAGCAGCTGATTGTGAAACGTCAAAACCAGTGTGCACTAACTTTGTAGCCGAAATTTGTACACTTTTGTGTACAATTTCAACTACTTTTGTAGTTAGATTTAGCCAATCAGAATCCTTTGACTACGTAGCCACTAGCTTTGTGAATGCGACCATTATTAATGACTTCTAGGACATGAGTTATGCCCCTATATGAACTATAAATTAAATTAGGACGAGAAACGATTCCTCCAATTTGTTTGAAAACACAACATACCAAACATCAATTTTGTAATATTAGTTTTTAAGATATTCTCTTGAGTTCTATTTTAAAATAAAGTAAAAACTAGTTTGTTTACTCGAAACAAACAAAATTCTTTATATCTACATATTTAATCACTATCATACATTTCTAAAATGTTGATGACCTGATTAATGTGCTTGTTAATGAAGTGGGATAAAATTCAAACCTACAATTTCAAGTTCAAAACTTGAATGCTAAGACTTAGCGAAGGAAACACAATAAGTCAATTGAATTAGAATCAATACAAAATGAAAAATTCTTATTTTCAATTTAAACAAAATAATTTATATTAAAGAAAAAATTATTTTTATTTCCCCTTGAAAACATATTTTAATTTTCTTCCTCACTTTTGTTTGTTTTTTTTTTGTTGTTTTATATTATTTTATTTTTGTTATATTTTATACTATAAACTCTCACTAAAAGTTTATTTTATATTTTTTTGTTTAATTTTTATTTTCATTCACGAATTCTCAATTTATGTAATAAATTAATATTTATAGTTAGTGTGTCTTGTTCCTTTTCATTTTATTGTTGTAATTAAAATTGTTTTCCGCCGTTTTCGTATCAACATAAAAGAGAACAATTTATTGCAAAATTAATATTTTTTTGTTTATACTCATATTTCTTTTATGTTTCATTCGTTATTTTGTTTCTTTGTGTTTCATGTTTTCTTTCATTTATTTTAAATAAAAAAATATATTTAGATTACGAGAATATTTGCAAAATACAAACGACAAAAAATAAACAAATAAAACTAAAATACATACAAATAATATTTATAAAAAAATGGGCGTAAAATATAAAATAAGATTAATATAAATGGATTAATAAGAAAGAGCGCGTAACTTTAAATAATAAATTGGGGGTTTAAAATAAACAAAGAAAACTGAAGAAAAACAACAGAAAAATATAAAACCAAAATTGCGACGAAGATTGCAAAGAAGAGTGACGAATCGTGTTTGCTTTGTTGTTCAGTTGTTAGAAAGTAACTAGGACGTCTTATTATTTTAATGCTGTGTTCGATTGTTTGTTTGTTTTTTAATATTTATATATATTTTGTATATAGGTTTTAGATTAAGTGAACATATTTTTTAATTTATTACTTTAGCCCGACTTTAAACTAATTTTAAAGTGGAATAAAGGATACGCTATAAATATAATTTTTGCCTTCTTTTTGTTTTGTTGTTTTGTTTTCTGAATGTTGTGCAACTAAGAGGAGAATGCACTTTGGGGGGGGGGAGGTTGAGTGGCTGACGACGACGCATTGCTTGTCGTTGGCGTAGGGCGTCATTGTCGGCGCACTTTTATCTTTTATTCTGTTTGCAACTTTAAATGTTTTTTTATTTTGTATGGTTGTTGTTCTTTTTTTTTATTTTTTAATAAATTTTCTTTTTTATTATTTATTATTATTTTTATTATGTGTGTGTGTGTAGTTGTATTTTTGTTTTTTATTGTTTATATGTTAAAGCATTCAACAGCAACCAGATTTGGTAGTTTCCACTGGACGCCCTGGATCAATCTTAAGATTACTGGCCGGCTCGGTGGAGCTTGACGGCGGTCCAACGCGGTTTTTAATCTCAGCTGCCATTGTCATGAAAGCCTGTTCCACGTTAGTTGCACTCTTAGCTGATGTCTCAAGGAATGGAATGCCTAATTGGTTTGCATATTCCTTAAAAAATTAAAAAAAAAAACATTTAAGATACATTTCAATTTATTTATAAAAATAAAAATATATGACTGAAAATTAAAGCAGATTTGTTGCTATTTGAAAACAAATTTTAGAAGTTCTAAAAGAAGCCCTGGACGAAGGATATAAAGATAAAGTGCTACAAATGCAGCAGTCGATGCGGAGCGATATGGTCGAATGACCACGCTCTGTGGCTAGAACCAGGCAACGCAAAATGCTACACCACGTGATCAATTATTGCTTTATTTTGTAATTCGTATTCGAGACGTTTTGGAGACGTCAATTTGACACCAAGATCATGCGATTTGACAACCATAGATTTATTTTTCTGAAGGGCAATGCAAAAGACCATGTTCCCGAAAATAATCCAAAATGAGGACGGTCAGTCAGTTACTGTGAATGATGACAACTAACTTTTTAGGGACGAATTGGAAAACATAGATGTGGACGATATGTGGTTTCAACAGAACGGTGCCACTTGCCACAGCTAACGAAACATACTTTTTTGCGTGACAAATTCAATGGCCGTGGTATCTCACGTGGTGGTGATGTCAATTGGCCGCCAAGATTATGTGATTTGACACCGTTGGACTTCTTTCTTTGGGGTTATTTGAAAGAAAGGGTTTTAGTCGCCAGCAACAAAATGATAAGATAATTCGGCACGTTAACGGCATGGAACCTCAATTATGCCTCCGCGTCATCGAAAGTTTGGGCAATCGGAGTGAGGTGTGCCACCGAGGTCCCGGCGGGCATTAGACCCACATTATGTTTCATACATAATGGAACCATAGAAATTTTATCATTATAAAAAGAAATGAATAATAAACTGTACTCATAATAGTTAGCAGAGAGTTAAAATGTTGGTATTATGCGCCAATTTTCCGTAGATATATGCAAATGTTTTAAGAACCGTGCATTTCGGCAGTATGAATAAATCCAAGAAGGTCTTCAGAACAAGTTCTTGTATCGAAAACAGAGAAACTGAAATAAATTTCTTTAATAGAAAACCAGTCCGGAGAAACTTATTTTTTAGCAAACCTTTCATTTTTCTCAACCGACCGTTTGTCATTATGAACATGACTACAATTATAACCTCGTAAGTTTACATCCAAATACAAAACTTGCAAATCTTTCAGTTTTATAAAAAGAAAAAGACAAATAATTTCTAATACTTACGGCAGCAGTGGTATGCTCAACGACCTTTTTGGTGGTCAAATCACTCTTATTTCCTACAAGCAATTTATTTACATTCTCACAAGCATAACGCTCGATTTCTTCAAGCCACTGTTTGACATTATTGAATGATTCTTGGTCCGTACAATCGTAGACAACAATAATACCATGAGCGCCACGATAGTATGACGAAGTAATTGTACGAAACCTTTCCTGACCAGCAGTATCCCACTAGAAGAAAAATTAACAGTAATGAGATTAAGACGACTATAAAGTTAATTTGTAATTCTTACGATTTGCAATTTAATAGTCTTTCCATCCAACTCAATTGTTCTAATTTTCTGTTATAAAAAAGAAAAGAATTTTATATTAAGAAAAATAAAAATATTTCTTTTTATAATCTCATCTTACAAAGTCTACTCCGATTGTGCTTATGTAACTCTCTGTGTAGGTATCATCCTAAAGAAATTTGCAAAAAGAAAAAAGGATGTTAAAAAGTGTTGTTTTTGATTTTCTTATATTTTTGAACTTACTGCAAAACGAAGTAAAAGGCATGACTTTCCAACTCCAGAATCACCAATCAAAAGCAATTTGAAGAGGTAGTCGCTGAAAGAAAACAAAACAAAAGTATGTTAAAATTTAAAGTCTTTAAATAGAAGATCCTATTGGTAAAAAAAAAGGATTTTAAAAATCTTATGAAAGGCCGATCCAAATACAGATACAAGTTTAAATTGTCTACACGTGGTTGGCGAAGTACAGAAAAAATCTTATTTATTGAATGTTTTAATTAAGACTAAAGTACTTAAAAGATCCTGACCTAGTTCTGATTCAATCAACATTCCATTATAAGTTGAACCAGTTGGATAGAAACTTCGATTTATGTACAAGAAAATGTATGCAAACAAGAAGCGGAATCAAATAACCTATTATTATGTAATGTGCTTTTTTAAAACAAAAGATTTTAGTTCAGAAATCAGCGTAACAGAGCGTTGACTTTACTACCGCTTCGTATATCTTATACTTGGCGGAAAGAATTATTCTACTATTAGTAAACACTTTTCTCCATGAAGAATTCAACAAGCTTTGTGAAGTGTTAGCCTTTTCTCTTAGATGGTTGTTGAAGTTCAAATTGTGGGTAAGTTTTACGCCTAAATATTTAATTTCATTGGTTACTTCTAGTAGATTTCTATTGTAGTACCACCTTTTCACGTTTTGACTTCGGGAGGAGCGCGAAAACACCATGACCTTAGATTTTTCCGTATTAATCGTTAGTCCCCATCTGTTGCAGTAAGATGCTAATCGGTTAATCATTAATTGTAGGTTTTCTGATGATTCAGACAGAATAACAAGATCGTCGGCGTATAGTAAAACATTTACAACGGAATTAGATATCCTTATGCCTCCAGGTAGATCTTCAACAATGTCATTGATAAAAAGGGAGAACAGTAACGCGCTGAGAAGACATCCTTGCTTTACTCCAGTGGTTGTTTCAAACCAATCTGAGAATATTGCACCATCCCACACCGCTGCTTTTGTTCCATTGTACATTTCCTTAATCACAGAAAGAAATTTTGATGAAATACCCAACTGCGAGAGCTTATATAAATAAATCAGAATTACTATTGATAATTTACGCTACCGATCCTATATCTTGATGTCAAATAAATCTTTACACAAGGTGCAGAGTTGATGCGAACTACCATCCTAAGGCACTACAGCTCTATCTTTTAAAAGTCTGTCCAATTATTCGCCCTATGAACATACTCGAAAAAAAATTGATAACCGCTGTTTTAAGAAAGTAATTAAATACTAAAGATCTCTCCTGAGCTAACGAATTGTGGTTGAACAAGTTCCTCATCATCCTGTCCTGCTACACTGTACCGAAACATGGACACTGACAAAAGCGGATGAAAGCTTGATTCGAGGGAAAAGTTCTTTGCGTGATCAAAGGGATTGTAGGGGAGAAGACGAAATGACGTAAGCCAGAAGAATAAAAGACCAACGACATGTAAAGCGCATGGAAACTTATCATCCAGTCTTAAAATTTACACCCTCACCCTACACCTAATGTCTTAGATCAGGTGGCAGAAGCAAGTTAAAAGTAAGTGTTGTGCCAACTTAAGTAAACAACTAACTCAGTTGCGGACGATTAAATCTGATGGAAAATTAGTCAAACGCTAGTTAAATGATATTCAATATTTTGAAGATTATTTAAAAACCTCTGTCTAAGCATTTGGACCACTAAGAGATATAATGAGTTTTGTATACAAATCGTTTCCTGATAATGATTTGATTACCTTAAGGCAAAAAAATTTGCATTAAGCTTTGCCATAAAACTGTGTAAGTAATGACAGTCAAGACATAATTAAATAGGACAACGACATATAGTCAATTATAAAGCATCATTTCTCCTAAATCATCAACAAAATAAAGCATCTTGTGGGCGGGGGTTTTATCATGCATCCTTTTGTTCCTTGTCCTTTTTTCTTTGTTCAAATGTTTTATGTTTGCATCGTTCCCTTTGCGAGCGCTTTCTAGAGCAAATAGTAAACAATCGTTTAAAATTTTCAATTCTTATGAAGGGAAATAAGGATAACTATTTTTTAACTTTTTTAACGTATGTAATTCCAGCCATGATGTAACACAATCAAGTTTTTGATGCAGTATTCAAACCCTACTTAGATTCAAGACATGAGCCAGGTCATTCACTAACATGTTAATACATAACAACAATTATTTTTGGTGTGAGCACATTTCTGATGAGACTCTTGAGACTTCATAACTTCATTACATTCCGAAAAAAAACTGTTTGCTGCAGCTTATTTTAAATGTCAAACCACGATTCAACAACGATTGATCATTTTTAACTTCCCATAGGAAGTTGTTGTAATCGGTCCGATTTGTCGAATTTAATATTTTGATAATTCTCGTTTATAAGATAGCATTCGCAGCACTGATGACCAAATAAGAAGGATGGACCAAAAAGAGTTGTACAATTAGACCTACAGCATGGCATTGCATAGCATAATAAAATGCTTATAGTATTGAATACCATGTAATTTGTGACCTTATAAAGCTATAGTGGTGGTCTTTTTATTGAATGTGTTGTACTTAAGGTAGGTACGTAGAAATGGCAGTCACAAGTAGCTCTTGCTGTGCGGATTAATTAGCGCTAGAAAACGCCGTTTTGATAAGATAAAGTCGTTAGACCTAAGTTTTGAAATGTATAAGTGAGGGATATCAAACTTGGCTGCATGCTCTCCCATCGGCCAGTTTGCGTTACATACTGCAGTGACCCTGGCTATATTATACCTGGATCTGCAACATTCAGCTTCCAATAGCGACTCCGTTACTGGAACAGTAATAATAATGTTGTGGCCAAATTGACAGCCATAACAGCCTCTGGACTGTGAGTGCAAAAAGCCGCGTTCCCAATTTGATTTGAGTATTTTGCATGCTTCTCCTATTGCTAGTAATTCAACTTGAAATACACTGGCAAAATCAAGTAGCCGAAAATACTTAGAAACATTTAGGCAAAATTCCCGAATAAGCTCCACACCATCTTTTTAAAAATAGTGCCAGTAAAGTTGTGGTATCGAAGTCTTTCGTAGCCACTCCATCCTTCCAATCTTTTCTGGCAGGAAAGATGAATTTAAAATCCTTACTGAGGTTTAAGGCAGGGGTGAGTTTTGATATTGATCTTTTTACAATCTTTAATTAAAATATAACTCCATTTTTTTATTTTATTAATCAATATCTTTATTTCAGAGAATGCTGTTCGGAGACAACTCTCTGTTGGTGAGTACTTCTTAAGACTAACTATCCAATATAGCGTATGCTCTACTTGAGCTTCTTCTTAGAGATACATTTCTATTCTTAGCATCGATCGTAGTTATATGCAACGATCGATGTTTACATTTATATTTGTTATGTCACATATATTAATATCTTCACGAGTCGTAAAAAGTTAATGGAATATGGTTTCAGTTATTTATACATTTAATTTTTTTATTGTTAGTATTTATGGAATGCAATACTTTATTTTATCTGTTTACATAAGATTATGATTGGGATTGTGTTTAGGTTTTAATGGCGAAGGGAAATGATTTAATTATCCGAATGGATAGTTAACTGCTGTATCAGCATTGAATAGTTTCGTATTGGTCAAAACAGGTGCAGTATTTGGGTCTGGAAAACCAACATTTTGATTCTTTAAGCTTTAGTGCGCTGTTTACTTGTAGGAGGTGCAGAATAACTTTTAAGGCATCCGGCATCTAGCTATTCTTTAAACCTTCTTCAGTTTGTCGATGTTGTATTTCTTGTTATGCGTATGCCACTTTGCTTTCCTTTGAAATAGAGTACCACACCCCTTAACAATTACACGATTCAAAAAGCTGATACTTTTGTACGTCCTTTTCATAAGTAAAACCAAATGATTGAACATGTATTTTTGACTTTCAATGTCCACCTAATAGAGCTTTCACTGTACATCAATTATGGGAATTATATTATTCTGTTATCTCAGTCGATTAGAAATACAAATAAAAATTAAATGATGGATGGATATTTGCATGAAAATTTTATATTACATACTTATGTTAAAATACATTCAAAAAAACCTCAATTTTAGAAAAAAATGAACAATCTGTGTATATTGAGAATTGATTTCCATGAGACCAAAGCCCAAGCCAAAAGGATAGTTTAAGACTCATTTGATTGATAATCGACTTTTCTTCTTCTTCTACTCCGCTAAAATCAATGAAACCCTCTCCCGCACATCAGTTGTTTCATTTACTTTGCTTACATTTGCCAAATCGTATGACAACTTCAATGTCGTTAAGTCACAAGAAGAGGAAATGAAACATAAAAAGTCACAAATAATAATTATTTACTTTCCAAAATAATCACAATAATAAAAAGAAACAAATAAATTGATGTGCTTCCTTCGTCAAACATTAGTTCCTTACTTACTATTAGGTGTACCTTCATAATGTCTAGTCCCAACTCTCCCAACCCTCATCTGCCTTTTTTATTGTTTTGAATAGGTATTTTATTTGTAAATAAATGATTTTTTTTCGTCAGAATTTTTATTATCTAAAAACTGACCCTCTCCAAAAATAAGGGTGCAGTGTATACAAATTATGAATCATCTATTATAATATTTGTATTCTCTTGATTATTTACATATCTGTTTGAATAAATCAAGGGTTGTCTTGTCATGTTTATTATTAAATAGATACATAAACTACTGCGTGACTATTCATTTTTTAATGTGCATCAACACACAATCTGAGAAGGAAGACAGTGTTGTAGACTGTGGGCTATGACTGACAATGCAATTTATATAAACAAAATTACGTCATCAATTATGTTATGTTTACATTTTGTTGGTTAACTCTCTTTGAATATATGAATTAATAAATAAATAAATACAGTTGTTGAAGATTTAAGCCTTGAGGGCTTACAACTTTTAACTATTCAAGGTTTCAATAAACTTTTTTTTTTTAATGCAAAACATAAAAACGAATCTTATTTTCATACAAAAAAGTAAAATCAAAGTAATTTGAATGAAATATGTGCATAGTAAATAGTTTCTGAGGTTAATAATTTGTTGTCGACTTTTTATTATGAATTATGGCCTTGAGTAGACACTTCAATAAAGATACCATCTCATTTTAGCTTAAACTTCTTAAAAACCTTTGAAACTTTGCGGTTACCGGATCTCTTCTGTCTTAAGATCTCGGTAAGGTGCTATGATGTTGCAGCCGTAGCTATAAATTAAATTCCTTTAAAGCCTAATAAGTGAATAAACGTTTCTTCTTAAGCTTTGACATACACATAAAGACAGACAACAAAATACTCATAATCAAAGATGAACCTCTTAATCAAATTTTCAAAACAGTTTTTCTACTTTGAGGATACTTCCAAAACATGGCGTCGATAAATATTGTCTTTAAATCTTATGTTTGATCTCTGGATGTTTTAAATACTCAAAAATGTATATATTTAAATGAGTTGACGAATGAGATTTTACACTATCGTAGTAGAAATTGGACACTTCAGAATGACGATATGTAACGGACTTTTTGTGTGTTAATGAATAGAGAAAATTATCAAACTAACGGGTGATTTTTTAAGAGCTTGAGAACTTTTTTAAAAAAAAAAACGCATAAAATTTGCAAAATCTCATCGATTCTTTATTTGAAACGTTAGATTGGTCCATGACATTTACTTTTTGAAGATAATTTCATTTAAATGTTGACCGCGTGATCTTGGTGGCCAACTTACCGGTCCATTCCTTGAGATGAATTGTTCTCCGAAGTTTTCCCTCAAGATGGCCATAGAATCGCGAGCTGTGTGGCATGTAGCGCCATCTTGTTGAAACCACATGTCAACCAAGTTCAGTTCTTCCATTTTTGGCAACAAAAAGTTTGTTAGCATTGAACGATAGCGATCGCCATTCACCGTAACGTTGCGTCCAACAGCATCTTTGAAAAAATACGGTCCAATGATTCCACCAGCGTTAAAACCACACCAAACAGTGCATTTTTCGGGATGCATGGGCAGTTCTTGAACGGCTTCTGGTTGCTCTTCACTCCAAATGCGGCAATTTTGCTTATTTACGTAGCCATTCGACCAGAAATGAGCCTCATCGCTGAACAAAATTTGTCGAACACACACATTTCGAACCGAACACTGATTTTGGTAATAAAATTCAATGATTTGCAAGCGTTGCTCGTTAGTAAGTCTATTCATGATGAAATGTCAAAGCATACTGAGCATCTTTCTCTTTGACACCATGGCTGAAATCCCGCGTGATCTGTCAAATACTAATGCATGAAAATCCTAACCTCAAAAAAATCATCCATTAATAAAGTGTGTTTCATTTATTATACTTTTGAAAATCACCATACGACGACTTGAAATTACGCTCTATTCACTAATTTTTTTTAATCAAATCAAAATTATTTTCAGTGATGAGGCTTATTTATGGTTTGACACGTATGAAAACAAGCATAATTAGCAATTTTGGAGACTGAATTACTTCTAGAAAAAAATCAATGTTTGGTGCATTTTACATCTCACAGGTGTTGAATCATTTTTCTTTAAATCCGAAACCGTTGTCAACATGAACGTAAGTTTATTTTACTTCTAATGATATTACAAAACATTTGGAGGAGAACCAACAACAATGCAGAGCAACAGTCTTACAACGAGTGCATTTAACACTTTTTGTAGCAAATATTTGGTGACTGAAAAGTCTCTTGAAATGGACCTGTACATGGGCCACCTTTGGACTACTCTGGTCTATGATCACAAAGTAGGAATGAACGAAATAAATTTAAAACATTAATTCCCACAATATTTGGTAATTCCATTGAATTTGTTGTGTTTTATTTCAAAGAAAAGTTCTATGACCTTAAAAATATGTTTATGCATTTGAACTTACAAATTTTAAAGTATCACTTTATTTCGCTATAACGATCATTGAGAAAATTATTTATCAACTGCACAGCATCGATTGTTTCTGACACAACGAACGATTGTTAAACAGTCTCCAAAAAATTGATCGTCTATCGAAGTGAGTGCTTACATTGGGAAGAGCAGACAAATACAGTTACTCCAGATGTTTTAAAGGGCCACAATTGTAGTTGTTTAAGTACGATCATTATTAAAAATACAAAAAGGTAAGATGAGAATGTTAAATTACGGGCTTTACACATCGTGTTATCAAAAATTGTGATAGGCCCACTTAACTGCAGTATGATTCATTTATTTTACAAAGATACCCTTATGCAAAAAGAATACCCCTTAAGCTGCACCAACTATAGAGGAATCGGTCTCCTTAACATCGCTTAAAAAATTTTACCCTGCTGTAATATGTGAACGTTTAAAGCACATCGTCAACAACCTGATAGTCCCTTATCAGTGTGGTTTTAGACCAGGAAAGTCTACAATCCATCAAATATCCACATTACGGCAGATCCTGGAGAAACCCAAAAACATCGAATATCGACCCACCATCTTTTCATCGATTTCAATGTTGCATGTGACAGCATCTACAGGGACGAGATGTATGGAGCCATGTCTAGTTTTGGCATCGCTGCCAAACTCATCCCTTTGTGAAGGATGACCATGGAGAATATCTTTCAAAAGTTTGTGAGTATTGAGGCAGATGTAGAAAAATGGGTTTAGCGGTTAATGAAGGTAAAACAAAGTACATGCTGTCATCAACAAAGGACCTACATGACCGACGTCCTGGTCAAAATGACACCATTGACAGACGTAATTTTGAAGTAGTTTAGAACTTTGTCTACCTAGGCTCCGTTAAGAATGCAGAAAACAACACCAGCGCTGAGATCAAACGAAGGATTACAATTTTTTTTTAAAGCCCTCTCTCGAGCAACCAAAGTGTCGCCCATAGGACAGCGCAGTAGAGGAAGACCGCGGATTAGGTGGAGCGCACAAGTGGAAAGTTCACACACGAATGTAACGTCACCTTAAGTATTCCTTTTAAAATAAGGAAGCAACTGTAGTTACGGTTAATGGCGACCACTATCGATTCATACTTCCCGATTTTTAATCTCCTAAATTTGGTTCCAAAAAGAAGGCGGAACTTTTGATACATTGATCTTAACAATCAATTTGGTGAAAACTTTTTTGCCGGAAGTGGTCTAGTTAAATGAAGGACTTTTCAATTCGACTTAACGAAGTCTTAGTTAAGTCAAGTTCCATTATTCTGAAAGTTGTCATTTATATAGGGTCTGCCATCTAACGTTTTTTTTCAACTAGTGCTTATTGCGTGAATGGTAACACTAAGCTCATGTCTGATTTGGCAGATAATTAGTTTTATCCTTCCGTTGAACGAATATGGTTGTGTATACGCTTGAACAACGCTGGGAAATATTGCCTCCGATCGACTTAGAGAAGATGCCGATTCTGCCAAAAAAAATCATCTTTTCAGATGAAGCTCATTTTGATCTTGGCGGGCATGTTAGAAAGCAAAATTGTCGCATTTGGGGCACAGAAAACCCGCACGCATACATTGAAAAGCCGATACACCCAAAACGAGTCACTACGTGCGTTTTGTTCGCATTCCAAATATAGTAAAGTGAGAAATTGCCAAAAAAACGATCCGCAGTAGTCCGGTTTTTATATTTGCAAGTTGATACAACTGAATATTTGCCAGAATAATTTATCAAAAAATTCCAAAAAAAATAGCGAAATTCAGACCAGGGGTGAAATTGTTTAAGCTAATTTTTGATATTTGACTATCAAAACCAAGAAAATACGTCTGTGTAATGTGAAACAATTTGACATAAAATAAAAACTTCAAGAATTGGGTTTGTTCGTAGACTACTACATAAACGTGTGGTGTTGAAGCGAGCCTAAATTCTTTATATACCTAAATCGAGTTGAAATGAGCTTGAATTTGTGAAGAAAAACCTGTGTGGAGGTGTTGGTTTTACAGATAATGCGTTATGGTCTGTTTATTTGCATGTTTGTGTACAAAAAATATAGTTTTGTTTTAATAAAATTAAAAAAAAAAATTGCACATGGTGTAGGTAGCATATTCTTATATGGTGCTGAACTATTCAGTTTTTCATTGTTTAACACGAATCAAACTATCTCACTTGCACTTCATAATTAACATCGAAACACCATTTGCATTTTAGAAAGTGCTGTCAAACTTAATCATTTTTAAATCTTCTTGTGCCGTGGAAACACCAAAAAGATTTATCTAATCAAAACTGAGATAAACCTTTGGTGGAACATAGCAAAACATAAATATCTTTTCTATTGTTTTATCTTGCAAAATAAGCCCAGTTAGTCCATTTTCACTAACAAAACTAAATAATATCAACAGTAATATATTAGTTTTTTCCCCAATGGAAAACACACATGATTCCAAATGCACAACTACTTAACGAACACAGCAATCGAGATACAAATGCAATAATAATCGTACCAACATTTGAGAACAAAATCACATAAGATCCATTCGAGACTGGTATAAATTTGAAAAACCTATCCATAGTGAGATTCTACTCTAACTTTTATCGGTTTTATTCATACTATGGATATTGTTTTTGTTATTCGTTTAAAATCCTACTATACTATGGATAGATTTGCCAACAAAACACGGGTACTGTTTGGTACGGATTTTGATCCAGAGGCATAATTGGGCCATTTTTCGAAAATAAGCAAGGAATGGCCGGTACAGTCAATGGCGATCGTTATCGGGCCATGTTAAACGAATTTTTGTTCACATAAATTGAAGAGGAGGATATTGGCAACATTTGGTTTCAACAGGACGGCGCAGCGGCGCTACGTGCCACGCAGCCGAATCAACACTCGATGTTATGCGCCGTTTCAAAAAAAAATTTTTTTTATTTATTTGGCGGACCCTATATTTTATTTAGTCTAGCTTAAGAAATAGGAAGGTTATAATTTCAATTAATGGTGGCAATATTTATTTTGTAAATAGATAAATGTCGATTTTTATTATTACATAATTGTAAGATCTATAAGTCTGAACTACGTAACCTTGCTTTTTGTCTATCATTCAATAGAATCAGGGTTCAACTAATTTTAATTATTGTTAGTCAATTAATTAGTTTTGCATCATCAGGCATAGATGTTATACATTTTTCGATGGTTGACGAACATCACATTTAACATCAAAAAAAAGAAGCGGAATGGCTGCAGTGTTACAGAAGACTTCAATCATAATTTGGAATGCGTGTACGAAGCATTAGAAAGGACTGTGCAGGATTTGAACAAAAATGGCAGACTTTTCGGTAGTACTACTTTAATATTATCTGCCATTCGTTTAGGTTTTACGAGGACTTTAAATAAATACAAACAATGTCTATTTACAATTATTACGTGGCCAATTCACAAGTAGGAATACTATCAAGTTTAATTGTAATAACAAAGGACCGATTGCTCAAAAATATTGTAGGTACACCGGTTGGCGTTTAATTACACAGAAACTGTGATTTATAACAATTAACTCTTTCCGGGCCGGTGGTATGAAAACCGTACCACCTTTTTTATAATTTTTGTATGCTTTAATGTGCAATGGTATAAACTAAATACCTCGTTTCTATTGAAATTGAAACCAATGTCTACAAGAAAATAATATGTTTTGAGTGAGAGAGATAATATTTATAATAACAGGACTTAAATAAAGTTATTTTTACAAAAATGTCGCTTAATGTTTTTCTAAAGTGCCCCGGAAAGAGTTAAAGATTAACAACAGTATTAATCAAATAAATGTTAATTTGTGTAAAGTTTTGTTTTTTAAATCCTTCATTCTACTAGTTATTTAAAATGTGTAAGCTCTTAAAAAAACACCCGATAAAAATTCCACTAGTTAAACTCCTTTCGATCTTAAAATAACTAACCAAACAGAAGGTTGTCATTTCGAAGGTATTCCATATATGTAATAGCACAGCTTTGAGCCACCCTTTTCTTTAAAAATATGTATCAAAAGAAAACACTTGTTTTAGAGGTTTCCAAATGACAATTTTAAACTTAAATCACATTCATCAGTTTTTGTGGCAGTTCGCAAGTTTTAATTAAAGAAACATATTCAATTGATTAAAAAAAATAAAAATATGTAAAACAGAAACAGTTAATTGTAATAACATGAATAAATCATTTATTTTATATTAAAACACGTTTTGTTACATTTCTTTATTTTCTACAAAATGTCAACTTACTTATGTAAGTTTTGTAAAAATTGGATTTTAAAATAATTGCTAAAACAAAACATCGCAAATGATTACTCTTCAATCGCTGATATTTCGTGGAATGAAGCTTGAAATAATTTAAAACTCTATTCAGGTTTTTTGTTAATGCACAATCACAAATCAAACGAAATCTTGTTCTCAAACTTTTGTTTCAGATATAAACAATGTTTCTACTTCGCAATTAATAAGGACTGTTGATTTTATTTTCTCCTCACCTCACAATTATTTATTTGAGTCAAACATTTACTTTACTCTAGCGATAAAATAACTTGACCGAAACTTAATTCCTTGGTTTTTGTTTTAAATAAACGCACGTTTACGTCTTTAAAATTAATCACTTCACTTTATACATGATGTTCGCTGACAACAACGCAAACGACGAAGACGCAAAACAACAAAACCAACAATAACAACAAAAACGAAGCAATTGAAACAGGTGGATGCTGCCAAGACTGCCAAGTAGGTATTTATGATGTGAAGCTAGACTTTCGAGTGCATACAAACAATAAAAGCGAACACAACAACAAAAAAGCACACACAATAAAATTAGAAATTTAATCGTTTACTTCGTCGTCATCGTCAAAGTCGTCGTCGCCGTTTGTCTCCGTCCCAATCACAGTCATTGTCGACTCGACTCGACTCACTCTACTTGGTCTTGGACTTTAATTAATTTAAAAAAAAATTAATTAAATTACGACTTCAAAAGTTTAATTCTTTCTTTGCAATTCTATTATAGGCAGTTTTAGTGTCAGATAGAAAAACAAGTCTGAATAAAATTTAGCGTATCTCTGCAGAAATACATAATTTTAATCTTTATCGTCTCATTCCTCCCATAAACGATACTGATACGCTCTTTCGTCTCTAGTGTGATTCTGATATTAGCTCAGCCAACCATCATAATCATAGGCCAATGCTTTAGCTTTAGCTTTTTTCTTTATGCTATTTAGCATGACAACGTATCATTTTAGGTTAGGTGAACCTTCGGCGAACGAGTTATATCTGGTGATTGCGATTGGCCATTAATCACGCCCTTTTTATAATAAACAATAATGAAGCCTAGACCTTTGACCAAAACTAGGGGACCTTCCAGAGAAAATCACAACAACTTGTCGTGGATGCAAAAATATGGTTTCTGGAAAAAAGAAAATTCTGTCGCGAGCTTCGTTGGCAATCAAAATCTTTCCTTTTTGTATATTTTATGTCATCGAGTTTGGTTGATATTTTGTATTTTGTGGGCGAAGTTGTGATTATTTTTCTACATGACATGACATCTCTAGCTCTGCTCCGTCTCCGTGCCTTGGCCTGGCCATGGTAGAGAAGAGCTAGCATATTAGATAAAAAAAAAGAAAAATGACAAAGGAAAAATTGACGGAATTGTATTGAATTTTTTCGGAATGCGTGGAGGGAAGTTGGATCATTTGTTGTGACGTGACTCATCATGGCGAAAATTTGCAAGGAAAATGACGATAAAACCCAAAATTATTCCCTTGAATCTCAAAAAAAAATATTGTTTTGTGTGCGTTTTTCTTCCTTTCCACAAAAACCAACAAAACGAAAAAACTTCAATCTCATTAGTGCGCAGTAGAAAATTGAAAAATAAGAAAAGAAAAATACCCAACATTGCAATCGAAGCAAAGAAGAAAAACGAAGAAAAGAAAGAACTCATGATTACTTTGGAACAAAGAAAATTCAATTCTAGAAATGCACTTTCTAATGATTCCGTGGACAAATAAATGGATTTCCATAATTTTCACAATCTTCATCTCAACCATTTTGATCGACAAATTAAAATCAAATATTAAAATTACAAGAATTTGAAGAAAAGCAACAAAAGAAAAAAACTTACTATTCCGGATTCATCGCAGACATTTCCTGGTGATTTTTACGTCTTTTACTTCTTTTCAATCAAAGTCGCTGACACTGTTAAAAAATTATAATTTTCTTTTTCCTTTTTTCCACAATCTCTCAAAAAATCTCAATCTCCTTGCACAATTGTACACGACACGGCAAGCACTCTGATCTTACGATTTTGATTTCGATAATTATGATAACTTTGTCGCCCAATTTTTAGCGAAGAAAACACTTTTATTTTTGAATGAATCTTTTTGAGGTGTTTCCTGGACCTGGGTATGTTTTAAAAAAAGTTTTCTAGCAAAATTTTCGTGTTTCGTGAGTGTTCTGTGTTTTTCTTTCTTTTTTCAACTTCAACTTTGGTTCGGGAATGGAATTGAACAATGGCGACGACTGTGATGGCAGACTGAAGAATGATGTTTGGATGTAGTGGGCAGGAAAATGAACGGCGGGAGTAGTGTGGTCTCTGTTTGTTTGGTGGAATGGATGACGTGTTGTTTGGGTTGTCTCTTTCATTTTCTGACACATCATAACATGGTGTAGTCGGGGGTGTAGATGTGTGTGTGTTGGAAAGTGCAAAATGCCAACAAATCGATATTTGATTATTATTATATTTGGCTGGAAACACAATGGCCAAATGGGAAGGTGGAGAGTTATTTGGTGTGTTTGGTAATGTGACATTTTATTTTAAATAGAATCTATAATCAAAAGCTGTCAAAAGGTATTGGGTGTGTTCATTCGCAGATGGATAGGGACTTTGGATACATTTTTGTTAATGTTTTACTTATATATGGTAGAACACAGCTTAGTCTGCTAAGTTTTGACAGCTCAATAATATACAAAAATATGATAATTTATTTAGAGCTGCTTACAACTCGGCTAAAATACTTTGCTAAATTTTACCTTCACTAAGTTTTTGAGAGAATTTAGTATGTAAGCTAAATTCTAGCTTGAGCTGCTTACCATGCTTTACGTGCTAGAAGCAACTGATTTAAAAAAGCTGGGGCATCAAAAAAGAAATATAAAGCTATCCAAGAATTTCCTGAATATGTGGTTATCTGACAGAAGAACTGATTAAACAAAAAAATCCAATTTTGGAATAATTTTGGACCTCTAAATCTAAATAGTTGTCCGCTTTTGTGAGCAGATATCCAACTCGTTTAATAATGGCTAAGACACAAACACGCTTCAGCTTCGGCTTCGTCTGCGTTACATTGGGTCTGCTTCGAGGTTGCTTTGAATGACACTCCCAATATGATATTTCTAAAATAGCACTTCTGTCATTAGCAATCGAAAAAATTAAATTGATCGAGGAAGTAACTTACACAGCCTATAATAACCAATGGGAATCCCTCCAAAAGCAAATGTATTATGTTTGTTGACTTTTTTACAGCTGTTGAGCTTTCAGACAAAGCAAATGTTCAGCAAATTTGAACTAGAGCTTCCGTTTGGAGTCACATTACGTAACATTACGTTCCTTTCCTTACGATTGTCAAATGAAACGTGAGGTCGAAGCTTTCATTGTGATAGCATGCATTGAATTCCTATGGCTGAACTTGTAAACGTCAGGCGAAGCCGAAGCTGAAGCGTTTGTGATTCAGCCATCATTGTGATAGCATGCTTATCTTATCTATATTCGCCTATCCAACACCAGATTGAACACAATCATTGTCTTAAAATGTAAAAACAAATCGAATCAAAAAAGGACATCATAAGATATTAGGCATTGACATACATACTAGATATGGACTGCTAGTAGCCAACTTCGCGTTGGTGATATCTATTCCATAACGCTACTAGCGCTTCTGTAGATTGAATGGAAATATGGAGAAATGTTTGAACTTAATTTTTGTAATTTGTTTATTTTATGAAACTAAATAATAAGACGTCCTTGTTTCTTAAAAAAAAAATATTGTTGAGTCAAGGAAACACGAGATGGTGTTTATAAATTAGTTATAATTTTTTTCACCTTACCTATAAGAGGGCAAGAATAGCTAAAGGGATGGAATGAGAATCAACTAGCAGTCTATATCTAGTATATGTTAATGATATAAGGTGTGTTTGGTAACTCCATGCATTTTACAATTACAATTTTTGCAACATCAATACTGTCAAATTTTGTATTGATGCTAAATGTGTATGTTAAAGTTAAATCCTTCAATTAACATTTGTAAAAATATAATGCATTTTGACCAATTGAAATTGATATTAGTACATAACAAGGAAGTTGAACAAATTTTGAAGACTTTTTTTTCAAAAAAGTCGTTTTCTTTTGCAAATCCTGGAATTTCGAAAGAAAAGAAAAGCTTAAACTGTGTTTTGAGATTTAGTATTTTCACTTTTACTTCTTTCGAAGTGTATTGGACCAGCCGCCAAGCCGTGAAATATTTCTTTTGATAGCAGCCATCAGCTGTTTTGTTTACATTTAATTGAGCGCTGAATGTTTCGAAAGGGTTGTTTGTTTAATTCATCTTTAAATTGCTACTCGTTTTTCACAGGATTTGTATAAAACTTGTAGTTTACGAAATTTGTGGCTTACAATAATAACGTATGGGAAAATGAAGGATTTCAGCCAAGATCGATAATTTCGCGAAAACCGGATTTTGGGTTTGGTATGTAAAGTCTATAAAGCAAATCCGAGCAGTCCGCGGTGTTGGATATTTTAAGGAAATGAATAAGATCATTCATTCTAAAATCGCGATCGCCACAAAAGTTCGCCCCGGCTTGCTTAAGGCCTAATGAATGCTGTAGTGATCAAAAGGAAACGAGGTCAATTTTTTAACAAAATTTTAAAATAAAATGCAAGTCTATTGAAAAGCAGTAAAAGGCCTACTCACTGCCTATGCCATCTAAAGTTTTTTTTCACGGGTACTGACTCTTGCGAGGAATTGACAAATTCTCCGAAAGTAATTCTTGTCATGAAAAGTGCTTTCTCAAATTAGCCCTTCGGATTCCCCTCCATCCCTGACAACAATACTCGCACACAGGAATGGTTGAGAGTTGTAAGTCACTAGGCCCTAATTCTCAACGGACTGTTGCGGCACCCAATTTATTTTATTTATTTGAGAAATTGCCAGCCACGCTTAGCTTTTCACTTTTTTTAGCTCGGTCATTTTATTAAGAGCTTATAGAGCGCGCTCCAAGATAGCTCTGATTTAAAAGAGAAACACAAACCGGGCGCTTTGATATGTTCAGACGACATAAGGGACTTCATTTGCAGTCAACTCCATTTTTTTAACGTAATTTTTGACCAAGGAAACTAGTTAATTCATCAAGTGTCATGAACTTCAAACTTGGAACTTTACTTTACTTCGCTTTACTGTTAGTTAATAGTGCAAAAACTAACAACAACACAATTGCCTACAAAAAAATCCTTAGGAAAGCTGCAAGTCCATCAACTCTTGTATTTTGCATGTATTGTAAAGAAATATACATAACTTATTCCTTTTACAATTTCACAAGAAATTCCTTTACACAAAACATTAAATGGAATTTTGTAGAAAATATTTATTTTTCTTGACTGACTTTCCAATAAAGCTGTCTTAATTGGTATCTGTAAAACCTTCTCTTCGACCTAGTTCTTTCGCCGGTCGCCAAATTCGGCTCCACTTCGCTCCACCAGTGCGAGTCAAGTCAAGTTCATTTCATTTAAAATATTATGTTAGTTTTGAGGAAAAAAGTTGAGGCCGTTTTGATTTCAATTTAAGAATGAAGGTGGGAATGTTCGATATAAAATCAACCACGCCGATTATTGAACCAGATTAGTAATTCAATGTCAATTTTGACATTTCTACCATACCAAATGGCTGCGTACAATCTCAGACAGATAGGGTATCCGGGTACCTTTTTGTTAGTGTTTTACGTGTAAAATAACAGCTAATCAAAAACAGCTGAGATGTCAAAAAAGGAAGCCAAAGGTATCCAAGAATTTCTGGGGTATGTACATTGCATCAAAAAATTGCACGTACATCTGACTGTTTAGTGAAAAAATGCACATACTTTATCAAAAATACTTATTATATATTTATTTTTTCATTAATTATTTTCTTTATTATGATAGAAGTAAAAACAAAATAAAATTCAGTTACATAGACTTCACAGAAATAAAAAAACAATAACAAAAAGGGAAGAAACTAAAATTAACATAAAAAAATTGCACATACACTTTAAAGTTTAATAGTTAATTGCTTCGTTTAGTACCTAGTATGGTAACCTTTTGCCTTGATAACATTCTTTAAACGGTTTTGCATGGACAGGACTAGTTTTGAAGTCACTTCCGGTGGAATTTTGTTCTATTCTTCAATTAAAACGGCTTTCAGTAGATTTTTGTTTCTTATTTCCGATTCTCGGATTTTCTTTTCCAAATAATCCCAAAGATGTTCGATGGGATTTAGATCTGGGGATTGAGGAGGATGAGGCAACTGCGATTTCACATTATACAACAGCCATTCTTTCACAAGCCTTGAGGAATGCTTAGGGTCGTTGTCTTGTACTAATGCAAAGTCCTTGCTTAAGCCCATTTTATTGGCACTGGCTTTTAAGTTGTCTTTTAGTATTTGCAGATAAACCATTTTATCCATCGTCGACTCAACAAATACTTAATTTCCCACCCCGCTAGCCCCCATCGCTCCCCAGACTATGACATTTCTGCCTCCATGCTTCACTGTTGGATGCATATTTTTTGTCTCCAAGGCCGTGTTTGGTTGCCGCCACACAAACCTTCTTCCATCCGACCCAAAAATGTTGAACTTACTCTCGTCAAGGAATATCACGTTCTTCCAGAAATCATCCGGCTTCGAAACATACGCATTTGCATAGTCCAAACGCTTTTGCACGTTTGTCTTCGAAATATAAGGCTTTTTTCTTATTGCACGTCCTTGATAACCCTTTGAATGCAATACGTTCCGAACTGTTTGTGGGTTTAGTGATATTCCATGACTTACTGTGATTTGTGCAGCTATCTTAGGAGCACTTATTTTTTAGTCAACCTTCACCATTCTTACGATTTTGCGTTCCATTTTGTCATTTAAAATTTTTTTTCGACCTCTTTCTGGGGCCATTTCGAAGCTTTTGTTTTTTTCATAATTTTTTATCACGCATTGAATAGTTGATCTTGATCTCTTAACAATGGATGATATTTCAGAATAACTTTTTCCATCCTTTTTGAGATCCACAATTTGTTTTTTTATTTCAATAGGAACTTTTTTATGTGATGATTCCATAACTAAAAAAAATTTTTTTAAACGCAAAACAAAACACTTTTAGCCAGATCAATTTAACATAACAGAATGAGTAGGAGATTCAATCTCATGATCGTACGAGTTTTTGGCTTGGAAAAGAACCGTTATTTCATTTTTGTAGAAAAAGTGTACGTAACATTTGTTTGGTGTACGTGCAATTTTTGTATACTTATAGAAACATATGTTTATGAAAAAAAAAGTTATAAGAAGAGAGGTCGAAATTTGTGTTACCTATTAATACTGTAATTACATCTATGTATCATTTTTTGTTCAAAATAAAGTCAATCGGTACGTGGATTAAGTTATAAGTACATTAAATATAATAAATTTGTTTGAATTCGATTGATGTACATACGTGCAATTTTTTGATGCAGTGTAGGTATCTGACAGAACAGCTGATTCAATACATTGTTGAATTTCAAGAAACTTGAAAATTGATTTCAGGTTTTTGTATTTGTTGGTAAACAAAAAGATACAAAATGTTAGTTGAAGTTGAATTTGAGGATGTTCGGTACATAATTGACGATGAAGAAGCTATTTGCCTCCGAATTTTAGAAGGTAATTATGATGTATTTTTTTAAACTTCAAAATTGACTTATTTTGTTCTTGTTTTGTAGATCACCAATTTGATAAATTATTAATCGTATAGAATTCCAATTGAGCTAAGAAGAAATTTAACATAGATTACAGATTAAGGTTATCTCTTATTTATTAAATTGTTACGCACCTATCAATTCATCATCGTCCGACGAATCAGTTGAATTATCCATTAAATGTTTTATCTTACAACAATTTTGACTTCGAAGCTTAAATTTTTCTCTGCTTTTTGTGAATGAATGTGAACAGCTGAAAGTTGTTTTTATTTTTTGACAGCTATCTCACTACAGCTATCCAACTCGTTCAAAATTCCACCTATCCAAGATACCCTATCCAAAACGAGATTGAACGCAGCCAATGTGTCAAAAAGTCACTCCGAATTCATTACATACACAACGGTTTTTTTTTTAAAGAAGTCTTAAAACACAAAAATCTCTCTTTTTTGTAATACTTTGGAATGCAATTAATTTATTTATAACGATTTCTTCATTTGAGTGTGATCACATACACTAAATAATTATTGTTTGATGGCATTTTTGATATTAATTTATTTGTTTATACATCACAAGCATATTTTTTTTTTAAATGAGACTTATTTTAATTAATCGCCATGCTCTCTTTTATTTTGTTGTCTTTCTTTACTATAAATGCAATGAAACACGATTTTTTAAATTATTTTATACTTAATTGTTGTGTATATTATTATATTAAACTAAGTTGTTTCACTTGTTGAGATAAGGTACAGGAATACAATAATAACAAAGAATGTACAATAGATTACAATAGATTCCTTAATATTTGTTTATGTTTTTCATTATTTTTTTGTTTTAGAGTATAAATTTATATATTAATAATACACTGACAATTGCCTTGATTTGCGCTAAATTTTATAATCATTTTTATTCGTTTTCTGTGTCTAATTGTCCGCAAGTTACTTTCAGCAATCAGTGATAAAATAAAATTTAAATATATTTGGACCAAATGAATGAAGCCAATGCATGATTAATTTACCTTTGAGGCTAAAAACTATAATATCCAAATTTTGTTTTTTGTTATAACAATTTCAATAGGAAAAGGGGAATAGTTGTAGGTATCATAATATTTTGTGTTTTTTTTGGGTTTGTTATGTTTTATTTTTATTCTAAGGAATTCAGCGTGAGCAATTGTTTGAGAACTTTCGTTTGAGATGTCTCTCGGATTTCGCCAGCCAAGAACATCTCGTCTACGACGGTGTAGACTTTGTAGAAATTAAAAACTAAATCCAACTCACATACGTTGTGGAAGTATTCATTTAAAACTTCGACGAAATTGTGTATGGCTTCTAAGTAACAGAGATTGTTGTCGTTGACATCAACGCATATGCAGAAGTAGAGACCTGCGTACCTCCGGTAGACGATTTTGAAATTCCGGAACTGAAATGAAAATTAATACAAAAATGTTAAAAATAGTTTAAAAATCATATAACTTGAAAAATGTTGTTTATTTGACTATTTTTATTTGAACTTTTTAAAGATATGTTATTTAAAGGTAATTTCTTTTATGACAAAGGTTTTATAGATTTTATGCATAAGAAATACAAACAAAATAAAAGGCCTAGATGTAGCTTGTTGGTAATTGATAAGACTGAGACCAGAGTGGGTCATTTGCTGTCGAAAAATTAATTTTAATAATTTTATCAATTGGAGGTTGGATAAGGTTGAAGTGGTTTACAAATGATACATTAAGACCTTAAGACTTACTAAAGGGGTTATTAAGACCCTTAACATGTTTAAAGTTTAAACACATTGCGAATTTAAGAAAATAGGGAAGAAATTAAGAGAAGATACCGCACATTGGTCTTAAAGTTTTGAATATCAAAATGAGAGGGAAAACTGAGTTGGGTAAAGCAATCCACATTCCCGACGTGCGGTTAAAAATAATCTCTGTATTTGACAGTACTTTCGAAATTAGTCTCAAGCGTAAACTGATGATAATTCCAGGAAGTGCGGAATGTTAAGGCTAATACCAGATGAATCCCTGCTATTTAAACTATTTGGAAATTCGTACGGAACGAAAGTGTTTGTTTTGAAAAAGTTCTAAGTCTTCGCCCAGATACATTTTAAAGTGTAGTGAGAATCGTTTTTTAACTTTCTACAGAGTTTAAATAACATATGGATTACGGAACTCTCGAGAAAACCTATTGACGAAACAAAGTGTTCTGTTAGCTTTTTTACAATATAATTATAGTGATCAGTAAACGTTAATTTTGAGTCTAGAACAACACCAACGGTCAGAAAAACTGTATCCTCTATTCAAACGTTTATATTACTTTTGCGTGTAAAATAAATTATTTTACATTTGTAAATATTTAAAATCAAACGATTCTTATTGCACCATTCCCAAAATTGATTTAGATCTTCTTGTAGCTCTTTACAATTCTTGATGGAGTTAATATTTCAAAAAATTTTAACATCATCATAGGTTAGCCATATAGAATTATGCAAAACAGAAGGAAAATCATTAATAAATAAAATAAACAGTAATGGACCAAGGTAACTCCCTTGAGGTACACCATAATTGGACAGGTTCAGCCGACATAAGGGACTTAAAAGTTAGGGAAGTTTCTTTTCAACTGATTGAGAAAACAGTTACTAGAGGCACACCACAGGGAGGAGTCATCTCACCCCTGCTCTGGATCCTCGTAGTCAACAAAATTCTCACAAAGTTCAAAGATCAGGGCATTAAAATAGTAGCATATGCAGATGACATAGTGGTTTTGGTATCAGGCAAGTTTCTCACCATCATCGAAAACATTATGGAAAATGCATTAAAGGATTTATCTTCTTGGGCAACTAAGAACGGTCTCGGGGTCAACCCCGCCAAGACAGAGCTAGTTTTTAGTTTTGTTCACGAAGAAAAGGAAACTGGAGGGCTTCAACCCTCCCAAACTAAATGGCATTCCTCTAAAACCTTCTAAGGAAGCTAAATTTTTAGGAGTAATCCTTGACTCCAAGCTTACATGGAAGCGTAATACTGAGGAAAGAATGAAAAAAGCACTATGTGCATTCTACACATGCAAAAAGACCTTCGGTGTACGTTGGGGTATGCGACCGCAAGTCATCCAATGGATGTACACAGCGATAGTCAGACCCATACTTACCTATGGCTCTATTGTATGGTGGAAGGCGGTGGAAAAATCAAGCTATCTCAAGAACCTGAATAAGGTACAGAGACTAGCCTGTGTAGGAATAACAAGGGCTCAAAGATCCACACCACAAGCTGGATTGGAAATGATCTTGGACCTCCCGGCTCTGGATGAGTTCATAAAGTGCACGGCAGCCAAAACTGCAATTCGTTTAAGAGAACTGAGTTTTTGGAGGCACAGCACGGAGGCAAGATATGACACGGTTCCAGGACTGAGGGAGACCACCGATTACATCCCCCCTTTACTAGATTTCGATAGGAAATTTTCTATTTTCATACCAGAAAGACAGGGTTGGGATCCCAATTCACTTATAAGTAAACAGGGTATCCCTTTCTACACTGACGGTTCAAAAATGGAATCAGGAACAGGTGCTGGAGTGTTTTACCAATCTCTCAACATCAGAGCGTCATATACACTCCCGGCTGACTGTCTTTCAGGCCGAGATCTTTGCCATTGGAAAAGCAGCTGAATTGGCACATCACGAAAAGCTAAGCTCTTCGGAGATTACTTTTTTCGTGGACAGCCAGGCTGCTATCAAAGCCCTAGCCAGTAAGACCATAAGATCAAAAGCAGTTTTAAACTGTAGGAAGGAATTAAACAAAATCTGCCACACTAACCAGGTAAAGCTCTGCTGGGTTCCCGGACATAGCAATATAGAAGGGAATGATATAGTAGATGAACTAGCCAGGAAAGGGTCAGAAGCAGACACAAGTAGTAGCGACCATTCAGTTAGGGGACCACTCGTCCCGATTGGGGTACTCAAGAGGAAGATAGACCTTAAACTAAAAGAGAAAATCAATAACTCCTGGAAATCCAGAGACGATTGCGTAATCTCTAGAAGTTTATGGCCTAACATAAATGAAAAGGAAACTCGGTACATTCTATCGCTGAGTAAAAAGAACATTAAAATCTTGATAGGTGTACTAACAGGTCATTGCGCCATTGGCGTAATGGCTAATAGGATAGGGGCATTTGCACCCGATTTCTGTAGGAGCTGTCAGGATGAGGAGGAAATAGAAACCATTAAACACCTGCTCTGCGACTGTCCGAACCTCCAAACCAGCCGACTCCGTCATTTCAGAAACAGGTTTGTTGGAGAACTGGATGATCTAGCACAGGTCTCAATGGCGAGCATGAGGAAATTTATAGATAGCACAGGCTGGTTCGTTAACGATCCAGTCTACGCTAATCGGCAATGATTGAGGAGCATCGATGCTTACTTTTACTTTTACAGGGGATCACAATGGACCAGCAGGCCCCCGTGTACAACAGCTTCACGCTGTGCACACCCCTTATTACCTAACCTAACCTAACCTAGGGAAGTTTCTATTACCTTCCAATTAAGGCAACTTTAATGGAAAGTTGACTGAAAAAATAGTCAAGAAAAATCTCCCTAACTATCAAGTCAAGTCTACCTCTGTCAAAATGACAATTGATAATGTTTATTTATTCAACTGAAAGCTGAACTTAATTGCTGTATAATTTATTTATTTCCTGCACAACTTCATTCAATGCTTTCTGTACAAGGGTTAGTTGTCAATTTGTAAAAGAAATAAGTAATATTTCCTTACAATACAAAATACAAATCGTGACGGACTTGTAGTTTGCCTGAGAAGTGTTTTGTAGACAATAATGTTTTTGGTAATTTTTGTACTGTGAACTTAGAGTAGAGGTTTGTGAAGTAATGTTCTGAATTTGAAATGCATGACACTTGAAAAACTAACTAGTTGCCTTGGTCAAAATGTACGTTCAAAGAATAAGGTTGACTGCAAATGAAGTCCCTTGTGTTGTCTGAACCTGCCCATTGACTTTAAATTGTCATGAAGGTTTTCTCCTGAACATGACGATGAATAATATCTATTATTAAGATATGACGAAATCCACTTAACGAAACGGTCAGTAAGCCCAATTTTACTTAATTTAAGAGCGTTTTTCAAATGCATCCAAACAAAAAGTAGAGAATTGTAATAAATTCGTAATTGTAGATTCAAGCAATTTAAGTATAGCAGACATTTTCGATACAGGACGATAAACCGCAGCTAAAATTTTAGAACCATTTTTATGGACTGGATTTAGGTATGAATATTTTCAAAGATCTGAGAACTTAAAACATTTCAGAGGCTCGTTTTAAAGAAGAAATAATAGATATGAAAAATGAGACACACATTTTTTCAACAAAAATGATGGTATTGCATCCGGACCAGAACTGAAACATTCAATTAGTTTTAAAATATAGTCACGTGTCCCAAAAATCGAAAAATTAATTGATGTAAAAATAAGAGAAGAGGTGCTTTCAGAAGAAAAATCGTCAAAGGCAGTCTCAAAATATTCTGCGAATATGTATGAGATTGACTCTAAAAGATGGCTTTAAGAATTTACCCAGTTAGATCATACTAGCTGGATATTCGTCAAATTTATATATAATATCCAAAAAAAAATGAGGGTTAATTTTTAGATCACATTTAATATTACAAATTAAATGGAGAAACTAACGTTTGAATAAGTTACAAAGTCGTATTGTAGTTCATGGTAAACGCTAAGCTTCTCATCAGATTGAACTTAGACGAGCCTCTTTTTCTTTTATTTTTTAAAGTTTTTAAGTAATAATAAGATTATTCACAATATGCTTAAATATATTTTCAAACACAACTTATTGATTTTTTTATCACTAAATTTGATTTAAGTAAAATTAAGACTTAAATGCACTTAAATGTTCTCTTTCATAAACCACAAATGTGATTTTTGGTAGCTTGTTTTTTTTTTAAATAAAGCAATTTTGTATCAACTAAATTCTAATCGGATTTTCTACTAAATTTATAAAAATTGATACATAGTAAATAGAATTCTATTCATATTATCGTCTTTAAGAAATAATTATTGATCTTAAGCGTTTTGAATCATTAGCAACGTCATCCCTGAAATGGAGTGGGTTATGCAGTATTGAGCTTCTAAAAGTATGTTGTTAGTGCCTTAAGAGAAAAATCAATAAATAGCAAACAAAGACTGAGATAGCTTCACTAAATAAAATATTTCTAGTAACGAGTATTATATTCATTTCCTTTTGCAATAATTTTAGTGCAGATTGATAACAACCATTAGTCAAAAAAAGCATCCAGAGAGGAGTTATCCAAAGGTGAAAATTGGACTCGTATCATGGCAAAACCGAAATCGGGCTCAAGGATAAACAGATGAGCATTCCTAGAAGTACGGGTATTAGGGTTGAATTGTTTGAGGGGAAGAATACAACTGATTATTTCACTAGACCATTGTTTGAGAAAATATGAATAAAACAATGATAAGCATGGGACCTTGTGGCGGTGTTTAAAAGTATCAAATGTCTCAGTAATAGAACAATCGTCGATCATTTTAAGAGCTCTTTTTTCAATTCTCTCCAAGACACTCAAGTAATTTATTGGGAGACCAGCCCAAATATGAGAATTATATTCGAGTTTTACATGAAATAAAGCTTGCAAAATTATGGATAGATCATAATAATAAACCTTAACATTTAGCAGCATTTTTAAATAAATAAATTAGGTGGCGCAACAGTCCGTAGAGAACCAGGGCCTAGTGTCTTACAACTCTCAACCATTCCTGTGTGCGAGTACTGTTGTCAGTGATGGAGGGGACCTACAGTTTAATGCCGAATCCGAACGGCTAATTTGAGAAAGCACTTTTTCATGACAAGCATTACTCTTGGAGAATTTGTCAATTCCTCGCAAGAGGCAGTACCCGTTTTTTTTTTAAATTAAGGTGGCACAGGCAGGGATCGAACCCAAGACCTCTCGCATGACAGTCCAACGCACTAACCATCATGCCACGGGTACAGCATTTTTGGCCATTTCAAATATGTGATCACTCCACAACAAGTGGTTTGTGATGCACATACATATCTAAAAAGGATGCAAGTACCACCCATAGATAGTGAAATTGGGTAGGGTTACGCTTTTGCGACAGAAGACAGCATTGAGTTTTTAAAGCATTAAATTCTACACAGTTTTTGATTCCTCATTGTACAATGCTGTTAAGATCAAAATTCAATGACATCCGATGGAAATCTAAAAACGAATATGAAAGGCTGAGGGTCCGTCATCAGCGAAACAATTTAGTGGGTTAGAAGTTTCAGATAAAAGATCATATATAAAAATAAGGAGAACTGTCGGAGACAAAACGGAGCCCTGGGTCTCACCAGCATTTATTTTGTGAATATCAAATTGAAACCCGTCCAATACTACTTCATTTGAACGGTCCGAAAGGTATGCACTCATTTTCGATAAGAGAGCTTGATGACAAACTCTAAAAAATGCCTTTGACAAATCGAGTGCAATAATCTTACTTTCTCCAAAACTATTTAAAGATTTGTTCTGTTCCACTGTTCGGTGAGATAGATAAACTATGAAACCACCAGTGGACCTATTGCTACGGTCATTAAGACGCTTTCGTTCTTCAAGATATTTCTTAAGCAGAAAATTTATCAGCGTTTCCATGGCCTTGGAAAAAAGGGACGTAAGCGCAATTGCACGATAGTTAGATGGGAAGAGTATTCGCCTTTTTTAAGGACAGGCTGGACAAATGCTGTTTTCCATCTAACGAGAAAGGGAGCTGTAGAATAGGAAGGATTTAAGAGATTACGCATTGGTGTTTCCAGTGTTGAAGAACACGTCTTTAGAACAATACTATCTTGGCCAGCGAATGTCAATATCTGAAAGTTCTCTAGCAACGGTACGAGTGCGAAAGATTCGTCCCATAGAATCGTTAACGATTTCAAGAACAGGAGGAGTCATGTCACTCATTGACAGCATCGAATTAACTTTGGGATTCATTTTTAATTTTTAAAAGGTTTTTTGTCATTATTATAATGTATAAATATTATTAAACAGTGTTTATTTTTGTGAAGTGATTTTATATAACTTTTGTAGTAGGTTTTTAAGACAAAAGTGAACTGTCCAAGATTGATGTAAAACCCAATAATATACGACTGTTTAATTTTCGTTAAAAGAATTTAGTACTGGAAGCCTTTCGCTCATTCAAAAGTTCGTCCAAAATCAGTTGTTATGAAAAAGAGAATAGGAGCTATTAAAATTATGTCATGTCACATAGTAACTTAAACATTAGTGACTGGAAATAATTAGATATTATAAAAAACGTAGAGCGATAAATTCAATATAGTACTCAACCATTTGTTGGTCGCAAGTTTTTGATAACTCCAACTTTATCAAATCAATTGAAATAACTGAATTTATTGAAGACTCCAAACATTAAAACATTAATTTGACATCCAACAATTATTCTTGTTACCAAAAACAAAAACACAAATATAACGTGTGGACAAACATTTTTACAATTGGAGAATTTAAAAGCATGTTTTAGAATTTAATAGCATGTTTGGTACCCGTGGCATGATGGTTAGTGCGTTGGACTGTCATGCCAGAGGTTTTGGGTTCGATCCCTGCCTACGCCATCTAAAGTTTGGTTCACGGGTAGTGCCTCTTGCGAGGAATAGAATTTGAAAACGGACAACGTGGATTTCCACCGCAAGCCTACCATAACACGTAAAATAGTTTCAACCAAAATCCTTGTTTCCATTTCTTAACCTTGTATCAAAAAACATGAAATATTATACTCGAAATAATGCAGATCGAAAGCAATTAAGCAAAAAGCTGCTTTATGACGAGACCAGAATGACACCACCGACAAATAGCCCATTGCTATGAAACATTACAATCTAAGATGAATACTTCAGGCTTGTACGTGACTTATACCTAGTCGTGCCATAATGTGTGTTACAAAAACTTCAAGAACTTCTTTCTCAAGGCATCCATTTGACATAAAATTGTTATTTTATTTTTATAAATATTTACATTAGTAAGCAATGATTTAATTCCAAATTGGTTTCAGTTTCGGTTCTGTTACCAGGGAATGATGTGCTAAAGAAAATAGAATCACAATAATCACCTAACATAGGTAAGGAATGAGTTCTGTCTTGTTTTAAAAACCACTGGGACCCGCAATAATGTTCGGAAATCGGATTCTCCGCCAGTTTGATATGTTTTTAATAAAACATGACGGCCCGAAAAGAAGTCGTCTGTAAGATGCCCAAATTTGTACACTTATGAACACAGTACGAATACCACTAAAACCTCTTTAAAAGAAAAATTAGTGGCCAAAGAATAAGAAATATTCACCAGATCTATTTTAATGCTACACAGATCATTTAGCCAACGGAGTCCGGAACAGGAATGTTGTGGTAGTAGTTACATTGCCACTTTTGACAACAAACTTTCTACCGTTAAGCATATCATAGAGTATATACAACACCGATTTGCTTATGCCAAGCCAGCTCAGTTTTAGATAAAGACCTGCTTACCATACGGTGTCAAAAGCCTTTTCCAAATCAACCAGAACAACACCTGTGCATTGTTGTTTTGATTTATTCCATTGGATATCAGAAACGAGTTTTAACGCAGCTTGAATTGTGTCATGGCCCGCCTTGAACCCGAACTGTTTATCCGGAAATGTTTTGCTGTCCGCAGCCCACTTAGTCAGAGCCCTATTGATGATCTTCTCGAAGACTTTGCTAATGCTCGGAAGAAGACTTATCGACCGAAGATTTGACGAGTTGGAGTTGTCCTTTTCCTTTTTCGGGAGAGGATGAATCGCAACGGTCTTCCAATGCGCTGAATAGTATGCATTATTCAGTGCATTATTGAAGCGTGTGGAATAATTGTAAATTGCCTCCATCGGTAAATGTCTAAGTACAACGTTGGATATACCATCGACACCTGCTGACTTTTTGAATATCTTGTTGATTTTAGGAAACATACTCGGGTCACTGGAATTAACTGACCGGATCTTGCGATCCCAGTACTTGTTAATTGATAACCTGTAGTTCTCCTTAAACAGCAGATTGATATTCTTTTTCAGAAGACTTCAGTGTCCTAACCTGCAAGTCGTGTGTGTCTGTAAGTTTTCTGTATAAGTTTTTGAGACTTGTCAGTAAGCCACTCCTGTGCCTACGAAGTGCGTCAATAGTCGCGTTTCTGTAGGCGTCCATTTGGTTCCGTTCTTTGTACTTTGGTATTGTCCGTTCCATTATTCGTTTTATTGTTTCGTCCATCTGTTGTAAATGTTGGTCAATTTCTGTATTTGTCAGGTTTCTGTTGTTTGGTGGGGGTATATCACTCGAACGAAGTTCTCTCGCTAGGGCGTTGGTGAAACGAGGCCAGCGCATCTTACTGTAATTGTAAAAGTGCGTTGCAAGGTATTCCTCCAACTCTACGCGTTCGTTCGGAATCTGCATTTCAGCAGTCAATCCGCAGTGATCACTGTCGTACTCGACTGTCTGTTAGCAGTTTCGAGGGTGATTACCCACTTTGTCTGCCTCTTCTTGGATACGATGGCTTTTCGGTCGCAGGTCAACGCCATATTCAACGCTGTAAAGATTCATTAAATTAAAAAGATGGTTACCTCAACACTAAAAAAGTGTCTCAGGTTCAAGATCGTAGGCCTTAGAGAAACTTAATAAATAATAAAAGTCGGTCATGTTGAGTGAAACTAATTTTTTAATTGAACTAATACTTTGTCCAAATAAATGAAACAAAAATTATTACAAAATAATATATAAATGTTGTCTTTTAGTGATTTGTGCTTTTAACAGATTTTATGGCACGACTAGTTAGAGAAAAATGTATACACCGAACGTGCTTCTTCAAGATGCACCAGTTTGTTAAATGAGTAACTCATGAAGAATTTGTAAATTGGCTTACCAAACGAAAACTACTTGAAAAAGGTGAAGTCAGTGAAAAAAGATTTTATTGATTACAACAAACACAATTTTTCAACACGAGAGGGAAAGACAAAGCGAGGAAAGCTAAAGAACGAATCTCTGTGCTTAACAGTACGGCTGAAGTTGCCTTAAAGGATATACTGATGGGCATTTTTAGAAGTGCGAGTAATACGATTAAACAATTGAGGGTGAGGAATAAAACTGGCTATTTCACTATTTCAACTAAAATAACCATAAAATAGGTTAAAACAAGGTTCATTACAAAGAACTTCAATTGAACTAAATGAGACAATGATGTTACTGTTTTTATCTTATGTGGCCAAAAGCTTTGTTAAAAACTTATTTCAAGGGAGATGCAAAGGATTTCGATGGATATTCACATTGAAGCTTATTTGTTGGTATCATTACATTACACATCAAAAAGTTATATTTGTTTAACATTTTGTAATTTGAAACACACATTCATTTGTTTGAGTTTTATCGATTGTGAACGAAGAAAAACCCAAATTGAAGTCGTCTTCATGGCATCAGTATATTTAGGTAAAGTGGGAAATAGGTAGAATCTACTTTATCAAGAAAATTTGACCTAAAATCGAAGCTACAGATGGGAAAAATTATCAAAGAACACTTCTAAAAATCCAATAGGTACCCAGTTCATTATTTGCCAACTCACTGATAACCCACATATCTATAATCAACACCAACAAAATCAGAATCAAAATTTGACATATTTTCTCAGCTAGATATGGAAGGCGAACGGAATGTCGGAGTTCATCAACCCTCTACCTACTACGACGACCT
Organism: Eupeodes luniger; assembly: GCA_951509635.1. Classification (NCBI taxonomy): domain Eukaryota; kingdom Metazoa; phylum Arthropoda; class Insecta; order Diptera; family Syrphidae; genus Eupeodes; species Eupeodes luniger. The sequence goes on from OX608073.1 coordinate 310,290,535, forward strand.
TCCGAGCACTTTTTATCGACCTACGATAGGTGAAGGAATTTTTTTTCCTCTCCTAAGAAGAATACGCCCCACAAAATCTTAGTGCCATTGCCAACAACTCACATAAAATTGTTCACCACAAGCGATAATAAAAATAAAGCTTAAAATATAATTTCATTCATTATCACTTTGAACGAACAAAACCATAAATACCTCAACGAAATTGGTGTGTTTTGCATCTCGAACTGTGACCACTGCATGGACTTCTTCAATTAATTTTTGTTTTTCGTCATCGTCAAAGTTCATGTACCATTTGGCAAGGCGGGTTTTTCCAGCTCGATTTTGGATTAAAATAAAACGAATCTATGAAGAAATTTATCAATAAGTATTTAGATTGAAGTATGTTTAATTGATTAACCATTTTATTTGATGTTTTTTGACTGTGGGTATTTGATTTTTATTGGAAAATTCGTAATCACCAGATTTGAGACTGTGCACCAATTTCTATTGCAAAGGAATTAAATTACAAAATAGTGTACATCAAAAAACTGTCAAAATGTCATCAAGATATTTTCTTCAATTGATTAACGTAGAGGATAGATGGGCGTTTGTGAGGGATGCGTTCAGATCGATATATGTGGTGAGTTAAGAAATGTTTTATTATAGCCTTTCCACACCAAACCGAAAACCCGGTTTTCAGCGAAAAGTTTTCGAAAACTCATAAAGTGTTCACACCGAGTATTTACAAGTTTTCGTTTGACATTTCCATTATTTTGATACTAACTGTCAAATTTTGTATAAATAGTATATTTTTAATTTAAAAATTTATTGGTTTTCGAATAATTTGTGAAATAAAATGAATTCTCGCCAAATTGGTTTGATTTCCATACATACAAAGAAAATGGAACAAAGCATGAAGTTTCTGCTCAACTTCATATCATTACCTCAAGGCTCTACCATGACCAGAAAACGTCAGCGTTTTATTTTGAAAATGTTGAAAATGAAAAAAAATAAGAGTATGATTGATGCAATTGAGAATCATCATCGACAAAGAAGCATGTGGACAAAGGTAAGCTTCCATAATACCATTTACCTCTAAATTATAAAAACAAACTTTCTATCTCAATGTCAGATACGTACAAGCACTTTTTGGGAACACGAAGTCTTAGAAAACAATGATGAGTTTTTTAAACACCATTTTAGAATGAGCCGTGAAACATTCGACATATTGTGCAATGAGCTGAAAAATCTAGAAATGCACGATACCAACTTTAGAAAGTGCATACCTTTGAAAAAAAGAATAGCCATTGCAATATATGCGCTTGGGTCGTCTGCTGAATACAGGACAGTTGCAGCTATCTTTGGCGTTGGCACATCCACAGTAGGCATGATTTTAAAAGATTTTTGTAGAGAAGTTTGGCTTGTTCTAAAACCAAAATACCTTTGTGCCTATCCACTCACAGAACAAACTATAAAAGAAAATGTGAGTGGTTTTGAAAAACTTGGTTTCCCTCAGTGTTTTGGAGCTATTGGTATAGTATAGATTCAAGAATCTCTCAAACCAATGCAAAACGTTGAAGAAGACAAAACAACACGTTGTTGTTGTTTAGTAGTCGTACTGAATGTTTCGTATTGGTTTGGAAGAGTCATTTTTGTACTCTTAATAACTTTTTTTTATAATTTTCAATTTTACTGAAGATGGGTGCCATATTGAGATCCAAGCCCCAGCTCTGGATTCTGCAGATTACTATAACTATAAGGGATGGCATTCAACTGTATTGCTAGCTGTGGTTGATTATCGGTAAATCCGATTTTTTGCTCTTAGAAAAATAGTCCTAATAATTATTCCTATTCATAGTTACAGATTTCTTTACATAAATGTAGGAGCTCCAGGTCGCTGTAATGATTCCCAAATATACGAAGATTCTTATGTAAGACAACAGCATCGGCAACCTATTCTAAGGGAAATGTCAAAAAATGTATGTGGTGTGGATGTTCCTGTAGTCCTAATTGGAGACTCAGCTTTCAGGTTTTCTGAATCCTTAATGAAACCATTTCCTTTTAGTACCGCAGCTACGGCAGAAGAAAAGAACTTCAACTACTCTCTTTCAAAATGTCGAAGAGTAGTTGAAAACTGTTTTGGACATTTGAAAGCAAGATTTAGAAGAATTGGAAAGGGTCTTGATAACCGTATTGACAACAGTACCTTGATCATAAAAGCATGCTGTGTCTTACATAATTTTATGAATGTCAATAACGATGAAATAAACCTTCAATGGTTGCAGAATTCAAACAATAATCCGCAAAGACAACAACCAGAACATTCAACGCAGATAGACAATTTGAGAAGTTCACCTTCAATCATACGAAATGCCATCAGCATGCATTTAGGTAAGTAAACTTATATGTGCTGTTCGAGCGAAGCTTCATAGCTCCAAAAATACATAAAGGGTATTCACGATCCGATGTAACTGGTCTAGTATCATTGCAAAAGTGTAAAATTCAAAAATGTTCTTGCTCTAAAACAACAACACTGCCTTAAGTTTTCAGATTTCACAAAAATAAAAAATCCAAAATCAAATGAATACAATTTTCTCAAAACAAATCTAAAACACATACCTACATACAATAAAATGTATTGTATATGCTGATTTTTGTTTACATTTGAGTAATTTATTTTATTTATTTATTTCAATATTTCCAGTCGTTCTTAAATTTTGCAACAGTTTTGCATTTTTTTTGCAATACCCTAACCCCATTGCAAAAAAAAAGTGTAAAATTTGCCTCGTGTCGTTGTTCGTTTAGAAGAAAATTTTTCAATTTTACACTTTTGCAATGATATTAGACCATAAGTTGCATTGGATCGTGAATACCCGTATTATTTCAAAAAATGTATGTATTGGCATTTTTATCAAAACTCTGCTAAAAGCCTTCACAAATAAAAGAATAATTTGTTCAAGTCAATGTGCTTATTTGTAAATAATTTAAAGGAAATAAATCCACCTGTTTTTGCTTGATATCCATTCAACCATGCTTTGAAATTCCCACAGAATGCCTGAAGCGTATTATAAAAACCTACCCTGCCCTACTTCAAATATAAATTGAGTTTCCATTCCAGTAATCTAAAATGTTTCAGAATTAAAAGAGATTATTAGAAACAAAAATGTATAATCCTATACTGCAGAATTAACTTTCTATTTTATCTAAGCTGAATTTGCAATTATTAGAACAAATAAATAATACCTACAAACCTCGAAAACAAAAACTATAATTACACCCACTCAATAACTTTATTAAAAAAAAATATCAAAACATACATTTTAATTTTTTTTCTTTATTTTTGATTTCACTCGAACATTTTAAAAAATTTCTCGTTGAATTTTTTTGACTCTTCAAGGAAATCTTTAAAAAGAGTTACTTTTTCTTCTTCCAACGCAAAGTTCCTCTCCTCCCACTGCTTGCAATCTCTGATAAATTCATCCATCTGCGGATCACTTTTGTATTCACTATTTTTTCCCTTTTTTTTCTTTTCAGCCCGCGGCCTAGAAGTAGAAGAAGTAGCGATTGGTGAAGTGGATTCCGCAGATGGATTGTCATTGATGTCCAACTGGGATGAGGAATATCTTGACCTGGACCTTGATCTCGACCTCAACTCGTCAGAAGCCGGGATTGCGTCCGTTGAAATGTCATTATCTACAAATTAAAATAATATACATATGCATTCTGTTAGTTGAAAAACTTGTGCTGCTTTTTTAATTGAATTTATGTATTACCTGAGGGACGGCTGTCCTCCATATATAAATGCAGATTATGGATTCGATGCTCTCCGAGAATGGAATGTATCTTCGAATACAAGTGCCATTCTGATGGTGATCCACCCGACGGCCCAATCTTCTTTTTTTCACGGCTATTAAAGAATAAAATATATTAGTGAATGTAAATATTCTAACGTCCACCATCAACACGTTTCACTTTCATTCGAAATAAAACTGAAATCTAACCAATTTCAATGAATTTCAATATTATTTCGAGTGAAAGTAAAATATAGATCCTGGCCGATGTAAAATTATTTATGTATGTAGGACGTAGGCATGCACTTACTTATATTTCGTTGTGAGGTTGTGCAGCTTCATCTTTACTTCGTCGGGAGTGTACTCCAGTAGCCGACCCTCAAATGCTACCGACATTTCTTTGTAAATGTGGAGATTTTTTCTCGCACCACGCAATCCCGGCTCCTTATCGGCCCATAACTCCAGGAGGAGTTCCTCGTCGGAACTGGACCACAACTTCCTTGGTTTGTTCTTTTTTTTTGTTCTTTTTTATTTGTTTCTTCTTCCATTTTCTAGAAAGAAAAAGTACAATTATTTACTATGTTTTATGATAGAAAAAAAAATATTACCTACCAGTTTAATAACCATAACCAAATAACAATATGTAGTTTGAAATTAAAACTGTAAATTTTGCTCATGAGTCAGCTGTCAGATGTTTTTTTTTATGTCTGATTGATATTTGAATGTTTTCATTTCATTTCAATGAGCTTTGAATTTTTCATTAGGTAAGTTTGTTTACTTCATCTGTCAATTTCAACTGGTTTTCGAGAGGTTTTATCAAAAACTTGTTGAAAACGAAAACTTGTGGGTTACGAAAAATGTATGGGAAAACTTGTGTTTTCGGTATAGGTTTTCGACGAAAACCTATTTTCTCGCGAAAACCGAGTTTTCGGTTCGGTGTAGAAAGGCTATTACCCTGCTTTAAATATCAAAAAATACAAATAAAATCGAGAAAGCTGCAGCACAAATGGGAGAAAAGATGTTCAAATAAATTGTAAGTAATCTCTAAATTAAATTATTTCAGTGTCACATTTATTAAAAGGTCAAAAAGAAACTGGACTACATGTGATACCAAAGCGTTCGTGGATGCTTTGAGTTTGAGAGTGCAATGGTGATTTGCAGAAACATTTTCAAATGTTGTGGAGCTTCCATTTTTGTATGTGTTTTTTTTTTTTGCTTCGAAATGTCACTTTTGAAAGAACGAATTTGACACTGCTACCAAACTTTAAATAATACAAAATATGATTATCCAATGCTGTTTTATTATCATGATCTGATCCGGATCAGATCATGGTGATAATAAAACGCGGCTATTAATAACAACATTTTCTGAAAGATACAAACATTTGAAGTCAATATCTGTCTTTGTTCTCATAATATTTAAGTCGAGAAACATTTCATTAGTTTTTTGTTGTTTTTGTAGACTTTCATGTTTTGTAAAAAAGTTGTGGAATTAATTTTTCTAAAAAATTAACTTAATATAATCAGTTCAACAACACAAAAAGGAGACATAAACCCAAACAAAATGGTAAATGATAAATTAAGTTTGATTCCAAAATCGGTTTTTGTTCCCGAGATTTTTATTTGAAATTCAATGTTTACCAATTTTTGTAGCATCTTTTGAAAGTTTTTATTTCTTATATAAAATTAGTACAGATTGGATTTTTCTATTATCTATTATCTGTTTTCCAAATTTTTTTTTTGAAGTCGATATATTTACTACTTCTGGAGATAGGAACGACGAAAAATGGTATCCAGAACGTATGGACGTATATACAAACGCACACAAAGACATCTCTCTAAACGATCCTTGATTTAGATTCTAGGGACCTTGAAACGTCGAGAAATGTCAACATTTTTAATTAGACATATCGGACCGATTATATTAAGTTCCTATTTTTTTTTTTTTTTTTTTTTTTTTTTTTTTTTTAATTCATTTTTATTCATTCACCTATCTTAAAGCTAGACAAAAATTCATAAAACTAGCCTAATTAACCATAACTTACAACTAACTTACTGGTCCCATACGGACACTCTAAGTTAAACAATAATACTTAATGCTAATGCCTTTCGGCCCTAAGATCTATTTAACTTCAAATCCATTTTATTTATTTTTTTATTCATTAGAAAATTTCAAAAAAACTAATATCAATATCCTTTTTTTATTTATACTTAAAATCTACTTAAAATAAGGTCCTTAAATAAAACTTAAACTAACTTAAACTACCTATTCTACCTATAAACTACTTAAAACTAGAACAACCACAGCAGCAAATCTAACTATATAACATTTTTTGTTTTTCATATTTTGTTGTCTCTTTTTTTTTATTTTTTTTTTATTCCATGTTTTTTTTTTATTCATTTTTTTTTGTTTTTTTTTTTTTGTATTTTTTTTTGTATTTTTTTGTTTGTATTTTTTTTTGCTTTTGTGCCAACATGCCTATTCTACTTAAAACTAAACCCTAAAACTATAAAACAAGTATGTAAGCCGGCCAAGGCTTTAAACCCCATCCCGACTACCCACTATCAAGTGCCGATTCAAGCCACCAAAACTGGTTCTCCTGCTTCACCCTATCAGTTCGGTCCCGTTCGGACACAGCCCTACTGAACCGAAGGAGCTCTGCTCCGCCTTGTGCCATGACGTCCCGATTGTACAGGAGTCGCCTATCCACGGTTCGTCGTCTGACGTGGTAGATTAGCGGAACTGCCAATCTATCCTGTATCAGACCGCATCTGTCTAAAAAGAGGAATGCCTCTGGTGGAATGAAGCCGCTCAAGCGTGCACTCTCAAAATACTCGTCGTTCGGATAGAACGCCCCGAAAATTAAATTGTTGGTCGAAGACATATGTAGCCCTTGCAATGTGACCTCGAACGAGTTTTATCACGAAATTGTCAATTCTGTTGATTCGAGCCCCGTTGTATAGGACCTCGTTGGAATAGTAATGCACGTAAGAACATTCTGCTGTTCGATATAAGCCGGTACAGCGTCGTAAACACTGCCGCTCGAACACCCTAGACTTCTCCATCTGGGAAGGGGCAACGTTGAACCACACAGGACAACCATAAACGATCATCGGCCGTATGAGGGCCATGTAGCAAATTACCTTCACTCTGGGGTCAAGCCGACTGCTAAAAAACAGCCGTTTCGTCAGAGCGAAGGCTCCTCTGGCCCTGGTCAGAGCAGCATTTATATGTCTGTCGAAATATAAATACTGATCTAACCAGATACCGAGGTACTTCACTACACTTTTGCTCGCTAATTGCTGCCCGTGAAGATCAACGATGACCATCTTGCGGCAATTCTTGCACGTATCCCTCGTGGCCCTAGCCAACGGAGTCCGGAACAGAATTGTCTCCGACTTCTGGACATTTATTTTCAGTTTCCAGTCGTCGCAATATCGCTGAATGTTGTCGAAATCACGCTGCAAGAGAATTCTAATAACCTCAACCTTTCGGGCCGTTCTGTACGCAATTAGATCGTCGGCGTACGCAATTGCCTTTGTAAGACTACCTATCAGATCGCTGGTGTAAATGCTGAAGAGAATCGGCGAATTCACCGCTCCCTGCTGAAGACCATTTTTAATTAAGAATGTTGTGGTAGAAGTTACATTGCCACTTTTGACAACAAACTTTCTACCGTTAAGCATATCATAAAGTATATACAACAATGGCTTGCTTATGCCAAGCCTGCTCAGTTTTAGGTAAAGACCCTCTAACCATACGGTGTCAAAGGCCTTTTCCAAATCAACTTTAAGTTCCTATGGATAGTTAAAAATAAGCATTTTTGAAGGGAAATCAACTAGTCATATGTCAAAAGAGAAAAGCCAAATAGCATTCTTTTCAAAAAAAGACCCGTTTCATTTGTTTTGTTTCGGATATAAAAAGAAGGACACTGGCAGCTTAAAAATGCCTTAAAAATATCTTCTTTTCATAAATTTTGAGAACATTTTATTTTTTAATCCATTTTTCTACTATTCCCAAGGACAGCTATAACTTTGAAGTAGTTGAGGACTTTGTCTACCTAGGCACCGCCATAAACTCAGACAACAACACCAGCGCTGACATCAAACGAAGAATAACTCCTGCAAATCGCTGCTTCTTTGGACTTAGAAGGCAATTGAGTAGTAAAATCCTATCTCGAGTAGATATGTAAAATCATTATTATACTCATCATTCGGGTTCTCTTATGGCGCTGCAGCCTGGACCCTTTCAAAGAAAGATGAGAACGTCTTAGGATGCTTCGACAGAAAAATTCTTCGGGTGATTTTTGGTCCTGTCAGCATAGATGGAGAGAGGAGGAAAAGATACAACGACGAACTGTACGGGCTGTACAGCGGCACTGAAATAATTAAAAAATATAAAAGTCCAACGACTTAAATGACTGGGTCATGTAGAGCGAATGAAATTCAACGTTCAGCCCGGATGGTCTTCGAATCCAATCTTAAGGGATGGTGCAGTAGATTAAAACCGTTACTCAGGTGGCGCACGCAGGTGGGAAAAGACCAACTTGGCATTCGAAACCGGAGACAGCTAACTAGGGACCGAGCTGGCTGGAGACGCATGTTGTTTGAGGGCCAGGTTTACCCCGGACTGCAGCGCCACTTTAACTGCTGGAACACAATGCAAAATCGGAGCCGGAGTCGTAACTGGAGTCGGAAAAGTTGTCGTACGTTTCACAAAAAGTACGCACACAATGTGTCGTACGGCTTTTTGATGTTATTTGGTATATTTGCAGTTTACAACCACATCAAATTTCTCAGAAAATATTTTTTTGGTTGCTTTTATTTCTTATTTAAATATTTTCCCACTTTTTTATTGAAAAACTATTTAAAAAAATATAATCACCAAGTTATTCACTTCAAAAATTGAAACGTCACATGTGTCGTACGACAAAGTTAAAAGTTAGTCAACTCTTCCGACTCCGGCTGCGGCTCCGATTCCAGTTGCGTCGCGTTGTGTTCGTACATTTGCATTTGCGTACATTGAATACTTTGACAGCTATTCCAGTTACGACTCCGACTCCGGCTCCGACACCATTGTGTTCCAGCAGTAAGTAAGTAAGTAAGTAAGATATTGACTTGCTAGTCGATTCATATTCTCATAGAAAGTCTAACTTAAAAGTGATTGCCATTCCTTGCAGCCTAGAATACTAAAAACTTATTATTCAAATTAATTAGGGACATCTATTATAATAAAGTTTTATTAAATAATCAAAATACATACATAAATCAAGTTCAAGGCGAAATAGCGTTAAGTTATTGATGAAATCAAGGCGAGTTGGCTACTAGCAGTCTATATCTACTTGGTCAACCACCTTCTAATGTTACTTTCTCATCTCCGTATTTATGGTATACGTACATAATAACATCAGTAAACCGCGATATCAGACACAATTGGGCTTAACGGCACTATGTGCAATCCTGCATGAAACTTAGGTCGTAAAAATCCAAGCCTTTAGTTCAGTAAAAAAATGGATTAACATCTGTTCTGAATGCATTGGTTTCCCAATTAATACAATAACATTTTCCAAGCCCCCCTTGTCTATCATTGTGCTCGGACTGGCGCGTGAAATGTTGGTTCGCTAATAGGGTCTTACATTCTCAGCTATATTCTCGTCAGTGCTCATCTACCATACAACGAGGGGATCCATGAGTGTTGTTCACTGCCATACCAGTTTTATGACCTTTTTCAAACTGCTTCATTTCGGCCAAAACTTTTCGTTAAAACAACCTTTGCTTTAGATGACACGACATCCCTCTTACAGATCAAAACCTAATGTATCTGTTTTTGTGAACGCATTAAATAATATAAGCTATTCTAGAATGTACCAAAAGATATCACAAACAAATGTGCAAAACAGGTAAAAACAGGAACAACAACAACACCAGCAACAATGGCAGTCATATTGTTTCAGACCGTGTCCGAATTGCGTTAAATTAAAATGTTGGTTAAAACTTGACATTTGGTTGAATTTTCACTCTAGCATGGTGATAATATGGTTTACAAATTACTCGGATGCAAAGTAGGTTACAATTTGAAAATAGTGGTTAAATTTTGACGTTTCTCAAGTGTTGGAAAGCTATTTTGAATTAACTTTTCTATGTTTCTTGTATGTATATCAACGCTTATACTCAATCGTTGGCATAAGACCTTTTCAATGAAATAAACTCTCGAAGAGAACACTTGACTTTTAATTTAAAGCTTCAACATCAAGAAAGAGAGGAAATTGAATTTGAAATTATTTTTAAAACAGCAACAATGGAACGGCAAACAATGAAACTTAGAGCTTCTGGAAAACCATACTCTAAATGTTAGTTTAAAATAAATTTAGTAAAAACAATTATTTTATTCTTTTTTATAGGGTCGGAAAGCGGAAAGTTGAGGCTTTAAAAATGAGAATCGAGCTCGATGAATGCATGTTTGTTCAAAAGTAATTACCGTTTTTTTTAACCGTAATTCCATTTTCTGTTAAGTTGCAAATTGGTGGGCGAACTTTTTGGAGACCAGTAAAGAGACTGTAGAAGCTAGACAAAATTTGCAAAAAAATACAAAGTGAGAAGATAAGTAGTATTGAAGTACCTATGTCTTTTTGTAAGCTTATTTTTCAACCGAAGGCATTGAGTGAGCAGCACACTGGAGATGGGGTTGGAGATGACGCCCCCTTAACATGGGAAGAAGTTAAAAAACCTCCCATATTTGTGCTTATTCTTTCACGTCGTCCTCGGAATTTATATAAAAACTGATGTCAATTAGTTGTTATCAGAAAATGTGTACCTAATTCCCGTTTATTTTATATTTTGATACATTTCAAGCTGGATTTTGTATAAAATATTTATTTTATGGAATAATGAAACACATTTATGTTAAGGGAAATTTCTTTAATCTTGTGGGAATTTTAACTAAAAATTCCAGTTCGACATTATTTATTAACTATTTCCTCTTGACTTTCGAAACCAAAAAAATAAAATGTATAAAAATAAGTTTGTTCATAGTACTTTTTTCACCAAATTATGGAAGTGTTTTTGTAGTTTTCTTAGCTGAATGCACTCTACCAAACTCACCACTTTTTCTAGAAACAAAACGAATGCCCCTGTGCTGTCAAATCCCAAACCTCAAAATCCCTCAGTACATTTTTTTTTTCAATTTTATTTTATTTGTATTTCTCTGTTATCGAATTAAGGTCGAATTTATTGCTAATAGAAGAAACAATTCTCGAACTCCTCGCAATCGCAATAATAATAAAAATAATTTCTCAATTAGTAAAAGTTTCCTCAACCTTTTTTATTTTTTTCTTTCAATATTTCATTTTTTCGTTAAACCATTGCTTCTTTGTTTTTCAACGAGAGAATCATGGTTTCCTACTTCCTTCCGCGTGGGAGATTTCTCATAAAAGCTGGAAATCTTCGAGAAGCTCAAAAACAAACCAAATGGCCAGTGCGCTGGACATTCCGTCGTACGTTGACGACAAAACCCCAAGACAGCAAAGTCGACTCGCTGATAAGCGGGACACAGCTCCAACAAAAGTCCAGCGCCACTATCACGACGAACAAAGAGAGCTCACTGAAAAGACTGCGTAATCCTTGGTTTAGCTGGAGCGGGCTGTTGCTGCGATGGGCGCCGATGGGATTTTGCGTATTTGGGGCCATCGAATGGCAATGGCATCGGAATAAAGTACAAAAGGAGAACCTGCCCAGAACTGCATCGGACTTCCAAGCGAAGGTGTATTGCTCGCTTCCGTTGCGCATCATCAGTCGCTGCTGGGGCTGGCTGGCGAGCTGCTACATTCCCACCAACCTGCGTACATTCGTCTACGGTTGGTATTCGAATAGTTTCGGTGTGAACTTGGAAGAAGCTCTGCACTCGGATCTCAGGCACTATGAAAGTTTGGCGGAGTTCTTCACACGGCCGTTGAAGGAGGGAGCGCGTGTGGTGGATCCTCATTGTGCCTTGGTGTCTCCGGCCGACGGAAAGGTCCTGCACTTTAGCACGGCTTCAGAGTCCGTGGTGGAGCAGGTGAAGGGAATCAACTATCGAATCGACTCATTCCTCGGGCCAAACAGCTGGGTCAAGAGCAAAGACAACTCTGCGGCCGGCGACTATGCGGAGGCCATCCGCATGAACAAAAACGAGCAGACGGCGATTTTCCAGTGCGTGATATATCTAGCTCCAGGAGACTACCACCGCTTCCACTCGCCCGCCGACTGGGAACCCCAGATCCGTCGCCACTTCACTGGCGAACTGTTGTCGGTCAGTCCGAAGATAGCCACCTGGCTTCCTGGACTCTTCTGTGTCAATGAGAGGGCTCTGTACATTGGCAAATGGCTTCACGGATTCTTCAGCTTCACCGCAGTTGGAGCCACGAACGTCGGGTCGGTGAAGATCCACCTCGACGAGAAACTCAAGACCAACCGCTGGGTCGGGCTAAAAGTCGGTTCGCACAAGACTTGCTCCGAGTTCGAGGAACTCCAGCTCCCAGAAGGTACCAAGCTCGGCAAGGGAGATCTGCTCGGACAGTTCAACATGGGCAGCACAGTTGTGTTGCTGTTCGAAGCCCCCAAGAACTTCAAGTTCCACATAAAAGAGGGACAAACAATTCGCATGGGAGAACCTCTTGGCTATGTGCAGAACAAGTAACCAGCCCCTCCGTTAACGTCTGGCGTTTTGTGTGGAAATGGATCAATATTTCCAGAAAAATAATCCTTAGGCCATTCTGAAGCTGTTTGGTTTGTCCACTCAAAGAGTCGACCACACTCGCCACAGCGCATTAGAATGCTGCATGTATTTTTTTACTTGTGCTTTGTATTTCTCTAGTTTGTAAGGTACAAAGAAAATTGTTGTTGTTGTACATTTTTCGTGATACTAGATAGATTTCAAAAACGTTTCTATTTTATTTTATTTTTTGAATATTTCGAGAAGAAAATAAAACAAACGCTGATAAAACTACCAGTTCAAGTCTCATCCGAGTATTTTTCCTTAATTTTGTTATCAAATAGAAATTATTTATTATTTTATTTTATTTTGTAATCTTTTTCGCTTATTATTTGGAATAAATTTTGTTTTAATGATTTAAAAATGTATCGAAAAATGAAGTTGTTTTCTTTTTTTCTTGGTTTTATTGATGATGTTTGTTTGAGAGAAAATTAAGTTAATGCAGCCTTCGAATATTAATGTTGCGGTTGGGAGGAGGGATTATTGTTGTTATTGCTGTTTAATGATAAACTTCATTGACGTTGTTTACTTTGTTCATTGTTTACGTTTATGAATGAAAAGCGATATCATACAAAATAAAATTATGAGCTATCAAAAAAATTTAATGACTAATCGCCTTGTGTGGTAAAGTAAACAGTTTGAACTTTGTCCGATTGCTGAAAATTGTTGTTATTGCGAGACACTTCCTTTAGTTATTTGTGTCATTAAAGACCTTGCTAGAGGAGGACTTTAAAGTATGTCAAGAGCTTTGTTCCGCAACACACAAGTTATTAGGTTACAGAAATGTAAATACGAATAGTGAATCAATTTCTCTTTGTTCGTAATTTTGTTAAAATTTGCATAAGAGATAAATTACTGGTTGAGTACTTACTTTAGGTGACGCTACAGTCTGTAACGGACCTGGGCCTCAACCAGCATACGTATTTAGCCAGCTCGGTCCCTAACTAGCCGTCTCCAGTTTCGCACGCGAAGTTGGTTGAGGTGAGCCATCTGAGTCGCGGTCTTCCTCTACTGCGCCGTTCTTTGGGATTTGATTCGAAGGCCTTCCGGGCTGGAGTGTTGATATCCTTTCGCTCTACTCGACCCAGCCATCTAAGTAGTTGGATTTTTATCACATACAATTTTGTATTTCGAAAGGATTTACTGATACGGTTTTTCGGGATTCGTAAAAGTTTCCGATTACGATGGAATTCGTGATAAGCCTTAAAGAAGAGGGAGAGGGCTTGAACATTGGTTTTGAATTTCTGAATATTGCAATGATTGGGATAGACAGAGAGTGGTAAGGCATTCCACATTCGCGTAGTATGGCTAAAAAAACGAATCTCTGTATTTGACAGTACGACTGAAGTTGAGGTCGAAGGTTTACTAATGAGCAGTTCTAGAAGTGCGAGTATTGACATGCGAAAGGGGAGGGATACAGCTGTCTACTTCAGTAGAGCATAAACCGTTAAAATAACGGTAAAAAGGGTGAAACAAGAAACTTTACGACGATGTTCAAGAGACGTATATGATCCAATGATGATATTATCACTAATCATTAAATGCTCTACGTCCACAATAGTCCAAGAGGCTTAAGTAAGTTGCAGAAGCACCACCCCAGAGATGGGAGTTATACTCAAGCTTTGGGCGTTTATAAGTTTTGTAGATAACAGCCAGATCAAAAGGGGTGAAACATTTCTTGCATCGCCCAAGGAAACCCAAACACCTTGCGGCATTTTTGGCGACATCGCGAATGTGATCGTATCACAAGAGGTGGTTGGTGACACACATACCGAGAATATCGAGATGTTCAGTCTCATTGATACAAGTGTCTTCCATGGATAATGGCAAAAGGGGTATGTCCCCATAGGGGACAGCTCTGGGTTTTCAAAGCATTAAATTCAACGCCGTTTTTTATTCCAATTTGTATATAATGCAGTCGTAATTTTTTGCAGTTCCACATTCGAAGAAGAGAAGGTTTGTGAGGGAAGGAATATGAAAAGCTTAGACTTCTTTCGTCAGCGAAACAACTAATTGGATTAGAAGTTGCAGACAGGAGATCATTTATATAAATGAGAAAGAATGTTGAAGACATAACAGAGCCCTTCTTGTATTGAACAATCCAAAAGCTTATTACTAATGCAATGAAGGAGGGATTTATGAAAACCGAAAACAACTCATTTTCGATAAGAGAGACTAATGTCAAACAGTATCAAATGTTTTTGAAAAATCTTGTGCAATAAACTTTACTGCTCGTTGAGATGAACCATGAGATCAATTGTGGACATTAAGAAGCTTTCGATTTTCGAGATTTTTCTTGAGCTGATAATTAATCAGCGTTTTCTTGAACTTGAGAAGTGACGTACATAAGTGTAATCGGTCCATATTAAGGGGGTTATGCACTTACTTCCAATAGGACTTTGTCAAGTAATGGGCAGGTTCAGACGACATGAGGGACTTGAAAGTTGGGCAAGTTTCTAGTATTTAATTGGCCAGCTGCCAAAAAAATACCAAGATTAATACTAAATCTCTTTTTTTTTATATTGTGCATGCACTTAAGTTATGAATACCCTAATAATGATTAAATACAGTGCGAGCAATTAGGAAAGGATAGAATTAGAAAGGAGTTACCGATGCACATTCGTTTTGAATGTCTGCTCATTGTAATGAGTGGGAAATATTGAGCCTGGTAAAACGTACCACATTCGTGTAGTGCGGCTAAAGAAGGAATCCCTATACTTAATAGTACATCCAAAATTGGGCTCAAGGGTAATCTGATAAGTACGGGCATTACGGTTAAATTGTTATTTCTATTTACTGGTCTCTGCAAGTTGAAGAGACATCTCAAAACAATGCTATCTGGGGGTTTTGCATTATAAGGAGTTCCAGGAGGAACTAGTCCATATACATATTAGGTAGATGTAAAGACATCACTCACCAAACATATACATTTCTAGAGCATAATCTATTTGATGATAAGGAACTATCCTCTCTCAAAATATCCCAAAATTTTCCTCTTAAAAACTGATTTGAAAGGCATAGGTACTGCAGAACAAATATTCTCAGCCAGTTCCTTTTTGGATCTGAATTGATCTCTTCTTTAGGCCACAGTGCATCAATAACTCATCAATCTATTTTTTCACTCAGGCACAAAAGTCTCCAATCAAGTTGTGCTTTGATTTTTTGCTTAAGTTAAGTACCCGTGGCATGATGGTAAGTGCGTTGGACTGTCATGCCAGAGGTCTTGGGTTCGATCCCTGCCTATGCCATCTAAAGTTTGTTTCACGGGTAGAGCCTCTTGCGAGGAATTGACAAATTCTCCAAGAGTAATTCTTTTCATGAAAAGAGCTTTCTCAAATTGGCCGTTCGGATTCGGCTTAAAACTGTAGGTCCCCTCCATTCCTGACAACAGTACTCGCACACAGAAATGGTTGAGAGTTGTAAGTCACTAGGCCCTAGTTCTCAACGGACTGTTGCGGCACCCAATTTATTATTTTAAGTCAATTTTTATTTCTGATTTATTCCATTACTCTTAATTTGTATGCATATTCGTGATCACTTTTCAGGAACTTTTTATAAATACATAGTAAGAAAATCACATATGTACATTCAAAGGTCGCATTCGGAAAGCTAGTGGCTACGTAGTCGAAATTCAACTAGATTTGTGAATGCAAAACTTCACTACAAAGCCAGTCAATCCGGAACTGTTATATAAATGACAAATGCAAATATATAATATAGGAAACATTTGTGTTTTCAGTACTTTAAATAGTTTGTTTTGTTTTCAAATTCAATAAAACCGAATGTAAGATATAATATGAGTGGTTTTTATATGTATTTAAATACTAAACGATTAATTTCATTTTGAATTCTTGTGTCCTTACCGAGCAGCTGATTGTGAAACGTCAAAACCAGTGTGCACTAACTTTGTAGCCGAAAATTTTACACTACGTCGGAGGGGAAATTTCAACTACTTTTGTAGTTAGATTTAGCCAATCAGAATCCCTTGACTACGTAGCCACTAGCTTTCCGAATGCGACCAAAGTAAATTATTGGCTCCTAAGTGCCTTAGCATTGAATAATTACAAATAGAAGTGGACACCGAACTTTGCTCAAACGACCATGCGACTTATGAGCACCCAGTGAGTACTATTAGTAGCTTGAATATCATTTTCATGATATTGGTTTTTGTATATGCTAATTTAAATTCTCAAAAGGTTTGTGTATACAAAGTCAAGAGGGATTAAAAAAGTCCTTTTGGGATCTTTTTTGAAAACGAACTATATGAATATTTATAGATGAAGACAATAATATTATGTACGCGTTAAAAGGCATAATGTTTTTGTGTCGCCATAAAAAAAGGAATAGGTATACCTACATCTTAATATGCTAGGTATAGTAGGTATTTGAAAAGATACTATTCATTTTTCGTGTGTAAAAAATTGCCATTTTCTTACTATTTTTATTTTGTTTTGGAGATTTGGTTAAATTGATTTACCAAATCGTTTACTTGGAGGTTTGTTGTTCAAAATAAAAAAAATTGCAACTACTTTTTCATGAATTTTTGATCGGTACTGGCAGATATACCATTTTACGAATATACATAGTTTTGTGAATGTTAGTACGATATGGCCAAGTGCATGTTGTATATTAACTCAAAAAATAAATTTCTTCAGTAGGTAAAGCCATTTGAAGGTTTTTAAAAACTGAAACACATATAATTTATTTAATACATAGTACCTACTTATATATGCACATAAATAATGCATTGTCTAACTTAAATCAAATAAATTATTTTTAACTTCCCATAGGAAGTTATTGTAATGGGTCCGATTTGTCAAATTGAAAATTTTGACATTTCTCGACGTTTCAAGGTCCCTAGAGTCTAAATAAAAGATTTTTAGAAAAATGTCTGTGCGTGCGTGTGTACGTACGTTCGTACGTTCGTACGTCCGTATGTCCGTACGTCCGTACGTCCGTATGTCCGTACGTCCGTACGTTCGCGACGTTTTTTTCGTCGTCCATAGCTCAAGAACCAGAAGAGATATCGACTTCAAATAAATTTTGTTATACAGATAATAAGGCAGAAAGATGCAGAAAGGGCTCTCAAGAAAATTGCGTGGGTGGTTTTTTTACCATAGCAGTTTAAAAAAAAGGTGAAAATTTTGGTTAAACCTAAATATCTCATGAACCAATGACGCTAGAGACTTGAATTAAATTTATATTATATATTGTAACGTGATACAAAACAAGTATATTTTTAGAAAAAAATCCAATTAATGGTTTTTTTATAAATCAAAAAAACTGAAAAAAAAATTTGTCACCTCGAAAATTTTACGACTAAAATATTATTTTATCTCCAAAACAATTTTCTGCAACGAAGAATAATGTTTTTTACATCTGATAAAATTTTGAGAAAAATCGAAATGACAGTTTTTTTACAAAAAATAAAAACCTAAAAAAAAACATTACTCAATAATGGTAAAAATTTAATTTCGACTCAATCTTTTGAAAAACTTAAGATTAAGGCCTCAAACTTATTTAATCTTATAAGAAATATTGTTTTCAACATTCTGAAAAATGTTGAAAAAAATCGAATGGACAGTTTTTTGAGAAAAAATAAAAATCTAAAAAAAAAATTAATCAAAGTTGGTAAAACTTGATTTTCGACTTAAATATCTTTTCAAAACTTTGAGATATTGGCTTTAAACTACTTTTATCTTTCAAAAAATGTTGCTGTTAACATTCAGTAAAATTTTGAAAAAAATCGAATTGACAGTTTTTTTTACAAAAAATAAAAACCTAAAAAAAACAATACTAAAACTTGGTAAAAATTTACTTTCGACTCAAATAGCTTTTCAAAAATTACAAATATTGGCTTCAAACTTACTTCAGTAATTTTTTTATAAAAATCCAGCAGTCCGTTTTTCCATAAAAAAATAAAATCTACAAAAATAGTACGCAAATTTGGTAAAAATTGATACATATAGACAAACTTTTAAGCAAGACAAATCGACAGACAGGATGGGAAGTTATCAGTGTGGTTCGCATCCCAGCCTCTTTTTTCTTAATTTTGTTAAGGAGACGTTGAAAATAATATGAAATAAATGAAAATGACAATAAAATGTCCTTAACATAGGTATTTTGTAGGATATATTGCAAAATCTGTGGTAAAGAAAAATGACTGATTTATGCAAATTGTTTATGGACAAAAGCAAATGTCAAAACAAAGACACTCCATAAATAGAGTGTCCTTGTGTCAAAATAAGTATGAAACAAGGGAACATTTAATAAAATGTCGTCAATTCGAAAATAAGGTTAATGGAGGCTTGTCAATTCCCACAAGAGAATTCGTAAGTCATGTAAAAACTTCTGTGCAATGTTTTGTACTTCAAAAGTACACTTTTCTCAGAATTGAACCACAACAGCACTTAATTATGAAACTTATGTTAAAATTAAATGATGAACAACAAAAATCTTATATCAATCAAAATTCTCTAGCAGCAGTTTTTCATAACGTAGCTTGGTCTTGATAATTTAGTTTCAATCTTAGTTTCATACTCAATTTAACTCGATCGAGGTTAAATTTTAAAGGATGTGTTTTCTCATTGTAATGTACATATGTATGTACCAGTATACCTATCTGATCTTATTAATAATATATTCATGTACATTATCTTTTTAACGCTGTTTTTATTTTATTTAAGAGTTTTGGTAAAGTGTTGCAACTATAATTTGATGTGGTTTGTTCAATTTACAGTTTTTTTTTTCAAGCAAAACAAAAATTACTTAAAATCGTCTGCTTTACCTACAAAGTATTTGAAGTTAATCAAAACATTGATCAACAACGTAAATCGTCGAAGGTTCAACAAGATACCTTATAGGTATAGGTATGTTAGTACATTACTTACCTAACTCAAGAAAAAACTCAAAACTGTATGTTTTAAACATAACATAATATAACACCATAATATATATGTATGTACCTTATGTTGTTGTTGTTGGCGCAACACATTATTATAAAAAGAGGCTGGGATGCGACCCACACTGATAACATCCCATCCCGTCTGCCGATTTGTCTTGCTTAAAATATTTGTAGGTTTTCGTGTTTTGTTAAAAAAGTTGTCAGTTGAATTATTTCTAAAAATTAAAAAAATTATAACAATATTTTGCATATAATGAAAAAATTTGATTTCATAGTCGAAAATCAATTTTTCTGAACTTATGGTCATTTTTTTTTCAAAATTTTACCAGATGTCAAAAACGTTATTCTTCTTTGTACAAAATTATTTTGGAGATAAAGTCATTTTTTTTCGTAAAATATTCGAGGTGACAAATATTTGTTTACAGTTTTTTTGACTTAGGTATAAAAAACCGTTAACTAGATTTTTTTTCAAAAATATACTTGTTTGATATCACGTTACAATATAAAATTCAATTTAAGTATCTAGCGTTATTGTTAACAACATTTTAATTTTTTTTTTAAACTGCTATGGTAAAAAACACCCACCCGATTTTGTTTAGAGTCCTTTCTACATCTTTCTGTATTTTTGTCTGTATAACAAAATTTATTTGAAGTCGATATCTCTACTGCTTCTTGAGGTATGGACCACAAAAAAAAACTTAGTGATGGTACGGACATACGAACATAGTATAGTACGTACACACGCACGCACAGACATCTCTCTAAAAATCTTTTATTTCGACTCTAGGGTTCTTGAAACGTCGAGGAATGTCAAATTTTTCAATTCGACAAATCGGACCAATAACTTCCTATGTGAAGTTAAAATTAAAGCTAAACGTCGAAACTACTTCCATGCCACCGGCAACCTAAAGCAAAACAATATCTCAAAAAAAAATACGTAAAAGCAAAAACAAAGTAAGAAAATAATTCCACAAAATGTACCTACCTATATAAAAAAATTCAACAACTCGAGTAGAAATTGTATGTTATTTGTGTACACGTAGTGCACTGGTAAATCTTAACAGTAGGCTTTAAGAATCCTTTTTTACTCACTTTGATTATAGGTATCTTTTTTTCTTCAGCCGACAATTTTGTTGAAAGCAAAGAAATCTGCCAAAAATATACTCGGTACTTAAATAGTTCAAAAATCTAACAGGTAGGTACGCCCATATTATATATATACATATATGCACCTATATTCATATTAACCTACTAACCTCCATTTGTGCATATGAATACCAACCTACATACATACCTACCTATAAGTAATTACTAATTAGAATTACCTACCTAACATTAGCCTAACAAATATATCTACCTATGCTTATGTATGTACATTGGCAATGTACCTATACTTTGTTTTGTAGTAAAGTATGATTCGTCCACTGTCCCTATTTTCAGAAAAAAAAAGAAATTGAAATATAAACCTATCCCAACCCATATCAAACTAATAACGAAATTGAAGAAAAACTCACAAAACATCATCATGTCGAATGCACCGAAAAGCACCAAAATCATTTTCGTTTTATGAATGAGAACGAAATTTAAAAAAGAAAAACAAACCTTCAAAATACATTTTCTGCAGCGAACGTGATTTGGCCTTGAATGCCACACTTTTACAGACATTATGTACCTACACAGTTGTTATTGTTGTTTTTTATTCTAAATAACAATATTCCGTTATCTTTCTCGACAACAAATTGTGAGTAAATTTCCCATAAGGACCAAATCTGAAAAATTGGGTGTTGTATTTGATAGACTGAGATACAATAACTCGCCGTGCGATACTAGCGACTTATGAGCATTTGAGAAATAAGTGTCGCCATCTAGAGCAGGATTTGCCCGGTGTCCCTTCTATTTGTAATTATTCAATGGCCTTAGGCCTATTCTAATTTTCTAGATATCCAAATGATTCACCAGAGAAAATTTACAATTGAGGTCATTCGAATCAATAGGATTTATTTAGATAAGCAACATATATTTATTCGAGAAATAAGACATAAATTAAAAGAAATGACTTCACGAGTCTTTTATGTGTATAAAATCTTTTTAACAATTCGTCTTCTATTTCCGTTGATGTGAATTTTTTCAAATAGTAGTTATTTATGGTATATACAAAAATATTACACTTAAATCAAGTGACCCTTAAGAGAATAAACTACCAAATGAAAATACTCAAACTAGAAGTACCTTTCAAGTAAAAAGGAACCAGACTTATGAAAACAAGTACCTCCAATCCTTAATCTTAACCTTTTTGTGCACACTTAGCTAGTAAAGCAATCGAAAAATAAAATGTCCGATGATTTTCAATTATCAGTTGTGAAGTCCAATTTTAAGCCAAAAATAATACACAAACAACAGATAATAAAAACCATTCGAATTTTATTATGTACCTACTGATAACAGCTGATGCCTTTTCCCACACAATATTATGATAACTGATAAGCTTAACACCATCAGCTCGCCTGGGAGATCAAGTGACCTATTCAAATATAATAACCACTTTCTAGAGAGAGTTGAATGAGCTGATAAAAAGCCATGCAATCTTTTCGAAACATCATTAATCCATCAGAAACTTTAGTTTATGATACTTGAGTTCAGCGATAAGTTTTAAAATATTACATAACACAGAAATAGGTCTAGTCTAGATAAGATATTGCACTGATAATAAATCGTTATTGGTTCAACATTCTTTAAATTAGAAAAGCAAACAAATATTTTGATTATATTTGCGCTTGGTTTAGAAGTATCAATTATTTTAAACTGATTATTTAAAATGCAAAACATTGATGGAAAATTTAAACCCATACAGAAATTAGTAAGACTGTCAAACTTAGAAATACCAAAACCGGTTTTCCTGGACACAAGGATTTTGATCCCTTTTAAGTATAAATTCAGAGTTCCACAATAGGTCCAGAAACAATTTCTACATGCCTTTCAGGCTGTATTTTATAAAACAAATCAAATTGTCACCTGAAAGTACTTATAACCCTGAGTTCTATTGGTCCAGCTTTTTTAGTCTCAATCAACAATCAGTATTAAAATAAAAATCTGCATCTCACATCTGTTCTACATCATTTAATCGCATGTTTCATTCCGTACATAATCCAACCACGATCCACAATAATTGTGAACATTCTTATAGCCCATGGTGGATGCAATTTCAGCGGCTGCCGCAGCTCTCTGACCAGTTCGACAATGCATTATAATATAAGTTTCAGCTGTTGGTTTTTCACATCCATACTTTTTTCGAAACTCCTCACAATCGTTCATTGCCAATTCACTTCTTAGCTCACACAAGGGAATATTGATTGATTTTGGAATTTTACCAAATCGAACTTCATTTGGATCACGAACATCTATCAGTAGTTTCTCCGGATGGTTGGGTAGGTCCTTGATTTCGTCATAGTAAACGACTGGGATTGTTTTTTGAGTGCAAAATCTTCTTTCGTTGAGCAAAAAGGGACCGAAATTCGTCGTCGTCGTTGTCAAATGGTTTATTGTTTTTTGAGTTGACAACTGAAAAAATCTTAATTTGAATCCAAGTTTTGAAAGAAGAAATGAAGAGTTTCTGGAGGCTATCGTCCGACGTAGGGATCTGGAAAACATCATAGGCGATTCATTTTTGAACAGGAAATTTAGAGATAATTTCCAGACTTTAATCTATAAAGTTCAAAGTTTTAAATTAAAACCAAAAGCAAACATTTTTATTTTGATACTGTCAACTTAGTTTATTGATGAGATAAAAAGTTCAAAGCTTACAATTTATTTTCAAAACTTATAAAACTACTGAGGTTCTTTTGGAAGACCCTCTTTGTCAGCCCATTCTAACCATGACCCAACATAGTTGTGAACATTCTTGTATCCTAGTGCTGCAGCTATCTGAGCTGCATCCTCCGATCTCTTACCGCTGCGACACTGCATGATGATGTATGTCTTGGCGTCGGGCTTCGGACGTCCATACTTCTTTTGGAAGTCCTCTGCTTTCACATGCGGTGCCAATTCCTGATCCACAATACCCAAGGGTATCCTTATAGCTGTTGGAATCAGACCAGTTCCTTCGATTTCCCTCGGCTCGCGAACATCGATGAGAAGTTTCTCTGGATGATTTGGCAAATCTTTGACTTCAGCATACTCAACGACCGGAATATTAACTCTAGTGCAGTAATTCTTGTTCATAGCACAAGCACTCGATGGCAAGTTACTGACAACTGGTTTTGCCTTGAGATCAATGCTCGCTTTCACCGAGTTCCATATTCCAGAGCTGACGCTGAGTATGAAGAGATTTCTTATCAATTGTTGATGGTTGCGAAGAGCTGCCCCTCTTTGCATTTGCATCGAGGCCATTCGAGAGCAAGCCATTACACTGGGAAGCATTGTCTTAAGTTGGTTAATTTACTATTTGTTTAATGTGTGAGATTAAGAAGAATTTTAATTAGTCTGTTAGGTTTTTGTTTATTGAATAAATTATAAACAATTTTCACTTGTTTTTATGATATAACTCGGGAAATCTAGTTTAACGAAACAGCTCACACACCGGTAGCTGAGACAGCTGTTTTTCATAGCAAAAGGAAACTGTCAAAAAGCAGACAGAGAAAGTGATGTTTGTTTAAATATGTTTCTTTTCATTTTTAAAACACCAAAAAGTATGCAATAACTTCCAAACGTTGTAGCACAGTGGGACTAAATAAAAATGAACCAAAAATTGATGGTACCGGGTGACACTTGCTTGACACTTTTTAAGCGTGATAATATAACGGTTACACTGGTAAACAAGGTTTTGTAAGTGGCAATCAAATTGTAAGGGATGGTCGGATTTTATGAAGGAATAAAACACACATTTTTAGGAAACTTTTGTCATTTATTTTTGTTATGATAATATTGACATGGTTCAATAATGTATGGAACAAAATATAGGCCGTGACCTTGGCGGCACACCTCCATCCGATGGTTCTAAGGTTATAATTTTCGATGACGCTGAGTCATAATTGAGGTTATTTGCCAGTAATGTGCAGAATTATATCATCTTTTACCTCCTGAATTTCTGATGGCTTATCGCCGTACAGCTATTTTTTTTTTCCAAAAATCCCCAAAGAAAGAAGTCCAAAGGTGTCAAATCACATGATCTTGGCTGCCAATTTTTGCTTTCACAGTTACTGCCTGACCGACCTCATTTTGAAAAAAATACGGCTCGATGATGCCGCAAGCCCATAAACAGCACCAAACAGTCACTTTTAGTGGGTGCATTAGGTTAAAGTGGCTGTCCGTGAGGGAGTAGGGCACACACCACTAGAATCTTGAGGCTTTCTTCTAAGCTCAATGCAACAAGTTTGAGTCCCTTATGAAACATGAAAGACTGATTATGGTAATATCATTGAAATCGTTTAGATCGTTATAGAAGAATTCTCCAAGGTAATTCTTGCGTTTTTTAGTTTACAAGTAGCGATTGGTATGCCAGTATTTGCCAAACGTGGCAGAATGGGTTGTACTGTACCGTTCCTGGCAAGTTCATCTGCCTTACAGTTACCTGGAATGTCTCTATGGCCCGGTACTCAGCAAAGGTGAATATTAAACTGTTGTGCCATCTCCATTAGAGATGATCGACGGTTAGGGACTGTTATAGAGTTTGTAGAGACAGAGTCCAGAGATTTGATAGCGGCCTGACTATCTGAGAAAATATGGATATCAGATATTGATATCACGTTTTCTTTAAGCCAGAACAAGACTTCTTTTATCGCCAAAAGTTCAGCCTGGAAAACGCTACAATGACTGGGATGACGGATTGAGAGACTTAATTTCAGTCGTTCAGAGTACAAACATCCCCTTCTTTTGTTTTTGATTCATCATATATTATGTTGGTGCATTGATTTTCGACAATCACTTTTGGATTATAGTTCGCCCTAATGTGGCAAATCTGCTTATTGACAAATCCACTGAGGTGAAAATGTGCCTCATGACTGAAGATGATTTTCTTTTAAAATTGATAATCCACTGTTGCCATTTCTAACCACCATTCTGACCATTGACCGCGCTAGAAATGGTCAAGAGGCTTTAGTTATTCAACCAATTACGCCTTGTAAGCTTTTAAATACAAGTCTTAATGCATAATGTTCATCAACGATGGGCGTGAGAGGTACAATTGTTGGGCACGAACACGAGTTGAGGTGGATGGCTTTTCAGTCACACTATCGCGAACAGCAGCAATATTTTCTGCAGTACGAGCTGTACGAGCATGCACTGGTGTCTTCACATCTCCTACAGATCCAGTTTGCTTAAATTTTTGCACGATTTTTCAGATTGTAGGCACAAAAATCACGAAGTGCACTAAATGCATTTTGATATTTGGTAAAGTTTGAGATGGTCCGCGAAAAGAAGGCAGTTTGAATTTTTAAAAAACATCCGGTATATAGTTTACAAATAACAAGAACAATATTGGACCCAAATGGCTTTCTTGCAAAACACCAGATGGGGCCGAAACAAATTTTGAGATCGAACTATCAACTTTAACTATTTGACCTCTACCAGCTAAATACGATTCAAGTAATTTTAATAGAGAAAAGTGAATGTCTAAAGAAGTTAGTTTATTTAATAGAATTTGGTGGTTGACTCTATCAAATGTCTTTTAAAAATCTGCAAAAATAATATCTGTTAGAAGACCATTCTTTATATTCATTATAATATCTCGTCGTGGAGATATCAACTGGCCACCAAGATCATGCGATTTGATACTGCTAGACTTTTATTTGTAGGACTACGCGAAAGATCGTGTTTGTGCAGACAAACCTTTGATTCTTGAGCACTTACGTCGTTTTCAATTGGCAATCTGGAATTGTTCCTCGATTCGGAATCCGAATTGAACAGTTTTTTTTTATTCCGAAGAATCTGAAGTTTGGTGAGAATGTATTGGTTGAGTATGACATGTGTCACATATATGTGTATTCGCGCTAAATTTCATTTTGTTTTTGTGCTACAAACATGGAGGAAGTGACATTTAAAATTTATGAATGTGTGAGTGATTCTGCTTCTGATTCTGTTTTTAAAACCAGAAGAGAATTCTCTTCTTTTCAGAATCAGAACTGTCACTTTAGCCCAATTAAACGCATTCAGAATGCTTTTTTTCACTTCCAGATTGCCAATTGAAAACGACGTTAAAAACCAACAATTGTTAAGTTATGGCTGAGATACCGCCCAATATGTATGGAAAAGTGGTCGAAAATTACCTCAAAAGAATCGATGCTTGCAACAACTCGCGTGGTGGTCATTTAAATAATGTAGTATTTCACACATAATGTCAACGTTCAAACTTTATAATAAAAAAGAAAATATCATGAAAGTAAGTATTTTATACATATGTGTTTTATTTACGTTTAATTTTGAAGCCGCAAAATTGATAACCCTGTACAAATGTACCAGCAACATATTTTTATCTTTAAAAATTTAAATGTTTTTTATGTGTCGCTTTTGAAATCTGTCACTGTTGACATCTGTCACTTTTGTCATCTGTCACTTTTGACACCTGTCACTCTTGGCATCTGTTACTTTTGACATCTGTCACTTCTGACATCTGTCACCATTGACATATGCCACTTTTAATATCTGTCACTTTTTACAGCTGTCATTTTAGGCCACTGCACTTATAACATCGATACACATAAAATTGTGACTTCCATTTTTATGTTAAAAGCACTTTGCTGAAACCACTGTCCATTATTTTAAAAATTGAAATGGTAGTAAGCTTTGAAGTTCATATTTTCTTAAAAATACAACCATCGATCCTCAAAAATTTCATTGTCAAAAAGTTTCGGGAGTGAAAACACTGAATTTTTTTGAATAATTTTGAAACTCCTGAAAAATGATTTCTAACATTGCAAAAAGCTTATTAAATAAAATGCACGACTGGGTCGCACGAACTTGCTCCTGTATTCAAAGAGTCTGTTTACAAAAGTATCTATGTACATAAGATTTAAAAATATACCTGTAAAATAAGTTTGTCTTCAAAGATATAAATGCCATTTGATTTGTCGAAAAAACCTCCATTTTTCAATTTTTTTGGGAGGAATTACATTCAATACAGTTAAAATAATTTTAAAAAAAAACTAATTTAAGATTCAAAATTTTACCTGAAAAATAAGTTTGTCTTCAAAAATTTAAATGCCATTTTATAAATAAAAAAGCCCTTGATTTTTTAAAATTTTTTTTCGAAAATCGTTAGAGCGGTTTTTTTTTAAATTAATTTTTTATATATAAAATTTTTCAATTTTGTTCTAAAAATATTTTTGGTATGCAGTTGTTTAGTGATTGTAAATATACGCTCTACATTTGAATTTCGTAAAAAAATATTAACCCGTTTTTGAGATATAGAATTTTGAAAAAAAAAAATTCAATATTTTTTTAAAAATCCAAACAAAAAAAAATTGCACTTTTGATAATCAAATATTGTTAAGGCAATATAAGAGCTCCTTCAGAAAAAAAATTATTGAAATCGGTTCATAAGTTGCTGAGAAAATGAAAAAACAAAAAAACGGTTCTATGAGCGGTACCTTTCCTGAGCAAAACAAAAATATGTTTTTCTTATTAAAAAAAGCCAAGTTAAAAAATAAAATTTTAGAGAAAATTTTAAAAAAATCTATCGGTTTGTTTTTGAGAAAATTCGAATTTTCGTTTTTTGACCAAAAAAATTGTATGGGGGCCACTGTTAGTTTTGATCTTAAAAAAAAAATGAAAAAAACGCCTAACGCGAATCTGCTCAAAACCTTAACTTCCAAGTTTGAACTCAATCGACCCAATGGTTTAGGCTATAGGAGCGTGGACAGACAGACAAAATTCTGCACGAATGCAAAACTTGCCATATAGTTCCTATATGTCGCAAGTAAAAATGTGGGAAAAATTATATTAAAGAGACCAACTGAGAGGGAAGATAAGGCAATCGAAAAAGGTGAATATGATCTCAATTTAAAATATTATTTAAGCTTTTGGAAAATTCTAAAAATTTTAAACCGGTTACGTAAGTGAGTTCCTTTTATTTAAATAAAACTGACCTACTTTGTTGGTCTCTTTAATACAATTTTTCCCACATTTTTTAATAAGCTTTTTGCAATGTTAGAAATCATTTTTCAGGAGTTTCAAAATTATTCAAAAAAATTCAGTGTTTTCACTCCCGAAACTTTTTGACAATGAAATTTTTGAGGATCGATGGTTGTATTTTTAAGAAAATATGAACTTCAAAGCTTACTACCATTTCAATTTTTAAAATAATGGACAGTGGTTTCAGCAAAGTGCCTTTAACATAAAAATGGAAGTCACAATTTTATGTGAATGGATGTTATAAGTGCAGTGGCCTAAAATGACAGCTGTAAAAAGTGACAGATATTAAAAGTGGCATATGTCAATGGTGACAGATGTCACAAGTGAAAGGTGTCAAAAGTGATATATGTCAAAAGTGACATATGCCAAGAGTGACAGGTGTCAAAAGTGACATGTGTCAAAAGTGACAGATGCCAAATGTCAAAAGTGACAGATCTCAAAAGTGACAGATGTCAAAAGTGACAGATGCCAAGAGTGACAGGTGTCAAAAGTGACAGTTTTCAAAGGCGACACATAAATGGCTTTTAAATTTTTGAAGACAAAATTCCGTTGCAGGTATACATATTTTGCGGCTTCAAAAGTAAACGTAAATAAAACACATATAAAATACTTACTTTCATGATATGTACGTATTTCTTTTTTTATAAAGTTTGAACGTTGACATTAGGAAGTCGATATCTCTACTGGTTCTTGAGCTATGGACGATGAAAAAAACGTCGCGAACGTACGGACCTACGAACAAGCACGCACAGACATCTCTCTAAAAATCTTTTATTTCGACTCTAGAGACCTTGAAACGTCGAGAAATGTCAAAATTTTCAATTCGACAAATCGTACCGATTACAATAACCTCCTATGGGAAGTTAAAAATGGTCACCCAAAGACTTTATTTTGCTGTCAAGAATTTCTTGTTCTAAAAACAACATGGTTTTGTAAAGGGTAGATCAACGTGTACTAATTTAAATCTATTTGCAAATTATTGTTATAATACTGTTGAAAAGGGTAGACAAGTTGATGTCCTTTATACTGATTTTGTTAAAGTCTTTGACCGCGTGCATCATGGTCTTCTCCTACAAAAGCTTAAGATGTTAGGATTGAATGCTTCATTTTTACAGTGGTTAGATTCATAAAATAAATGATTGTGTTTCGGGTCTTCCACAAGACAGTCATTTGGGTCCACTTCTTTTTATAATCTTTATAAATGATTAACCTTCTATTTTTAACTTCCCATTGGAAGTTATTGTAATCGGTCCGATTTGTTGAATTGAAAATTTTGACATTTCTCGACGTTTTAAGGTCTTTAGAGTCAAAATAAAAGATTTTTAGAGAGATGTCTGTGTGTGCGTGTGTACGTACGTTTGTACGTCCGTACGTTCGCGACATTTTTTTCGTCGTCCATAGCTGAAGAACCAGAAGAGATATCGACTTCAAATAAATTTTGTTATACAGATAATAATGCAGAAAGATGCAGAAAGGAATCTCAAAACAATTGCGTGGGTGGTTTTTTACCATAGCAATTTAAAAAAAGGTGCGAATTTTGGCTAACCCTAAATATCTCACGAACCAATAACGCTAGGGACTTGAATTAAATTTTATATTATATACTAGCGGCCCGTCCCGGCTTCGCACGGGTAGACATAAATAGGTACAGATATTTAAATTATATGCATGATAATTAAAACGACCATGAATCATTAAATTAGAAAACATTTTTTTGTCCTATTATTAATACTCTTCGCAGCGTATGCGATGAAAGACATTTTATGGCAAATTTTTTTACACTTTCGGTTGGTTTTAATAGGAATTTCTTAAGATTTCTATTGTAATCTAGAACTAAATATAGCCTATGTTACTCAGTGATATTGTAGCTTTCTAATGAAAAAAGAATTATCAAAATCGGTCCAGTACTTTTTGAGTTTATTCGTTACATAAAAAAATACAAATCTTTCCTCTTTATAATATTAGTGTAGATGATATAATTACTTATTTACGCCAAGTTTGTTGCCGTTGATTTCTGAAATAACTAGCTTTTTAAATACTTTCGGAATACAAGAAATTTTACAAGCGGATCTAAAATTAGTTGTATCCTATTTTGAGCCTGATTTAAAAATTGGTGATAGTTAAGAAACCTTCCAGCAATCGACTAACTAAAGATTTAAAAACCATGAGAATGGTTGGTCTAATGCTATACCGCCATTTCCCTAACAAAATAGCAGGAATCCCATCAGGCTCTTCACTCTTATTAACATTTTATTTAGATAAAATTTCTTCTATTTCAAATGGACTAAAATCTAAAGAACCGATATTGACAGATCTTTTATCTAACAAGTAAACTGATGTCTCGAAGAGAAAGATTTGTACTTTGTAAAATCATCATACAATTTATTGGTAAGAGTTATTTTGAGTTTTAACTTAGCCTTAAAAACCCCATTTTTGGTTGATTTTAACATTTTAAAAACAGCATATTTTAAAACCTGATGTGAAAAATTTAAAGACGATAATAAAATTTTTGCTGAATTTATCATTTCTTTGAAATGTTTCATTCATAAAAGACCCTGTTTTCTAATGTTTACGATTGTGTTTATTTGGAAGTTTTAAATAATGTTTTATGTCCACAGTCATCATTTATCATAATTTTTTGGTTTTGTTTTTTTTGTTCACTTTACTGGGAAAATTACATGAGTTTTATGTATGCCAAATTACACTCATGTGTAATTTTTTGCCCACGCAAAATGTGTCCAAAAAGTTCTTCAAAATATTTAAATACACAAATCATCCACCTCGAATTAAGATCCCACTGTCTTCTTATTCTTACTTATGTATTTCCTACAACTTTTACTTGTAACTTTTATAATATGGAAGTTTATTATACACGTACCGAAAGAAAAACTATAAGTCAATTTTTTTTATATTCAACCCACTCAAAAGACCCCTTTTGTGCTGTCTGGTGTGTCCCAATTTCCTGAATAATTTATGTTAACTTGTACACTTTTGATAACCCTCTTCAAAGCTCTGTAGGTGTACTATATACTCGTGTACCTATGCCTATGCTTCCTAATATCAAATGCTTTAGAAATACACAAATTGGTGTAGCTAACGATACCAGTTCAGTTCCTATTCAAAATATGAACATATTGAAACCATATGCCATCGACCTAAATAACAAAAAACCCTTAAAGTTCTGAATGCGTAACCCTCTTTATGTTTACGAACCTGATAGATTGACAACAAAAGTTCAAAGAGGCCTTAAACGATTTTTTCCTTAAATAAATTTTAAAAAAATATGTTAAGGTAGGTATCAGGTACTTTAAAATTGGTGGCTTCAGAGCAGAACACAGTATAAAGCTCTGTATGAAAAGAAAGTACTAATGGATTGAAGTTTCTTTTTGCGATAAAGGGAAAATTAAAATGTTCGTAAATGTAGTTTACCAATTTGTATTTATTTGTTTATATAACAATGTTATTTATTTACTTATTTAATATCAATTAGAGTTAACAATCTCAAATAGACTAACGAAATTTTTAAATTATACATTGAATCATTTTAAAATTAAAAAATACAATTATTTAATTACATTATTTAATTTGTTAAAAAATACAAGTTTAACATATTTTTGGATGAGTTTCTACTCAAATTAAAATTAAAATCTGTATTATGTGATACATTATTAATCTCCCTAATACTGCGAGTTATGGGTTCATTAAACGCATAATTTACCCTATGAACGTTTTCCCGGAATAAGGTTCGAATTCTTAGTTCTCTAGAAGGAGCGAAAAGATCAATTTGCGATAATAAATAAGGACAATCAATATGATATGATAAAATATCACTGACAAAATTTATGGCAAACATCTTACGGCGCACAGTGGGGCAGAAATGGCCATTTTTTGATATCAATTATTTTTTAAGGTAAAAATGCTATTATGATGGCTGTTTGTGTTCTTA
The DNA here is from genome assembly GCA_951509635.1 of Eupeodes luniger. Lineage (NCBI taxonomy): Eukaryota > Metazoa > Arthropoda > Insecta > Diptera > Syrphidae > Eupeodes > Eupeodes luniger. The sequence continues at coordinate 310,323,027 of OX608073.1, forward strand.
AATTTCGGGAATATTGTATAAATTAACCTGGAATCGCTTATTCAAAAAGTTTTAATTGACGAATTCTACTTGTTTAAAAAATAATTTTTTTCTAACCTATGATCACTTTTTTGAAGAATTTTAGTATTCTGAATTAGAATCCGAAGCTTAAAAATTCCAGCACAGCGCGTTTCTGAGATATTCTAAAACAATCTCTTCACGTTTTTGAGAAATAACAATACTAAAAATGTCAACAAAAAATATTTTTAAATTCTTTTGAGATTTAGATCTCTGTATAATTTTTGAACGCAAAAGTTGTCGTGAGATCTAAAAGCACTTGAAAATAACATGTCTGCGACCTTTCCAAATTCAATCAAAATCCTGTGAATAGAAGTGATTTTAATAAACCTACTCTGCGGGACATATTATTTTAATATAATACAAGATTTCTTGCATATTCAGATTAAGATATTTCAAAAATGGGATTTGTTGGAATTTAGTAGTTTCGAATTCGTATTGAAGCAACGAAACCTTGGGTAAGAAACATTTGAGTACACAATTATGTTGTAATTTAGTGTTGTCGAAATACTAGGCAGTTGACAACTTATACATATGTATGATTATTAATAGAGTTAAACAATTTCATGAATATTAGAATAATTGGAAATTAATAAAAAGGAATGAAATGAATTTGTTGTTCTTTGAAGGGCAAGCTGTAAGAAAAATAAAAATAAATTTCTTGAGCATTGGAAATTTTGGTCTTCAGAACCTAAAAACAAGTTGCAAAGTGCAAAATGAGAAATGGTTTTCAAAAAAGTAAGGAGTAGGCAAAATAACATTTAATTTAGTGTAGATGTCAATTTACTTAATTTTTTTATTTAAGGCTTAAAATTGTAAATAAAATGGAAAGCATAATATTTTTTTAGTAAAGTACAAATTTTTCACAACCTTTTTTCATTTAAATAATTGTTTGAAAAGTTCAAAAATATTGTTTACTTGCAATTTAGAACAGAAAAGGAGCAGAGAAATTGTATTGAAAAGAAGGACTATTGGTATCACAATTTTAAGATAATTAAGAAAAAAAATTGAATCACTTAAAAATAATTTTATAATAAAATTTAGCTATCAGAAATTCAATATTGTTCCTAAAATTTTGTAAAATAAATTTATAAAAAGAAGTAAACAATTTTTCAGCTTTTTAAATACTATAACTTTATTTTAAAAAAATTGAAAACAAATGTTTGGGGCAAAAGTCAAGCACTTTTGTTTTTTTGGTAGTATAGGTATATTGTTCCTGAAACTTTTCCCACTTTCAGACCTGCTTGACTTTTGCCCCAACAGAAGATATGAAGTGAAAAGTAAAAAAAAGCCTTTACAAAATTTCTTCTTTTCATTTCAAATATTTCAACACAAACATTTCTTTTTTTATATTTTTAAACTTCAATCATAATCTACATACCTTCATCTAGGTGTGATATTTTTTAAAACTTTTTTCCGAACTTAATTTTGATTTTATGGATAAAACTAAAGTTAATCTTTTTTAGCACTTTTTAAATAAGCGAGTTTTGCACATTAAAAGTCTACTTTGATGGGCTGTCTAACCTTGACTACGAGACATAAAAAAAAAATCACACTCTTCATATCAGATTTTCCGTTAACTTTAAGAGAGCGAACTTTATAATCCCGTTGCTTTAATTTTGCAAGGTGACCTTTTTATCATCACCATGTATGGAGCTGCCCCACTGTGCGGCGGCGCGGCGGTTTTCTAATGTCTGCACACCAATAAGCTGACATCTAACGTTATACGAAGACATTCCAATGTTCCAGCCTATATTGTGTACTACAAATCCTGTAAATTTTGTTTGGACATTTTGTATGCTTGTAATATGAACATTGTAATGAGGATTCCACACTACGCAGCAATATTCCAGCTACATAAAGGGTTTTTAGTGTGCTTTTAGTGTGTGGTGGTCCCTAAGACCAAACGAATTACGAAAAATAAAACACAACACTATGTAGAATTGGCTTTGTTCACCATGAATTCTGTATGATGTATGTACAAAGTTTAGCTTGTAATCAAAAATGACTTCAAGGTCTTTTTAATAGAAACTATATCAAGGAAATGATTTTGCATATTGTAATCGTAAACTATAGGTAACAATCGACGTTGTCCATAGCTCAAGAACCAGTAGAGATATCAACTTCAAAATAAATGTTGTTATACATATACAGATAATAATGCAGAAAAATGCAGAAAGGGCCCTCAAGAAAATTGTGTGGGTGTTTTTTTTACCATAGCAGTTTAAAAAAAAGGTGAACATTTTGGTTAACCCTAAATATCTCACGAACCAATGATGCTAGAGACTTGAATTAAATTGTATATTATACATTTTAACGCGATACCAAAAAATATATTATTGGGAAAAAATTCAATTAACGGTTTTTTATAAATCAAAAAAACTGAAAAAAAATTTGTCACCTCGAAAATTTTATGAACATAAAATGATTTTATCTGCAAAATAATTTTGTGAAACTAAGAATAACGTTTTTAAAATCTGGTAAAATTTTGAGAAAAATCGAATTGTCAGTTTTTTTACAAAGAATAAAAACGCGTTACTAAAAGTTGGTAAACATTGATTTTCGACTCAAGCATCCTTTCAAAAATTAAAAATATTGGCTTCAAACTGAGCTTTCTCACAAAAAATATTGTTTTCGACATTCAGTTAATTTTTTACTTGCGACATATAGGAACTATATGGCAAGTTTTGCATTCGTGCAAAATTTCGAACTCGAGATTTTAATCAAACATGATATTACGATGGTAGAGAAGTCGAAAAAAGTGGGTCCCGCGATTCCGTCCGGTCAATTTTGTCTGTCTGTCCACGCTCCTACAGCCTAAACCATTGGGTCGATTGAGTTCAAACTTGGAAGTTAAGGTTTTGAGCAGATTCGCGTTAGGCGTTTTTTTTCATTTTTTTTTTTAAGATCAAAACTAACAGTGGCCCCCATACAATTTTTTTGGTCAAAAAACGAAAATTCGAATTTTCTCAAAAACAAACCGATAGATTTTTTTTTAATTTTCTCTAAAATTTTATTTTTTAACTTGGCTTCTTTTAATAAGAAAAACATATTTTTGTATTGCTCAGGAAAGGTACCGCTCATAGAACCGTTATTTTGTTTTTTTAATTTTCTCAGCAACTTATGAACCGATTTCAATAATTTTTTTTTTAAATGAGCTCTTATATTGCTTTAAAAATATTTGATTATCAAAAGTGCAATTTTTTTTTGTTTGGATTTTTAAAAAAATATTGAAATTTTTTTTTTCAAAATTCTATATCTCAAAAACGTTTAAACATTTTTTTACGAAATTGAAATATAGAGCGTATATTTACATTCACTAAACAACTGCATACCAAAAATATTTTTAGAACAAAATTGAAAAATTTTATATATAAAAAATTAATTTAAAAAAAACCGCTCTAACGATTTTCAAAAAAAAAATTTGAAAAATCAAGGGTTTTTTGATTTATAAAATGGCATTCAAATTTTTGAAGACAAACTTATTTTTCAGGTAAAATTTTGAATCTTAAATTAGTTTTTTTTAAATTATTTTAACTGTATTTAATGTAACCCCCTCCCAAAAAATTGAAAAATGGAGGTTTTTTCGACAAATCAAATGGCATATACATATATCTTTGAAGACAAACTTATTTTACAGGTATATTTTTAAATATTATATAGATACTTTTTTAAACAGACTCTTTGCATACAGGAGCAAGTTCGTGCGACCCAGTCGTGCACTTTATTATAAAAAGCCAACAGTCCGTTTTTTCATAAAAAAATAAAATCTACAAAAATAGTACTTACGCGAATTTGGTAAAAATTCCTGATGTTGGGTTCTCGATATCTCGTGAACAATAGAAGATATTGACTTCAAATTAGTTTCATTCTTCCAATTTGTATTTGTTTATAAAAGAAAAAAAAACTTTTAAAAAATGCCACTAAAATTGGTAAAAATTGGTTTTCGACTAAAAATCTCGTTAACTAAAATAGATTTTGAAATCAAACTATTTCATCATATGCAAAATATTGTTGGTAATTTTAAAATTTCTTAACATAATTCAACTGACATTTTTTAAACAAAACACGAAAATCTACAAACCTTTTAAGCAAGACAAATCGACAGATAAGATGGGAAGTTATCAGTGTGGGTCGCATCCCAGCCTCTTTTTATCTTACAAATAAAGCTATAGTTAGAAACTTCCTGCTTATTGCCTGATTTATAAAAATTGGTGTAGTTAAAGAACTTTTCCATGTATTTAAACATATACCACTTTCAAGGGAACGATTGATTAAAAATCATTGAGTACCTAGTCTTAAAAGATTTCATCTGATTGATGAAATTAAACTAAAAAACTAAAACCAAAATTATAGATTTGGAAAACCATAACGGATTGTACTGAAAAAAAAACTTCACAAATTTAGGTAGCCTTAAAAAGCCTTATAGGGTGTTTTTTTTAGCTTAAAAAAGTGATATGTCAAAAATCTGACGTTTTCAAGCCGCATTTGAATTAAGGCCATCAAAACCCATTGTAAAAGTGCAATTTTATTGCCAGGAAGAAAACCTTCCTGACCAGTATTTTCCTTTTTTTAACGGTATCATCCATCACGCAACTTACCTATTTCAATGTTTAGAAAATATGCAATGGACTTCAAATTTGTCAAATTTTTGGTTTTGTACGGCATTTATTTTTCTCTTCAAAATTCATACATCGATTTGTTGTTAAGTTTATTTTTATTACTTTTTTTTCTTTTTTTAACAATTTTGTTGTTGGTTATTTTTGTTTATTTCTTTTCTCATATATTATATAAGTATATATGTATATGATTTCTGTTGTTATTTTTGTTGTATTTATTAAATATAATAACAATTCTTATATATGTAAGTCTGCATGTTGTGCTAGCCATTAAATTTATTTATTGATTTTTTTTTTATTTTAAATTTATTTATTTATTTGTTTTTAGTTTTTAAAATATATATATATATATAATATAATTCCTATGTACCTATAATATAGTTTATAAATATTGCGTTTTTATTCGCATTGGAATATGTATGTGTGTGTGCTCTTTCGACTTAAAAACCTTTCATAAAAAATTCTATTAAATTGTTATACAAGTTTTTGTAGCTTATTCTTAAGTCTGTACCCTCAACACCATCAATGTCATTTTATTTATTTTGTATTAATCTATTTAATCGGGGTCAATGCAAATCATCATATTCAACTCATGACACACAACATCTCAACACACCCCAGCTATTCACAGCGGACAACTTATCATTTAAAATTAAATCATCATTATTCACTGCAAATAAATTCAATGTTTATTTAAAATGAACAATTAACAATGAACAGTATGATGAGCTACGGCTGTGATGAGTTGGATGTGATGGGATGAGTTGCGACATGAAGATTTCGACTGTGATTTGTTAACACAGACCCCTTTTTTCTATTTTATGTTCTTGTGTGAATTTAGTTCTGTTCGTTTTGTTTTTTTTTTTCACTGGTTGTGTTTGTTTAAAGTGCAGTTTTGTGTGTGTTGCTGTTTGTTTGGTATGTTTAATGTTTTGAATATATTTGTATTCATATATTTTATTATAAAATACACAGAATGTAGTTACAGCACAGTTTTATTTTTGTAATTTTTATATTTTCTTATGAAACAATATTTTATAGTATTCTTATACATTTACGCATATGTCCACAAATGACTTAAACAATATTATTTTATTTATTTTTGTATGTTATGTATGTTTGGGTAGATCCTGTGCTTTATTTTTGATATTCTTATGTTTTGTTTCTTTTTGTTTTATTTATTAAATTTGTTGCCTATATATGATATAAATATTTTGTTTTTAACATAATTTTATTGTTGTTAATATATATATATGTATATATATATTATATTTTAGATGATTCAACTATATAAAGTATATCTTATGATTGTGTTAGTTTTGTGTGTTGTTTTGTTGTGAATTCAGGATAGATTTTAATAGTATTAAAAATCCTTTGAGATTTTTGCTGAGTAGACTAGACAGAGACACGGCAGGATAATTATCATTTTTATGATGAATGCAGATACTCTAAGTATATAGTTTAAGTAAAAAGGAAGTGTGTTTGTGCGTGTGAGGGGGTTGATCGGGTCTTTTCTTGTTTGTAGGGTGGGTATGGTGTGTGCTTACGATATTGGCTAGTAGGTAGGTTTTGTTCAGAAAGGTACTTAGGTTGATACTTTCTTGATTATAAAGACATCGCTCCATCGCAAAAGGAAGGATGTCCTTTGAGAGTTGGTATTTAAAAAATTGTTCGTTCAGTTGTAAAAAGTATACAAAGTAAGTAATGAAAGAAAGTGAAGATAAAAAACAAAAACGAAGAAAATGAATCAAAAAGTATAAGAGTACAATGACTATGGTATTTCTTTAGGGAGGAAAAAAAGTAATATTGTGATGAAAAGTTGTAAGTATAAATGACGATGTTTGAAATATGAAATGGTTTTTTTTTCTTCTTTTTTTTTAGTATTATAATGCGGCACATTATTTTTATTGTTTTCAATCTGTACAGTGAGGAGAATTTAAAGCATATCTATAAACTATTTCTTTGAGAAAAACAATAAACATTTAAAAAAATTAATTTAAATTTATAAGAAGAAAATATTGAGAAGACTTAGTTTCCATAGTATACAACATTTCAAAAAAGAGCAAAAGAACATAATTTTAGTTACAGAAAGTGAGTATTGAAATGGCCTCTACTGTTTGATACTTGAATCAAATGGTTTTGCGATCCAGTCCAACTGTCAAATAATTATTAAAGTTTTGATTTCCTTGTTAAATCATTTGTCAAAATATTCGATATTAGTGCAACTTAATTTCCTTAAAATGAAAAATTGAAAATATCAGCTAGGTTAAGTTCAAAGTCAAACAAGGTCCATCCTTTAGGTAAAAACTATGGACGTCTTAGTCCAACAGTGATAAAACAACTTAGGTATAACTAGAAACATCGCTGAAATAAAACAAAGTTAAAGTTATAACTGTCCATCTTAAGCAATTGCCAAAAAGATTACTATATTTAGCTTAGACTTCACGAAGCACCACTATTTGCTGAGCCCTTAAAAAAAGGTTGTACTAGACCAAGTGACTGTCTGTTGGGTCTTAAGAAATAAAAACTAATCCCAAGGTAAGACTTTAATTTTAATGCAAAACCAAGGTTTTATGTTAATATAATAAAGCTTAAGCTATTTTGATACTGACAGCTATTTTTCGCTTGAAATTATGCCTGAAAGTCAGTATCAAACAACTTATAGCCATTTTAAAAACTTATTTCCAAGGTTAGTACTGATTAGCCTAAATAATGTGTTTTTGAAAAGAAATTTGTACACTTCTTGTGCTACGTTTCGATCATGTTACCCGACTTTTTTCAGTAACTGATACAACAAAAGGCATAAAACATTGCCTATTATTTTCAAAGCCCTTCTTTGGATTCTATCTAAGAGTTTTAAAAACTTGTTTTTGCGAGTTACATATGTTCAAGCTATTGAACGAATGAAGTCTTTTTAAATTACAGTTAGATCAGAAGTGGTGAAACATTTCTACCTATCAGAATTTATTTCTAATTATTATTATTTCAGAAAATATAGACAGCAGACGGAATTGAGTTTTTGAAGCATTAAATTGCACACGACTAGTAATTCTTTATTGGAAAAGAAAAATGCTGTCGAGATCGGAATTTAATGTGCTTAACATACCCTGCCGTTGAAATTCCACATCCGAAGGAAGGAAGTAAATTTAGAAACGAATATGAAAAGCAGAGGGTACTGTCATCAGCGAAACAGTTTAATGTATTAGAAATGGCAGACAAGAGATCATTTATGAATATCAGGAATTGTCAAAACGGTTAGAAAGGTAGTTTCTGATCCATGAAAGAAGAGATTCATCAATAGCAAAAGTACGCATTTTCGATAAGAGAGCCAAACTCTATCAAATGCTTCCGAAATGTCAAGTGCAATAATCTTGCTTCCTTCAAAACGATGTACAGATTTCCTCCATTGTTCAGTGAGATGAACCATGAGGTCACCAGTGGATCTATTGCTGCGGAAGTCGTAGAGTCGGTTATTAAGAACTTTCGATCTTCGAGATATTTCTTGAGCTGATAATGAATCAGCGTTTCCATAACCTTGGGAAGAAAGGACGTGAATGCAATTGGACCATAGTTAGAGGGGGATTCGCCTTTTTTATGGAAAGGCTCGACAAATGCAGTTTTCCATCCACACGGAAAGAGATCTGTAGAGAAGGAAAGATGGAAAAGCTTACTCAATTGTTTCGTCTTCTTCCGAACAACAGAGGGATACTATCCGGGCCAGCTGGTTTGTGTATGTAAAGGTCTTTCTGTACTTTTGCATCTGTACTAGTGCGAAAGAAGATATGTCCCATAAAATCTTAAGTACAGGAGCACTCAAGTACAGGAGCACTCGAATTAGCGTCAAATTAACAGCAAAATGTGCTGTAAGGAAATTGGCTTTATCAATCAAGCTTGCATAGAGAGTGTTATTGTGAACGAGCGTTGGAACCGAGGATGACTTGTTGTTTCGTACGTTTTTTACAAATGACCAGAAATGTTTACTATTTTTTAGATACTGAAGTATTTCTTTTTCTTGTACTAATTTCTGGTCATGTTAAAATTTGTTTTGTCAAATATGACCGCTACAGGTCTTCCTACGTTGTTTGCACTTATTCCGGTTTTCCTCAATGGAGTTGGCAACATATAACAACGGAAACTCACATCTCTGATTCTAATAACTTCTTTACGGCTCGAATCAAACTATGAGTTCTATTTTTAGCATTAATAGATTTTACCCTATTTGGGATAAAATTTCTCATTCCACTAAGAATTAAGTTTGCAATCATATCTGCTCCGGTCTGGCATCCACGGGAACTTTAAATGGCCAATATGTAATATGTAGTAAATATTACATATTGTCCAGTTAAAGTTCCCGGAGGATTTCGTTGAGACTTTCCCAATTGGCTTTCTTATATTGCTAACGGTTCTCTTAGGAATTTTTTTCTTTAACTGTTTTTTTTTTTTTTGCAAGAGTGTTCTGACGTGCCTAGAGGCGGTAATACACTGATTGCGTATTTATTAAGATCAGGGGTAAGCAAGTTGAAAAGAAGCTCAAAATTAAAAACAGTCTTTAGCAAGCAATGAAACTATGGCTTATTTTTGTTTAGGATGTTTTTTAATAGTACTTTTTCATTATACATCCGCCGGCTGTGTCATCTATGACTAATGTTTAGAGCTTCATTATATTTGTATGGGTTAGTGTAGGGCTAGTCTTGAAAGCCAGGAAATTCTATGTTCTAAGAAAACATAATAAGTTTTCGATCTCTTATTTATGTTTTTTTTTTATATGCCTTACCGAATATAAAATTAGAAGTTATATTCAATGGGGGCTATAATCTTGTTTTAGTTATTTTCTTTTATGGACCTATTTTATTACAATTCACATAAATATAATATATTCCGACACAGGAATTGAATTCTTCAACATAGAAAGCATATTTTTATGAGGCCAATCACCTATATCCAAGAAAATTGATTTGCAAAATTGGCAAGTTGCTTTATGAGAATCTATTTATTTAAAAGCAGAGACACATTATTTATGCTTATGCATGTTTGATGTTCGTGTTTTTAAAATATTACAAAAGCTTTTTTTGGTATTATTTTATTTTTATTAACAGCTGAAAAAATTAATATCCATTCGAGTATATGGGATGTCGTAAAAATCCCAAAATCTAATAAGTAATCAAACGAAGTCACTAAAAATCTACAAAAATGTCCAGTCCATGTTATCTATCGACTACATCACCATTTTATTGAGTGGCAATTCGTCAAAATATGCAAAGAAGGTATTCAATAAAATCTTCCCTTATTATGTTGATATATTTTGTTGTTTCACTGGACTCTCTTTTTATGAAGCAGCAACATTTTTTCGGTTGAAGATAAAATATTTGAATACAAAAAAGAATTGAGATAGTAGCATGGAATTACAAAGATTTCATTTGATTAGATTGAAATGCAGTATATTTATTTTTATATTTTTTGATATACTTATCATCAAGGATTCTGGACTTGCAATTGAGCTTTTTAAGCATTAAGTGTTTTATTTTAATCAAAGTTATGATTCACTATAATAGAAAGATTTGACTTGGAGGATTTGGGGATTTGGGAAAGAAATCCAGAACAACAGAGTAACTCTTTTTTGATGTTGACTTGGGACTGTGTTAAGGCACCATGTCTTCACAATTAACAACAACGAAAAGCGTTAATTTTTGATTAACAATTTAACACAAAGAAATAAAAAAAAAACATAAATTATTATTAAAACTCCTTCAAGGGCCTCATTCGATTTTTAAAATTAAACTTGAAAACTAGTTTTATAATTATTTTGTGAAATTATTTAAATTTTAGACTTTAAAAATTACTTTTTTCTAAAAACTCCTCCTCACTGTACTTTAAGGTTTGTTCCATTAAATGGTATTTATGTTTTTTTTCTTTGTTTTAAACAAAACTTTAATAAACTCTGATTATTATTTAATATAATAATATACAATAATTATAATATATGTATGTATAAGCAATCTGTTTGTTCAATTTAAAATTCTATAATTTATTTAATGCAAGGTATTTTATTTCTAATAAAATGTATGCGCAAATATACATTATCATTATTATTATTATATTGATCACACACAAAAAAAATAAATCTTAATTTAATTTTAATCAGCATTTTGCGCATTTCAGTGGATTGTATTTTGTAATTATTTTTCTATTTGTTCTTATTTTTTATTTTATAATTTATTGTTATTTTATTTTTTTCTACTATTTGTTTAACAAACTGGGAAAAAAGCTCAAGGTTGCTCCAATTATTATAATATTTTTTTTATATATTCTGTATTTGGTTTTAAATTTTTAAAAATATATATAATATATGTATTGTATGTATATAATGCATTTGGTAAAACATTTTCTTTTATTTTTTTTTTTTTGAATTTTCTTTAAATTTAAAATTTAAATATTCTTTGTTGCGAAGACGGTTTATTTTTATTAAATTTATTTATCGGGTATACTCTTTTGTTTATAAAAGTGCCCCCCTCAAAAAAATATATGGACAAATAACAATTTGTTTTTCTTATTTTTTTTTAATTCTTTTATATTTGTTGAATTCATTGTTGGCAGTGTTTATAGTCGACAGAGCAAAAACGTACTTTTTGTTTTATATACAAAACTTTTCATTAGTTCCATGTAAATAACAGTAAAATAAAAATGTTTTAAATAAATAGAAAGAAAAACCTTTTGCATAAAATGAAGAAGAGGCAAAAGAAATTTGAAAATAATTAAAATTTAAATATAAAATAAGTAGATACATATTTATTTGAAAAAGAATACCAGGATATTTAAAAAAAAAACATTATTTATGTATGAAATAAAAGCTGATTTTCAATGCATTTTATTTATGAATTAATTTAATTTGTTTAAAAAAAAAAAAATATATGGGAAATAATTCTTTAAAGCATAAAAAAACACACAATAAAAATAACAAATGTATTCAAAGTTGCAGTAATTTTTTTGAATCACCCTGTAAAATTAATAGGAGAAAGAGTTTTAGAAATATTTTTTACTGTTTTTAAGTCACTGTTGGAAATTTAAATAACTGATTTAAGACCATAACAATGATTTATCTACTCTATCGCTTACCAAACTTTTGTAAGGTCCATTTTTCAGGATTTTTTTTAGAAACACCTCAAATAAACTGTAATGTTCAAACCGAAGTAATTTTGAAGACAGGATAAATTAAATAATATCTGGTGAATCAGCTTGACTATGTATAAGCAGATCGCTTCGCATGACCCCATCTGCGGCACTGGATACCCTACTATATCTAATACCTCTTGATATACTTAGTAAATAAATAGCTGCAAGCTCTGTTATTCACCTCAAAGCTTCATCGCAGTGAGTTGGCCACTCCGTAGTTCTTTAGTATTTAGAATGAATTCCTAAGCACACATACTGCAACATCCCCCAACTGCAATTCGACAGAAACTTCCATATGTCTATACCTTCTAGATCTTTCTGGGAGGATAGGGCATTCCTGGAAGAAGAGTTAGTCCACTCTTATACAGATGGATCAAAAACAAATGAAGGGGTTGTTGGAGGTGTGTACTCTGAACGAATGAAATTAAGTCTCTCATTCTGCCACGCTACAATGATTGGGATCATTGTAGCGTGTTCTAGGCGGAACTTTTGGCGATAAAAGAAGTCTTGCCCTGGTTTAAAGAAAATGTGAAATCAATATCTGATATCCGTATTTTCTCAGATAGTCAAGCCGCTATCAAATCTCTGGACTCTCACTCTACAAACTCTATAACAGTCCATAACTGTCGATCATCTCTAATGGAGATGGCACAAAAGTTTAATATTCACCTTTGTTGGGTTTCGAGCCATATAGACATTCCAGGAAATTGTAAGGCAGATGAACTCGCCAAGAACGGTACAGTACAACAAACCACGTTTGGTTAATGCTGGCATTTCAATCCCTACATGTACATAAACTATTGCCAATGCAAGACGCTATGAAGAAGGTAAACATCAGGTGGAATAACAAAGTGTTTGCTATCTCTAAGCAGATCGCATATAAGTTCGATAATTGGTGTCATAACCGGGCACTGTCTCTTAGCTCAAAAACGCAAGAATTACCTAGGAGAATTCTTCTATAACGATCTAAACGATTTCAATGATATTAACATAATCAGTCTTTCACGTTTCGTAAGAGACTCAAATTTGTTTCATTGAGCTTTTTTAGAAAGCCTAAAGATTCATCTGGTATCACAATGTGCAATTAAACGACTCGAAAACCGAAGTTACAATAAATTTTATTTCGAAAAAGCGCAAGGCCTTTTTACTTTTTTGATTCTTTGTTTGTGATTCTTTGGTTTAAAATTACAGCTTTATTTAAATGAACAAAATTATGGTTAATTTGACAACCTTATCATGATGCTTTCTCTAGTTTGTCAATTTGAAATGTCAAATAAAATACTTAATTGTTAGTTAGTTTTTGGCCTAAGGCCTTTTCACAACTTTCATGATTATTTATATTTCCTAGCAGCCAAATCCTTTCCATACTTTACTAAGTATATTTCAAAAAGAAAATCTGTTAACTCCTCATAAATGAGCGAATTATTTATACAGATCTTTGTTGAAAGGCTTTTTTCCATTCTTCTTCACTTTAAGGGATCTGCTGAAACAATTGAAATATTTTCTACACCCTTCTCACTTACAAACTTAACAAATCCTTATAAAAGTCCAGTAAGTAGACAGAAAGTATATAAATGTATCTTTTTTGCATTATAAACGGATGTAGATGACTATGAAAGTAAGGTATAATAACTTTTTGATATTGGAGACCGTTTTTTGAACTTCAAAATATTGTTTAATGAATGAGCTTAGTATTTAAAATTAGGTCTTTTACTTTTAGTTGGGGACGTAGTTGAACATTCTTATATGATGAAAGAAAAAGTACTTAAAAAGGTTTAAAGAAGACATATTAATGGGTTTGAACTTTGAGTTTTAAAGGTCAAGTTCAATAATGATGAGTTCAGCAAAATTGCAGAGCTTATGTTTTGTTTTTTTTTGTCAAGGTACGCATCTTTAAACCAATCTCTTTACATAAATGGTGTGAAAAATGTATAGTAGTTTATCGATTGAAAACTGCTGAGCAAATGTTATTCGTAATTGCCCCAGGAAATTTTGAGAAAACACTCCGGAAAAGTCAGGAAATTGTAAAAATTGGAAACTCTTATCTTTTTTATAGTAGTTTTGTGTGCAATTGTTCCGAAATGGTTTTTTAGATTGGAAAGATAAAAACTTCTTAGTGGAAAACGCAGCTGAGATCAATGCCACAACCTGATAGAAAATCAATAAATGCCAAGGCCAATTGTTGGAAGTCTGCGGGATTAATCTCTCACTATATGTGTTCAGATGCATCGTTTTTAATAAAAGGGAATTAATTTTGTAATAATTAGCAGACCGATACAAATTTTAGAAAAGATAATAAATTGCTAAATATTATAAATTTCTGAACAGTAAAATGTAAGAGCGTAAACAAGAAGTTGTTCAAAATTTGGCCCCAAAAAGTATGCTTTGATATAGCTAACGCTATGAGTTATTCAAGATTTAATAACGAAAATATCTTTTTTATTAATTTTTATAACATTAAAAAAATTTACTTCAGGATGAATTAAATTGAAAAGTTTTAAAGAATGATTTATGGGTTCATTTTGTCCATAGTTTGTCCTGTAATAGAAATCAAATCCTTAGATTTCTTTCAGGAACTTAAAAAAGAATAGGAGCTAGTAAATCCAGAGATTTTATTTTGCCATTTTAAATGCCCTTTTATAAAAAGAACTCTTGACCATTCTCTTCGACTTTTTAGAGAATTCTAATCTTTTAATGTGCATCTAGAACTATTGCTGGGAAAACTTTTCAACCACCTTAAGTTCCTCAAAGCAAAACATGAGAATCTTTTTTGAACATTTTCAATTCTGTAGGAGAAGTTTTGATTAATCGTTTTCAAAGTGTAACTATCCTTAAATACAACTGTGTTGCACTTTAAAAAACCTAACAACGAAAACCAAGACTGTAACTGACGTGATGAACGAAAGACTCTTAACATTTTATACTTGGTTGTATTTACACCTTTGAAAAAGTTTAAGTTAAGAAATCTTGACAAACGATCAAAAATATTCACATTACGGCAGATCCTCGAAAAAAATCAAAAACATCAAATCAACACCCATCATCTCTTTATCGATTTCAAGGCTGCATTTACAGGGACGAGCTGTATAGAGCCGTGTCTAGTTTTGGCATCTCTGCCAAACTCGTCCGTTTGGCAGGATTACCACTTTCGAGCGACCAAAGTGTCGCTGTATAAGACCCTCATCATTCCCGTCCTGCTATACAGTGAAAAAGCATGGACTATGACAAAAGCGGATGAAAGCTCCTTGTATCGTTTAGAGAGAAGACAGAACGACGAGCTGTACGGGTAGTACAGTAAATACAGGACTGTAGCGCCATTTTTAGTAAGTATGTAAGTAAAATCAAACACATGTCCGTGCCATTTTTGGAAGCACGTTTTTATGTTTATTTCTTTAATTCAATAAAAATTTTAATCTTTTCCCGATCTAATAGTTGAACTTTTTAACTGTTAAATAGTTACGTAGTTTGTTAGTATTCATTAAGAGTCCATTCAAGGTAACGAACATTTAAAATAAAAAAAATAATTTGGTGTCGTCAAAAGTGACACACAATTTTTAAGCATTCCTGTGTGCGACTTATGGCAGGAATGGAGGGGACCTACAATTTGTATGCTGAAATCTGAATCCCAGCGGCTTATTTGAGAAGTATTTTTTCAAAATCAAACTTGTAGGTGGCACAGGTAGGGATTCAATGTAGACCTCTGACATGACATTCTTACACACTTATCATCACTCCACGGTTTAAAACTCCCAGAAGCCTCTAAGTGCTTTTAGCTTTAAATAGTCTAAGTTAACGTAATATAAGCTGTATAAAAATAAATCTTTGGAATTCAGAGGTATTGCTACTTTACTTAGCCTCTATTCAGTGTTTATAAATACGCTATAACCATTTAAATGTCTCTTTTCAAATTCATTTTCTCGGGACTTATAGTAATTGGCTTATTTCTAAGACTGTTTCAAAGTAAATTCTTTCAATATTTTCAACATTCACAGACAGAATAATAAGATGTGATAAAATATGATAATTGCTTTGAAAAAAAAAAAATGAAAAATAAAACTAATAAAATGGAACTATGTATTCAAGTTTTGTTTGTATATTTCTTTTTAGCTCAGGCCTTATACCGTACTATTATAATACTCTTTTCTGTTCCTCAACTATTGTATCTTAACAAAATATTTGCTGCCTTCTTCAATGTATCTTTACATTAGTTTTAGTTTTTTCGTATTTTCAATTTTTGTATGTTTTCATTTTTTTTTTGTGTTTTCATTTTACAAACTTCTTACAAACTTCTACAAAATTACAATTAGGTACATTTCTCTAGACCTCACAAGTATCTTGGACAAAATCACAATTTGTTTTTTATTTTTTTAAGTTTAAGTTTAAGTTTATTTTTGTTTGGTTTTATTTTTATTTTTATTTAATTTTTATTTATTTTGTTGTTTTTTAGTTAAAGTAGCCAAACGCTTCCTTACCGAACGTTTTCCCTGAGCCGACTATAGTAGTTGTTTTTGTTTTTGTTGTTGTTTTTTTTATTTTTCTGTAAACGGTAGCAGCAAATATTGGATTGTATCAAATTCTCCATCAACATCAATATCAACATCATCATCATTATCATCATCATAATCATCATTATGATGATGTTGTGAAGAGAAGAGAGTGGATTTTTAATTTATTTGTGTGGGAGGAAAGTGAGACCATTTTGGGCTAAGTCAAGGTTTGAGTTTAGGTAGGATGCTTTACTCAGAGAACTCAATATTTCTGCGGGGTGAATTGCCATTGCTGGACTGGGAATCTGTTTTCTTGAGGATCGATACATGATGACCGACGGCAGCTCCTTCATTGCGACTAGGACATCCGATGATGGAGTCCTGCTTCTGTAAGAATCCTCCTCGACGTTGGTCGGCAAATGATATAACTGAATCTTGCTTAACTAATTGATGTCTTCTTGGTTCTGATGATGAAAAGATGAAAAAAAAACAAGAAAAAGAAAAACCCAAAAATTATTACAATTTGTCTTTTATACTCTTATATTTATTTCATCAGGGATTGCCGCATTCAGTTGTGGAATATAGAAATAGGATAGGAATAGGGATGGAAATGGGTATGACTTGGTTATTCCTAGATTGCTATATGATAGTCGTAAAGAAAAACTATAAGGATATCCAATGGAATGAAATTGGCTTGGTTAAGGAGGAAAAACAAGAGGAAAACCATAAATAAATTGGAACTTACAAAAAGAGAAAATGTAATGAAGTAAGGGATTTTGTTTCAACCCGAAGAAAAAGAAGAAGTTTCATGGAATTTTATTTTGTATTTATGTTTATTTATGTTGATGTTTATATTCAACTTTATAAGCCTTAACTCTTATTCGTATATATATATGTATTTTTGTTAAAGGAAGAACTTCAATGGCTTAGAAAAAATTGATTTTCAGTCAATATTTATTTGAGTTAAGTCAAATTTAATAAATCATAACGTATTGATTTTGGAAAATTTATATGCGAGACAATATTTTAACATAGATTATTTTGTTTTGTTTGGTATACGAGTACGTTTGATTTTTATGAACACAAATCAATTTATTATTAAGATTTATTCTCAATTGTTGGAGTTTTTTTTGTTGTTGTTCAGTTATGATCTATTTTATGTTTTATTAAGGATTAAGCAACTGGCCATGAACTTACATCACGCTTGTGAAAATGTGCTAAACTTTTTATGCAAAGACCGTTTCAAAATATAAAGTTTCCATTTTAATAGGAAAATAAGATGACGCATAATTTTATTTCAAAACTATAAATTAGATATACGAGAAACGCGAAAACGTGATGGCCGATTGTCGAGAGCAACGCGCGGCTGTGAAATGTTGCTTCCTGTTAGGAAAAGCAGCCGCGGAAACAATTGTAATGCTCAAGTCTGCTCATGGGGATGCTGCTCTAAGTAAAACCAGAGTCTACGAATGGTATTCTCGTTTTAAAAATGGAGAAATGTCAATTGAAGACCAACCCCGTTCAGGACGCCTCTTAACGTCAAGAAATGACGAAAACGATGACAAAATTAATGCCTCGTACGTAAAGACCGTCTCCAAATCAACTCAGTGAAATGAGTGGAACATTGTGGAGTTCAATTTAGAGGATTTTATTGGAAGATTTGCACATGGAACGAGTTGCAGCCAAATTTGTCCCACTACTTCTCACAGGCGAGCAAAAGGAGCGTCGAGTTAATGCATGTTTGGAGCGTAAAAATCAACTCGAAGAAAACCCTGATTTCTTTTTCCAAGGTCATTACTGGTAATGAATCGTGGTGTTATGGGATACGACCCCGAAACAAAACAGCAATCAAGCCACTGAAAGTCACCTGGCTCTCCTCGTTGCAAAAAAGCGCGCCAAGTGAAGTAAAGCATCAAGACAATGCTTATTTGTGTCTTCGATTGCAGAGGTGTTGTGCACGCGGAGTTCGTTCCCCCGGGTCAAACTGTTAACCAGATATTTTACTTGGCAGTTTTGAAAAAATTTTGGGAAAGTATCCGAAGGAAAAAGGCAGATCTTTGGCGCGAAGGCGAATGGTTCTTCCATCATGACAACGCATCGGCCCACATCGCTCTATCCGTAAAGCAGTTTTTGACAAAAAACGGCATGACACCAATCGTTCACCCTCCCTACTCACCGGATCTGGCACCCTGTGATTTCTTTTTGTTCCCCAGACTTAAAAAGGACATGAGAGGAAAGCGTTTTGTTATTGAAGAGGAGGTAAAACATAAATCGCTGGAAGGCTTGAAAGGCATCCCAATAAATGAATTTGAAAACTGGTTTGAACAATGGAAGCATCGTTTGCAGAAGTGCGTTGCGGTCAAAGGAGAATACTTTGAAGGTGGTAAAAATTTGGTGTACAAATATTAATAAATAAAAAAGTTATGACGAAATTCCCGTTTTTTTTGGGTCCCCCCTCGTAAGAGGCTTGCAAGAAAAAAAGAAGATTACTATGAATGACTTAAGATAGACAATTCGAGCTTAAAGTTCAATTCGTATAAAACAAAAACAATATAACTAAAATGGGCGCTTCGGGAAGATACCCAGCTAGCGATCTTTTTAAAGTAGTTTTTGAGCACTTTTACACGCATTTTTGACGTTATATCGGATATAACCTGAGTCTGTTGGCTTCTAATGTTAAATCGTGAAATTATGTCATGAGACTTCTCACCTCTTCGATAACTTGTGGGTGAACCAAGTGAAAAATGTGGTTTATCACTCAAGAAACTGAAGAAAATGTCGTTCGAAACATCGGTGTTTAATGTTTATTGTTCGAAGACCGAAGAAGCGTATCATTAATGCTATGAATGATTAGCAGACCTAAATAATTGCGTAATTTGAACGGAGATGCAATTCCAAAGGTAAAATACACCATAGTGAGATGTACGTCAAGTTGAATTTCTGAGAACGCACGGAAATTGATAAATACGGATCATCAAAAACATTTGCTCTTGCAGAAGCAATATTTTTGACACTTTCACTCTCTTCCAATTTAATTACAGTTTTACTATTTACTTTCGTTATCGGTCAATTAGGATGACCACAATCATCACCTAATGCGGGAAAGTTTTAACCACTACTTTTTAAGTAAATTTAAATAATTTTAACATTTTTAAATGATCTATTTTCGCAAACAGCAAATACTCAATCAAATTTTTTTTCAGTTCAAGTATAAGGTGCCAGCGCAGAATGTAAAATACACGCTGCTCTTTAAAGATCGAGGAGATCTTACCTATGCTTTTGATATCAAAAAAGGTCTTAGACAAGGCCTGCACTGTCATAGACTTCTTCAACTTTGTCATGGAAAGAATTGTGTTAAACACAATCGTCAACACTAGAGGCACTATCTCCCAAATATCTGTCGAATTACTCGGATACGCCAATGATATTGACATAATTTGAAGATCAAAGAGCGACGGAAGCAGAGGAGATGGGTCAATAATGGCAAGACCAAGTATATGCAGTCATCAAAAAAGGACGATGAACGACGACATTTTGGACAGCTTTGACTTTGAGGTAGTTAAAGGCTTTGTCTACCTGAGCACCGCTTTAAATTCAGACTACGATCCCAGAGCTGAATTCAAACAAAGAAAAACATTGGTGAATTCAAACAAAGAAAAACTCTTGGCAATAGCTACGTCTATGTACTTAAAAGGCAATTGAGTAGTAAAGTCTACTCTCGAGCATCTAAAGTCACCATCTACATATATAACACATTCATCATCTCGGTTCTCATTTATAGCGCTTGGACCTTGTCAAGGCAAAACAAGAACGTCTTAGGATGCTTCTAGAAAAAACATTTTTCGGGTTAATTTCGGAGTAGAGGAGAAGTTATAACGACGAACTGTAAGAGCTATACATCGACACTCATCTGGTAAAAGGAATAAAAGCCCTTAGACTTAGATGGCTGGGTCATTTCAAGCGAATAGACATTAATGTTCTAGCCCGAATTGTTTTCCAATCCAGAAGCCCCCGACTGTAGCGCCACCTTAATTAAGTTAAATACCAGCGCTATTAACTTAAAACCTCGAAATAAATCCTATATTGACAATATACCTGGTAACTTTCTCAGATCTCCCGAGATTTGACAAAGAAAAGAACTCTCAGCCATTCCTGTGTGCGAGTATTGTTGTCAGGGATGGAAGGGGCCTACAGTTTTAAGCCGAAACCGAACGGGTTATCTGAGAAACCACTTTTTATGACAATAATTACTCTTGGAGGTCTTGTCAATTCCTCGCAAGAGGCAGTACCCGTGAAAAAAAAAAACTTAAAATGACACAGGCAGCGATTGAACCCAAGACCTCTGGCATGACAGTCCAACGCACCACTACCCATCATACCAAGGGTACTACTCTTGCATAATTATATAAAAATAAATATTTCCATCGAACTTTGTAGCTGTAGAGGTCTTTTCGATTAATGTAGTCTTTAAGAAACCGGAAATGGAAATAGGAATATGGAGTAATCGATAGCACCAAGTCTTTAGGGAACAAATACTTTGCTGTCATCAAAAATGGTGGATATGGTTCCCTTCCAAAACCTTTTTGCACATACTAAACAGTTCTGTACAAGTGTACACTGTAGTGTTTTCTACTCTCACGTCTTGTCCTACATCGAACTGAAAGTTCGTAGAAAGTTTGAACGTAGAGTTCACACAGATATCTTGAGTTCCTTTTAAGTAAGATAATTTGCACCTTTTCTTTTGAAAACTGAGATGAATCGTGAAAGGCATCTTCGTGTTGTTTGGATCAATTTTTATAAATTGTTGGTCATCTCAATCATAAGAGCTTAAGCTGAAAATATTAATAAACTAACATGAAACTAGTTTTCGCTGTCTTTAGAAACTCAGATTTTCAACTCCCTACTTTGCTTCATTACCTTGATATTTTATTTTTAAATAAAGGGTTATGATTTAATATTTCTCAAGTTTGTTTATAGTTTTTGAGTTAAGAAGGAAAAATGAATGAGGAGAAATCTGTGCAAATTGATGGTATTGAATTTTTAAGTACAAAATGGGTAGGAAAAATAAAGCTTTTTATATCCTTGATATGCTTTGACCAACTCTTTTTTTTCTGCCCATTTTGTACTCAAAACTTCAATACCATCATTTTGCACCGGTGCTGCTGATAAAAAAATCTAGTAATACATGGGCTGTAGAATAAAGGTTTTTGATCTCTTTTAAAGTCAAAAATATATTATATATAAAGGGTCTCTTAAATTCCTCATCTCAACTTACCTGGCCTTTGGTCGGCGAATGATATGACGGAATCTTGTTTCTGCAGCTTCTGCCTCTTAAGTTCTAATGGCGAAATATTGCTACTATCCTGATTGTTTAAACAATTCTTACGATGTTCAATATACGAATATTGTGTATCTTGCTTGCACAAAGTACCACGTCGTGAATCAATCGAAATTGTATCTTGCGTCGAAAATGAATCGTTGCGATCTTGCTGCGAAATAAATCCACGTTTTGTCTCAATATACGATATAACAGAATCTTGTTTCGTTAAGGACATCTTCGATCCATTGCTATCTTGTTTGCAAAGCATTCTCCGTGATCCATCACTTGACGCACTTTCTTGTTTTATGAGCATTTGACGTGATCCATGTGAGTCCTGTTTGAGTAACATTTGCTGAGATAAATTACTATCTTGTTTGATAATTAAATTATGTCGACGCAATGCATTTTGTTCGTAAATATAAGATACAACATTCGGCTTTCGGATGGGACTGCCTGGACTCTTTTTGGAGTTTTGTTGATATTGAGATGATTTACGGGTGCTGGCTGATGACGATACGAGCAGTACATTATCATAGTAGCTGAAAAAAGAAATAACAATATAAGAATATAAGAATATGAGTCATGACATTTTGAGGTGGTTTTGATTTTGTGAAGAAACATACCGTAAACGTCCACAGCATGAGCGTGATTTAATGATTGCAGCAAATCCACGTCGATACTTCTTATTGAAGAATGCATATAAAATTGGATTAATACAGGAGTTCGACGATCCCAACCATTGTGCTATTGGCGTGACTGTGTTCAGAATTTCTCCCTCTCGCTGTGTTATCTCGCCACCTTAGATGGAAAAAAAATAGTTTTTGAAAATAAAAATTGAACAAAAAAGTACTGAAGGGAAACTACAGAACTATTAGGTCAATTGTGCTAAATTTAATACTGATATGTGAAATGGCTTCTCTAATCATGTAATTTTCTTTGAGTAAAATCTGATATATCATCCTAGATTCTACGAGTATGATTGTATTTAAGTCACGTCTTTTGTCAAATGTTCGATTTTAATATTGAACGAAAGTTAACACTGTAATTTAAGGAAATTTGATATCTAAGACTTCAAGAAGATTGTGCTGATGTCATTTGATGACATAGGGTTATATTCCCACATAACTTTATAAACACCCTGAGACAATAAAGAAAGATATAAAGTATCATTTTTTAATCAGGTAGGTTCCCAAAAACGAGTGAAGTGAAATCGAAATCAGCATTAAACATTTGCCTTTAGTAACTTTTGTGTTTAAAATATCTCTAAGAATTCAAATGTAAACAACAGATATTCATTTGAAGACAATTTTGCTGAGTTAGCAATAATCTACACTAATATTATAAAGAGGAAAGATTTGTATTTTTGTATGTAACGAATAAACTCAAAAAGTACTGGACCGATTTTAATAATTCTTTTTTCATTAGAAAGCTACATTATCACTGAGTAACATAGGCGGTATTTAGTACTAGATTACTATAGAAATCTTTAAAAATTCCTATTAAAATTAACCGAAGGTGTAAAAAAATTTGCCATAAAATGTCTTTCATCGCATACGCTGCGAGAGTATTAATTATAGGACAAAAATTTAGTGATTCATGGTCGTTTTAATTAGCATGCCTATAAAACTTAAATATCTGTACCTATTTATGTCTACCCATGCGAAGCCGGGACGGGCCGCTAGTATTATATAAAAATGGTTTCTTCTTAATTTTAAGTAAGTCTTTATCCATGAGTGTAACGTCATATAGCCTATGTTCGGAATCTGAGATATAGGGTGCTAAAGCTTTCTTTGAATTCAAAGTTTCAAAGAAAACTTTCACGAACTGAAACGAGATTATACGAGTGATATATTGTTGAATACACCGTATTTCAAATGACGGCTTTGTAAAACTTGCATTAACTTTAAGTTACGTCTACATTCCGATTTATCAAGTGACGTTTCCACCCGAAATTTAGTAAGATTTGTCATCAATAACCACAACTGGGTATTTATGAATTCTTAGAAAAAGTTTTCATCTTTTCCTCAATTTATGGACTGCGAGGATTTAAAATCGAATGATATTCGGTCCTCATGTGATCGTTTTGCCCGTTTTTTTTCAAACAATTCTGACATTTTAACAAATATTGATTTATTGCACCCTGATATTGGTCCTTTGATAGGTTAGTTTAAAAGAAGTTGATGTTTCCTCCAATTCTTTTGTCAAAATGTTCCTATACACTTTGTAATGCTTTGACCCTTATTTTAAATGAATCTTTTAAAACTGGTGTTTTCCTTAGTGGATGCAAAGTATATAATATAGATGAGTGGCCTTCAGCACCTAGAAGAACTATAGAGCAACAATCTCAAAACATTCATTTATATATCCAAACTTTTTGAAGAAATGGTCATGTAGACTTTATTTTGCTGTTAAGAATTCACTTCCTCAAAAACAACATGGTTTTGCTAAAGGTAGATCTACTTGTACTAATTTAAATCTTGTAAATTATTGTATTAATCATGTGGAAAACGGTAAATAGATCGAGGCTTTCGATCGCGTACAACATGATCTTCTCCTGCAAAAGCTTGGGATGTTTGGATTGGATGTTTCTTTTTTTTTAATAGTTAGGATCTTTCTTGACTGACATGAAGCAAATAATTAAGATAAATTAATTAGTTTCAAATCCTATAGATGTGCTGTTTGGTCCACAGGGCAGTCATTTCGAACCACTTCTTTTTATAATCTTTGTCAGCGATTTACCTTCTATTTTGAATTATATTGTAACTGTTTGATGTATGCTGATGATGTTAAAGTACTTTCAGCAACATTTTCATTTGCTGATTTGATTGCATATTACATAATTCAGTCAGATATCAACAATTTTTTTTAATCATTTTTTTTTTTTATAATTAGCGAACACTAAAAGGGTTTTGTATACCTTTAATATGCCAAAGACACAGTGTGAGCATTAGGAAAAGAGGGAAGGGTTGGATAGAAGGCGTCGGTGTACATTGATTTTGAATTCTTGAACATTCCAATGATAGGGTAAGATAGAGCGTGGCCCGGCATTCCACATTCGCGTAGTACGGCTAAAAAATGAATATCTGTACTTCATAGTACGGCCGAAGTTGGGCTCAAGGGTAAACTGATGGGCATTCCTTGAAGCGCGGGTATAATGGTTAAATTGTTTAAGGGGAGGAATGCAACTGGCTATTTCACTAGAGCATAGTCCGTTAAAATAACGGTAAAAAAGGGTGAGACAAGAAACTTTACGACGATGTTCGAGAGACGTAATCGAGTTGATGATGTTCATGTTTCACCAATCAATTTAAAAGCTCTTCTTTGACCTAGACATCTTGCGGCATTTTTGGCGACATGGCGTATGTGATTGCTCCACAAAAGGTGGTTGCTGATGCACATTCCAAGGATGTCTAGATTTTCAGTTTCGTTGATGAAAGTGCCACTCATAGATAGTGGCAAGGAGGGTATATCTCGCTTTAACGATACAAAACAGCATTGGGTTTTCGAAGCATTAAATTCCACACGGTTTTTTATTCCCCATTGTACAATGCTGTGTAGGTCGGAATTTAATGAGCTAATCATATTTGCCATTGAAGTTCCACATCCGAAGAGGAGGGTTGTGAGTCTGGAAATGAATATGAAAAGCTAAGAGTGCTATCGTCAGCGAAACAATGTATTGGATTAGAAGTAGCAGACAGGAGATCATCTATAAAAATGAGGAATAGGGTCGGAGACAAAGCGGAGCTCTGGGGCTCACCAGCATTTATTTGATGTTTTTCAGACTTGAATCCGTCCAAAACAACTTGAATTGAACGGGTCGAAAGAAAATTTCTAATACAACGAAGAAGAGATTTGTCAATACGAAAAGCACGCATTTTCGATAAAAGAGCAAGATGCCAGACTTTATCAAATGCCTTTGAAATATCAAGTGCAATAATCTTACTTTCTCCAGAACGATGTAAGGATTTGTTCAACTGTTCGGTGAGATGAACCATGAGATCACCAGTGGACCTATTGCTACGAAAGCCTATTGATATTTCTTAAGCTGATAATTAATCAGCTTTTTCATGACCTTAGAAAGAAGGGACGTTAGTACTATCGGTCGATAATTTGCGGGAGAAGAAGATTCCCCTTTTTTTTGGGATTGGCTGAACAAATGCAGTTTTCCAACTACTGGGAGCGAGCCCAGAAGAATAGGATAGATGGAAAAGCTTACGCAGTGGTTTTGCTAGCGTGGAAGAACACCTCTTCAGAATAATAGCGGGGATACCATCCGGACCAGCGGATTTATGAATGTTGAGATCTTAAAGAACTCTCGGCACAATTCGAGTACGATTGCTCCCATAGAATCATTTTTTCGGCGAACTGCCTTCCAAACAAGTTAGCTTTATCAATAGAGCTAACTAAAGGAGTGTCATTGACAACAAGCGTAGGAACCGAGGAAGAGGAAGAATTCCTCATGTTTTTGGGGCATTGCAGTATTTTTTGCCGTAATTGTTGGTCATGCAAAAATTTGGTCCTTTGAATATCGGCGTTGCAGGCCTTCCTGGCTTGCTTAAACCTTTTCCGGTTTTCCTCAGTTGGGTTGGCTATAAAACACTCTTTAAGCATTACTCAAAATTAAATGGGTGGGGTCCTTGCCAGATTATAAATCAAGATGTTCCCTTATTGACAATGCATTTTCTTCGTTAAGGATATTTGTGATAATGAAATAAACTCTGGTGAACTGCTTTCACTAATGACTCTTTATGTTCCATCAAGGATTTTTCGCAACAGAAATTAGTTATTTTATGCTCCCCTTCATAGAACCAATTATGGTCTAAATGAACTTATAACACGTTCATTAAATCAGTTCAATACAGTTTATAATGAAATTGACCTTAGCATGAATAGATATTGTTTTAAGAAATTAATTCTTCAAATATGTAATCTGATTAATTAATTCATTAAAATTTTAATTTTGCATTAGGTGTTTTAAATATGTAAATATCTTTGTATCTTTAACTTCGAATCAATTGATGGAATAAATAATTTCTTATTTTCTTCATACAACTTTTAATTTATTTATCATATTAAGAACTTACCAAATTTAATACGAGCAAATATCACATACAGCGGTAGCCAAGAGAGAACAAACAATATAACAACAGCCACCAACATCTTGATAACTTTGACCTTTGACTTCTGTTGCATCTGTTCCATTTGACCATCATTCGAATCACCCGGTATTGAACGTGTTGAAACTTTTATCCAAATCAAAACATAACACAATGTTATCAATGCCATCGGCAGCAAATAACATGCCACAAGTTGGGCAAGTAGAAAGTACAAATTGCCATCGGTGCCGGGTGGCCAAACCTCTTGGCACAAAAACATGTCTGGGGCCATTGGAAAGGCATCCGATGCTGGCACCAAATCAAAAAACAAAATCCATGGAATTGTCGATCCTAATGCAATGACCCAAATGCAAAATATCATAAATCGGGCACGACTTTTGGTCATTTGTTTAAGTGGCCACCAAATTGCAATAAATCTGAAAAGACAAATAAAAGAGGATTTAAAATATTTATTTAATTTTTTCTTTTTGTTCATATTTTTATTTTCTTCAGAGATTATTAAATTGAGTTTTGTTGTTAATTGAATCATATTTTCTTGTGTTAGATGCCAGAAAGGGTAGATTAAGCAATCATAATTTAATCCTAATGAAAAGGATGAAAAAGCTATAAAAAGATAGACGTCAGCTTTGAATTTATTAATAAAATTAATTTGAGGGTATTTTTTTAACGACGGAAACGTGGGACTTTTTTTCGATTATTTTTTGTGAAACTTTGTTCGTTATAGCTTAAAGAATTCAAAATGGAAAGCAATTTAAAAAAAAAAGTTTATTAATACCAGAGCAATTTTAATAATAATAATAAATGATAATGATGATGACCAAGACGCACGTTGGGAACATACGGAACATGGAGAAGAGATGATAACATCAAGGATAGATTTTGGATAGAGCTCTCTCGATTGAATTGAAAAAGCAAGTTTAAAGTCCTAGATGCCTTTTCTTTTATTAAATTATCTTGAAGTGCAAACTATTTCGATGGAGTAAGAGTTGGAAAAATGTTATGTATATTTCATATTTATAGATGCTGTTATTTTTTATCTTTAATTATCAATTTTCAATCAATTGAACTCAAGCTATCGTTGGATGCTCTCTGTAAATCAATGATTGCAAAAATATTGTGGTGTCCTCTTTTTGAAATAAGTAATTGGATCCTAGACACTCGATGAAGTGAAACTATCCTGAAAGATAGTAATCAATGATTCTCGGTTCCCTTTGTGGGCAAATGGAAGTTTAAGAACTTTAGTAAGAAAATAATTTGGAAATAATTATCAACGAAACCGGTGAAAAGTATAAAAGTCGTATCATAGATATTTAAAAGAAAGATAAATAATTAAATACTGAAGTAAAATTGGGAAGCGCATTCAATTTTATGTGGTCCATGGGAGAATTACCTGAAAGTTTTAAGAAAAGTTTAATATGTACTACCAATTTAAAAAAATAGGAGACACCAAAAATCTATATCTCGTTTTTAAACACTATCAAGAAAATCTTCACAGGGATCTTACTGCAAAGTTTAACCGATTGGATAAACGGCCATCCCAAGGAAGACTCTTTAGGGCAAAGCAAATGAAATTATGTTGAATTGATTCCATACGTTTTCTATGAATTTCGTAACAGGGAGTCCATACCTGCGAAGCATATTCAAGATGAGGACGAACATGACAATTGTACAAAAAAAGAGTTACATAGGGATCATTGAACTTTTTTTCACAGTTTTATAAAACCAAGCATAGAACTTTATTTATTAACAATAAAATTAATGTGATGTGTACATTCTAAATTGGAACAGAAATGAACACCTAAATCTTTAAATGTGGAGACGCGACATAGTTTTTTCTGTGATATACAATAATCAAATACACAACCGAATCGTTTTTTAGTAAAAGTTATCGTATGACATTTTAAAGGGTTTAGGGCAAGGCTATTTTTTCCACACTAAAATGTAAAACTATCAATGTCGGCTTGTAAACGGGTACGATCATGGGTGGACTTTAGTATCTTAAACATTTTCATGTCATCAGCAAAAATGAGAACTTCACTTGAGCGTAGACATGACAATGCGTCGTTAATAGACAGGATGAACAGAAAAGGGCCAAAATTGCTTCCCTGGGGAACACCAGATTGAACAATAAAAGGATCAGAATGACAATTTTTAAATTTTATCACATAGGATCTGTTTTCAAGGTATGATTTGATCCAAGTTAAGAAAAATGGTGGAAAACCAAGAGCTTTAAGTTTAAATAAAATAATTTCGTGGCTAAGTTGGTCAAAAGCTTTAGAAAAGTCAGTGTATACACAGTCAACTTCATAACCTTTTTCTAAAGGGTTTGAAAATATGTTTGCGAATGTGGGAAGATTTGTAACGGTTGATCTTTTTTTCACAAAACCATGTTGCTGTTCGCAAATGAGATTTTTACTAAAAAATGCACTTTCACAAACAAGTGGTTCAAACAATTTAGGAATGCGAGAAAGCTTTGCAATGGGCCTGTAGTTTGTTATATTCGCCTTGTTACCTTTCTTGAAAATTGGTGTTAGAAATGACATCTTCCTCTTGGAAATTTGCTTGTTTTTAGAGAAAGT
Organism: Eupeodes luniger; assembly: GCA_951509635.1. Lineage (NCBI taxonomy): Eukaryota > Metazoa > Arthropoda > Insecta > Diptera > Syrphidae > Eupeodes > Eupeodes luniger. Next base: position 310,352,376 of record OX608073.1, read on the forward strand.
TTAAAAGAACGTAAGGGTTTCAACTAAAGCATTACCACACTTTTTTAATACTATCGGGGAATACCATCGGGACAGGCTGAGCAGTCATCATTCAACGCGGATAAAAGATCAAGGACCGTACTCTGTAGCACAGGGATGTTACTACAGCTAGTTTGCGAAAAGGAGTGAAGATCATTAAAATATACTTTATCAACTTCTTCACGGCTATTGACAAATGACTCACAGAAATTTGTTGCGAAAGCATTACAGATATCAACAGTTTTATCTAATGAATGGTTCTTCTAAGTGAAGTTAATTGAAAAGCCATCTGATTTTTCCCTTAAGTTTACAAGTTTCCAAATTTTTTAGGATTCTCTTTCAAAAAAGTGCCCATATTAGTAACATAACTAGCATATACAAAATTAGAAAGAGACTTAAATTCGTTAAAGAGTTCAACATAAAAAGAGAAGTTGATTGGACACAGAGTTTTGAGATAAGTTTTCCATGCCCCATTTCTTTTCTTACTCAGTAAACGCAATTTTTTCGTGTAGCAAGGGTGGCTAAATTTTGCATTTCTTGATTTCTTTAAAGGTACATTTTTTCCAAACAATAATTGAGGATCTTATACAAATTTGAAACTGCCTCGTCAATATTAGAAAATGCTAATGTATCAGCAATTCCAGAAATGGTTAAATCTTCAGACAATAACTGGAAATTAGCTTTTCTGAAATCAAAATTATGTAAGCAATCAAAGGAATTGCTGTGTTCAGTAAGATGATCACTTAAGTCAAGAAAAATGTCCAAAGGAGGGTGATATTTATCAATAATAGTAATTCCTGATCTAGATTCTAGAACAAGAGTACTAATAGCATCAGAAGAAAATACTAAATCGAGAACTCGATTTTTTGAGACCGAAATATAGCCCCAAGTACAAAAACAAAAACAGTTTCGATGTAATTAAAACTATTGTATGTATCTTGTGCAATATGAGAACTAAAGAAGACATAATATGTCATTTCATTGGCATCTGTCCTATCTTCAACTCAAAACACCCTTTCTTTTGATTAAATTCAGTGTATTCTAAATGGCGATGATTGGAAATTTCTTTACTTCTACATAAAACTGACTATAAATATCGAAATTTGAACTTTAAGCAAAAATGAAGGTAACTCAAAGATGCAATTGGTATTGCAAGAGGGAATAAACTGATGGAATTATGTGATTCATCAAAATTCCGAATTCTTAATTGTACGAGTTAAAGCGATGCTTCGGGAAATTTTACTTTTGTTGTTGTAAAAAAGGGGCCATCGATGATACTATCATAGGTGAAGACTGGGTGCCGTTTGTGACAGATTTTGAGGTACAAAATTTCCGTACTCAGATCACCTTCCACTTGTTGTAACTTTCCAACGGATTGTAGAGACAATTGATTAGATCTCTAACAACTTATCATTATTGCCAAGGCTTTATTGGAAACCATCGTCGATTTATAAGCACCGACAATACATCAATCTTCAGGAACAAAAATTCAGACTTCATCTTTTTGGAAATTATTGTCCATAGGAAGTTTATGGAACCTAATTGTTAACACACAAGAGTCCAAAGTTGTGGTTTTTAAAAGAAGGCCTCGAAAAAAAATGAACGTATATTGGTGAGACTATTGACTGCGACAGTAAATAGAATAGAGTTATCTTTTCAAGAAGTTTGAGCATAAGAAACAATTTACAGAAAAATAGCAAAAAGCAAAAACTGTCATTAATCGCTAGTGGAAAAGATGTTTTATAAACGGAAACATTCCGCATTGCAGCTAATTTAAAGTATTTGAAGAAGTTGCTGAAAATATACTTCTGTATGGCTGTCAAGTGATGGGTTTCAAAAAGTATAACAATGTAGAAAAATGCTGAACACACTACGTTAAGAAAATATTTCGCCTACCATTGAAACCGCCGAATTACTAGAAACAGGACTATCTCCTCTTTTCATTAAAACATTAAAACTGCAAGCTTAATATCTTCTGAATGCTTCAAGATGCGCGAGTCCCGTTTGGTTGGGGAGGTGGTTCTTAAAGCTATTCAAGATATTAAAAGCTTTTACAGAGAGTGGTCAAGTCTAGGGGAAAGTTGTAATCTCAATTTTACTTAAAGCATTGACAACATATCGAATTGTAAAACCATCCTTTACGAAGTAATATCGAAAATGGACGAGAAGTGGAAAGCTGAATATGTTCAGGAAGCTTCCAACTGCCAATATAGGCGAATATATGTCCAGCAGGCTTAACTATAATCTGGAAGATAGAAACTTATTTCGTGATGAGAACAATGTAAGCGTAATCACGACAATGGTCAAACTTCGCAGTAAATTACTCACCCTAAACTTCATACCACACAGACCAGATTTACCGTTGGAGTGCAGTATGTGCAACTTAAGGGAAAGGGTAGACGTTTTTTTCATTTCGTCCAATTCTTAGAAAATCCAAAAAAAGCATGCATTGAAGTGATTTTTTGTCAGAAGAAATAGTTCTTACAGAATTACAGAATTAAATGAGATAAACGTACCCAAATTGTATTAATATTGCAAAATCGAGTTAAGGTACAGAGAAAGAATAAGAGTACTGATTTGGAAAAAATCCAAATCAATAATTAATTGATAAGCAAATTGATATTTGAAAAACTTTTTAAGGTGTGTATTCAACTACTGAAGCTTAAGCTGTTTTCTGTAACGATATTCAAGACAGTTTCAAATGTAACTTCTGTTCAAAAAACCGCCTAATTAAAATGAAAAACTTTATAAAAAAACACCTTTCCTTGAACTATAAGACCAAATACATGCAACCCAGGAATACATTTTCTTATTTTGTGGCACACAAACTTCCCTCTTAGATACTTTACTGAATTGCATTTGATAAAAACTCAAATTTAAAGAAAAACTTTGTTGACTTATTTGACACGTTTGTCGTCGTTTCTGCGGTGACCCTGAATAAATTTATTTGATAAATTGCCAAACACAAATATTTATGTCTTTCACTACATAACCACCACCACCGTCAAAATGAAAAAAAAAAACCAACCACACAAAAATTAAACCGACATCCCAAAACATCCCAAAACTATACGACAACTGCATTTGCAAATCTCGAAATCTTGTACAAAATCAAAACCCACCTAAACTGCATTATTCGAATAAAGTTTCTTATACGTGGTTTTTCTTCCCTGTTCTTCATTTTTCCCTAGAATTTCAATATAGGAAGCGTAAGAACGTACAAACATATACCGGAGCCGGAAGTGTTATCGTGAAAAGACGTGGCGGATAATAAATTTTCAATATCATCAGACTGCGAATAAGAAAAAAGAAAATATAGAAGAAGAAGGGACAACAAAAAGAAAAAAACACCAATACGATAAAAAAGTGCAAATAAATTGAAGAAAATTTCCATTCAAATGAAAACCAATCAAATTTCTCTTCCACAAAGTGTCCCTGCAATAAGACCAAAATGAAGAAGGACCTTTTTTCCTATTTTGAATTGGCACATAATGCGGTTTTGCTGCTCTGTACTTTTCCTGCGATTCTATATCACTACTGATGCTGCCATCATGATAAAGTTATGTCTTTTTTATTTATTTTTTATTTGGCGTTTTCTTCACTGCGGAGCAAAATTAAATGAAGTCGCTTAAGGGGTTAGGATCTGAGCTTCATGTACACCTGAACCTTAATACAAGTACAAGAACCAGAACCAGTATCTTCGACTCCATTGAGCATTTTGTCTTCCAAGAACTAATTTCCTTTTCCCAACTGATTTCTGATTCAGGATCAGAAACATTATGTGTATAGATATAAAGTAAGTTTTTATGGATCCTTCAAACTCCTCAACTCCTTTACGAGTTCTTTTTCTTATGAAAATTTGTCATTTTTATAAATTTTTTCAGCTCCAACAGAGCAGGTACGTGTGACCCAGTTTAATTCATTTATTTATGACAAGATAAACCCTGGTTTATGATAAACTCGCAATTTTCCTAACTTGCATTGTTTTCTCCATTCCACAAATTAAAATTACGAAGAGTGAGTAATTTTGGGAAATTTGACAAATGAGACAACTTTTCTGGGTGATTATTTTCGTAGTTTATTTTATTTTTTGACCGAGTGCCGCCAGTTGCACTGCTTTTTTTTTGAAATCCTACAGAAATATCTGTTCACGCTTGTGTGGAAAAAATGTATACCTTCCAACCATGGAATGATCTTAGATCTATGCCAAATCTTTGAATCCATAAGATTAATTCTATTTAATTAATAAGATTCATCAGAAGGTTTTTCTCAGGATAATTTGCTAACACACCCATCGAGTCACCGCACCGCTGCGCTGTCTCACTATAACACAGCTTCAACGTTCTATATATGGCATCCTTAATAAAACAAGGATTCATTAGTTATTTGGCGGCATAATATAAGACAAATTTCTCTAATTAACAAAAACAATTACTCAAGAGGTATGTATGAGAAATCCAAACTCCCGAGAGGAGCAATGAAATATCATCTATCTTTGTAGTTCTTTTTATAGACAATTTCCTTTCATAGGAAAAAGGATAAACATGTGTACATTTGACTATGTGACGAATATAAGATGGAAATTAAATGATAGCTTCAATATAAGCGGATATATGCTCCTGCTTAGTATCAGAAATTCAGCATCTGTATCCATTTTTCCTTCATACGCACGTTTTGATTCAAAGCTTCGTAATATTAATGACAACAATATAGACAAAGACAAAGGTTATTGTACCAAACTGTTTTTATTCCTTTTGGTAAGAATAATAAGGATATGTTTATGTAGATACATCCTTTTGCTACTTTTCCTAGACATTATAACTTGATAGATTAGGAAAGTTGGGTATAGTAAAATACGCGGAATGATTAATCTTAAATAAATCGTTTAAGTGAATTTGGTCTGAGGAGAACATCCAGTTCCGGTTTATTTTTGAAAGAGGTAAAAGGCATCAATTTTAAGGCCCTGGCTTTGTTAGCGACGACGGCGAACACAATTTACAATTTTTGACAGTTTATTAATGAAGACAATCTTAAAACGGTGTACATAAATGAAATTTCTTACGTCGGAAATAGTAACAAAAGTGAAGAAATAAAATAATTTATGAAGGACATTTTTGCTAAAAATACTTTAATATTTTTTTGAAGTAAGAATATTAAGATTTTTATCAAAATTTAAAAGGTTTGCTGATAATTTAAGACAACTTTATGTTAAGGGCCTTACATTTTACTGTACTTAACTTTTCTTTTATTATTTATCTATACACTTCCTATTCCAAAATGTAAATCATTTTTCGAACTACTAAAATGCTATGCTCTTTTTAATAAGAACTTTTTACGAACATAACTTTAAGGAATGCACCTATTAATTCGAAATGTCCGAAACGCAGAATTCAAAGCAAAAGAAGGAAAGTTCTAAAAGTTATAGTTGCTATTTGGTGATTTTGATTTTAGGTAATATGTTAAAATGATATAAAATTAGCGAAACCATTTTTTTAGTAACATTCTAAATTGTCTTTTATATTTTACTAAATCATTTAACATTTTTAGCAGATGGCTTTTTAGTGATACCTACATCTTTCTATACGTTAAAAAATAACTGTTTGTCGTGGGGTCCAACACTGATAGCTTCATATTGGTGCCCTTAAGAACTTGTACATTATATTTTTCTGTAACAAATTTTCATTCCAATAAATTTAAAACTATTTCTAATTTTTTGAGACGTCAAATCAATTTTGTTTTTTTAAAACTTGCTAAACCATTGGTTTTATCTATCGGGATAACTATCAAATAAGTTTTTATGCTAATTTCTTAGTATTCGACGTTTGGTGACTGAATCATCTCAAGAAATTAACCTGTGAATTGAGCACCTCAGAAATAACAACAAATTTATCTTTGTTCACCAATTATGTTTCTGAAGCTCTTGAATTTGGTTTTCGAGTGGATTCTGTATTTTCAAAAGGCTTTGCATTATGCAGCTTACAACAAAAATATATATTAAACATTTTTGAGAGTACTTACAAAATTATACGAGTTTCATCTGGTGTCCCTCAGGATAGCCACTTGAGTCCATTGTTATTTTTAATTTTTGTTATTTTAAACTATTTCTAATGTTAAATGTCTTAATATTCAAAGCGATTTAAATAAAATTGTAAATTGGTCATTTACCAAATTTCTTTCTGTTAATATTAGGAAATGTAATACTTTTTCATTTTTTTAGATCAAAAAGATTATTTTATATAATTATAATATTTTCAACGTTGCTATGGATAAAGTGAAAGATCTGGCAGTTATTTTTGAGTAAAAGCTACATTTCTCAATACGCATTGATTATAAGCAAAGGTTTATTCGATGCTTGGTTTCTTAAAAAGAAATTGGTCGGGATTTTCTAATCCGTATGCACTAAAAGCAGTTTATACTTCAATTCAAAATTATGTTATGTTTGTTTATGATATTTTGTCATACCATATAAATTGCTCCGTTTTGCTAAATCTTTTAAATATATATGTTCCAGAAAGAAATATACGGTCCAAAAAATTAAAATAAATAGACTAGGTATCGCTGCAGTCCATTGAGAACCAGGGCCTAGCAACTTACTACTCTCAACCATTCCTGTGTGCGCGTACTGTTGTCAGGGATGGAGGGGACTTACAGTTTTAAGCCGAATCCGAACGGCTGATTTGAGAAAGCACTTTTCATGACAAGAATTAATCTTGGAGAATTTGCAAATTCCTCGCTAGAGGCAGTACCCGTGGAAAAAACTTTAGATGGCATAGGCAGGAATTGATCCCAAGACCTCTGGCATAACAGTCAGTGCTGCCAGAAACAATGTTTTAACATTATTTTCATGTTTTTTGGACCCAAAAAATGTTTAAATGTTTTCGAGTCCAAAATAATGTTTTTTTTTTTAATTTCAAATAAAATATTATTATTTCCTATGATCGCTTCGTAAAAAACATGTTTAACTTACCCTACAACCTAGAAACCATGAAAACGACTTAATTTATTTCAAATAAACATAGCTAAATTGGCGCTTTGTCTCAAAAGCACAACCACATTTTTTTTCTGTAATTTATCTTCTTGTCTGTGAATAGATGTGAATTCACCATACCAAATTCGAGATTGATTCACTAAACGGGTTGTTACATGCTAAACATATGGTTAAGAACGAAACATGCTATGTATTTAAGGTTTCTACAGATCTTCTTGACAGGTAGGTACTACAGGAATATCTACAACAAAGAGTTCAAATAAAAAATTAAGTACTTATTTATTTCTTAAGAAATTTTTGTAAACTTAAAATGTACAAAATTTCAAAAATCTAACTAGTACCTAAGGACCTGTATTTGTATATTTAATTAAATAAATTAAGTTATTTCTTTTCAATTATTTATTTAAAAGAACTCATACAGTGCCAAAAAAGTAATGTATCACTACATTCTATGTATATTTAATATTTTTAGTATCATAATTTATTTGAATGGTATTCCTTCCATTTTTGTTGTTTTAATAATAAAATGCTCCTAATAATTATTTGAAAATATTTGTTTCACTTGTCACTAGCCGAGATGTGGTGTCAATTTTGTTTAAGATCTCTTTATTTCTGGTTTATAACTATTTTCCAACTAAAAAAAAAAAAATGTTTTTTAAGCTAAAATAATGTTTTTTATAATGTTTTTTTAAATTTCTGAGTGGCAGCACTGATAACAGTCCAACGCACTAACCATCATGCCACGGGTCCAGAAAATTATCTTATTTTCAAATGCATAGGTAGATTAAATCTATGGCTGTAATAAAAAATTCACAAGATAATTAACTTCATGTAAATTTATACATATTTTATTATTTATTCATCAATCAGAGGTAATACGAGAGTTTTACATCCAAGACTATTCCTAGATATTTTTTACGATCAACGTGTTGTAAACGTACATCATTAAGTTCATAAGAAGTAACTTTTTATCATCTGCAAATAAAAGACATGGAGAAGATACAAAGATTAATGGTATGTCATTAATAAATAGCAGAAATAATAATGGACCCATATGACTACCATGAGGGACGCCAGATGGGACATATATATTATCAGAACAGCAGTCTTCCATTTTTACTATCTGAGTCCTATTAGATTCAGAACCAACTAAAGAGCTAGAATGAAATCCAAGTGAAGACAGTTTATGTATTACCCTATGATTCACACGTCAAATGCTTTGGCAAAATTTGTGAATATTACCTACATCTGTTTGTATGTGATCTTCAAAGTTATTTATGATGTAATTAGTCATTAAAGATAAATTAGTCACTGTTGATTTACCTGATACAAAACCTTGTTGGCATTACGATATACAGTTTCTTATTACAGGAATGTTTTTCCGAAATTTTACTTATTCGTCGGTTATTTGTAATATCTTGCTTTGATCTAGGTTTGAATATAGGCGTAAAAACGAAACTTTCCAACAATCTTAAAATTTACCCCAAGATAGTGATGCATTAAAGATGTCAGTGAGTGGTTTAGCCAAAAAGGAGACCCTCTAAACTGCACCAACTATAGAGGAATCAGTCTACTTAACATCGCTTACAAAATCTTCTCTGCCGTAATATGTGAACGTCTAAAGCCCATCGTCAACAACCTAATAGGCCCTTATCAGCGTGGTCTTAGACCAGGAAAGTCCACAGTCGATCAAATATTCACATTAATGCAGATCATGGAAAAACCCAAGAACATCAAATCGTCACCCACCATCTTTTCATCGATTTCAAGGCCGCATTTGACAGCATCTACAGGGACGAACTTTATACAGCCATGTCTAGTTTTGACCACGGAGAATTCACGCTGCTCCATAAAGGTTGGAAACAATTTAACAGAACCTTTCGATATCAAAAAAGGTTTTAGACAAGGTGATGCGCTATCATGCGATTTTTTTAACATCGTACTTGAAAGAATAGTGCAGATCTCCCATTCCGACACTAGAGGCACTATCTTTCAAAAGTCTGTCCAATTACTAGCATATGCTGATGACATTGACATAATCGGAAGAACTCAGTGTGATGTCAATGGTGCTTTTGTGGGTATTGAGGCAGATGCGGCAAAAACGGTTAATGAGGGTAAAACAAAGTACATGCTATCGTCAAGAAAGGACTTGCAACACCAACATCTTCGTCAAAACGTCACCATCGACAGACGTAACTTTGAGGTAGTTAAGGACTTCGTCTACCTACCCTCCGCTATAAACGCAGAAAGCAACACCAGCGCTGAGATCAAACGAAGATTAACTCTTGCTAGCCGCTGTTTCTTTGGGCTAAGAAAGCAATTGAGTAGCAGAGACCTCTCTCGAGGGACCAAAGTGTCGCTATATAAGACCCTCATCATTCCCTCCTGCTATACGGCGCATAAGCTTAGACTATGACAAAACCGGATGAAAGCACCTTGGGTCGTTTAGAGAGAAAAGTTCTTTGTGTGATCTACGGTCCCGTGGCCAGAAGGGTAAAAGTCCAACGACTAAGATAGCTGGGTCACGTAGAGAGCATGAAAACTAATGCTCCGACCCGGAAAGTCTTCGAATCCACACCCACGGGACAGTGCAGTCGAGAAAGACAAGTGGAAAGTGACCTCACCAAACTTGGAGCGCGAAACTGGAGAAATCTAGATAGGAACCGAGCTAGATGGGGAAGTTTGTGGGGTGTTCACACAGGACTGTAGCGCCACCTTAAGTAAGTAAGTAAGTAAGTGGATAAGCCAGTGAAGTAGCACATTTTTGTAACGAGTAACGAAGGAATACCATCAGGACCATGAGCTAAAACTGGCATTTTACAGATAAGACTGTAACTCATCATATTCCTTTTTCTAGTCTTTTTACTAGTTTCAGCTACTTAAGCCGAAATATATGAATAAATTCTTAGATGAAGCACAAGCTGGAGTTTTTCAGATAAAACTATTTAGAATAATTTGTTGTTTATTCACATGGAACAAAGCTTAAGCTGGACCTTTATAGCTTAAGGTTTTAGTTAAAGCTATGACTAGATAGCTTTAGCTTCTTTTGGAAAAAAGCTTAAGGTTTTCAATTTACAAGAGATATTAGAGTCAAACAACAATTTTTTCAAATTCATATTATTATTTTGTGCCGTTTTTAGTTTTTGTTTAAAAATATCATTCGAGGTAAAATACTCTTAAGATAAAATCATTTTTCGTTCTTAAAATTTTCTGAAAAAAATATCAGTACATTTTTTTTAATATCTGTATAACAGTAGATATAATGTTTGAAGTCTGTAGCAACCATTCCCCAGATTTAGATTTGTTTGTGAAGTTTTAATTTTACGAACTGTTCCTTTTTAGACGTGTTGAGATGAGCCGTTTTTAATAAAAGGGAATAAGTATTTTACTACTTATCATAAAACTTCCATAAGATGAATTGAACCATTCGTTTCAAAAGCACAAAAACCCTCCTGAAGTCATCACTTCACATAGAAACAATAGCTAAATCCTTCCCTGGAGAAATGTATAACTCTGTATTAAGACGCCAAGATATTATCTTCAAAAAAGTATAAACCACTTTTCCTCTGTTAAATAATAATAAAATATAAAAGAAACAATCAAGCAAAATAAAACGATAAAGATAATTTTTGTTGTTTAAGAAACAAACAAAATCATTTTAAGCCTTGAACTTTGTGTGAACTTTGACTAACTCCCGAAAAAAAAAGATAATTTATTTTTGTGCTCGATGGAAAAAATATAATTAAAAATTAAATGAGGATATTATTATTTCTAATCGTTGGTTATTGCGGTTATCCTTCTATTATTATAATTTATTGTTTGATGCGATGAAAAAGGGTCCTTTTTTTGAGGATTTACGAGATTTCAGAATAAATATTTTTTAGTGTGTTTATTTTGTTCAAGGTCAAATTTTCTTATAAAACGATGAGTTTTGTTAATTATTTAAATACTTAGAAAATTGAATAATTGATATACACATATTTATTTTCATTTTGTATCCAGAATACAATTTGGAGATATATATTTAATAGTCCCACTAAAACTCAAATGAAAGGAAGATACATTTTTTAATTAGCATACATTTATCTACCATGAAAACAAAAATATTGAGAGATTATTTAAATTTGTTGTTCTTTTTTTAAATACATACGTTAAAGTTAATTAAATAAAACAAATTGGTTGAATTTTAATTATAACCATTAATTTTTATATGCAGTCATTGATAAACAATAACCTTGAAATAGCCATAATAAAATATCGGAAAAGTCTTATCAGCAATAAAAGGTTTAAGGCTTCAACTTATTTTTTCTCTCTTTGTGATGCTATTGACGGTTTTTACATAAAAAAGGGTGTATAAACGTTGTTTATTTATCGAAACCAAATAAATTGCCTGAAGCTTCTTTTATTGTTTCTGGTTCAAACATCCACTTGCGAAAGGGAAATTGGTGTCATCAAAAACTTGGCTTCAAGTTTTAATGATAACAAATGAATAACTATAAAGTCATCTTAGAACAAAATATTATAATTTAAGAAATGATGGTTAGTCTGTTGTCAGAGGCAATTCTTGAAAACAAAAAGGTAATAAGTATTTTTATTCTGACAACAAGTTTGAAGCTTCCGAAAATCACTCCCAAATTTTCAACAAATAAAGACAAATGACTAAAAAAGTTTATTAACAAACAAAATTCCTTAAATCAATTCCAACTTTTCAAAACATATTTTTATTTATTTATTTATTAGCTATTCTGCCTTAATACTAAATTACATTTTCTTTTTCATTAATTCATAATATTAATATTTATGTAAATCAAATTGATTTGTTTTAACAAAAATATAGTTATGCACGGGCAAAAGCCTCCCCCATTGTTTTCCATTCGTTTCTGTTGTGAATTTTTTGAAACCAAAGTCTGTCGAAAGCATGAAGCTCATCTCTCCATCTTTTTGGCTGACGCCCAACTGATCTGGTACCACTAAACGGTGTCCACTCTGTACATTCTTTTGACCACCTTTCATCTGACTTCCTCATAAAATGCCCTGCCCAGTCCCATTTCAGCTTTCTTGTCTTCAAAATAACATCTTCGAATCCTGTCCATGAGCGTATGTTGACATTTCTGATTCGCTGAGATCTTCTTATTTTTAGCATTGCTCTTTCCATTGCCCTTTGAGTTGTTGAAAGCTTCCTTTTTATTGCAACGTTGTTCGTCCATGTTTGGGAGCCATATGTTAGCACTGGTAAAACTGTGGAATCGAAAATGTATTTCATGGTAACGTTTGAGATATTCGAGTCCAACATAGTTTTCACGTCCCAGAATTGCCTCCATCCGTTTGTTATCCTTCGAGAGATCTCCTTTTCTTCTCTATTGTTAAATGATACTAATTGTCCTAAATATATGAAGTCCTCCACATATTCGATCAGCTCTCCATTAATATACATAGGTGTTTTGGTCGCATTTGTCATAACTTTGGTTTTGTTTTCGTTTGCTTGAAGCCCTGCCCTAGAGCATTCGAGAATGAGTTCGTTTATCATCTTTTGAAGATCTTCAGGATTATCATTCATCAAAATAATATCATCAGCAAACCTTAAGTTTGAAAGATATTTTCCATTGATTTTTATGCCAATGTGTTCCCAATCTAATTTTCTAAAACATTCTTCTAGAGTAGCCGCAAAGAAAGGCGGTGAGATTGGATCTCCTTGTTTAGTTCCACTTTGAAGTTTGAATGGCTCTCCAAATATTTCAGTTTTTATCTGAGCAGTGGAAGAGTCATAAATTTTTTTGAAAATTCTAACCCAGCGACAATTTATACCTTGGTTAAGGAGTGCATTCCACATGAAGTCTTGGTTAATGGTATCGAAAGCCTTTTTAAAATCAATAAAAATGAAATAAACCGGTAATCGGTATTCTCCACTTTTTTCGATGATTTGATTAACTGCCTGCAGGTGGTCTGTAGTTGAGAAACCTGATCGAAAACCTGCCTGCTCCACTGGTTGATGTTGTCCGAGGTCTACTTCCAGCCTTTTGAAGATGCATTTTGCAAAGATTTTGTAGATGTTAGATATAAGACTTATTGGACGATAGTTGTTGATGTCATCTTTTTTCCCTTTCTTGTGCAATAGAGTAATGTACGACTTTGTCCATTGGATAGGAACTTCTCCAGTAGCCATAACATCGTTGAAAATATCTTTAAGCCACGCTGAAGACGTTTCAATTCCATATTTTAGGATTTCGGCTTCGATTCCATCACTGCCTTTACTCTTTTCGTTCCCAAGTTCCATTATAGCCTTTTTTATTTCGTCTTGAAGAAACGGTAAAATTTCTTCAGATTCTTCTTCTAGCCTCTGTTCTATACTACCGATGTTTGTATTTTGACGAATATTCGAGTATAGTTCCTTATAAAATTCTGTTGCAACTTCGTTTATTTGTCTTCTGTTCCGGACTTGTTCGTTGTTTTTCGAAACCCCTAAGACCCATTCCTTCTCTAATTTCAAGTTTTGTTTGACTTTCTTTATCGATTTAGTACTTTCTAAGATATTTTTTATATTTCTTTCGTGAAATTCTCTTATTTCTTGTTTGCTTTTTTTCTTTATCTCTTTTCTTAATGTTCTCAGTTCTATTCTTTCATTTTGTGAGATGTTTTCAATTTTCCTTAAAAATTCCCTTCTCTGAATCATGTTTTGTGTAGCCACTGATATTTTATTTTTGTTTGTACTCTCGAGAGTTTTAAAGACATGTTTCGAAGATATTATTTTCAAAGTTTTTTCGAATTGGTCGTATTTTTCCTGAACCGTTCTATGACCATTCGTTTCCTTCAAAATGCGATGGCGAAGCTTTAATTCCTTGTTGTAGTTCAGCATTTGAATCGGGCTGGGTTCTTTTTCTAGTACATACTGGTTTTTCTTGTAATACTTCCTTGTCTTATGATTGATCAGTAGCTTGGCCCTTACTAACCTGTGATCTGAGTCGTATTCGAACCGATTTAACACGTCGACATCTTTGAAAAAAGATTTTTTATTGGTGTGAATAAAATCGATTTGGTTCTTATGCTTTCCATTTGGGTGGATCCAAGTCCACATTTTGCTATCCTTTTTCCTGAAGAGTGAGTTTGTAACTGTTAATTTATGTTGCCATAGCCATTGCAACATCCTTTCCCCTCGGTTATTTCTACTTCCATACCCATATGGTCCCATAATTGGCTCTTCTCCTGGTTTCTTTGATCCAATACGTGCGTTAAAGTCACCCATTACTACAAGTAATTCTGAGCTGAGTTGGTTGATAGCTAGATCCAGTGTTTTGTAGAATTTTTCTAGCACTTCCGTCGAAGCTGTTCCTGTTGGAGCATATACTTGTATGATGGTAGCTTTATCCCTTCCAATTTGAATCTTCAATCCGATGACTCTTTCATTATATCCTTTTATTTCGATAATATATTTTTTCCAACGCTTATGAACAAGAAAACCTACTCCATATTCCCCTTTGGTCTGTCCGATATATGAGAATATGTGCCCTTCATCTGTTTCCACAATTTCTTCTCCCATTTTTCGTACTTCACATAGTCCAATAATATCCCACTTTATCTTTTTCCTTGCGTTTTCAAACAAGGTCATCCTTTCTTCTGATAGAAGCGATTGAGCATTGTAAGTACAAATGTATATTTCGTTTTCGAGTGCTTTCTTTTGTTTTTTTCCAGTTGAATTTGGTGATGGTGATGAATGTGGTGGTGTTGATGATTGCGGTGATGGTGATGGAGATGATGGTGGGGATGGTGGTAGTTGGGTTGTTGGGGCTTTCTGCAGCGATGTTGCTGTATGACTTGGTTTACCAGTTAATGGGGGGATTTTCAAAACATATATCATCCCTTAAATAAAGACAATACTTATTATTTATTAAATACTATCAGATTTCTTTTGTGAAGTATTTGAAATTTGTCTCTGTTATTCAAAAATTGTAATTCCAGAAATTCACAGTTCAAAAAAAGCTTCATACACAAAATTCCATTTTAAATTATTTAAACTTTTGAACGCGTGCAAAACCGTTAAGTATAAAGATTATCCAACATACATGGTCTTGATTGTTTATACAAATATTTTCACATATTTTCATTCTTCTGCAACTACTCTACTGTGTTGTCACTGTCATCTTTTAAGTTATGTGAGGAATTTTTCTTGTCTGAATCAAGCCAAGCTATAGACGATATACCATAAAGTCTTGGAACATAACAAAAATAAATTACTTTTGGCATGATACACACACACTCGTAGACTATTAAAGTCTTATATTTTTCTTTATAGATGTAATTAAAAACTGTGGTCATAAAGTCTTAAAAGAGATTCGTATAAAATCCCATTTTAATTGCAATTGATGATTCTGCATATTTTTTTGACGAAAAGTCAAAAGCTAGTGTTTGTCTACAGTTTGGGTGGTGGTTATGTATACACATATTATAGTTTAATTTATATAGCAAATACGATGATGAAGATGCAACATTTCGTAATGAAAAACTAAGGCTTAATGACTTACAACTCTTAACTACTTTGATTTGGAAATGTGTACTGGCAAAACTTGTCAATTTTTGAAAAAGGTTAATATGTGTATTATAAAGTAATGACTCCGCCTGTACTTGAACACGCTACTGATTCAATGGGAAACGCAGATTATTTATCAGTTCAAAAATATCTCGAAGATCGGGAGCTTCGCAATGACCGGCACACCGGCTTTCGCACGCATTAGGTCCAAGAATGATCTTATGATTCATCTCACCCATAAGATCACCAGTGGAGCAAATCTTTACATCGTTTTGCAGAAAGTAAGATTATTGCAAAAGCATTTGGTAAGGTCTGGGTCTCTTATCTAAAATTCGTGCTTTCGGTTTACATGAATCTCTCCTTCATTGGATTAGTAATTACCTTTCGAATCGTTCAATACATGTGTTCAAGTCTGAACACCAAAAAATAAATGCTGGTGTGCCGCAGGACTCTAATCTATCTCCAACACTCTTTCTCATTTTTATTAATGCTCTCCTGTCTGCAACTACTAATTCAATACATTGTTTCGCTGACGATATTCTCTTAGCTTTTCATACTCGTTTTCAGACTCACAAAGTATGATAAGCTCATTTAATTCCGACCTAAAAGACCGTGTGGAATTTGATGGTTTGAAAACCCAATGCTGTCTTCTATCGGTAAAGCGCGATTGTACTTGCATCAATGAGACTGAACATCTTGATATTATTGGCATGTGTATCACCGAACACTTGTGGACCGATCGCGATGCCACCAAAAATTCCGCAAGATGTTTGGGTTTCTTAAGGCGTTTTAAGAAGTTTATCTCCTCTTTTGACAAGACTTGTAATCGTTCAAAGCTTGAGTATAACTCCCATATCTCCGCGCTCCAATTTTGGGCCTACTATTCAAGGATGGATTGCAAAAAAACTACGCATAATATTTGAACAACATTTTTTATTTGATTAGTCATTTCTTGAACTCTAATGAAAAACAAAAATAGGATATTTTTTTAAATAAAATTTGCGCTTGAGGCGTCGTTGGATGCGCTACTGCCGGTGCGACGAAGTAGAACGGCTGGCACGATTTCTCAGCTTCAGAACCTTGAAACAACAAACAAAATTTTTTAACTTAATTTTTAGAACGTTGATTAGGTCTAGACACAAGCTTTTTGAATATTTGAAAATTTCACAAAATTGCATCGATTTGAAAAAAAATTGCAGTTTTTGACTATGTTTTTCAATCTAAAAAAGACTGTAGACTTTGAAAGCTTGTGTATAGACCTAACGAGATGTTTTGTGAATAAGTAACGCTTTATAGATTAAGGCTCGATATCTCGTAAACCAGCATGCTTTCAATCAAATCCTTCACAGAGCATGTTTTTAGTTATGTCTACATTAGAAATATGCAAACAAAAAAATCGATTTTTTCAAACCGCAAAGTATTGAACGTTTAAATTGATTGGTGATGATATCAGCATTGGTTCATTTACATCGTCTTTTAGTTTCTTGCCGCACCCTCTTTTACCGTTATTTTAAGGATTTATGTTCTAGAGAATAAGACACATTCATCGCTCACCTTTAAGAGTTCAACCGTAATACTCACGCTTCAATCAGTGCTCATCAGTATAGCCTAGAGCCTAGCTTTGGTCGTACTGCCATATATCGGGTGATTTTTTAAGAGCTTGAGAACTTTTTTTTAAAAAAAGAACGCATAAAATTTGCAAAATCTCATCGATTCTTTATTTGAAACGTTAGATTGGTCCATGACATTTACTTTTTGAAGATAATTTTATTTAAATGTTGACCGCGGCTGCGTCTTAGGTGGTCCATTCGGAAAGTCCAATTTTGGGTAACTTTTTCGAGCATTTCGGCAGGAATAGCCCGAATTTCTTCGGAAATGTTGTCTTCCAAAGCTGGAATAGTTGCTGGCTTATTTGTGTAGACTTTAGACTTGACGTAGCCCCACAAAAAATAGTCTAAAGGCGTCAAATCGCATGATCTTGGTGGCCAACTTACCGGTCCATTCCTTGAGATGAATTGTTCTCCGAAGTTTTCCCTCAAAATGGCCATAGAATCGCGAGCTGTGTGGCATGTAGCGCCATCTTGTTGAAACCACATGTCAACCAAGTTCAGTTCTTCCATTTTTGGCAACAAAAAGTTTGTTAGCATTGAACGATAGCGATCGCCATTCACCGTAACGTTGCGTCCAACAGCATCTTTGAAAAAATACGGTCCAATGATTCCACCAGCGTACAAACCACACCAAACAGTGCATTTTTCGGGATGCATGGGCTTCTGGTTGCTCTTCACTCCAAATGCGGCAATTTTGCTTATTTACGTAGCCATTCAACCAGAAATGAGCCTCACCATAAATCGGACGTAAAGCGCGAAACACATTTCGAACCGAACACTGATTTTGGTAATAAAATTCAATGATTTGCAAGCGTTGCTCGTTAGTAAGTCTATTCATGATGAAATGTCAAAGCATACTGAGCATCTTTCTCTTTGACACCATGTCTGAAATCCCGCGTGATCTGTCAAATACTAATGCATGAAAATCCTAACCTCAAAAAAATCACCCGATACATAGATTCGTTCTTTAGCCGTACTAAGTGAATGTGGAACGCCTTACAACACTCTGTCTTTCAAAGTCATTGCAATTTTCAAGAATTCAAAACCAATGCGCTCTTTTATCTGAAACCTTCTCTCCCTTTCCTAGTACTAAGACTGTGTTCTGCATAGTAAGGGTATTAATATCCTCCTATAGCTGTGAGCTTATTATATCAAAAATGATGTTTGTATGGTTAGTTAGAACTTGCAATAAGCAATGCTGAGTTCACCTACAAATCATAGAGTTATTAAAAATTGATATGAATTTTAAAATGAAAGTTCTACTGACTTTTTTTTTTTAATAATATGTATGTATGTATATGTAAATGTTTTTCAGCTTAAATTCTTTAATAACAAAAAATTATAGAATAATTGTTTTTATCCTAAAAACGTTTTTGGACATCTGATAAAATTTTCAAAAAAATATATAGGAATTGTTTTTTTTACGAAATATAAAAGCTTAAAAACAAACTTCATAGCTGACATTACTCGGTTGAGAGTTGTTAGTCAATGGCTTAACATAATTTTTTTGTAACAAATTGTCAAAGTTTCTCAAGGAATAAAAAAGCTACAAAAAAGCTGATAAATTTGTCGTGAATAATTCTTAAAGTTTTTTTTTGAAATATGTAAATAATGAGCGCATTTAAAAAAAATATTTTTGGTCTAAGGTCTCAAGAGCTCCAATTTTATCACTTTATCAGCGTAGGTTATATCCTAATTAACTTGTTTTTTAATTATTGGTTTTGAACTAAATTTAAGGAATAATGAAGGTTGGTTACATTTTAAGGGCCGGTGTTGATTTTGACTGAAACACAAATAATTTAATAAATTATTGTAATTTCTTTTTATTAAGAATTTATTGGTATAGCTCAATTGTGTATGAAACAATATAACAGCGAAATGGCCGCCGCGTCTTCGGTGGCACACTTCCATCTTGGTCTCATTTTTCTATGACGCTGAGGCATAATTGAGATTCTATGTCGTCAATGTGCTGGCTTATCGACTTACACACGATGATGCCGCCAGCCCATAAACTGCACCAAACAGTTTCTCTTGGTGGGTGCTTTGGTTTTTCGACACTCGCTCTTGGGTGATCATTCGCCAAATGCGGCAATTATGCTTATTGACGAATCCACTGAGGTGAAAATGTGTGAAAATCACCAAAGATGATTTTCAAAGAAAATTGATCATCCACTGTGGACATTTCTTGCCAACATTATGACCATTAACGACGCTTGAAATGGTCAAGAGGCTTTAGTCCTTGAGTTAATTGCACCTTATAAGTCTTTATGAATAATGTTCATCAACGAGCATTTATTTTCACATATTTCATATACATATTTAGGCGTGGTTCCTATTCTAGATCGGCCCTTACAATTTAACCATCCTTAAGATCCTTAGATCTGCTAAATAACGCTTATTTTTTTAGTAACAGATATTTCAAAACAATTTTTCTAATCTGGAGGCATGATTTGAATCAAATACAATCTAAAACAATTGTTTCTTGAGTTCTTCGCCCTTATTTTTGTTGCTGCTTACTAAGTGGATTTGCTGTTTTATGTATTTTGCAAACAAATTGAATACGGGTCCAAAGCTAAATACTCTAAATTGTAGAGTATATCAATATTGTCTAAGAGAAGAAGTGCCAATACTATTAACAATTGTGTGAACGTAGAGTTGTTTGTAAAAATATTACCAGAAATATCATTGTCAGTGATTTTAAAACGAAGCAACCCTTTAAATTGTTAGATCACATTGTTTTTAGACTTTGGCTAACATTTGCCATCATCCGTGTGAATTGGTAATTTTAACATAGGAAAATATTTTCCTTTTTTCAACTCATTGGCAACGTTTCTTTATATTCATATTACAAAATTTTAAATTTTGATAATCCTTTCCTTTAAACTTGTGCTTTTATGTTGTTGAAAGTTTTTAAGTGTGGTAAAATTAATAAAATTTAACGTATTTTTTTCTTTATTTAATTCTTGGAAAATGCCCTGATATTTGTATTTAATTAACAAAAAATAAAAATTAAAAATACAAGATTTAATAAAAACAAAAATTGGTTGATACTTCATGCACACGCAAGTGTTCCAAGTGCCTACCACTATCTCATTCAAAACCAACTCTTTGTGCCCTTGCTGTACAATATTCTTATAATGTCCTCAACCTTGAGTTTTTTTTTCTTAATAAGGACATGCAGTATGATGTCTCCGTTTATACTTAAGAGAAGGTTGCCATTTGGAAATGATAAAAATCAGCTGTAAAAAACATGTCTTCATTATGTGTCGTTTTTTCCTTGGATACTTATAATTTAAATACAATCTGTCACATCTTTGTCCTCCCTCAAGATTTCCTAAGCTACATATTCTCGCAGCATGGCGTAGCTATTCACTGTTATCAACATTTATTGATCACTAGCAGCAGCCTTGTAATGTCTTATATATGAGAACAATATACGAGCATAAGAATAAGCAACCTTCAAATAAAATCAAATGAAGTAAAAAGACTTTGGAGACAAAACAAAAATTTTAAGAAAAATTACAAAACTAATGTACTCCAACTCTCAAGTCATCATCAAGAGTATTTTGTATATATAAACGAGTATGGTATATGAGAATGTTTATCCTTAAGCTAAGGCCAAGTCGTAAAGGAAAAATCAAACAAAAATCTTTGCCATTAACTACTTCTTCTTTGTTGGGTGCTGTCTCTTCTTCAAAATCTCTTAGACAAAATCCTGAAAGAATAAAAGAATTTAGTCTGGTACCCTTAGTCTATTAGCCAAAAAAGTCAAAAGTCGAAATAAAAAATCGACCTCTACCGTCCACATACTGAATGTAAGCTTGTTGTATTTTTTTTAATAAAGGAGATGTAGACGTTTTGAAAAAGGATATAACTGGCAGTAGCGGATTTTATAATTTCCATTTTGTTTCAAAAGAATGATGAAAAGTGGCTCTTGAAGTTTTGAAAGAAAGGGCAGACCTGTTTTACTTGTGAAAATGATTCGGATCTTTCAATTTTAATCATTCGAGAACAACGAGAAGAGCTCCATATATGTAATTAATAAAATTGGTAAGTGGTTGCCACGCCACCTAAGATTTATTTTTTATTCCATGCTCTTCGAAAATTTAACAATTTATCGAGTTTACAAGTTCTAAAATTTTATTTACAAAATTCGTTATTTGCTCTCTAAATTTATTGATTTTACTGGTCTGCAACGAAATCCTCCAGGATTTTGGTTTTCTGATTGGAATTCGAAGTCAGAATTGCTGTAGCACGTCAGTTTTTTTTTTAATATTTCCGTTAGAAAACCACAAAAATTAGCTATTTTTATGTTTTCGAAACAATATTTTCAAGTAAGGTAATCTTGTTCTTTTCTTTTAAATTCAGTTTCAGTCTTCTCAATACCTCCGATATAAATTAAATTCAAATTTATAGGTTTTGAGTATTGTACCATTGCATTCCACCCCTTAAACGATTCAGCCGTAATACTCGCACTTCCAGGAATGCTCATCAGTTTACTCTTGAGCTCAATTTCGGGCGTACTGTCAAGTATAGATATTCTTTCTTAAATCGCTGATCGAGAGTGTGGAATGCTATGGCCAACTCTGTTTTTCCTTCCCATTTTGATGTTCAGAACTTTAAGACCAATGTGCACCGGTATCTCCTCTTAAATCCTTCCTTTTTTTCCTAACGCTCCCACTGTGTTTAAATATAAACATACTAGCAAACCCGTCGAACTCCGTTTCGCCACCAGATGGCTTCGTTTTTTGTAACATTTCGTTTGGGGATTAAAAGATGAAGAAAAATTATTTTTTTTGTTTTATATTTGAAAAGGAAAAATTTTATTTCATTTAACAAGAGTAATGAATTCATTTCGATTACAAAAATGAAGTGTAATTTAGTTGAACTTCTCTAAGTAAAAATTGAAAGTGAATCCAAAGTAAATACTGAATCGAAGCGTTAATTGTCACTGCATACGCAAGGCGAACCGGAAATTGCAATCGTTTGAAGTCAAGTGGAAGATTAGTCGGAATCAGTATTCGAGGAATAAATACATTTTCACCTGCGTACTTTCCGTTAAGGTTTGCCTCAATCAAATTCGGCATAAGTCTTTTCACCGCAAGTCGAGTACAGTTGCAAAGTCCCGGTGGATTCAAATTACGCAATATCATAATAACTGAACCAACTTTGAGTTGGAAATTATGTGGTGGAAATCATGGTAACTCCAGAGAGTTCAAAAACTCCGTTGGATTTTGTTACTTCGTCGAATATCCTTCAGTGTGAAGTTAAGTGCTTCAAGTGATTTCTTATGTGCCATTGTGCACCCATTCCTTACAATGAGCTTGCCAATTTTCCCATTGCACTGGATTGGGAAATATTGCATGTTGGAGTATCAATTGTGTTTAAATTGAGTGGCAACTTTAGCTCTGCGGAGGCCGATGTTCGCATGTAGTACTCTAGGCAAATATTCTTATTATCTTTAAAACAAACGTTATTTGAAGTCGATATCTCTGACGTTTCTAGATATATGGTTGACTAAAAAAGATTCATAAAAGTAAGTAAGGGCCCTTGAAACGTCAAAAAATTTAAAAATTTTCAATTCCACAAATCGGAATTTTTACAATAGCTTTCTATGGGAAGCTAAACGGAGTTCACCTCTTTTCTGTTGAAAATTTTCCTGAATTTTGTCTGCTATAAACCTCACGGAGCCCGAGACCATTCCAACGAATGCAAAACCGTGGAAATCGGTTCGTGCGTTCTGGAGTTATAACGTCACAAAGGAAAACCCGACTTATTTTTATATTATAGATTTTTCTTTTGCAACATATAGACCATTAGACCATTAATCGAAATATAAACTATCCTATATCTTAAGTTAGACCAAATTACACATAAAATGCCAACTTTCATCGAAATCGGTTGACTTGGTGAAGAGTTCACTGGGAACATACATATGACACTGGATTTTTATATATTAAGATAAAGGGTACTAGTAACCCCTTGAGTGAATTATAAAAAAAAAAAATATCTAAGGAACTTCAAATTTATTTGTTCCAGCAACAAAATCATACTTTTCGAATGGATGATTGATTGAATTGATTTCTATATTCAGATTTCAAAATTTTCGATCAGATCTCGTTTTTGAGATATAGCAGTTTTTTTGAGTTTTTTTTAAATAACTTGTTTATGTGATTATCTAACGCATATATGTACTTATTTTAAAATCCTGACATGATATAACTTGTTCGACTTTGGATTCAAATTCAGCACATCAAAAACTATAAAAAAGTATGCTTTTGATCATTGGATAAACAGATCTGAAGCTTTACAGGGCAGTTTGTCGAATGCTTTAATATTATAAAATTACAAAACACTTACAAATTTAGTTTAATATTTTTAATCAATAATTATTTATTTATTCCAGTTTTAATTGCATATTTAATAGTCTTTATTTAGCTGTTTTCTTCCTCTTCATACTTTCTATTGGAGTTTCGCGCGACGAATCGACCAACAAAAATCGTCAACCATTGCTTCCGACCATTTCCTCTCGATCAGCATTAGGTCCTGATGAAATCTTTCACTGTGTTCATCGGACACAGCTCCAAGATTTTAAGGGAAGAAATCTAATGGTGAGTACAGGAAATGAGTTTTTTGGGACAGATAGCAGTTCATGTATGATTTCTTCGTAGTTTTCACTTTTGTTGTTGCCAAGAAAATTCTGACACACTGCAACGAAAGCGGTCCATGCTCTTTTTTCAGATTCAGTCAATAAAGTTATAAAATAAGGGACATTCATAAGCTCTCATATTTGGAGACCCACAAAGATTCCTTTATTCAGTTTTGCATCGCTGATTCGAGGAAATTTTGAGTTATTGGAAACCTTGACCATCTTTGTTTATGGCCTTTACACAGTTTTGTATAAGACCCAACTTAATGTGAAATGATGGAAGCCTTTAGCAACAACTTCATGTCTTCATGTGGAATGTGCGAGAGAAATTATTGAAGGATATTCATCGACATTTATGAAGCAATACAGCTTTTGTACTTATTTTAAACGAATCAATAAAAAATCGTTAGTCCTCCGATCTTTCAGGAAAATCAATTTCTTTTAAAAGTCGATTTGGCATCATTACAAAATACCAAATACCAAATAGTCCTCTTTGGTAAAATAACTCATAAAATCTTTTTGACTGTTATGGAAAAATGAAACACCTTATTTGTATCTAATAAATTTCATTGTTGCAGTCTTGATCCAAGAAGTTGAGCCTTAGATTTGGAGAGTCTTAAATTGCGGGGACAAGGTCATTTAAATCACAAATCTTAACGTTCTAGAGTAACTGTTGCAGGAAACTTAAAGTAAAGCTGATAGGTACTTATAACCAATTCAGTGAATGTATTTCGGTGAGATCTTATGACAAGTTAGGCTATGTTCTGAGGAATAAGTCCTCCTACTTTGAGCTGAATGCAAAAATTAGTTTTATTTTTGTACAAGGTCAAACGAATCTAATAGGGTTATTTTCTACAAACTAATTTTAAAAAATCGTTTTAAACAAAATGGTACGTGCTAGAATTTTTCTGAAACCAGATGTAGATTCAGGAAGGTAAGATCCTCTCTGCCGTATTATGTGAACGTCTGAAGCCTTTCGTCAACAACCTGATAGGTCCTTATCAGTGTGGCTTCAGACCAGGAAAGTCCACCATCGACCATCGAGATCTTGGAAAAAACCCAGGAACTTCAAATCGATACTTAGAGTTAGTGCGGCAAATGTGGCCTACGTGGTTAATATGGCCTATAGCGGTATTTCCCAAACCGGAAGCCGGAGCGAAAAAAAAATGTTGCATTACGAACACGTTCAAACCGGTTTAGCCTCAGTCTTTCGTGCTTAATGTGGCGCGACGGTTTTGAAAGATATACGGGCACTTTGTTTTTTATTACTTTGGTTGTAATTTTTTGGTAAGTTTTCTTAAGTGTTTTAACATTCAATTTTGATTTAAATTGGTAACTTCTTTTTTCAATTAAATTGTGTTTAATATTTTGTTAACATGTTTGGTATCATGATTAAAAAAAAAGTTGATAAAGTTTATATATATGGCCCACCCTGGGCCATATTTAACACCAGGTAGGCCATATTTGCCGCAATTTTTTTTAATATGATTTATGAAGTTCCTTTACGTTTTTGTTTTTAACTTTTTGTTATGTTTACTTTTTTAGTTAAAGTTTTTAAAAGCTGAATTAAAAATGTTTTGTTAGACTGTTTAAAAAAAAAAATAAATGAATTAGACTTAAATTCATGGTTTTATTTAAAATAAAGTGCACGACTGGGTCGCACGAACTTGCTCCTGTATGCAAAGAGTCTGTTTAAAAAAGTTTCTATATAATATTTAAAAATATACCTGTAAAATAAGTTTGTCTTCATAGATATAAATGCCATTTGATTTGTCGAAAAACCCTCCATTTTTCAATTTTTTGGGAGGGTGTTACATTTAATACAGTTAAAATAATTAAAAAAAAACTAATTTAAGATTCAAAATTTTACCTCAAAAATAAGTTTGTCTTCAAAAATTTAAATGCCATTTTATAAACCAAAAAACCTTTGATTTTTCAAATTTTTTCTTTGAAAATCGTTAGAGCGTTTTTTTTTTAAATTAATTTTTTATATATAAAATTTTTCAATTTTGTTCTAAAAATATTTTTGGTATGCAGTTATTTAGTGATTGTAAATATACGTTCTGCATTTGAATATCATAAAAAAATGTTGAACCGTTTTTGAGATATAGAATTTTGAAAAAAAAAATTCAATATTTTTTAAAAATCCAAAAAATAAAAAATTGCACTTTTTATAATCAAATATTGTTAAGGCAATATAAGAGTTCGTTCAAAAAAAAATTATTGAAATCAGTTCATAAGTTGCAGAGAAAATTAAAAAACAAAATAACGGTTCTATGAGCGGTACCTTTCCTGAGCAATACAAAAATATGTTTTTCTTATTAAAAGAAGCCAAGTTAAAAAATAAAATTTTAGAGAAAATTAAAAAAAAATCTATCGGTTTGTTTTTGAAAAAATTCGAATTTTCGTTTTTTGACCAAAAAAATTGTATGGGGGCCACTGTTAGTTTTGATCTTAAAAAAAAATGAAAAAAACGCCTAACGCAAATCTGCTCAAAACCTTAACTTCCAAGTTTGAACTCAATCGACCCAATGGTTTAGGCTGTAGGAGCGTGGACAGACAGACAAAATTGACCGGACGGAATCGCGGGACCCACTTTTTTCGACTTCTCTACCATCGTAATATCATGTTTGATTAAAATCTCGAGTTCGAAATTTTGCACGAATGCAAAACTTGCCATATAGTTCCTATATGTCGCAAGTAAAAATGTTAAGGGTGGGCCATATTTGCCGCACTTACTCTACCATCACCTTATCGATTTTAAAGCCGCGTATGACAGCATCTATAGGGAAGAGCTCTACAGAGCAATGTCTAGTTTTGGCATGCCTGTCAAACTTATCCGTTTGTGCAGAATGACGATGCAGAAAAATTCTTCGGGTGATTTTTGGTCTCGTCTGGATAGATGGAGAATGGAGTAGAAGATATAACGACGAACTGTACGGACTGTACAGCGACACTGATCTAGTAAACAGAATTAAAGTCCAACAACTTAGATGGCTGGGTCATGTAGAGCGAATGGACATCAACGCTCCAGTCCGGAAGGTCTTCGAATCCAATCCTGAGGGACGGCGCAGTAGAGGAAGACCGCGACTCAGGTGGCGCACGCAGGTTTGTGAAAACCTCAACCAACTTGGCGTGCGAAACTGGAGACAGCTAGTTAGGGACCGAGCTGGCTAAAGACGCATGTTGGTTGAGGCCCAGGTCCACCCCGGACTGTAGCGCCACCTTAAGTAAGTAAGGTAAAATTTTGTATAATTTCAAAATATTATTTGAAGGAGAAAAGAAGTTAAATTTTTTCAGACCATGTGTTTCCATTGTCAAAGCATCTTCAGTGATCTTGTTCGATTCTGGCTTGGCGGGCAAATTTTTTGTGGGGTTTTTGGAGTGTTTTACGAAGCAAAGATATGATTATCCGACCATCTGGTTTGGAATCCGAAACTTTTCTAGGAAAGCAAGCGCTATACAGGCAATTGATTTTTTATTCTGCATGTCACTTCACTGAAAATCATTTGGAGGAGAATTGTTTTTAAAGACACGGAGCCGACAACCATCACTTTGTTGAACCCCATCCGTTTGGTGACAGAACCATTTCAAGTCTCCTTTTTGTAGTGACGATCCGCATCTTCTCGGCCGGTAAATGGTGCAACTGAGATGTTGGAACAATTTCAGTGACGTAAAAAACAGAAACCTTATGCGTCACTCAAGAACATCGGAGAGAATTGCTACTTCAGTTTTGTAGATTCACAACAAAAATTACATCGTGTTCTGAATAAAGTCTTAAGCCCGCTTATCATCAGGATCAGGAACGTCTTATCTTCGCTGATTGGGTCCTTGAAATGTATGAAAATGATGTGGACTTGCATCGAAAAATCATCTTCAGTGATGAGGCTATGTTAGTAAGCACAATATTCACATTTGGGGCTCGAAAAATTGAAGATTGATTGTTGAAAAGCCTCTTTTCTTTGCTTAACGTTTTACTGTTTGTTGCGGTGCATTGCCTTGACCTTTTTAAGAGAGGCTGATACAACTGCTACAATGAATGGAAGTTATTGATGTGGACGTTTATTTCCAACGAAACTGTGTAACGTGCCACTCAAGTAAAGAAATGTTTTAAATTTTCCAAGAAAAGTCTCCTAGACATAGTATTTTTCGAAGTATTGATTAAACTTGGCCACTGAAATCTTGTGATTTAATACCTTTTGATTTTAAATTTCAACACTACATCCACAACAGATTCAAGCCTCAAATGTTGGAATTCCTGAAGTAAATATTCGAAGAAATTTTAAGAAAAAGTAGGACTGAGTTGTGAATATGCTCGAGAAAGTGGTGCAAAATTGGACAGAAAGGTCGGTGTTTTTTAAGTGCAGTCTCAGAGGCTATGCATCAAAAATTGTTTTTAAGCATTAAATGACGGAAAAATTGTGATGTAATAAAGCTACAATTTTCGTCAATCCATTGAACTTGTCGTGTTTTATTTTCTAACATAAATTTCATGGGTCTTAAAGAATATCCTTAACAGCAAACCTAGGGCTCTCATTTGAGAACGACAAAATTGGAAACACTCCTGGAAATTTGGAAACAATAGAATTTTCAAAATCTCAATAAATCCGCTCTTGCTTTCTTCAGACTAAAAAATGTATTGGGGATACTAAACTTTATACGTTTTTAGAAACTCATTGTCATTATTGTTTGTCAAGCCATTAAAAATTATTCTTGCTCCCAGAGAAGGTTATCTAAGCAAATGTTAAGAACATTTAATTTCATGAAAACGTTCGTACATAATATGAAAAACATGACTGTTTGAAGGGGTTTACGTTGAGTGTAGGTATGTCACGTCCTAATGACGACTACCGACGCACGGCCAAAACTTTTACTTTCATTTGGCATGTGACATTTAACCATATATTTTTGTGGTAAAAAATGTGAAACTCTAATATAAAATGAAGCCCAAATCATCACCATTATCCGAGAGAGACTTTCTACCTCCGACTTTTCATACATTCATCGTATGGCATAGCCACAAAAGCGTTACACTCTTATACTCAACCCAATTTCGTTTGTTGGTGGTCAATTTATTCAAAGCAAATACTACCGCACTCTAATGGCTAGATCATCATCATCATCAACATCAAAATCATCGTATGTATTTCCGAGGACGAAATAGAAATGATAGAGTCCTGGTCGAATATATCCGCAGCTTAGACATCCTTGAGTGAATGCATAATTTCTAGCATAATGGATTTTTCACTGGCAGGATTGGCGTGGTGTACACTACAACGTACATATACACTTCATGTGCGGTGTACATATCAACATGACCTCTAATATATCTCATGGGGATGATGAAGAAATCCACTTTGATGCAGGAAGGAAGCGCTGTATATAAATTCACGTCTTGATACTTGAACACCATGCGAGGATACTATACTCCCCGTCTACAGTCCCAAAGTCCACGCTACCTACTCGTATATATAGAAAAGGGTGACTTTGGATTATATATATATACCATAAGTGAAAACCACCACGCGAACTTGACAGTTTTGCAGGATATTTATCCCAAGAACGCGCATCCTTGACAATGCAAATTGTGGGGAAAAATTGTTGCTAAGATGAATACTCTTGGCCTTAAAATCACTATCTTTTGCTTATAGAAGCGGAAAAAATGTTTAACAAAGCAACATAAGGGACTCTAGCGACATAAACATACATAGAAGAATACAACAGTTTTTCTCGGTCTTGGTCTTGAGTCGGAAATAATCTTCCTTAGAGGCCATATCCTTAACAAGGCTGAATCAAGCAAGGGAAGCTATTTGAATAAATTTGTTTTTGTTTAGAACAAATTTTACTCCCTATATGCATGCCACCACTCCCATTGTTCCAGTCTCCAGTCACCAGTCCCAGTCCAAATTCCACTCCCACTCCCACTTAGTATGCTTAGTTTGCGCGAAAATCGGACCAATTTAATGTCAGGAAATTGTATATAATTCATTGAGAATGTGATTCCTGTCACCTGTAGGGAGTCCACCCACTCCTCTGGGTGTTTTATCGACACTTTTTTATTGAATGTCCTTTTGTCATCTATCAGGATTTTATTGGTTATTTATTTTAAGGATGTACCTTCAAGAAGTATATTGAGATATTATAAGATAGTATAGAGAGTGTGTATTTTTAGTATCCATAGCGGCTAATCCAGAGGGGCATTATTAAGTAGGTATACGTATAAATTTATAGCTTTAAGGACTACTTGATATTTTTATTTCATCTTCATCTTTTTATAGACTTTGTATGCTATGAAAATTAGAGATATTTTGCCTAAAAGGTATATTTTTTGGTACGAGTGTATTTAACGACAATCTGAGATGTCAATAAAGCATCTCGAGTGTCATTCAACCACGCCAAAATGTAATCATTAGATGAATGATTTTTGTGTAACTTTTTCTTCGCAAAAAGTCAATAAAAATATAATTTCGTGGTAAGAAAAATACTTCCGTTGTCATTTGAATGTGAATACATTTTTGTTGGTACATATACATATTTTTATTTGTACTGACAAAAATAAATCCGGTAACAACATTTATTGAAGCTTTTATTTGCATCGATAAAATCTTAACGGTTGCTGATTTGTCAACACTTATTTCGGAGAATTTCGGAGGAACAAAATGTATGATGACTTTGGGTAGTTAAAGAAATGTATACCTCTTACCTTAATTTAGATTCGGGCATAAGAAACACGTGAAATAATAATCAAATTTAACTGCTTGAAATGTTAGAGAGCCTTTAAGATGCTCACACCCGAAGCAATCTCATGACGGAAGTTATCGGGTGATTTTTTAAGAGCTTGAGAACTTTAAAAAAAAAAAAAAACGCATAAAATTTGCAAAATCTCATCGATTTTTTATTTGAAACGTTAGATTGGTCCATGACATTTACTTTTTGAAGATAATTTCATTTAAATGTTGACCGCGGCTGCGTCTTAGGTGGTCCATTCGGAAAGTCCAATTTTGGGTAACTTTTTCGAGCATTTCGGCCGGAATAGCCCGAATTTCTTCGGAAATGTTGTCTTCCAAAGCTGGAATAGTTGCTGGCTTATTTGTGTAGACTTTAGACTTGACGTAGCCCCACAAAAAATAGTCTAAAGGCGTCAAATCGCATGATCTTGGTGGCCATTTACGTAGCCATTCAACCAGAAATGAGCCTCACCATAAATCGGACGTAAAGCGCGAAACACATTTCGAACCGAACACTGATTTTGGTAATAAAATTCAATGATTTGCAAGCGTTGCTCGTTAGTAAGTCTATTCATGATGAAATGTCAAAGCATACTGAGCATCTTTTTCTTTGACACCATGTCTGAAATCCCGCGTGATCTGTCAAATACTAATGCATGAAAATCCTAACCTCAAAAAAATCACCCGATATATCTCCTTCACAACATGCTTATTCTTAAGGCAAAAGTACATATATAGACAGCCTTACACTGCGTGGTTAGAACTATAGAAAAAACACTGCATGATAAGGAGCATATACTATGGTAGCGTTTTTAGACATTGAATGGGCTTTCAACAACGTACAAAATAGTGCAGCCAAATAAGCCCTCTAAGGTCTCGAAATAGAACGGTCTATTGAAAAGTGGATCATGTGTATGTTAAAACATAGACGGATCGATAGCAAAAACTAGGTGGTACAGAGATTTGAAGTATTAACATCCAAAGGCAAAATGGGGGTGTAACCTTACGATTTCTCTGGATTCATTTTTTCAACGAAATCCCAACAAAACTCAAAAACAGCTGTGTCAAAACATAAGCCTAGGCTGACGACGTAGCTCTACTGGCAACAGGGAAATTCCTAACCCTAATTAGTGAACAACTGAACCAAGCCTTATCCAGAATTTGAACATGGACAAAACACTGTGGTTCACGAGTATTCCTGGAAAGCTGAACTGGGGTCCAAATACATAAGAAAAAAGCTCAGATCGCATTCTATTCATATAATAGAATCTTCAAAAGAAACTGTGGACCATATCCAGAAACCATATTTTTGATGTACACTACAATCGTCAGACCAGTACTCACTTATGGTTACGTTTTTTTAGCCGCACAATACGAATGTGGAATGCTTTATACATATAAAACCAATGTTTGCCTTTATCTAAAGGGTTTTTTAATTAGCACGGGAAGATTTTGGCGCCCCCTGGCGGCCATTTTGTTTTGGCAACATCTGTCAAATCTTCTGTTTATTACTCAGTTGTTTATGCCAAATCATCATGGCAAGTTACACGATTAAACAGCACGTTCAAATGATAAAATTTATTATCAAAATGAGTGTTCGTTAACGCAAACGTTGCGAAAATTTTACGGTAGACGTGGTGAGGTGGGGCCAGTCACAGTCAACTCTTCAACGTTTGGTAGCCAAACTTGAGACGACCGGTTTGTTAAAATGTTTAGCTAAAAATTTTACACTGACAGCAAAATCAATTTTTCACGGAAATCGGAATTTACCCATGTGGTTTTCACATCATTGAAAGATTTTTAAACTACAGATTTATCTATCGGTTCTTCAAAGTGTGACGTCATTTCGAATTTGACAGATTCACTGAATTCACCTGAGTACTTTTCATTCTAAATTTTTTTAAAAATAACTCTAAGAACAAGAAAAGGGTTTGAAGTCAATATCTACCTTTTTCTGAAAAAAGTTCAAGTCGAATCTCAATTTTAACCAGATTTTTAGGTTTTAATTTTCTTGTGAAACAACTGTCAATTGGACATTTATAAAAATGTCACCAAACATACAAATCGTCCTTCATAAATGCAAAAATTTCTAAATTTGACAAATCGGACCAATAAGAAAAAATTAAGAGTTGTAAAACGCGAAAACGCATAAAAGGTTGTTTCACAATGTTTATATTTTATAAAAAGTACAGAAATCATTCTTTTTTACAAATGAAAATACAAAAATGAAAACTGTTTAAACATCAAATTAAAAAGAAACAATTTTGTTTTAGAAATCGATGTTTACAAAAGTTTAAAGTTCTGTGAAATGATATTCAAAGTCATATGGTACTAAGTGCAAGAATACCTTCTTTAGCTAAAATCTCCAAAATCGGTAAGGAAATAAAATAACTATTAAAATAAATCCTACAGTTTTTGTGGAGTGGAATAATTCTCGACTTACTAACTACGACGACGTCAGAAGATGCTTTCAAGTCTGGCTCATAAGGTCCTACAACATTTTCCTTACCAGTTTTGACCTGTATCATAAAAGTAAAGCAGAAGGACCACTTGAAACAAATAGTTTATAGCCTCACTAATGGGGTTTCTTAGGGTTGTATCTTTTAAGGAAGTTTTGAGCTTTCGTTGAACCCATTTGCTCATCAAAAAAAGTCTTGATTCAAAAGAAACTTTTGCGAAAGCTTCGTTCAAGATGTTTTAAAGAGTCTATTAGCTCAGGATGAGTTCTGGGAAGACATTTTGAGTTGACATTGAAATGAAGGCACTGTCGGATCATTGCAAATTTGTTTGATGACATGGTTTGTTGTATCAGAGGTGTACTTAAAACCGAACTGCAGTGGTTAGTTACTCTATGAAGCTGAATCAGCGATATAATGTAAACTAAGCAAATAAACTGACGAATCTCAGAATAAGTTATTCTAAAAGAGTTATTTCGTCTTTTTTGGACCAAGTAAAGATTTGTCTCTGTAGAGATTTTGTTTATATAATTTATTTGTTTTTGTAGTACAGTTATAATACCGACCTTTTCATTAAAGCTGTGTCTGAAAAAATTTGCATACAAATTACTTACAAAAAAAAATGAATTAGGTGGCGCAACAGTCCGTAGAGAACCAGGACCTAGTGACTTAAAACTCTCGACCATTCCTGTGTGCGAGTAATTGAAGGGATGGAGGGGACCTACAGTTTATTTGCCGAATCCGAACGGATAATTTGAGAAATCACTTTTCATGACATGAGTTACTTTTGGAGAATTTGTCAATTCTTCGCAAAAACTTTAGATGGCATAGGAAGGGATCGAACCCAAGACCTATTGCATGACCAACGCACTAACCATCATGCCACGGGTACTACAAATTATTTATTATTGCTTTAATCTTTCAACTAATTATTTCTCAATTAAATTTAAATATTCAAGTTAAATTTTATCAATAACACTGTCTTCAGATTCTCATTCACTCCAATTTATCGATTGCTCTACATAAAATGACGACAACAATCTGCCTACACCCAGGCCCGTCGAGAGAGGGGGGGGGGAAGGGGGTGAAACCCCCCGGGACCGGGATTTTCTAGGGGCCCGTAAAATTGAAAGCAATGAGGAGAGTGTTTTTTTTTTCATTATATGTAGTTTAAATTCATCATCAACATACCTATTCCCACTTATTTTTAGGGGCCCGAAAATTTAAAATCATTCATGCTTTCGCAATCGGGCCCCTGTTTGCATATTATCTAACAATCTTTCAGTCACAAGCTTGCCGATCTGGGCCCCTGATTATTATTGGCGTATACATTTTTGTTTATATTTAATGAAAAATTGGGCAACTCTGAACTTACTTAATTTAACGTAAATTTCAAATTTATTTTATTTTGAAAATTTTTTAAATCAAAATAAGGGGTCCGGCAACTTAAAACAAAACACAAAAATTTATTTCGGTTTCTGTTTTTATAAAGTTTCTTTTCTTCTATTTTTGTTTCTGCTGGGAACGAAATTTTTGATTCGGTTTCGGGGGACACCGGCAAGATGTTCAGCTAGAAATGATGCAGTGAAACCATTTGCAAATCATCTGAAAAACCTTAGAACATCATAAGAAGCCTTAAGTGATATTAATTTAACTGCTGAAGCTCGAAGAGATGTAAATGGCGTTTTAAAATATATGCACAAATTTGAATGCGCCCTGATGTCTTCGATTTGGTGCAAAGTTCTTCGCGCTATATATGAAAGAAGTTTCCTTCTTCGAGCCAGAAACAGTACTATTGACGTTGAAATTCGAAATCTTGACAACTTGATCTCCGATTTGAACTTTATTCGAAACGAATGGGATCAAATTTATCTGAATGCAAAGTAGTTGCTACTGGATTGGGGGATTATGCAGAGTCGTTCCCATCGAACCGAAAAAGGCAATTAAAGAGACATTTTGAAGAAAACCGAGTAGAGGAAAGCAAATTGAAACAGACGAAGAAATAAATTTCAAGAGAAAGACCTTTTACGTCATAGTTGATTTAATTATATGTGGAATTTCTCGTCGGTTCGATACGATGAACAATTTGAATGCTACATTTTTATTTTTATGACAGTTTTCAACAATGGACTCCGCTACAAGGTTCATCCAAAAGTATAACTCACATGTGTCTCAAGAGTTGAAAGAAGAAATAATTCATCACACATTTATGAAGCCAATTTTGAAGCAGAACTTCCGACATTGAGTTTGCTCAGTACTATTTATTCCCAGAACTTGGAGACGATTTTCCCCAGCATTTGTGTTGCTCTCCGTGTGATTTCCACCATAATTGTAACCGTAGCTAGTGCCGAACGTTCATTTAGCGTCCTTGCCAGAACAAAGAATGTTCATCGTTCTTGCTCATCACAAGATCGTGTTTCCAGACTTGCTACACTATACATCGCACCTTTGGCAAGGAAATTGAATTTCGATGCAATTATAAGTTGTTTTGCTGATCAGAAAGCTAGGAAAGCTCGTTTGCCAAAAGAAAATATTTCATTGAATGCAAACTCACTCTAATAAAGCATTGTAAATTGTAATAATATTTTAATATAAAGAAAAACAATAAAGAGTATTTAATGTAAAACTTTTAAAATACTTAGTTTTTTTTTAAAGACAAATTTCAAATACTTTTACTTCGCTCTATTTCTTTTTCATAGTAGGTAATAGATCTTCATGCTATTTTTTTTAATAGTTAATCGACCGTATTATCAGTTACTAACATGTCGTTGGCAAT
This sequence comes from Eupeodes luniger, assembly GCA_951509635.1. Taxonomy (NCBI): domain Eukaryota; kingdom Metazoa; phylum Arthropoda; class Insecta; order Diptera; family Syrphidae; genus Eupeodes; species Eupeodes luniger. The sequence continues at coordinate 310,388,122 of OX608073.1, forward strand.
ATCGAATTGAATGTACGATTCTGTTCGGATTCTGATCTAATCGCATGTAGAATTATTTTCTATCCATCCTCCATTTCAACTAAACTAAACGATACCCGTATTGATTGATTTGATGATTAACACTTTTTTCGGTTCATTTTGCTAACAAAAAATGATTATTTCCTTTAATTCCAACCAATTTCATGCTATTCGTAATGGAAATTAGAACGTACCATATCAGTAGGCATGAACTTTAAAAAAAATGGTAAATATTGGGGGGGGGGCGAGATTTTTCCGTCCCGGGCCCGGAATTCTTCTCGACGGCCCTGTCTACACCCTTAGTCTCACACGATGTCTTCTTAAGAGGAAGACAAGCTAAATTCCCCACTTGCTCAGAAATGTAGTTTAATACCTATCCCAGGTTCAAGTTGGTTATCATTAAAAGAGGATGTGCATAACTCTCAATATAATATTCAAATATGTATGTTTTTAATATTCACAGCACAACTTTTACATACCATCCTCTCAAGTGGTCCCTCCACATTTTCAGCTTTCAACTCAATAATCAACAAATCTCATAATATTAGGAACGATTTAACATAGAATAGAATGAATTAAATTCAAACATTTACTCAAACCAAATTTAATTAATTTTTTTTTTCAATAACGCCCAGTTCCATAACTTACTTGCCCTTGTGTTTAAAAAATAAATAAATAAAAGCCTATGTGCCTATCGACAAATTTTATTAGAATCTACACAGCCACTCACGACTTTTGTAAAGCAATTAATTTTTTAACCTTAAAAATGATTATGGAAAAGAGGGACAATTGGGAAGGGGTTCGCATATATTTGTATTTTGTAAAAGTTATAGACGGTAGCGTCCATCCAACACGACTCGACTACTCTCCACCGTCCGGTCGGCATAGGTTTTTAGTGTCATTACCTTGACACACAAAGACTCACCAGCCAGCGCCACCTGTCTTTTCCAATTCCAATTCCAATTCCAACAAAAACCAGATTACCCGGTCAGTCACAAATTCAAAACTTAATTTGCATATATGAATTTCCAGTTCAAAGTCAATCAATCCAATGAAGGAAGACAAAAAACGTATCCGCCATCCGGCGGCAAAATGGCAGAACCATAATCAATTATCCCCATAAAGTATCCTTCAATGTCAAATAACAACTGACCCCGCTGATTGAGTAACTTTTATATTGTGTGTTGTTTTGTCGATTTGTTCTCACTCGTGTGCCTCCAGGCAGGTGGCTATGGCTATAGCTATGGCTATGGCTATGGCTACATTGACAGTAAAACTAAAGCAACATCCAAAAATTATTTTTCATCGCAAAGTACTACAGTGCTGAGAAAAAAATGTATCAAGTCTTCTGCAAAATGTTTCCTTTGACTATAGCGTGATCATTTTCCTCAACAAAAATAGAACATGGCTTATGAATGAAGTATATTCTTTTATAAACAAAAATATGCTTCCTTGTTTATAAAAAAATAAAAATTGTTGCTTGTAACATGAATATAGATAGTAATGTTGTTATTTTTAGAGAATTTTGTAATATTATCAATTTTGTAAGCGAAGAGATCTTTCATATTGAAAGTTGAAAATTGACAAGTAATTAATTTTTGTTGGTGTTTTTTGTTGTAGTTAAATATAGAAATATTTTTGTATACAAATGTAACGTTTGTTATTTTAAGAGCTTAAAAAACTTTAAACAATATTACAAGACATACATTCTGTTAGAATTACGACTAATTACTTGACGGAGTTCTAAAATAAAATAAAAACTCGTTCTTGTAATTCTCGTTTTATATAGAACGCGATTTTACAGCTACTTAGAACTTCACATATAAACAATGTCTGTCAAAATCATTTTTGAGTTATAGGAATTTAAGATGTCAGTTTAATGGAACTGAGTACTTTCTAATGTATTTTTTTACTATTTTTGAAGCACCCCGTAAATACATAGTTCTGATTCGAAAATCTGGCACTTTATGAACAAAATTAAAAGAAATTGGTAACTTTTCGTTCAAGCGGACATTAATTTAAGTTTTGGTTTTGATATTTTCACTTTTTTCGAAACAAATTTGTGTAATTTAAAATTGTTTATATTTATATATTATATTATGTTGATATATTCGTATTGCACTAAACATCTTATTCAAGTAAAGACTAAGAAATTGGCATCGAGTCCTGCAATCTCTAAAATAAATTATGCATGTCATTTGAATGATATAACGTATTAGCTATGTCTATTAAAAGTTTCAAGAAATCAGCCAAAAGATTATTGACAAGATGAAAATGCAACAATATTGCTAAAAGTTTAGTATTTTTAAGTATTCCGAATCATTCCACTGATTTGTGTTCCAATTTTACACAGTTCCGATGACAGATTTCTGTCAGTAAAAATTTGTAGGTGGTTTTCAATCCGGAAATTTTTTTCAATAACAGAAATTTTTTTTGTTTTTAATGATGGAAACCAATGATAGTTATAACTAGCGCCTAAAACAATTTTTTTTTTCGATTACGAATATCGAAAGTGAAATTACAGCACTATCGGCCGATTTATGCTTGAAAACCGTCGAAAATTGGGTTCAGCGTCTGGATTTCTGCAAGAGTGCCCGTGGTGGCCATGCAAATGAAATCGAGTTCCATACATAATGGCATCGAACGTACTTTCACAGGAATAAAGAGTTTTATTGATATCCAAAACTGTTTTGTTTTATTTAAAAAAAAACTGTTGTAGCGCTCTTATTGAAAAACCCGATATTTTTCAAAAATATTTTATTATTGCACTTTTTAAAAATCATGATGAATTTCCAGACTTTATGGAACAGAAATTTCAACACAGTTTGACATTCTCAAGTGTAAAACATTCTCGCGCAGCTATACAGAAAATGAGCCAGTATTATAAGACCAAACGTTCCTACTACTTTGGGGGTTCATGTGGTCTTTCACTCCAAATTTCCAAGACCTTGTTGCTGTACCCTAAAATTAAAATTAAAAAAAAAATAGTTGGCGCAACAGTCCGTAGAGAATCAAGGTCTAATAACTTACAACTTTCAACCATTCCTATGTGCGAGTGATGTCAGGGATTCAGGGAACTGTTAATTTGAGAAAGCACTTTTCATGACCAGAATTACTTTTGGAGGATTTCTCAATTAATCGCAAGATACAGTAAAAAAGCCTAAGGTGACACAGGAAGGGATTAACAGTCCTACGCACTGATCATTATACCACGGGTACTACTTGTAGCCTAAAGTGCTTGAATTGTGTCTTGATTTCTGGCATAACATCGGTCACATCATTGGTTCCACAAGAACAAGTCCAAATTGTCAAAGTACAGCTCCAAGATGGATGGCGGCGTAAGCTAATATTTTTATTTGTTGAGAGTTGAGATCGATGGTGAATGGCAATATTGCTAAATTGAGTCTTACACTTGAGACTACGGCAGCAACAACGGTTACAATGAGTTTTCCACAAACATATCACCACTAACTTGAATACTTTCAGCAGGTTTGTTGGGGGCTTCATTTTGTAAAACCTTTTTTTTTAAACCACAGCTCTCACATTAAAAATAGGTTTTCAACATTATCCAAAGATATTTAAGCGTAAAGCAATTCATTTCATTCTTTGGAGGTATAATGATAACTTTCTGTCAAAATTTTGAGCTGAAAATAGCTGTCAGGGTTGAAATAACCTATTATTATTTCTTAGCTTATGTCTTTACAATTACTTCACATACCGATTGCATATTAAAATATTTTCAAATTTTGATTAAATTTTGAGTTTGATTTCGAAATCCAACAGTTGATTTGATAGGATCACTAAAATTGTGAAAAACTAATATCTGCAATGTTTTTAAAACCACTTCTCCTAAACCAGCAAACATATTTCGAACAGCACTGTATTACATAGATAAAAATAAATTTTTCATTGCAATATAATTGGTGGTAGTCATTTGGTGTTGCCTTAACCTTGGCAAGCTTATGTTGGCGGGACTGGTTGCACTGAAACGAAACGGACGGAGTAGGCAATAATGGCGAAAGAGTTTAGTGTTGTGGAGGAGGGGGGGGGAGGGCAATGCGGGAGGTATTATGTATCTGTCAGACAGATTAACAGACGTTGCGAAAAGAAGAATTGTCTCCGTTTATTTTCTTTCTTTCTTTTCGTTTTGTTAATCTTTTCTTATGGTTTATGCTTATGCAATGCAGCAGCAATATCAAGCGGCAGACAAGTGCACAGCAGGCCGGGGTTACAGCAAAAAACCCGTTTCCTTTTCCCATTCTGAGCTGTTCTTTGTTGGTGGAGGATGTGAACCAAATTGAATGACAATCAGAATCAAATGGCAAATTTGAAACGAACAGAGCAAACGAACTACCGAACCGACCGACATGTCAAATCCGGAAACGGATGTCTATGGCTTAGACATGTTATTTATATGTCAAAAAAATAGAAAAAGTCGTTACTTTAGGGTTGATTTGTTTTTATTTCATTGGAATTAAATATTTTTCTTTTTTGTTGTGGTATAAAATTATGGCGGCTCGTGACTGGCTGCTAACCTTCTTATCTTTAAGATGATTATAAGTTCCTCAATGATGCACGAGGACAGCTGGATGATGCACTGGCACAATGGTCTTAACAACTGGCACTGGATGCACGGCAACGACAGGCTTAACAACTGGGACAATAGTCTTCACTGGGACAATATGTCTAACCACTGGAGCTGGATGTACTACCCTGTTGTTGTTGTTGTTGTTGTTGTTATGAAAAATGAGAACATGGTTGTTTGTTTTATATTGATATCCCGTCTGAATGTCAATGGGTTTACAAATTGAAAACTTACGAATGGCTGACATGTCCAACTGGGACAAGTGGAGCATGGTGCACCACTGGGGCTACCACGAGTCCTGGAGCGGCATATGCGATAGCGATGATTGAGAAAATGGCCAACTGCAATAGCAAAAAAAGGAACACACACGTGATTTAGTATATAAGGAAACCTGATGTCTATAAGTTGGTTTGGTACTAAGCTGAGCTGAAGCTGTTGTGGTTTACTCACCAACTTGAACATATTGAAAGGTGATTTGGTTGTTTTTTGGAGCTGAGTTAATAATAATTTAATCGATGAAACGACGATCTGTGACTGTTTGATGATCGAGTATTGAGCGTGCCTTTTATACAAGCAGCAGCTCCGATGGAGTATCATGCGTCGGGTCGGTCGGGTCTGTAGGTTTCAATAACTACTCCACTGCAATGCAATGGGATGGCGTCAGTGAAATTCAAGGAGACAGCAAACATATGAGTTGTCGATGCATTTTCGCAGCTTGTTGTGCATTGTTTATGCTAAACGATTTATTTAATATAAAGTTGATGCTATAAGTGGTTTATCTGTATAATATGATTTATGTATAATTTCAAATAAAGCTACATACATAATCTTATAGGTATACCCTTGATCGGAACTTGTGATTTTCGAGATTGAATATAATTTTGTTTCCAATAAAAATACGAAAAGCTGATTAGACAGTCGAGCCTTCAGCAGTTTCTTGATTAACTTGGGTAATGGGTAGGGTATACGTACTACTTCTATAAGTTGACATCAATTTAAATTAAGAAAAATTTTCATTATCACACCTAATCGTGCATAAAAATCTTGCATCAAATTAATTGACTTTGGTGATAAGCTAAAAAGTTAAGTTATTGATGTATGGCTTTGATGAATATCCTCTGCTTCAATGATGCCACCCATGATGAGTTGATGGTGATGGGGATAATGATGCGGTTCATTGACGATTTAGGCTAAATCGGGTACAAAATCAATTTGAAAGGGTAATAGATTTTGTAAGTGATTTTATGATTTTCGGGGGAAGCACACAATTAGGTTGTTAATTCCAGAAGAATTGCTGACACTGAGCCTTTCTTAGGCACATTTTTTTTTTTGGTACTTAACCCCAATTTCATTTTTCGGCTTGTTTGTGCTGTTTCCATGAACTGACCTCATTTGAAGTGGGTGTAGTAGTGCGTGTGTCTGATGGCAGTTATCGATTTCCTTTTCAAAATTATTTATATAGAAACATATAGCACGCTTCTGAGTGCGTACATTATCTACATACAATTTTACTATCTTAAAGTCTCAAGAACTAACCACTTTTGTCACATGGGCTTATTATTTATTTGCAACCTTTGTATTATATTTAAAAGTGATTTTTCCTAATGTCAAGTTGCAGTTTGAAAGGCAAACGCTCAGGAGATAAAATGTTGTGATGTTTGAAGTTTTTGTGTCACTCACTATATGGGTTGATTGTTTAAAACTGATGATGAGCTTTAATTGTGATGAGACACAGACGTTAAGAAAGCTAAAACTTAATTTAAACTAGATATAGAAATCAATCAATACCTATATATAAAACAACTTAGTTGACAAATTAGGCAAATATCAACAATAAGTGATACGAGTGGTGTTACTTGAGATGTTTTGTCTATAATAGTTTAGAATGATTCTAAAGTAGTAAAGCTATTTCTCAGTTTACCTTCCGTTACAAATATGCAAAATTCTCTTAAAATAAATTGAATTTGCATTAAACATACAAAATTCCTTGTTAACTGTGTTATTCCAAAAATGAAACAGGAATTGCTTTTATTATAAAGCATTATCATCAAAGTTGGCATTAATCAAAATTTGTTCTAACTTGAAGTTTACCTATAGCTATAATAATTTGTTCTGAAAAATCACTCCTAACGCCTAACAGGTGGGATATGGGCCACTCCATATGAAACCATTGCTACTTTTTTGGCTTAATCTTCTTACTCCAGAGTTAAATTATACCTTATGGAACATTGTCTGTTTTTGTTATGTTAGTCTTAATTAGTCGATTTTTTGTACTTTAGCTAAATTTTGAACAACTGCATTCTGAAAACCGCTGCATCTAAAGACACAACTCAAATTGTACGTACGTACACACGCACGCACAGACATCTTTCTAAAAATCTTTTATTTCGATCCTAGGGGTCTTGAAACGTCGAGAAATGTCAAAATTTGTAATTTGACAAATCGGACCGATTACAATAATTTCCTATGGGAAGTTAAAAATGGTATTTTGTTCTTAGCACAAACTAAAGTTATCTTTGAGTTCCTGAAACCAAAAGTGTTTCTTAACTTCCCATAGGAAGTTATTGTAATGGGTCCGATTTGTCGAATTGAACATTTCTCGACGTTGCAAGGTCCCTAGAGTCGAAATAAAAGATTTTTAGAAAGATGTCTGTGCGTGCGTGTGTACGTACGTTCGTACGTCCGTACGTTCGCGACGTTTTTTTCGTTGTCCGTAGCTCAAGAACCAGTAGAGATATCGACTTCAAATAAATTATTTTATACAGATAATAATGCAGAAAGATCAGTAAGGACTCTCACAAAAATTAAGTGGGTGGCTTTTTTACCATAGCAATTTGAAAAAAGGTGATAATTTTGGTTAACCCTAAATATCTCACGAACCAATAACGCTAGAGACTTGAATTAAATTTTATATTATATATTATAACGTGATTAAAAACAAGTATATTTTTTGAAAAAAATCCAATTAACGGTTTTTTTATAAATCAAAAAAAAACTGAAAAAAAAAATATTTGTCACCTCGAAAATTTTACGAACAAAAAATGATTTTATCTTTAAAACAATTTTGTGCAAAGAAAAATAACGTTTTCAACTTCTGGTAAGATTTTGAGAAAAATTGAATTGACAGTTTCTTTACAAAAAATATAACCCTAAAACAAAAAATTAATAAAAGTTAGTAAAAATTGATTTTCGACTCAAATAGCTTTTCGAAAATTTGAGACATTGGACTTAAACTAATTTACTTTCTAAAAAATATTGTTTTCAATTCAACATTCAGTAACATTTCGAGAAAAATTGAATTGACAGTTTTTTTTACAAAAAATTAAAACCTAAAAAAAAATTAACAAAAATTGGTAAAATTTATTTTTGACTTAAATACCTTTTCAAGACTTTGAGATATTGGCTTTAACCTAATTTTATCTTATGAGAAATATTGTTTTCAACATTCAGTAAAATTTTGAAAAAAATCGAATGGACAATTTTCTTACAAAAAATAAAACCTAAACAAAATTAATAAAAGTTCGTAAAAATTGATTTTCGACTCAAATATCTTTTTTAAAATTAAAAATATTGGCTTCAAACTAATATTACTCACAGAAAATATAACTTTCAACATTTAGTTAATTTTTTATTAAAATCCAACAGTCAGTTTATTCATAAAAAATAAAATCTACAAAAAATAGTACGCAAATTTGGTAAAAAATGATGTTCGGTTCTTGATATCTCGTGAAAAATAGAAGGTATTGACTTCAAATTCCTTTCATTCATCCAATTTGTATTTGTTTATTTAAGAAATGCTACTAAAATTGGTAACAAATTTTCGACTAAAAATCTCGTTAACGAAAATAGATTTTGAAATCGAACTACATATTTCATCAAATGCAAAATATTGTTGGTAATTTTTAAATCTTTAGGAATAATTCAACTGACAACTTTTTTAACAAAACACGAAAACCTACTAACTTTTAAGCAAGACAAATCGACAGACGGGATGGGAAGTTATCAGTGTGGCATCCCAGCCTCTTTTTTTCATTCAAAATTGATTACTAATTTATTAAATACAAAAACTTTTAAGATCTTCATAAATTAAAGAAATCTTTTGTTTTGAAGTGAATTGAATTTGGATTCGAATTCTCTAGAACTGATTCTGAAACGTAAAATTTGTGAGTGTCACACTATTGTTTCTTTCCAACTTATTTATCTACCTTAATTTGTTTTTATTTAATTTTTGGAGAAAGTATGTACCTAAATCCTTAAATTCTGGCTTTTTCGTCTTGCTGGTAAAACCACTGCGTAAGCTTTTTCATCTGTCCTATACTACTAGTTTCTTTCCAAGTGGATAGAAAACTGCATTTGTCCAGCCTGTCTCTAAAAAAGACGAATCCTCCTCCCCCTCTAACTATCGTCCAATTGCACTTACGTCCCTTCTCTCGAAGGTCATGGAAACGCTGATCAATTTTCAGCTTAAGAAATATCTTGAAGAACGGAAGCTTCAATGACCGGCAATATGGCTTTCGTTGCAATAGGTACACTGGTGACCCCCCGGGCCCGGGATTTTCTAGGGGCCCGTAAAATTAAAAGCAATGAATAGAGTGTTTTTTTTCAATATACATAGGTAGTCTAAATTCATCATCAACATACCTATTCCCAATTATTTTTAGGGGCCCGAAAATTTAAAATCATTCATGCTTTCGCAATCGGGCCCCTGTTTGCATGTTATCTACCAATCTTTCAGTCACAAGCTTGCCGATCTGGGCCCCTGATTATTATTGGCGTACATTTTTGTTTATATTTAATGAAAAATTGGGCAATTTTGAACTATTGAAAGAAAGTTATACTAAATTGTTTCGCTTTTCTTATTTAATTTAACGTAAATTTCAAATTTGTTTTATTTTTAAAATTTTTAAAATCAAAATAAGGGGCCCGGCAACTTAAAACAAAACACAAATATTTATTTCGGTTTCTGTTTTATAAAGTTTCTTTTCTTCTATTTTTGTTTCTGCTGGGAACGAAATTTTTGATTCGGTTTCGGGGGACCGGAAAATCCCACGCAAACGTTTTTCAATTGTGGTTTCCGTAATATTAATTAATTAATATTTTGAATAAATTGTTTACTGAAGATTCGAAGGATATCAAGTCACTTCAAAGTGTGTATATTAAACCAGCCATACAAAAATAGCAAGGAATTCTATAATAATAATATTGGACACCATTTTCTTCCTGAAAGGGGACTAGGACTACGAGGCGATAGCAATCTTATTGGAAAGCCAAATAATGGACATTTTTTGTTTAGCAGCAGTGCTCAACGTTGGGAAATTCTTAAGAAAAATGTTCCCGGATCCCTTCACAAACTTCCAATACAAGATGGTCAGCTAGAATTGAGGCAGTGAAACCATTTGCAAATCATCTGAAAAACCTTAGAACATCATTAGAAGCCTTAAGTGATATTAATTTAGCTGCTGAAGCTCGAAGAGATATAAATGTCATTTTAAAATATATGCACAAATATGAATGCGTCCTGATGTCTTTGATTTGGTGCAAGGTTCTTAGCGCTATAAATAAAAGAAGTTTTCTTCTTCGAGCCAGAAACAGTACCATTGACGTTGAAATTCGAGATCTCGACAACTTGATCTTCATTTGAACATTATTCAAAACGGATGAGATCAATTTGTATCTGAATGCAAAGCAGTTGCTACTGGATTGGGGGATGTTCCAGAATCGTTTCCATCGAACCGAAAAAGGCAATTAAAGAGACATTTTGAAGAAAACCGAGGAGCTGGAAAGCAAATAGAAACAGACGAAGAAATACATTTCAAGAGAAACACCTTTTACGTCATAGTTGATTCAATTATATCTGGAATTTCTCGTCGGTTCGATACGATGAAAAATTTGAATGCTACATTTTCATTTTTATGACAGTTTTCAACAATGGACGAACTTGAGATTAAAAACTCTGCTACAAGGTTCATCCAAAAGTATAACTCGCATGTGTCTCAAGGGTTTAAAGAAGAAGTAATTCATCTGAAACACATTTATAAAGCCAATTTTGAAGCAGAACTTCCGCCAATGAGTTTGCTCAATGCTATTTATTCCCAGAACTTGGAGACGATTTTCCCCAACATTTGTGTTGCCCTCCGTGTGTTTTCCACCATACCTGTAACCGTAGCTAGTGCCGAACGTTCATTTAGCGTCCTTACCAGAACAAAGAATTTTCATCATTCGTGCTCATCACAAGATCGTGTTTCTGGACTTGCTACACTATGCATCGAGGCACCTTTGGCAAGGGAACTGAATTTCGACGCAATTATAAGTTGTTTTGCTGCTCAGAAAGCTAGGAAAGCTCGTTTACCAAAAGAAAATATTTCATTGAATACAAACTCACTCTAATATAGCATTGTAATAATATTTGAATACAAAGAAAAACAATAAAGAGTATTTAATGTAAAACTTTTAAAATACTTAGTTTTTTTTAAAGACAAATTTCAAATACTTTTACTTCGCTCTATTTTATTTTCATAGTAGGTAATAGATCTTCATACTATTTTTTTTAATAGTTAATCGACCGTGTTATCAGTTGCTTACATGTCGTTGGCAATATCGAATTGAATGTATGATTCTGTTCGGATTCTGATCCAATCGCATGTAGAATTATTTTCTATCCATCCTCCATTTCAACTAAACTGATTGATTTGATGATTAACACTTTTTTCGGTTAATTTTTCAAACAAAAAATGATTATTTCCGTTAATTCCAACCAATTTCATGCTATTCGTAATTGAAATTAGAACGTACCATATCAGTAGGCATGAACTTTAAAAAAAATGGTAAATATGGGGGGGCCCGAGATTTTTCCGTCCCGGGCCCGGAATTCCTCTCGACGGCCCTGCTACTCTCACAAAAGCGTAACCCTCCCCCAATGCCACTATCCATGGGTGGTACTTGCATCGAGGAGATTGAACAACTATTAGTCCTAGGTATGTGCATCACAAACCACTTGTTGTGGAGTGATCACATATTTGACAGAACATTTTTAACCGGTGCCTAAAAACATTGTTTTTATGTTAAGTGTCAGATGATATCTTTCAATTTTTGAATTCTTTGGATATATCAACAATTGATTCATTATTTATTCTCCTGCGTTATTTGGACTCATCCCAATTATGCAATAGTACAAGTTTGGTCCTCAAAACAAATCTCTGTAAGTGTTTTCGAAGAAGACATTACTTTAACTTGAAAGTTTATAGTAGGTTTAGTACCTGTGGCGTGATGGTCTTGGGTTCAATCCCTTCCTGTGCCATATAAAGTTTTTTTTTCAGGATTAACATTATGTAAGTTGAACGTGGACAGATATGTTGATCATTTTCACTTTATTGTTTTACCAAGCCTCATAGGATTTTAAAACATCTTGCTTTGTATGTAATTCTATAAATGAATTAAATTGTTTTAACGGACATTTTTTAATGTAAGGACGATTTATGAATAAGTGTAATTCTATACGCCTACTTATATTATGAAGGATTAACCACTAGGTAGGTAATAGCTTAAGCTCACTCGAAAAGGCTTTTAAAAAATTTATTAATATTAATTTAAGAAGAACTGAAAATCAGGGTCAGCAAGTCTTAATGCTTTGTAATTTGTTCTCATAACCATTATGTATATAGGACTCCCAAATGAAAAATATTTTCAATAGACTTTTTCGAACTCTTTTAACAAAAACCCAACACAAAATAAAGAAAAGAAACAGAAACTTTCAAGGATATGTTTCTGTTAAATACACAATTTCACTCTGATGTCTACCAAGTTTATTTTTTAACGACAATTTGTCTTCAAGGAATTAAGCTGGATATGGCATAGCATAGATCATAGAGAACAAAAAAGAAAATATATGATTTTTCCCAGAATTTTATGTTTGTCGTCAAGACATTCAAGTGGAATTTAAAAACTATGAGTATGAGTGAACAAAGTACCGGACCAACCTCCACACGCATGTCTAACATATATGGATGACAAAATACCAGATAAACTGTCACTTTTATTTTATCTTTTTTCGCACTTTCACAAAAAAACAGTATAAAAGTCCTAGAGAAATAGAAATTACTGCCTTATGGTGAATTTTATGTCCTCTTTAAATTGTGTACGTTCGTTTTTTATTATTTTCTAACCTAGCATATCGCGTTGTCTTATTGCCACAGTCTTAAAGGAGTCTTATCACATTTGTATTTAGTCATGTTCTCACAAAATACGAGACATCACGTCGTCATAAAAATTGAACTTTATCTCTGCGACAATTTTATACTCCTGAAGCCAGGCCTAAAAAGTTGATGATTTTAAAGTCTTCTAGGAGAATCCTCGTGAGTACGTTTAAAAATTTTAAGTTCAACCTTTTACGCAAGGATCAAGGAATTCCCAAATGTCATTCAATTTACAGCCCTCATCATTCAATCGAAACAAGCGAGGATATGACAGACATGACCACAAGGAAGTTACCATGTTAACAAAAGCTTTTCACCGCCAACGCGACAAAACACAAAAAAAGAAACGTGGGAAAAGATTGAACCGGAAATAATAAATTCATCCTGGCGTTTATTCTGTTTTTCTCTTGATTTATAACAAACTCATTATTCATTCCTCGGATGTGTGCGCTCTATCCCACCATATCGTCGCAGGATAAGATAGGATCAGATCGCATAAACAAAATTATGTACATGTACATATAGTACATCATGTGAAGAAGCTGGAGGAGTACATGGTCTACTACTATATACCATATAGCTTTGAACTTATGTAAACGCCAGCTCGTCAAGCAATCTGCTAAAGCAGAATATTTGAGTCAAATAATGTACCTCTAGAGCTAGAACATTGATTAAATAGCAAAGAGTTCATGTAAAATTTATTTGGTTGTTTGCTTCTTCAAGAAATTAGCCAATTTGCAGAAGAAGAACAAGACGAAGAAGTAGAAAGGGTTTTATGGATGAACTTAACATATTTCACCGTTGAACAAATCGAAAAAGGTTAAAATAATCCTGAGAATATTAATCATAATGATGTTTAAATATTGTCTTAATAAATATAAGGACTTACTTCGTGTAAGAAGAAATGTGCAGATTTAAGGCATAATTAACTTAATTATTTTCTTAATGGAAAGTACATTTTTGTTCTTCATCGTAGGTTGAAATAAAAAAATGTAAATGGATAATTTAGATATTTTTAAGTGGAAATAAACATCAGGATTTACCTTTGGAGGTTAAATTTACTTCTTATGCCTTATGCGTTATTCATTTACATTTGGCTTGCTTTAAATTTGTCTCGGATCTTAAAGGAGCTTTTGTATACTTTTTAAATTTGTATTTTCTAAAATTTGGAATAATTAATACATAAAATGCACTACTGTGTCACATAAGAGTTTGTTTCAAAAAAAAAAAATACCTTTATGTTAAGATTTAAAATATACCTGCAAAATAATAGTTCTTTTATTTAAAAGCCATTTTGTGTCTCAAATAAATTTTAATATATTAATAACTTTTTCAAAAATCGTGCAAAGACATTTCATTTGTATTTTTTTTTAGAAAATAGTATAATTTTTGGCGTGGAAGGAAATCAAGGTAGTCTAAGTAATAGTAATAATAGTATTTGACTCCTCTTATCAAGTCTTTAGACGTGATCGTAATAACTCAGACGATTCAAACGCCGGCCTTTGGTGGCTGAATTTTTGTCGTTATCAACAATACTTTCACTGGTTACCTGATTGACGACTTTCAATCAACAGACATCGAAATACTATGCTTGAAAATTAAAATAGCAACAGGACATTTATTTATTGTATTAGCATATATACCTCCAAGCTCCAAGAACGAGGTTTATGAAAAACTAAACAACTGTATAGAAAGTATTTATATCCATTTGGAACCTGCACACGAAGTACTGGTTGTTGGTGATTTTAATTTACCCAATCTCAATTGGATTCAAATTGACGACGATAACTTCTACGTTCCAATAAACGCGTCATCTTCAAATGGGCTTTTATTAACAGATGGTATGTCTTAATGTGGCTTAGGTCAACTCAAAGGTGTGAAGAACCGTTTTGGAAAAACACTCGATATGGTATTTTTCTCCGAAACCATATGCTCTGAAGCAGTTGTGATTTCTTTTGCTGTCAAAGTTGTGGACGAAGATCGCCATCATCCTGCATTACCTCATATGCTATCTAATAACAACAAACTAGAATTCAATTTTAGTAGGTGTAATTTTGAAAACCTTTTTAACTTATTATGTACGATCAATAATTGGTATCACTTATTTTGTTACTTAAATATTGACGATATGTGTAACATTTTTTATTTAACTCTTTTTGACTGTTTCTAAAAAACGATTCCATTTCAAAAGACACGAAATAATTTGAGTATTCCACCATGGTTTGATTCTCACATTAAAAACTTAAAAAAACAAAAGGAACAAAGCTTGGATAAAGTATAATCAAATAGGAACTTATGATGATAATAGGACGTTCAATATAATAAAACAACTTTTCACTGACTACTCTAACATCCTATAAGATGACTACATTCGAAAAATTGAATTAAACCTTTAAAATAATCATGATATTTTTTTGGAAATTCGTTAATCGTTAGAAGAAAGCATGTGGGTACCCTAACTTAATGACTGATTCGACATCAAATAGTAATGAACCGAGAATAATTGCGAACTACTTCAAAGATGCTTTTGTAGATTATAATACTATTAGTTTTTCCTTACACATCGACCACTGTTTTAAATGTTCCCCACTTAAATTCTATCAATTTCGTTATAAGTGAAGATACTGTCCTTAATAGTATCCTACAACTTGACGAATATTTTTGTCCTGGTCCCCGACGGTGTACCATCATCCATTTTAAAGAAATGTGCTGCGTATTTAGCACACCTGTTATGTGTTCTTTTCAACACGTCTTTAAGTAACTCGCTGTTTCCTTTTATCTGGAAGAGCTCCTTCATAATACCAGTACACAAAAAAGGTCCTAAAACGAAATAATGAACTACCGACCCATTGCTAAACTATCTGTGATACCTAAACTGTTTGAGTCAGTCGTATGTAGCGTCCTTTCTATTCACTGTAGTTCAATTATCTGTGATAACCAGCATGGTTTTGTTAAAAAGCGTTCAACAATTACTAATCTGTTTCACTTTACGTCTTTTTGTTTAGCTGTTTTTGAAAAACGTGAACAAGTAGATTGTATCTTTATTGATTTTAGCAAGGCCTTTGACAAATTGTGTCATAAAACATTACTTTTAAAACTATCACAGCAAGGTTTTAACGACTATTTCATAAACTAGATCTCCTCATATTTGCAAGATAGACGTTATAATGTTAAATTTGGTAATGAGTGTTCAAGTTCATTTGTTGTGGATTCTGGTGTCCCCCAGGGTAGTCACCTTGGTGCTATTCTATTTGTTTTATTTATAAATTACTTGGTTTCGATCGTACAAAATTCGTCTGTCCTAATTATATGCTGATGACATTAGTTAGATTATTAAGTTAAAAAGAGTTTCACTTCTAAAATTAGAATTGTAACTGCCAGACGTTTAAATTTAACCAACTGCTTAATATTGCGATTTAAGTCGCTCATTCTATTTTGTATGTTATAAATTAAATTGTAGAAGTAATGTCTTCAAATCTATGTCAACACAAAGAGCTTGGCTTCCGAAAATGACATTCCACCTTTTTGGCGTCGAGGTTTAGCCAAACTTCAAAAAAAAAAACGCGAATAAAATAACTTCGAAGCATAAAAGCTGGAATGTAATTTCCGGGTGAAACCTTTCTATTTCCGTTATCATCTTTAATAAGACTACCTGCAACGTTTATATCAACTAGTTTCCTTTCAATCCAAACTACGCACTTACAATCACGCCACGTGTACAACTTAGTTTAAGTTTATTAACTTCCCATATGAAGTTATTGTAATGGGTCCGATTTGTCAAATTGAAAATTTTGACATTTCTCGACGTTTCAAGGTCTCTAGAGTCGAAATAAAAGATTTTTAGAAAGATGTCTGTGCGTTCGTGTGTACGTATGTTCGTACGTCCGTACGTCTGTACGTTCGCGACGTTTTTTTCGTCCTCCATAGCTCAAGAACCAGAAGAGATATCGACTTCAAATAAATTTTGTTATACTGATAATAGGGCAGAAAGGGCTCTCAAAAAATTGCGTTGGTGGTTTTTTTACCATAGCAGTTTAAAAAAAAGGTGAAAATTTTGGTTAAACCTAAATATCTCATGAACCAATGACGCTTGAATTAAATTTTATATTATATATTGTAACGTGATACAAAACAATTATATTTTTGGAAAAAAATTAACGGTTAAAAAACTGAAAAAAAAAATTTGTCACCTCGAAAATTTTACGACTTAAATATGATTTCATCTCCAAAACAATTTTGTGCAACGGAGAATAATGTTTTTGACATCTGATAAAATTTTGAGAAAAATATAATTGGCAGTTTTTTTTTTACAAAAAATAAAATCCTAAAAAAAAACATTGCTCATAGTTGGTAAAAATTGAATTTCGACTCAAATATCTTTTCAAAACTTTGAGATAATGGCTTCTAACTAATTTTAACTTATAAGAAATATTGTTTTCAACATTAGGAATAATTTTGAGAAAAATCGAATTGACAATTTTTTTATAAAAAATAAAAACCTAAACAAAAAATTTAAAAAAGTTGGTAAAAATTGATTTTCGATTCAAATATCTTTTCAAAACTTTGAGATATTGGCTTTAAACTACTTTTATCTTTCAAAAAATATTGTTGTCAACATTCAGTCAAATTTTGAAAAAAAAAACGAATTGACAGTTTTTTTTTCAAAAAATTAAAAACCGAAAAAAAATTTAACAAAAGTTGGTAAAAATTGATTTTCGACTAAAATATCTTTTTAAAAATTTGAGATAATGGCTTTTAACTAATTTTAACTAATAAGAAATATTGTTTTCAACATTAGGAAAAATTTTGAGATAAATCGAATTGACAGTTTTTTTTACAAAAAATAAAAACCAAAAAAAAAATGTATGAAAGTTGGTAAAAATTGTTTTTCGACGTTAATATCTTTTCAAAAAATTGAGATATTGGCTTCAATTTAATTTTATCATATAATAAATATTGTTTTCAACATTCTATAAAATTTTGAAAAAAATAGAATTGACAGTTTTTTTTACAAAAAAATAAAAACCTAAATGAAAACAATACTAAAACTTGTAAAAATTTACTTTCGACTCAAATAGCTTTTCAAAAATTAAAAATATTGGCTTCAAACTTATTTTATTTCACAGAAAATTTGTTTTTTTTTGAAATAGAAAAATCATCAACTGAAATTTCTTGAAATATTTCGGTGTTATTATCTCAAGAATAAAATAACCTTAAGTCCATATCTCTGCTAGTTTTTGAAATATGGACGACGAATTAGAATGCCGATAGTAACGAACACCAGAGACTTCTCTGTAAAAACCATGTACTCGTATTCAGATAATACGTCGAAAAACATCAAAATTGTCAATTGGACAAATAGGACCGATTACAAAACTTCCAACAGGAATTTAAAATAACTTTCTATGGGAAGTTAAAAATATATATCCGATTTTATCCCCACTCTTAGGACGTTTAATGAACTTTTTGTCTAAAACATTTCAAAGTATGAAATTCACTTCTTTATTACAAAACGCTCAGTGGTCCTTTTAAGTCGTCTATAAAAATGATAGACAATATTTTAACCCTTTAAATAAAAATTATACGTGCTTAGCCCATAACATATTTAAATTAAAGATAAAATACATTCACATAAATGTTTGGAATAAAAATGAAATTCGAACAACTAAATTTTATATATTTAGATCGATATACATAAATATACAAACATTTATGTAGATGTATATGTACTTTGAATTTAGAATACGTAACGAGTCTTCCTGTTCTTATAAATGTATATATATCTATATCAAGCTAGAACGTGACCTTTATAATAGGTTAAACTTTGGGGTAGTTAATCAAGGCTCTAAAGAAAATATAGCACCTTTCTTATAGTATATATATTCATATATTACTTTTTCTCAAAACTTCATTTCCACACAATTTGTGGTCATACGTAAAGAACTACAACACAATGTTAGGACAATATGACGGTAAATGAACCTAGGATAAACATTATATGTTTGATATAATGTACATCTTATATAAACATGTCTATTGGCAAAAAATGGAAGAATGGAATGAACATAGAATCATCTCGTTAAGAATCTAAATGCCAAGATAACAAAAACAAGAAGCAGATTGTTCATAGACTTTTTAAACTCATATACCTTGTTGTAGGATGACGATTTTAGATAGGAGTTCTCTGACTCTGTTATCGTTGATTTGAGATAAAATATTTATTATAATAGTGACCTTAAGATATAAAAGAGGCTTTTTAAGTTTATGATACAACCAGCACTTCGAGGAATTATTTTTGTGTAAAAATATGAAGGAATGCTATAAGAAATACCATAGTCTAGCCATTAGGCCTCTTGAGCATTGACAGAACTGTAAGTCATCTAGACTTAGGTATAAAAATGGTGTAGACACTATAATTTTACGATTATCGTGACGGACATTTAAAATAATTCATATAAATATCAAATAAATAAAGTGAAGTTAAGTAAAATCGTATTAAAACCTATAAACAGAAAACAGATTAGAAAATAGCAAATAAGTTCAAAACTCATTAATTAGAGTGCTATAGTCCTGTGTGATGACTTCATCACAATACATATAATATCGCTTTCTCCTTATCCTTATCCTGATCCCTATATTCACAAAAACACTACAATTTCCAAAATTACATATAGCCTCACCCTCTCAAAATAGTTTGTCAGAGACAAAGCGAACATCAAAATGTTATAAACTCTTTAACTATCCCTTAAATATAACACAGTTAAAGGACCTACTATTTCTATACTTCTAAATAAATTTGTTTTTAGCTAGGTTATATATAGAAAGTCCTCGTAATCCAATTATTTAGTCTTATTATATCCTGATGGATGAGTCTTAAGTTATGCGAAGTAGGGATGAGTTTTTGTATTAGATTAGAGTAATTTTATTCTAATGTCACAACAATGTCTTAAGCTTTTATTATAAATTGTATTTAAAGCCTTTTAAAACACTTTTAATTACATACTTCAAAAATATATTATTCAAAAGCAAAAAATATTATGTACCTTTAGGACACTCAATATCATTAAATTAAATTCCCGAATGAGTTTGATTTCATTAAAGTTTTGATTTAATTTTATTTAATTTTTTTTATCAAAATAATCATGATGGAAAAATAAATGTGGCGAGTATTTGCACACTCAAAAGAAGTGTTTGTTGTTTAATTACAAAATAAACGTCCTTTTGGAAAAAGAGAACAACCGCTAACAAATGGAATTCAATGTTTTATTTGCAAAAGTGCTCTGAGTGATGGCGAACTTATTCCACATTATTCAAGTTACCGGAAAAAAAAGTCAGTGATTAGGGTTGCCAAATATTGTTTTATTCTAATTCATGAAAAAAAGGACAGCGATGCGCAAATAGCACTTTATATGTTCATATTTTTTAAAAGATAAAATGTCGTTTAAAAGACCTTAAAATAGTATGCAATCCATACATGAAGTTTAAGCTGATTTCGTGATCACGATTTTGCCCTTCGTTAAGTCACTGAAACTGGCTTGTTTCCTGATGGGATTGAGGGAAATGCTGGTGTTGTGCGTGCACACTAGGCCGGTTTGGTGTCGGTATGGCCCCCTCAAGAGACCTTTCTCTTTTAGACGTGAAGTCTTTCCCGGTCCTTGCTGCAGCTAGAACACTGTTTGCCCATTCAACGCGAGCGGTTTGCTGCGTTGTCCTTCTAGCCTCCAATGATTCACCAGAGGCCTTCAGGATTCTCGCAGCTTGCCGCCTTTGTTTATATAGGCTTTTCGAGAGCTTCTCCTTTCCATTTCTGGAAGTGCTCTCAGTAGTAGTGGTAGGGTCATTCTTCACAACCCTGCCACTTGAAAATTCGGTTTAAATTACATCAATTTGATGTCCTTTTTCGAGATTATTTAAAATGAAATTGGAGAAAATAGAAAGATTAGACGTTGTTGATCTCCCTGCAACGAAACCATGTTGGAGCTGTGAAATGTGTTCCTTAACTAAAAACGTTTGTTTTTCATATATCAATTTTTCGAAGAGTTTTGGAATGCACGACAATTTACAAATCCGACGGTAGTTTGATATTTGCTGTTTAGAGCCTGATTTGTAAATAGGATTTAAAAATGATTTCTTCCATGCTGGAAGAAATTCGCCGTTCTTTAAAGAGCTGTTTAAAATTAGGAAAAGCGGTTCAGCAAGAGAATCAGCACATTTTTTAAGAATAATAGGTGGAATTTCGTCTGAACCTGGTTTATTGTCATCATTTAAACTCAAGAGACCATCTTAAATTTCTGAAATATTTAATTCTAAACAACCAATATCTGCCTTACATTCAAAAGACAAATATTCGGCTGCTCATGTTGGACTTATGTACATTCGAATTAGCGTAATTAGATTGAAAATAGTGTGTGAAGGATCGCAAATACTTGATAAATTTGAAAATGTTGAACCAATGTAATTCATACACCTGGGAATACCAATCGAATTTTTTTTGCTCTTGATGTTGGACCAGAATGACTTACTATTTTTTTTAGGTTAGATTTAATTGATAAAACATAATTTTGGAAAAAAAAATTTGTTACGAACATCGAATTCTCGTTCCAATTGGATATAAATATTTTGTAGTTCATCTTTATTTTCTTCTATCCATAAACGTTTATAGGCCTTGTTTTTTCAATTGTTACTTAGCTTTTTATTGAATCAAGGAGGCTTGGAATTTGTTTTAATTACCAATTTCAGGTTATCAATAAAAAAGTCATATAAATGTAATAAATCCAAAGAAGAAAAAGAGGCTGGGATGCGACCCACACTGATAACTTCCCATCCCGTCTGTCGATTTGTGTTGCTTAAAAGTTTGTCTATATTTGTATCAATTTTTACCAAATTTGCGTACTATTTTTTGTAGATTTTATTTTTTTATGAAAAAATGGGCTGTTGGATTTTTATAAAAAAATTACTGAATATCGAAAACAATATTTTCTGTGAAATAAAATAAGTTTGAAGCCAATATTTAATTTTTGAAAAGCTACTTGAGTCGAAAGTAAATTTTTACTAAGTTTTAGTATTGTTTTTTTTTAGGTTTTTATTTTTTGTAAAAAAAAACTGTCAATTCGATTTTTCTCAAAATTTTACCGAATGTTGAAAACAATATTTCTTATAAATAAAATTAGTTGTGAGCCATAATCTAAAATTTTCGAAAAGATATTTAAGTCGAAAATCAATTTTTACCACCTTTTATAAATTTGTTTGTAGGTTTTTATTTTTTGTAAAAAAACTGTCAATTCGATTTTTCTCAAAGTTTTTCCTAATGTTGAAAACAATATTTCTTATAAGTTTAAATGAGTTAGAAGCCATTATCTCAAATTTTTACAAAGATATTTGAGTCGAAAATCAATTTTTACCAACTTTTGTTAAATTTTTTTTCGGTTTTTAATTTTTTGTAAAAAAAACTGTCAATTCGATTTTTCTCAAAGTTTTTCCTAATGTTAAAAACAATATTTCTTATAAGTTAAAATGAGTTAGAAGCCATTATCTCAAATTTTTAAAAAGATATTTAAGTCGAAAATCAATTTTTATAAAACTTTTGTTAAATTTTCTTTCGGTTTTTAATAGTTTTTAAAAAAAACTGTCAATAAGATTTTTTTTTTAATTTTACTGAATGTTTACAACAATATTTTTTGAAAGATAAAAGTACCTTAAAGCCAATATCTCAAAGTTTTGAAAAGATATTTGAGTCGAAAATCAATTTTTACCAACTTTTATTATTTTTTTTTAGGTTTTTATTTTTAGTAAAAAAAAATTGTCAATTCGATTTTTCTCAACATTTTTCAGAATGTTGAAAACAATATTTCTTATAAGATAAAATAAGTTTGAAGCCATAATTTCAAGTTTTTGAAAATATATTTGAGTCGAAATTGAATTTTTACCAACTTTGTTTTTTTTTTAGGTTTTTATTTTTTATAAACGAAACTGTCAATTAGATTTTTCTCAAAATGTTATCAGATGTCAAAAACATTATTCTTCATTGCACAAAATTTTTTGGAGATGAAATCGTATTTAGTCGTAAAATTTTCGAGGTGACACATTTTTTTTTCAGTTTTTTTGATTTATAAAAAAAACGGTTAATTGGATTTTTTCCAAAAATATAATTGTTTTGTATCACGTTACCATATATAATATTAAATTTAATTTAAGTCTCTAGCGTCATTGGTCCATGAGATATTTAGATTTAACCAAAATTTTCACCTTTTTTTTAAACTGCTATGGTAAAAAAACCACCCACGCAATTTTCTTGAGAGCCCTTTCTGCATCTTTCTGCCTTATTATCTGTATAACAAAATTTATTTGAAGTCGATATCTCTTCTGGTTCTTGAGCTATGGACAACGAAAAAAACGTCGCGAACGTACAGACGTACGGACGTACCGACGTACGAACGTACGTACACACGCCCGCACAGACATCTCTGCAATTTATTTATTTTATTTCGACTCTAGAAACCTTGAAACGTCGAGAAATGTCAAAATTTTCAATTCGACAAATCGGACCCATTACAATAACTTCATATGGGAAGTTAAAAATACTCACGCCACGGAATTTGCACCATGTAATTCGCTATGCCTTCGAAATAACCTTTGTTGTAATTATTTAGTTTCAATTTCACACAATTGGTAGATTTGATCAAATCATAAGAAAAGAAACAAATATCTAAAGCATTGTGATGAACAGAGTTAGAAAACATAGGATATATTGATTTATCTACAGATATACATACATAGCTAGTTCTCTGTCAACAAAAACTAGGTCCAGAACACGATTTAAATTATTCACACAACAATTAAGTTGGTTTAAGTCATAATTTTCAAAAGTATCAATTATTTCATATTCAAAATCTTAATTTACATTAAATGACAAGAGATGTACATAGTTCTTCGGGATCGAATACCCATTCAATGTTTGACAGATTAAAATCTCCAAGAATAATTACATGTTCCGATTTAAGATTTTTTAGATAGAATTCACAATTTTTTACATGCACTTTATAAAGATCTAGTGGTCCCATACATACAAAAGGTAGTACTAATGAGCCATCGAACTATAGAGGTATTTTCATTCTCAATACCACATTTACAATTTTCACTGCTGCATTCCAGAATCGCACCTACAGTCTT
Organism: Eupeodes luniger; assembly: GCA_951509635.1. NCBI lineage: Eukaryota > Metazoa > Arthropoda > Insecta > Diptera > Syrphidae > Eupeodes > Eupeodes luniger. The sequence continues at coordinate 310,412,086 of OX608073.1, forward strand.
CTCTTTAAAAAAAAAAAACTAAAACTTCAGATATGTAAATATTTTTAAACACTTGTCTAATCTTATAATGACTTACTGAGTCTTAAAATGTTTTAGATTTATGAAACCTTGGAGAAAATATATCGACTTAAGTACTGATTAAAATTTGGAGCGCAGAATAATTCGATCTTGATGATGAAATTGCCTTCAATGGCAACCCTATCCACCTGCATCAACCGACCGACCGACCGACCGACCGACACCGACCAACCTGCATGTGAAAATAATCATCATTCGGTGATGGTTCAGTTAATTAATTCGTTAAAATGCTTATAAGTGGCTCATAGCCATCATCGTAACTATTACGAAACCGAAACAACACTTTTTTCCACATGTACAATGTACATACTCGTATACATAATATAACGCTTCAGCTGATTGCCGCACGTTTGTCCTTCGATTTTTGAATAATTTTAAAATTAAATCTAGTTCAATATTATGCATTTCTTCTATAAGCACTCCTATAACCTATGTCATGTATTTAGAAGAATGCTGTAGATCTAGATGAATCGTAAAGTGTAAAGGGTTAAGAGAAGGAGGACTAAAGGAGACCAAAAATTTATAACTCAACTCGTATAATTTCATATTCCGCAGATAGTCTTTGATACCCTACCCTGCCCTATAGTACCCTACTCTATAATAATATACCCGTAGTGTTGGGTTCGGTTCGTCCTCGTGTTAATTTATATTCATTTTATATAAGATCTCTTTGCGCTAAAGGTGATGCTGGTTGGAGCTTGGAGGCGTTGCATTGGTTGGTGCGATGCAAGTGATGCTCCTCTCAGATTTAGAGTGCATCAGCTACGAGTATATACCAGACTCTTGTGTGGGACAAGTTTTTGAAGCGTCAAATAATTGGAAATTGTAATTCACCAGAAATATGATTTATTATTACAACGTAACGTTCGTTCGTTGGGTTTAAGTTTAAGTATACCATAGTTCGACATAAGTACAGGGTTATTGAGCGCAAGTATTTCCATCATGTAAAGTTTCTGTAGACAAGGTACCTTACCTACACGGTAGTTTAGTTGAAGGCTAAAAATATATTTCCATGAACGGATAAAACATTTTAAATACCATAAAGAAAATTATAAATGCATAAATACATTATGTACATATGTATATGAAAAAGAAAGCACTAGGTAAGGTATAATTTAAGGTATTTACATGCATGAATATTCATGTATGTATATGGTTATTTATCCTAAATGCCGATGCTGATGTCATAAGAAGAGCTCTTTTAATCCGATTTCAAGGAAAATATGTTCATCTTCATCTTCATCGCAAAGGTACAAGCTCTAGAAAAGATATAGTTGGTCAATCCGGATTAACATAAGCACTTACATAATAAAGTGTCACACGGTATATTTTTAAATATTTTGAAAATACTCTAACCTTTTAAAATAAAATTTTTGAAAGTTGGTTTGTACAAAACTAAACATAGTAAACTTTTGATTTATTTAAACTTAATGTGTCTTAACATTGATTCATTCTTTACATTTTGTTTTTTAAAGTTCTTAATTTTTTGAAAGGACGCATTAACTTAACTTAAATTTTATTAAAAGTTCGGCGACTTTAATTAGCGTTAGAATTTGTGTTTTATATGCTAGTTCCATTTAAAGAAAAGCACGAAATTAATGATAAAAAGTTGGTTTAATGCTTTTTTTTCAAAAAATGTTCTAGAAGGAATAAACCTTAACTGAATTAACATTAAATTTATAAATGTAGGACATTTTTGTTGAAGAAAAGTAGCAACACTCAAGTTCAGCTTTTTTATGCTTAAGAAGACTTTTCCACTAAAGTGTTGGTATTGTCAAACTTTCTATATTGACGCGATTGGAGTTTTAAGCGTCTTAAAATACACTCAATCCTAAATCAAAGTTTTTCTTCAGTTTACTCAAGTGGTTTTAGCTGGTTTATTTTTACTTACGACCAGCGCCGGATTTAGCTTTTTTGGGCCCTAGGCCTGAAGAGTAAATGATGCCCCTTTCCATATATGTATTCTCTTATATTGTATGGTTAACATTAGCTTGATTGAAAAATTTAAAATTATTGCCATTTTTATGCATCATATAACGATGGAATTGTATTAACTCGTCAGCAAGTTCTGAATTTAAATCTTCCGGATAATTTGACACCAAGCGCTGGGCACAGGCTAAAACGTCGACTTTTTCATTGCTTGTGCAAAGAAAATCAAATCGTTCAGAAATTTCTTTATATATTTGACCTCTGGAATCCATTTGAATTCTTAACTTATCGATAATAATATAAAAAGCGTTTTTTCGAAACTTATATTCTTCGGGCTCAAATCTAAACTGGAGCATTACCATCGTTAGCCATTTTTTTGTGAATTCGTTTTCGTGTAATCATGCAGCTGCCATCAGGTAGAAGTTCCTTATAGCGCAGTATCTAATAATTTATTATATGATTTAATGATGGCAAAAGTAGCTGCAGCATGAGCTTCCCACCGTGTATCTGAGAGTTATTTTATCACATTATCACTTTGAAGAGCAGATTTTAACGTTTGCCATCTACTAGTTGATGCAGAAAAATAAAGTGCACGACTGGGTCGCACGAACTTGCTCCTGTATTCAAAGAGTCTGTTTAAAAAAGTATCTATGTATATAAGATTTAAAAATATACCTGTAAAATAAGTTTGTCTTCAAAGATATAAATGCCATTTGATATGTCGAAAAAAACCTCCATTTTTCAATTTTTTTTGGGAGGGGGTTACATTCAATACAGTTAAAATAATTAAAAAAAAAAACTAATTTAAGATTCAAAATTTTACCTGAAAAATAAGTTTGTCTTCAAAAATTTAAATGCCATTTTATAACTAAAAAAACCCTTGATTTTTCAAAATTTTTATTCGAAAATCGTTAGAGCGGTTTTTTTTTAAATTAATTTTTTATATATAAAATTTTTCAATTTTGTTCTAAAAATATTTTTGGTATGCAGTTGTTTAGTGATTGAAAAAAATGTTCACCCGTTTTTGAGATATAGAATTTTGAAAAAAAAAATTTCAATATTTTTTTAAAAATCCAAACAATAAAAAATTGCACTTTTGATAATCAAATATTGGTAAGGCAATATAAGAGCTCGTTCAGAAAAAAAATTATTGAAATCGGTTTATAAGTTGCTGAGAAAATTAAAAAACAAAAAAACGGTTCTATGAGCGGTACTTTTCCTGAGCAATACAAAAATATGTTTTTCTTATTAAAAGAAGCCAAGTTAAAAAATAAAATTTTAGAGAAAATTAAAAAAAAATCTATCGGTTTGTTTTTGAGAAAATTCGAAGTTTCGTTTTTTGACCAAAAAAATTGTATGGGGGCCACTGTTAGTTTTGATCTTAAAAAAAAAATGAAAAAAACGCCTAACGCAAATCTGCTCAAAACCTTAACTTCCATGTTTGAACTCAATCGACCCAATGGTTTAGGCTGTAGGAGCATGGACAGACAGACAAAATTGACCGGACGGAATCGCGGGACCCACTTTTTTCGACTTCTCTACCATCGTAATATCATGTTTGATTAAAATCTCGAGTTCGAAATTTTGCACGAATGCAAAACTTGCCATATAGTTCCTATATGTCGCAAGTAAAAAATTGTAAAGCGATTGTACGACAGAGAAAAAATCAACTGCTACAGCAATCCACAGCATAGCGACCAACAAGATTTAAAGAGTGTGATGCACAAGTTACATAGACTGCATATGGATTTGTCAGAAGAATTTGCTGTTGCATCCCTTTATACTGACTGGAAATATTTGGAGCATTGTCGTATGTTTGCCCTCTGCTTTTCCAAATTGATATGTTATGTTCACTCAGATACTTTAATGCTTGATTCGCAATACCGGATCCAGTATGAGAATGAATCTCCAAAAACGTTAAGAAGCGTTCAAAAAGCTGGCCATCTTTAACATACCGCATAACAATACTCAATTGATCCACATGAGACAAATCTGGCGTAGAATCTACAGACAAGCTAGGTTAGGTTAGGTTGAAGTGGCTGTCCAAGATGGAAACGGACACACTTAGGCCAGTTTGATGGCCCATTGTGATACCACATGAATCTTGAGGTTTCTTCCTAAGCTCAATGGAACCAGTTTGAGTCTCTTACGAAACGTGAGAGGCTGCTTATGCCGATATGATTTAGATCGTTTAGATCGTTAAAGAAGAATTCTCCTAGGTAATTCTTGCGTTTTCGAGCCAGAGCAGGGCATGTGCAGAGAAGATGAAGACCTGTTTCTTCCTCTTCCTCGTCCATACAGCTTCTGCAGAAGTCATTTGAGAATACGCCTAATCTCGTGGCGTGCTTTCCTATTAGACAGTGTCCGGTTATGACACCTATTATCGAGCTTATATGCGATCTGCTTAGAGAGAGCAAGCACCTTGAACGTTTTAAATCCAGTGTTGGCCAGATGTTTTTTGTGACTTGACACGTGGTGATGTTGTTCCACCTGGAGCCTGCCCTCCTCACAGCGTCTTGCATTAGCAACAGTTTACAAGTAGCGATTGGTATGCCAGTACGTGCCAAACGTGGAAGGATGGGCTGTACTGTACCGTTCCTGGCGAGTTCATCTGCCTTACAGTTACCTGGAATGTCTCTATGGCCCGGCACCCAGCAAAGGTGAATATTAAACTGTTGTGCCATCTCCATTAGAGATGATCGACAGTTATGGACTGTTATAGAGTTTGTAGAGACAGAATCCAGAGATTTGATAGCGGCCTGACTATCTGAGAAGATACGGATATCAGATGTTGATATCACGTTTTCTTTAAGCCAGGACAAGACTTCTTTTATCGCCAAAAGTTCCGCCTCGAACACGCTACAATGATTGGGAAGGCGGAATGAGAGACTTAATTGCACTCGTTCAGAGTACACACCTCCACCAACCCCTTCTTTTGTTTTTGATCCATCTGTATAGAAGTGGATTGACGCGTCTTCCAGGAATGTCCTATCCTCCCAAAAAGATCTGGGAGGTATAGAAATCTGGAAATTTCTGTCAAATTGTAGTTGGGGGATGGTGTAGTCTGTGTGCTTTGGGATTGATTCTAAATAACTAAGAATAACGGAGTGGCCAATGTTGTTGTTAGTCCACTGCGACGAAGCTTTGAGGCGAATAGCAGAGCTTGCAGCTATTTGTTTGCTAAAGATGTCAAGAGGTGTTAGGTAGAGTAAGGTGTCCAGTGCCGCTGATGGGGTCATGCGAAGCGATCCGCTTATACATATGCAAGCTGAACGTTGAACTTTATTTAATTTATCTCGGTTTATACCTTTTTCTAAAGCAGTCCACCATACTGCCACACCGTACATTAAAATCGGTCTGATTACCGATGTGTATAGCCAATGCGTGATTCTGGGTTGTAAGCCCCATTCATTACCGATGGCTTTTTTGCAAGAAAAGAGAGCTACAGTAGCTTTTTTGACTCTTTCCTCTACGTTGCGTTTCCAATTTAGTTTTTTATCTAAGACAAGATCCAGGTATTTAGCCTCGTCTGAGAATTTTAATTGGATTCCTTTAATATGGGGAGGGTTGACAAATGGAATTTTGTATCTCCTCGAAAATAAGACCAAATCGGTTTTGTGTGGGTTAACTCCCAGTCCACACCGATCAGCCCAAAGTATTAGTCTGTCTAAGGCATTTTGTAAGAGTCCTTTAACGTGTTAATATGCTTTCCTGAAACTGCTATAGCAACGTGCGTCGTCCGCCATAGGCTATCACTCTGAAACCCTCCGCATCCAGACTAGTTAGGATTTCATTCACCACTAGATTCCAGAGGAAGGGGATAGAACACCACTTTGCGGTGTCCCGCCTCCACTAACGAATCGTCTGCCAGAAGAGTTGCCCAGTTTTGAGTTAATTATTCTGCTAGTAAGCATTAAATGAATTAACTGCCGAAGCGAACTCTCTACATTTAGAGATGTTAGTGCAGATGTGATTGCAGATGTGTCCACGTTGTTAAAAGCACCTTCGATGTCAAGGAAAGCAACCATAGTGAACTCTTTATGATGGAGGGAATATTCGACGGTGCGTACTAAGGTGTGTAACGCTGTTTCCACCGATTTACCTTTACAGTAGGCATGTTGAGACGAAGACAGAAGTCTTGTATCAATACTTGCCCTTAAATGGATATCAATCAATCTTTCCAAGGTCTTAAGAAGGAATGATGATAGACTTATAGGTCGTAGATCTTTAGGGTTGACTTGCGAGCATTTACCTGCCTTGGGTATAAAAACAACTTTAACTTCTCGCCATGCCGAGGGAACATGGACCAGGTAAAGACAGCTGGTAAAAATTGCCTCAAGGATTGGTGCAATTATGTCAGAAGTCTTTTGTAGCTCGACTGGTGTTATTCCATCTGGTCCTGCAGATTTAAATGGTTTGAAGCTGTTGAGAGTCCATTGTAGCTTGTCCCTTGTAATCAGACCTTGTGGATATGTAGTAGTGTACAGACAAGCTAAAATACCCAGAAATATTTATTTGTTTAATGATTTCCTCGCGAACTCTTTGAGCCATTATTTTAATCAATTCTTCATATATAGTTTTAGATAGATATGAAGTTGCTCCTGAACCAGGATGTCCGAATTTTGAAATATGAGTGGACAAGAAAGGATCAAACTTTGCTATTAATTCAAGAAGACCCATAAAATTGAAATTATCTGATGAACTAAATTTTTCTTAAGATCCTCTAAATGCTAGACTACGTTCAGACAATGTGCAAATATCAGAAACCACTCTTTTAAGTACATGTTTGCAGTATGAACATAACTCTTGCATTTTTTTGTCAAAATCTGTCTTAATTCCGCAGTGAGATCGTGTAATGTAATCCATCATCGCTTCTTTATGCGAGCTCGATTTTTCATGATTATCTATTAAATACGCATTTTTCCAATCATAAAAACCTTCACGATTTATAAAAGTTATTCCTGGCCTACTGTGATCAGGAAATAGCTTACAATAAAAGCAGAACAACGCTCCTTTTGAGATGGAATACAAAATCCATTCACGTTTATTGTTCTCGCCAATTGCTTTTTTACCAATAAAATAAGACGATTGGCAAACTCTAATTTAACCTTCTGCGTATGTTCGTCGAAATTTAAAAAAAGGACCATCATGATTATTGCATTTTCTAGGTCCAGAGACGATCCAATATATAATATCATCAGCGGAAAACTTACTCCATAGCGCAGGGTTAGGATTTGTATTTTCATCAGCTTCTTTTATTTAATTCGTTTCAGTTCCCGATTTCCATTGTTTATCATACTGTTTGATCCAGGTGGAACGTCATCTACATTTCCATGAGTACATTAATTACCATTATTCCAAGGTTCACTAAAAATAAATGACTTACAACTTACTTGGTATTGATATTTCTTCCTCTGAATCAAAACCATTAAAATCTATTATCCATTTTGCTCGTATGAGCAATAAAGATTCAGTTGCTTCTATTTACTTTTGTGGCCCCTTTTTTCGTGATGCCCCAGGCCTGGGCCTGGTTGGCCTGAGGGTAAATCCTGGGCTGCTTACCACATAAAGGAAACATTTCGAACTCGAGGTTTTAATCAAACATGACATTATACGATGGCAGAGAAGTCGAAAAAAGTGGGTCCCACGATTCCGTCCTTCTGTCTGTCCTCGCCCCTTCGGCCCATATCATTGGGTCTCAAGAATTAATCAATATTTTCTTATGAAAATTAAACGTATATGTATAAAAAGTTATTTAATTTTGTCTCGCGGTGACAAGCTTTGTCCGTGGTTTCCTTAGAAGAAGGTTAACATGTAATAAACGGTTGGAACTACTTTCCATATCCCTAGTAAGAAACTAAAAAAGCACTTGGAAGAGGTGGACGGCGGAATAAAACAAGGCTAAATTCCCTTCGTAGTTCGTAGTACCCCTGGCAACAAACCAGACCATAATCGGTGATTTTCCTCACAGGACAAGGTATGTCCGGTCCGTGGCTTCTTTAGAAGGAAGTAGTCACGTAATAATCGGTTGGAAGAGAAGCTCCTTGTCCCTAGCAGTAAATTAGAGAACAAACGGGTGGAGAAGTGTAACGCTTCGTTACAATACTTACTAAAAGGAAATCAAAAGCATTTTATGAAAATTATATTCATTTTGAAAAGTAATTTTTTATATTAATATGCATTTTTTAAAGTAAATATTTACTGAACATACCTAGTCGTGCCATAAGACAAGAACTACATATTATATAATACTTTCGATTCATTGTGGTTTCATTTATTTGTTCATAATATTAGTTCAATTAAAAATGTAGTTTCACTCAAAATGACCAACTTCAGCTTTGAAGACACCCTTGAAAAATTGTGGCCTTTCTTGATAATTTTTACACTGCTTCCGTTAACTCTGTCTCAAGAATTTTAAAATTCCCTTGAAAAATCTTTAAGGCATGCTCTCCAATTCTGAAAACAAAAATAGTCTTAAGGATTAAAATATGGACTTTCCGAAACCAAATTTTAAGCTTCCTTTAAAACCTTCGATATTGACCCTAAGGCATTTTTGGGTTGCCTTGGCTTTGTTTGTCTGACCAAAATCCTAAAGAAGAATCTATCTATCTCCCTTGAAAAGGTTATTTTTTAAAAACCTTTTCCAAACCCTATGCCACATCTCTAAGGTACAACTTAATAACCGTTTTCACATTCGTTCCCAAAAATGGCAGAAGCGTAGTGATGGCTGTATTTGACCCTTAGAACAACAGTTTTAGTTTAATATAATGATGTGACATAAATTGTGTCGTCTTCTTTAATATTAAAAATTCTTTCATTGGAAAATAAGAATTATTTTATGCTTTATGTTTCTCGCGTGCTGCAGTAAAACCCCCTTGACTCTTTTCACAATTACATTTTTAAAGTCGAGGTGTTAACAAATGATCTGTAGAGCGTCGATAGCCCTTAATGTGTAGATGCTCCCTAATAAGCATTGAAATGGATATGGTGGATATATTCAATTCTCTGGAGTTTTCATTCCCGTAGTACAAATGTGTGCAGTGCCCGGACGACTACTTTTTGGGCTGTCATCTAATCTTCAAAGGCATAACAAACTGGCGGAGAATCTTTAAACCATTGACATTTTATTCATTGCTTACTAAATAAAAGTACACTTACCGCCTGAACACAATATGTGAAGCTTGATGGCTGAAACACAAACACGCTTCAGCTTCGTCTGCGTAACGAGGTTGCTTCGAGGTTGCTTTGAATGACATTTCTATAATAACCAATGGGAATCCCTTAAAAGCAAATGTACATATTTTTTTTTTTTTTTTACAGCTGTGGAGCTGTCATACAAAGCAAATGTTTAGCAAATTTGAACTAGAGCTTCCGTTTGGAGTCACATTACGTATTATTACGTTCCCTTTCCTTACGATTTTCAAACGAAACGTGGGAGATCAAATTTTCATTGTGATAGCATGTATTGAATTCCTATGGCTGAACTCGTAAACGTCAGGCGAAGCCCAAGCTGAAGCGTGTTTGTGTTTCAGCCATGAAGTTTTAAAAAACGCTTGAAGTCAAAAGTTTTCAACTTGATCCCTCAACTATCCATATAAACCATACAAATGTCAAAAATCTACGCAGCATGGAGTCAAAAGTAAAAGTTCACCGAACTTGTGCTTGAACTTCCGCTTCAGCTTCGGCTTCAACTTCATATTGTAGGGCTTTATGTTGTTTTGTATTTTTCAACTTTGACAGTACCACAAGCTTCAGCTTCAGCTTCTCCATTTTGTTTGGCCAAATATAAAAACTCAAAAATTGCACAATATTTGTTTCTTATAACCGAGTATTTCGTATATTCTTAAAAGGAATGTGAGAAACAAATTTCTTACACAGATTCAAGAAACAAGTTTCTTATACATACGTATATAACCGGGAATGTCAAAAATGTATCATCTGTCCAATATTGAACCTAATTGACAGACGTCAATTAACATGCCTAATTTGAGCAAACACAATAAATAACAATTGTACAACAAATGTCAAATGAACTGAAATTCTCTTTAAATGTCAAATTGAAATGACATTAGCATAGGTTATTGCTTTGTATTTTGCTTAAGGGTCTGTTCATGTCTTTTAAGTTTCGTGATTTGTTTGCAAGTTTCTTAAATCCAACCAACTTAACATTGAAAAACAAATTTCGTGGTTTGAGAAATGTTTCTTTTATCAGTGTTTTTTCTTATAAACGTGTTTCTTAAAAAATAAATAAGGTGGAGCAAAAGTCCGCTGAGAACTAGGGCCTAGTGACTTACAGCTCTCAACCATTCCTGTGTGCGAGTAATTTTGTCAGGAATGGAGGGGACCTACTGTTTTAAGCCGAATCCGAACGGTTAATTTGAGAAAGTACTTTTGCAAGTTTCTTAAATGACAAGAATTACTCTTGGAGAATTTGTCAATTCCTTGCAAGTGGCAGTTGCCGTGAGAAATCTTTAGATGGCACAGGATGGATTGAACTAAAGACCTCAAGCATGACAGTCCAACGCACTAACCATCATGTCACGGGTACTACGTACTACGTGTTTCTTACAAGTGATACATTTAGAAAAACAAGATAACCATTTTATATCAAATTGATGTTTTGATAAACAAGGTTTTGTAGTTTACAAACCTTCTCCATAATTTATAAATGTTGAAGAGTCCTAATATGCATATGATACTAAAAATAAAAAAAGTTACTTTGTGCTCTTAAGTCTTAACTTAAGTATATGTAAATGTAAACAGATATTACGATTCTAAAATCTTTTAAATTAGGAACAATTTATATTAAATTGTTTCAGTATCCAATATTTCAAAGTCACACTTTTTTTTGAATACACAAATGACTCATAATTCGTTTCTTTTCTTGAACTGGGTCAGTTTAATACTGAGTTCAAATATCCTTATTTATTCAAAACTATATTCCTTTTCCTTCTACGAACATAAATTATAATCACAAATCTTGTAGATTTCACGTGTTCAACTTTTGTAAACTATTATTTCAATTGCACATGTCAACGTCCCATAATGCTAACAATATGGCTTTTGAGCATATTAATATATGTAAATTATATGAACGAACTTACCTGTCTAATGATACAGCTATTAGACTGTAAACTGATGCCGCAACTGAAACTCCTTGAACGTATGTAACAGTCTTGCACATAAGCCAGCCAAGCACCCAAGCTGTAAAGATAACAAATTAAAAAATTATCAATTCATTCAAAGTCATCTAAACACAAATGTATACATAAGTCTAAATTTTCGTTTATTAAATAAAAATTAAAAGTACGATTCACCGAGTCGTAATTTAAAAATATTAAGCTTAGAAACCTCATGCTTCAACCATGCTATGAAAATCTGCCGTAAAAATGACAACAGCAGAACTAAAAAGACCGCACGCTTTCACACCTAAAATTCTAAAACAAAAATCAATTTTTCTTCATACACCATTGAGAAGAAGTGTATGGTTGGTACTCCTGTCTCAAATGGCAAAGACCATAATGACATAGACATTGCTTTGGATGAGACATAGAAAGAGAAGAGTATGAGCTCTTCAATAGGATTTCCTCGATTAAAGCTAAAATAACAAATTAGAATAAAAAGGTCACGTAATCGCATTCAGCGTTTTAGATTATAGAAAACGTGATGCTGGCCTAAGAACTAAGCCAGAGCAAGCGCCCATCAGGTAGCAAGCCGACTTCTTTGTTAGACTCAAGACGGAAATTTAAAAGAAGCACCTTCCTACACACTCGAATGTCTGCTGATGATTCCTTGCCATCAGACAATTTACACGATGAAGAAAAATAAAAAAGGACATTTTCTATAAAAACAATGAAAAGAAAAACAAAAACTAAAACAGCTAAAGGAAAATGAGAATAGGAAAAAAGTCATCATATCTCATCCTCTTGGGAGATTCCTGTGTATCCTTCTATATAAGTTCATTCAACTCTTCACACGAAAACAGAAGAAATTATGAGTACGAGACTTAAGGACCCGAAGGATTGTATTTCTGGGTTCGATTTCTTTTAAAGCATTAGAAGAAGTCCACACCGTCATACTCTTGCTTGCAGTTAGAAGCAGGGATGACAATTTATGTCTTCTATTTAATGTACTCTTTTTTCTACAAATCTAATTAGAAAAGAGTGTAGAGATGAATTCATTAAACGTTATTAATCCTCGCCCACTAAAATATCACATAAAGTAATTTTACTTGTTTTTTTTGTAATGAAAATTGTACACTTTTGTTTCATAAGCTCGAGGGTAGGTCTAGAACTAGTGTTATAAAATGGCAAAGCTTCTGTAGTCGCAAATACAAAAAATCAAATATTGAAATTCATGATTATGTTTTAAATTTCTTCCTTAGTAATTAAAGCTAAGCATACACGATTGGAAGATCTTCCAATATTGACAGATTTTTCGAAAAACATTGGGCAGGTTCAGACAACATAAGGGACTTCATTTGCAGTCAACTGCATTCTTTGAAAGCAAATTTTGACCAAGGCAGCTAGTTACTTTTTCAAGTTTCATAAATTTCAAACTCAGAACTTTACTTCACTAACTTCTGCCTTCAGTTCACCGTACAAAAACTACCTAAACACCCCTCAGGTAAGCTACAAGTCCGTCAACATTTGTATTTTGTATTGTAAAGTTACCTACATTACATAATATTACTTACTTCTTTTCCTATTAGACATTAAATACAATTGGTCAGAAAATAAATAAACCCTTGAGTATTAAAGTTCAATAATCAGTTGAATTAAAAAACATGATTAACTATCATTTTGACATAAGCAGACTTGGCTTGATAGTTAGGGAGATTTTTCTTGACTTACTTTCCAGTCAGCTTTCCAATAAAGTTGCCTTAATTGGAAGGTAATTTTTTGGCAGCTAGCCAATCAGATACTAGAAACTTGCCTTATTTTCAAGTCACTTATGTCGCCTGAACCTGTCTATTTTAACCAATTTTCTATCAACCATGTTAACGACCAATTTTATCTCTCAAAAGCGACAGAAACAAAATTGACAGTCAATCGTCAGCAAATTTCCTATCAAAATATTTGCTGACTTCTTACAATCGTTTGTATTCGTCTGGACACACAATTTTTTGTTTTCGAAATATTGGACAATTGTCTACTAATTGGATATTGGATGATGTTCTTTTTAAACAACATCATCGAATTTGTAATTGTCAAGAAGTTTATGAGCAGGAAACAGGAAAAAGAATTGGGTGCATGAACAAATCTTACAAGAAAGTCGTTATTGCTGGCTTCATTATTGTTTCACTTTTCTCATATTTTATATTATTTAAATTTTTGCACGATCTGTTGTTCTCACTTCTATAATAAAAGTTCAAATTTGCTGTCATCTGTTTTCTTAACTTTTCCAACCATGTAAACAGTTTTACGTCTTCTGATTGAATTTAACTTCTTTTCATTTTTAAAAATTACAGTTCCTGCAAACATTTATAGTATTGTTCCCGTTCAGTATTGAGGACAAAAACTAAAATCCGATTGTTCCATAGCAGGTTATAGATCCTCACAGCATTACACCTGATGTTCGGCTATGATGTCTTTCCAAAATAAGCTCATCCTTTCTCAGACCATGGAAATACAAGTTGTAACCAACAGACTGTCAAGGTTAAACTTTTTTCACACGAAAAGACAACGCGTTTCCATTCACTGCTCCAAGTAACATGCTCTCTTCCAAAATTCATCCGATACTGCTTAGTTTTCTTCGCTGGATAGTTTCATTCTTCCGTATTAAGCTGATATTTAGCTTTTGGCTCTTATTTTACCTGGAAGATAGGAATTTTACACAAATCGTACAACTAACCGCTTTTCCCATGATGTTGCCGTCTCTGCCTTTTACCCTTTTTGATTTTTCCCATATTTATTCGATAGCTGTCAAGTCTTTCCAAAATCCATGTGTGCTTCAAATTAAATTAAAACAATTGATTCTTTTTAACACTCATTTGGATATTCTATACAATTTCTACCAGACATAAAAATCGAAATTCGATTCCAAAATTTGTGGCCTCATCCTAGTGGTTGGCAGTGAACATAGATTTAGTATGTTTTAATTATTCAATCCTGCTTCTTTCACAGACTTGAAAACTTTTACTTAATTTTTCAAATACAATGGTGTTGCAAAAATATTTCGGAAAATTTGTTGTTTAGGATTTCAATATGGACATATGTAGGTCTGTATGTACACATGCTTTTATTTTTACACTACTGCCACTACTTTGCCAAATGATGAGTCAAAATATTAATTATTTGGCAAGTTTACTTATTTTTCTAAGAATTCAAAGATTTCTGTATTCTCAGAAATATTAACAATATTTTTTCATGCAAATTACTCACTTTTGCTGTCAGACATCTGAGAATAGAAGTTTTATGATTCGATTTCTCAAGAATTTTCTATCGCACAACTCAAAAAGGAAGAAAAGAATTGCGAAGCTATTTTCAGCATTCATATTTATTACTGGAACCTGGAACAGCCTCAACTTTTGTGTATGTTGACCTCGAACTTTCAGAATACGACGAAGAGCCAATTCTCTAATGTAATTTTGAGAGTCTGTTAACAATTGCTAACAGAAGATTTTCTGGATGGGCGAAGTAACTATTACGTTGTATTACCGGTTCGATAACAGCCTTTAGTTCTTTTGGTAAATAACGACACCTTGATATTAATTGTCATAAATGTCTTCCTCCATCTTTGCAACTTGGGTGGCTTTTAATATCAAACCAAGATGGAGCGTAAACTTTGACAACATACGTTGCCAAACAAACAACATTATCAGAAGGGTCTGATGTTGCAACGTAGAGACGAAGAATCCGGTAATAGCGCGTGAGCCATCTGGAATGTGACATTTTTCCAGGCGATTTGTTAGATAAGTCTACAAAGCATTCACCAGATATAACGGCCGATACTATTTTGTACAAATACAGTTAGTCAGAACTAAGATCCTTTGTGTCGATCTTTGGCATTTAACCTGGAATATTTCGGAATCTTCCAACAGCTTTCTGATCACAATTTTCCAAGGCTTTTCCGATTTCTCCAGTAAATGTTCTTGGACCAGAAGTAGATCCATCAACAAATGAAAATAAATGCCGAAATGGCTATTCATTCATATGTAGCAAGAATATTATCCATTGAAGAGGTCTGTTCAATGCTTTTTCTACTAATCTAATAATTATACACCGCCATATTTGCCAATATTGACATTGGTTTCATCACATCCTAGCCATCAACTGAGCCAGATGTATATTTTCTGTTGAGAAGAAATTAACGATTGCTCTTTCTATAGACTTATCTGTTCCATCCTCTGGAGTGACATAGCCCAAATATTTGCTATCGGGTTCTTTAATTAACGAAATATGTTTTTCAACAATGGTTTCTCTATAATTTTTTCCGCATTTTTTCTTGTCGACCATTGTTTTGTCTTACAACCATCAAAGTATACCAGCGGTATTTGGTGAACTTTTTGTTTCTCAATGATGTTTTTTCAAGCTTTTTTGTTTCTCTTCGCAACTTATTTTTGTCTGTAGTACCCGTGGCATGATGGTTAGTGCGTTGGACTGTCATGCAAGAGGTCTTGGATTCGATCCCTGCCTATGCCATCTAAAGTTTTTTTCACGGGTACTGCCTCTTGCGAGGAATTGACAAATTCTCCAAGAGTAATTATTGTCATGAAAAGTGCTTTCTCAAATTTGCCGTTCGGATTCGGCTTAAAACTGTAGGCCCCCTCCATCCCTGATAATAGTACTCGCACACAGGAATGGTTGAGAGTTGTAAGTCACTAGGCCCTAGTTCTCATACGGACTGTTGCGCCACCCAATTTATTTTTTATTTAACTTATTTTTGTCAACAATAGTCATGTTGCAAAACAACCGAGGCTATAGCTGCTTATCTGACAAACCGTAACGATCGCAAGTTTGAGACAACGCAGAGAAGCTTACAGAAATAGAAGATTCTTTTTTCTTTTTTTTTTATTTTTTATCTTCACTTTCACTGGACGAGGACCTATCACACGCAAAAGATGAAGAGTTATTGACGAAAGAAGCACTAACAGGAACGACTTCTATACCGGTTTGAGAGTTATTTTTTTCTAACCTCTCCCGTTTAAGTCTCCTTTCTAGACGGTTTTGATTTTTCTTTGTCGTTGCCAAGTCTGTGTTTCCAATTATCATTTTTCTTACAGTTCTTTGATCGGTTAGAAAATTTAGCTCACACGATTTGAGCACATATGTACATGAAGAAATGTCAAATAAAGTCTTGCTTCTAAACGTGCGTCGGTTACTTGAACAATGAGTATTTTGGCAGCTATTTCGGTTCAAGTTTCAGTGGTAATTTTGCCCTCTTATAAAGAAATTTCAAGGGAATTCCGATATAGCGCTAACCAAGGGCGGATAAAGATTTTTTTTTTATGAGGGGTGGGGGGAGGGTCACAAACTTAAAATCAAGAACAGTTTTCGGGCACTGTTTAAAATTGTTAGTTAATGTTCTGTAAAGGAAATTGACAAAATTAAAATAACTCATATGACCCCCCCGTTGATCCTCCATTATTTAAAGTTGATGAATTTGTGCTGGGCGATTGGAATAGACCTTGATTTCGGATTTGATCTTGGTCCAGTCCTTTCTTACGAATATTACAAAAAATACTCTCCCAGGAAAGGGCCATAACTTCTACGAACCCAATAGATCTACCATTAGTCCTTCCGTTCATGGTACTAATAACCATCCAAATTGATAGTTATTCGGTTAAGGTTAAGGTTTTCCATATCTATAGTCATATTATATTAACAATAAATATATTTAAATAATAAAAAACGAATTGTGTATTAGTTCACTGTTGAATTTTGAATGCTTCAGAAAAAAACTTCTCGGCTTAATTTTTCGAAATCGAAATATGCAAACGTTTCTTTGCATCATTTTCTTTGTGATTGAAAAGTTATATAAAGTGTCAATTTCAAGGATCAGAAATAACTGTCAAACTGTTTTTAATTATAGAATTTTTGGATGACACATTTATCTTTAAAAAAAAATTGAAATAGAAGTAAGAATTCAATCCTGACCTCATCAGTTTCAATTTATTTGTTCGTGGTTAGCCTAAACAACCGTTGAAGCTCAGTAGGTCCACCTGAATTCAACGCGCATGAAAATGACTACACCACGAATTAAATATTAAACCTCGAATACAAAGTGGGCCTAAGTTTTCAATTTTAAATAACTCTTCTTTTACAGAGTAAATTGTTTCATTGTCTTAGCAAGTAACCTATTTTCATCCCTGGTTAATGCTGCTCCAAAGGCCTCATCAAGTGCAGTTTCCAATAAGAGGCTACGGAGAGCTTTAGATAAACTTACACACATATGGCTCTGACAGGCACAAGCTCTCGTGTTCAGCTTGGAGTTTATAAATTTTCTGAATGAATTTTAGTATAAAGTTTTTGTTCTATACCACATAAGGAAGAAAATAGAACCTAAAAAAAGAAAGTTCCACTACAGAACAAACTTCTCGTATACCAAAGATGTTTCTGCCATCGCATCGGCTTCGTCTACGTGTCGGGAACAAAGATATAGGAGTGCTATAATAACCCACTATAAAAATACTTTGTCAAACTACATTCCTCATCCTTGCAGTCTTTCACACGGAGTACGAGTATGTACCAGCGTTACCACTTTACTTCAATTGAAGTAGATCTACTTCTTTTTTTCAAATAATTTAAAAATCTACTTCCTACTTCGCACCATCATCAAAATATTGAAATCTACTTCATTTTTAAGATCTGTGTTTCTACCTACTTCAATTTTAATAAAAATAAACTGAATCTACTCCTTTTGTCTCCTTATCACTCTTGTATGTAGTCTCAAAATTTTCTAGAGAATTTAAAATCGCTTGAGTATTTGCATTTGCGGCGAGGTTCCGTTTTATATAATGCATTCTAGTCTAACCCTTTTGTCATTTTTATTTTCGACATATAGGAGCAGTATGGCAAGTTTTGTATCGTAAACAAATTCGAATTCGAGATTTTATTCAAACATGACATTACGATGGTAGAGAAGTCGAAAAAATTGGGTCCACTGATTTTGTCGGTTTGCCTGTATGTCATTCCTGTTTTTTTCAAACTAAAAATAACAGTAGTCTCAATATAAATTTGTACGTTCAAATATCGATAATTCGAATTATTTCAAAATCTATCGGTTATAGATTTGTTTTAAATTCTTGCTAAAATTTGTGTTCTTAGTTTGGCTTCTTTCAATATAAAAAAGTATTTTTGTATTGCTTCAGAAGGGTACCCCAGATAGAACCGTTATTTTGTTTTTAAGTTTTCTTAAGAACTAAACTATTTTTTTTTCTGCCAAAAATGTCATTGTTGCCATTTTTAATTTAAAAACAAATATTATTTTTTTTCGAAATTTCATATCTTGATGCAAGACGTCTAATAATAAGTTCAAAACTATATACCAAAAATATTTTTAAACTAAAATTCAAAAAGGATTCTCAAATACAAATTTATAAAAAATAAGGTTTTCTTGAGAAATAAAATGGCATTTACATTTTTGAAAACAAACTTTTTTTGCTGGTACATTTTAATTCTTAAAATACAGTAATAGTTTTAAACAGACTTTTTTGGATACATGAGTTCATGCGAACCAGTCGTGCATTATATTTTTTTTCTGTTTGTTAATGTTATTTGTGTTGAGTTGTGCTCTAGTGTTATTTTGGATTTGATTTTTTGTTTTCAATATGAAAAGATATTTTCAAGTTGTCCAAAAATAAAGATACTTAAATATGTACTTAAATAATTCTGGTTTTTTTTTAAATTTTTTTATTGAAATAATGTAATTTAAAAATATGTAGAATAATATGAAAAAGTTAATTTTTGAAATCTACTTCCATTTTTCTCAATCTACTTCACTTTTTTCCTAAAATCTACTTCCACTTTTTTTTAAGAAGTGGTAACGCTGGTATGTACTGCAAGGCGACCTAGGAGAACTCCTCGTCCTGTGAATTTGAGAGACGCTGCTGATGTGCTCGCCACCGCACCACCCTGAACTCCTCGAGTTTTGTTCCTATTTAAGGAACTTTTTAGTTCCCACGAGCAAAAATGGAAGTAGCCGAGGTGTTCGAAAATAGTTAAAATGACTTTGTGAAGTGCTTGGTGGTGATGGCGTGGTAATATAGCATGA
Source organism: Eupeodes luniger (assembly GCA_951509635.1). Lineage (NCBI taxonomy): Eukaryota > Metazoa > Arthropoda > Insecta > Diptera > Syrphidae > Eupeodes > Eupeodes luniger. The sequence goes on from OX608073.1 coordinate 310,431,307, forward strand.
GCCCTTGCTCGCTCGGTTCTCTGAACTGATGTTCCGTTCCGGTACTTGGAAATCGTTTTCATGTTTAGATTGTTTTCGTTTTCAGCTCTGAGACTTTGTGGCAAGAAGAGGTGAGGTGAGGGTTTAGGTTTGTTGTTGAGGTTAGTTTTTATTTTTTTCTGGTATTTTTATTTCAAAAGTGGAAAACATTTTAGTGTGGACGGAATTTAATGAATAGGTTGCGGTTTGTATTACGATTGTCGTACACAGCAATAGGGGTCTGTCGTCATTATTTTGTGGCAGGCGACTGGCATGGCGGCGGCGGTGTAGGGGTGTAAAACCTGCTTTTACCTTTACTCTTATAAACCTTAATGTTTTATGTGAGGGAGTATGCTTTTTTTTTTATTAAAGTTCAAATTAGTCCCCGATGCTTTTTGTGAAATTAAATCCATGTAGAAAGAAACTAATTGGTTCTTTTCGAAAAGGATTTAGCTATAAGCCCAAGACCGAGCCCCACACAATGTTGTTGGCTTCAACTTAAAGCTTTGTGGTTTTATTTTCATTTTTTTTTAAAGTAAAAGTCATTATGGAATTAATGTTACGAATTGCAGTTTCGATAAACTTTTTGACTATTTAAAGCAGATTAAAGCAAAAAGGATAAGAAATTCATTTGGAATACATTTATTTTCGGATGGAATTTACACAATTTAGACATGAGCTTGTTAAAAATAGAAACTTTCCTTAAAAGGACTGGTTTTCTGTGAAAAAAGTTTCAAGTAAACTTGTGGTGAAAAATATTTTATTTCAAAAAAATTGGTGTTCTCGATTGGTATATTTGGATTCAAGTTTGAAAATTGATTTTATTCGGTACCCAGTGCAGTTTCCAATAGAGAACACGATTAGGATTAAAAATTTGTGACAAACTGATTTTTGTATGTACGCCCGTCTGAATATCTTTTTCTCGTCCTACAAATCTCAAGAACCAGTAACTCATTGAACGATGACTTCTTGGACAAAACGTCACCATCGATAGCTATAACTCTAAGGTAGCTAAGAACTTTGTGTACCTATGCATCGCAATAATTTCAAACAACTTAAAATAACTCTTGAGAGAGTGTGGTGAGGTATTTCACATTCGCGTAGTACGGCTAAAGAACGAAACTCTGTACTTGACAATAAGTCCGAAGTTGGGCTCGAGGGTATACTGATGACGATGAGCATTCCCAGAAGAGCGAGTATTACGGTTGAACTGTTTAAGGGGAGGAATGCAGCTGGCTATTTCTCTAGAGCATAAACTGTTAAAATAACGGTAAAAGAGGGTGAGACAAGAAACTACACGACGATGTTCGAGCGACGTAAACAATCATATGATGGTAATATGACCAATCAGTCTAAATGCTCTACGTTCAATACTGTTTAAGGCTGTTTAAGATATGGGAGTGATACTCAAGCTTTGGACGTACAAGTCTTGTAAATAACAGCCAGATCAAATGGGATAGAAAACTCAAACACCTTGCGGCATCGTTCCACAAGATTTAGTTGGTGATACACATACCGAGAATTTCAGTCAAATGAGATCATTAATATGATTGATGGAGATAGAACGGAGCCCTAGGGCACGCCATCACTTGTTATGTTTTTTCAGACTTGAACCAATTTAATACTACTTGTATTGAACTACCCGAAATGTAATTACTACTCCAATGAAGGAGGGATTCCTGAAAACCGAAAGCAAGCATTTTCGATAAAAGAGCCTGATGCCAAACCTATCAAAAGCTTTTGAAATCAAGTGCACTAATCTTACTTTCTTCAAAACGGTGTAAAGATTTGCTCCACATTTCGGTGAAATGAACCATGAGATCACCAGTGGACCTATTGCTGCGAAAGCCTTACTGCCGGTCATTAAGAAGCTTTCGGTCTTCGAGATATTTCTGAGCTGATAATTATTCAGCGTTTTCATGACCTTGGAAAGAAGGGACGTATGTAAGTGCAATCGGTCGGTAATTAGAGGGTGAGGAAGATTCGCCTTTTTTGGACATGGGCTGGAGAATTGTTGTTTTCCATCTACTTGGAACGAATTCTGAGGAGTAGGAGAGATGAAAAAGCTTACGCAGACGTTTTGGCAGCGTTGAAGAACACCTTTTCAGAACAATAGCGGGGATACCATCCGGACCAGTCGATTTATGTGGGTTGAGATCTTTTAGAACTCTCGCCACTATACGAGTGCGAAAAAGGATTGGCCCCATAGAATCACCAACTCGCTCAATGACAGGAGGAGTCATAACACTCACTGGCAGCATTGAATTGGCGGCGAACTGACTATCAAAGAAGATAGCTTTCTCGAGAGAGCTAACTAATGCAGTGCCATTGACAACGAGCGTAGGAACCGAGGAAAAGGAAGAATTCCTCATGTTTTTCACGAATGACTAAAAATGTTTACTGCCTTTGGGACATTGCAGTATTTTTTGTGTAACTTTTGGTTAGGAAAAAATTTGGTCCGTTGCAAGCCTCTTATAGCTTGCTTGAACTTTTCCGGTTTTCCTCAGACAGATTGGCTTTAAAACAACGGAATATTACCTCCTTGACCCTAATAACCTATTTACAGCTCGAATCAAACCATGCGTTTTAATAAGGTCCAATGGTTTTAACCCTCTCCAGGATAAAAGCTTTCATTCCGAAGAGAATCAAACTTGTGATCATATCAGCACTGGCGCCAACGCCACTATCGAGGAAGCTTAACGACCAGTTAAAAATCCTAAAAGAACTAACTTATAAATAATAGTTTTCAATCTAGAGAGAATTGCATTTCTATGAAGGGATATTGTCAGAAACTTGGGGCGTATCTATGTGTATGGGAAATAATTTTGGGCACTATTGAGGCCATGTTGTTTTTGTCTTTTTGGCTGACTTAAGAATTGTTTCCACACTTTCGAAAAAAGAATTTGTTTTGTTAACAATGGCCTTAAACATGAGATTTCTTTTAGCTGTCTCTTCAACAAAAAGGTAACTTGCTTCGACTCTTAGGGCTTTCACATTAAGGGCACCTGTTGCAGTTCTAAAGCACTCGTTGATAGCTGTGTCAATGTTTGAAATATTCTTCTTAGTAGTCTCCATAAAAACGGTTGAACTATGTATGTTCAAGCGTTCCTTCAACAAGGGCTTTGGCTATTCGAAGGGATGTTTCGATATGTGGTCCCTTTTGTTTTGAACCAATAATTTTTAATAAGTTTATACTATATTTCAAATCGGTTGTAACCTTCTTGACGTGTTTATCCCATTTTTAATTGCTTGTTAACATAGTTCCAAAAAATGTTAGTTTCTTTTACTAAAGGAATGGAAGTGTTACGTAAAACAAGTGATCGGTTTATACACTTTTCGTTGAAGGTATGTTGGCACCTGTTTTTTCGGACCAAATATGCATTGACAAGTCTACTTGTTCAAGAGTATCCCTAACCTGATTAGGGAGGCCTGATCCAACGACATAGATGTTATCGGCGTAAATTCCGATAAAAGCGAGGTTGTAGTTTGACTGCGAAAGTTCAATTATCAAGGAGTCAATATATGCATTATAAAGAATGACTGAAAGTGGTAAACCTTGTGGTGTGCCATTGTCTAATTTCTTTAGTTTGGAACCCACATTACCCTTAAAACTTGTATTACTTATGAAGGATAATACAATCTTTAGTAACTTCTAAGGTACACTCCATTTGTGAAGTTGCTCGATTACTGCAGGAATCTAGTGACTCTATTAAACGCTTTTTCTAAGTCAGATGACATCACTGTACTATGTTTAGTTTTTGACAAATTTTCTGCAAGTTTGTGTTATATAAGGTGTCAAAGTGTTGAAACTCCTCTGTAAGGTCTGTAAGCGTGTTGTTCAGAACAAGCCTTTTCTTTATTTCTATATTCCAACCAAATTGCTTAAACCATAACCTTGCTCGGGAATCACTCTTTCGAAAGATTAAAACCTCATAAAAATCCTTTTTGTAGTTTAAAATAGTGGTAAAAATTGATTTTCGACTTAAATGTCTTTAGAAAAAAAAGTGTTTGTCTACAGATTGATTTCAAAATATTTTTGATAACATTTGGTAAATTACAAAAAAATTCGATATAAATTGTATTTAAACAGAAAAAAAAAATTCAAAAACCTAACTTTTCGAATATCTTCACAGAATACAAATACCTTGGTATATGGCTAACTTCCGGACTAAGCCTAACGGAGCACTTCAAAGAACGATCTAAACAAGCTAGACAGAGCTTAAATTTTACGTGGAATCGGTTTATCTCTAATAAAGATGTCAACTTAACTTCTAAGATCGATATCTTCAACGCGGTTACCAGGGCTATTCTCGGATATGGAGCACAAGTATGGGGGGACTCACAACATGATGAAGTGGAAAAGATGCAAAGATACTTCTACAAAAAAGTACTGGGTCTGCCAAGTGTGACACCTAACTATGTCTTGAACCTTGAATGCCAGATGAAACCTGTCTTTGAGTACACGATGAGATGTCATATGTACTATGTGGGAAGAGTTCTCAGTGCTTACGCAAATAACAGGTTACCAAAATTTTTAGCCAAGCTGATAATTGAAAAGAAGATTTTCTGGTTTAGGAGTTGGGAAAATAGCCTCAATCGGGAAGATGTAGAACAATTGGATGAGATCGTGACCAACAAAACTCTGTTCAAACTGGTTGTGGATGGCGTAGCAGTTAAAATTATCGAGCGCGAGCAATTAGAGTCTCTGCAAAGAGCACAACAAACGAGAACACACAGCTTATACCATTTGCTTGATTATACTGCTGGTGAAGTTTACGTCTCGGATGACTGGGATGTCTCCAAAATTCGCTGGATACTGAAAGCAAGAGCAGGGCTCATTATGCTCAATGGAACACGAAGGACAGAAACTGAAAATCTAAACTGTACTCTCTGCAATTTAAACGAGGAAGAGACCCTTGTACATTTTATGGGAACTTGCCCAATTTTAAGAAGTATTCGCCGAGAGACATTAGGAAGTGGTTCACTTGATATGAACACTATTATAGATTTCTTAAATGGAATAAAGGATTGGAACTGTATCATCAAATTCTTACAAATAGCACTGAATTATCGCCAACAACTCATAAATGAATTTAACAACTAGAATTTGAAATGTATCTTAATTATATTTTTGCCTTAAAAATAATTATACATAAATCTAGGGAAGTTTTTTTTAGAAAAAATTGTATTGATTGCGACAGACGACAAAAGTCATTGTTGAACCTTTTTGTTTAAAGAAATAATAACACATTTGTTAAATTATTACTAATTCTATAAGAACTGAATAAAATCATAAAAATATAAGAAACAATTTAATGTATGGATAAAGTGAAATAAACAACATTACTTACTTACTTACTTACTTACTTACTTCACAGAATAAAACTATTTACTTGTAAATTTGTGGAAGTTCTGCAAATGACAATTTAGCTTAAGGGCACTAATATAAAGTTTTCAGTGTGAGTCGCTTTTTAAAAACTTCTTGTTTTAGTTCTGTATTGAAGGTAATTTCTTGTCTCGGCCAGTTAAATGGTCTTTAAACTCTTAAGCTAATACATTTTAGCATCTACTTATGAATGACATTTTATATATGCACACCACACGTGACGGTAATTATCATTTTATATTGTCCTTTCACGAATACAATCAATTTCGAAAGCTCATGTTACCAACAATCATCAAAAAAAGATTTAGTTGATGTTCCAATCCAATATACTATAAAATAAAATACCAAAACGAAGTAATAAAATCGTAAGTTCAAAGTGTCATTAATCACTTTCAAGGCCACTTATATATAGTATGTACAGTACATACATACATACGTCGAGTACATAACTTGCAACTCAATTTCGGTTGAACATGAAGCTGACATAGCTCTTGTTTGTTCTTAAAAAAATAAAATCCATAAAGAACAAAAATTTAATTGTCCTTAAAAACTTTAAAGTTTATTATTTTAGCTTTTCTACGATGGGTTTTATGATGCATGTGCGGTAGTTCGGTGGTTCGGTGTTCAAAATTCAGATCTTGAATTTTCGCTACCATAAACATTATTCTGCATGCATCCTTGAAACTTAATAATAAACCCCTAAAATGAATGACATGAACTTATATAAAATTTTTGGGATTGTTATAATTCTCAATTTAAATACTCGTACATGGAATGGAAGAGCCAAATTTATATTTCAAAAAAACAACACTTTTCTTTAGAATTACCCCCAAAGCGTCATTAAGATGTTTTCTTTTAAGTAACTTAAAAATGTTGATTCGATGTGACTGTAACGTCTAGTTAAGTAGAAGGATTCAATGTAATGCTAGTGTTTTATGTAGATAGATTCGCATATTATAAATATGAAGGTAGGTACGTAGACGTACATTTTAACTAAGCTTAGGAGAGAGAAAAATTGAAACAACTATAGGATAATTTATTAACAGAGGCACATCTTTAACCCAACAATGAAGTGTTTCCATTGAATTCCTTTTGAACTGAAATATTTCAATGTCTTTTGATAACAAAAGTTTCAATTTGAGAATTTTACCTAAAATAAAGTTAATATATTCAAATAGATGCAATGTTGAGACTAACACAACCCAATAAATCAACAGAAATTAGTCTGCATAAGCTTTGGGGTAATCCTACTTGAAAATATATATTCGTTCGAAACCTCTAACAAAGAATCAAATCGTCGTTAACCTACGACTATATGCGTCGATGATTTTGATGTCTGTACAGAAAATGGGTTACTGAAGTTCGTCCTTTTTAATGTCTATGAGTTCAAAAAGGCTAAAGAGGATTTAAGTAACATGAATATGAATCCTCCAAAAACAGCCTAAGAGAAAAAAATTTTGATTTTCAAAAATTAACTATTACAAATCGTATTTGGGCTTTTGTAATTTGTCTCTTGAATTTTAAATCAAAGGCTAGCATATTCTTTATTAAATAAAATTAGCTTGGCGATGTCATTAACATGTCTTTTCTTAATAAATTTGAGTTCAAAAACAATTTTTACTTTGAGGTAATTTTATTTATTTATTTATTACACACTAGCTTTTACCCGCGACTTCGTCCGCATTAGATAGTTTTTTTTGGATAGTAGTATGAAAAAACCTGAGCTGTATTTTTTTGTACGTAGGTATGTTTGAATTGTGCCCAGATGGGATGAGGCCATACTAAATGTGATTGTCATAAGTTAGGTTAGGTGACGAACCGAGTAAATCATTAAGTATTAAAGAAACAATTAAATTTACACGACAAATAAAATATTTGCAGGATTTCTCTGTAATTTGCATGCGTCCGACAACGGCGGCGTGTGCCCTCACGTGTGTGCCCGTTCGGGAAGACTCATTCAGTGATGTCCTCCCTCCGCGCCGGCCGCACTACCGCCGCCACCACTTACCTCGTCTACCGCGTGCAATCCCGCCCGCGCACTCGCCCCGCGCCTCACCCAAAACAGAATTATCAGAAGTAGAAGACAGACCCAGTGAATTATTTGTTGTACCTACATGGCTCGTGTTTGGCGATGAAAGGTTGAGCATGAGCATAGCAAAGTTTAGGTTTAAAATTATTATTTGTGGAACTTGGTGGGAGCCACAGTTTGCGTCTAACGTTGAGGGCTTGAGGCACGTGGCGCGCGAAGACGGCGTTAATATAAGTGTATGAAAAGTTTAACATGTTCGACAACTTATTTCATAAGGATTGGGAATGCGTTGTTTTCGCGTAATACCAATTTTATTCAAATATTATTCAAATCTTTGGTAATTTAGGAGTGAAAGCGATCAGATTCCCCGGAAAGTAATTTTCCCATAGGAATGCGTTGTTTTCCCGAGGTCAAAAGTAACTCATGTCCTTTCTTAAGTCTCAAACTATCTCCTTACCAAATTTCATTTAAATCTGTTCAGTAGTTTAGTCGTAAAAGCGATGGGCCCACCTGAATGTTCCCATGGGAATGCGTCATTTTCCAGGGGTAAAAAGTAGCCTATGTCCTTTCGGGTATCAAAATATCTCCATACCAAATTTCATGCAAATTGGTTCAGTAGTTTAGGCGTGATTGAGTAACAGAGAGACAGACAGAGTTACTTTCACATTTATAATATTAGTATAGATTAAGATACATTGTCTTATAATTTAGGTAAAAAAAAACAATTAAATAGTTTATGAAAGCCAGGATTTGACAATTTTGTGTTACTTAAATACACACAAAAAAGTTTTAATGCGCGGTACCTACTTAAGAAAATTTTCAAAAGTTATGTTTAATAGGTTTTTGGAAAATCTATAAAAACTGCCATATTTTTTTAGGCCGTAAATATAGCGCCTCAAGCTATTATAAGCGACGCACGTTTAACTTCTTTTTGCTGACGAAATCGCAAAGTGAATAAATTTAACAACCATAAATGAGTGTAGGTTAGACCAGCGTTTTCGCTAATTACATCCGCACTCTTATAGGCCTTAAAGATTAAGTTGCCAACATGGTTCGAATGATGCCATATGTATTAATCACAGCTACGTTTATGTGATTGTTAAAGGTTAAAATTCGTTTGAACACCATACCTAGATTCTTAGCGGTTTCAACATTTTCAGCTAAGGAGTTTCGTAAGAGCAACGGTGGAAAGCAAGAAAGGGCAACAACTTTATTTGAAATCACAAGGCTTACAGATTTCTTAAGATTTAATACCAGACCATTCTCTTGTGAAGAACATGGGATTTTGTCAAGATCTTTATTAAGACAGCTTACACAATGTTCTATAAGCCCTAACGGGCAACCCAATTACATTTGCACATCATCAGCATACATGTGGATTGAACTATGTTTTACCATCAATAGTAATTCATTTACATAAAGTGGGAATAACAAAGAACCCAGAATCGAACGTTGTGGAACACCGCTAGTAATTGGGAGAAGTTCGAAGAAATCGTTGTTCAATTGAACTGCTTGCATTCAATCTGTTATGTCGGAACGTAAGAGAAATTAAAAAGTTGAAAGAATTTGTCGTATAAAACTGAGTGGTCAACGATATCGAATGCCTTCGAAAAATCTAAGACAACAAGTTTATTTTATTTTTATCTAAAGCTGTGACACAACTATATACTTTCCAAAAACCAGAAGTTTGTGACATATGTGGTCATTTGATTTTCCAGGATTCTCCGAAAAACTTTCCACAAAAAGAGTAGAATGACAATTGGCTTGAATTCATCATAATGGAAATTTTTTCGAATTGGTAAAATCTTTGCTTTTTCCATTGATCTGGATATTTTTCTGAAGTTCTGAAGTTAAAGTACGTTTTGATTTCTTTGTTCAAAAACTGCCATTTTAATTTTAAAAAAAGCTTACTTAAAAATCAAAATCTAAGCAAATTCCTTCTTTTTCTTTAGATATTAGATTCGAAGAAAAATGTTACAAATTAAACAAATATATATAAGAAAATCAGAAAATATTTTGTATTTATTTTTTGCTAGAAACATTGGATTTCTCATATTTTATTAGGTAGGTGCCGAAAACGTCATTCCCCGTAGCATCAAATTATTTCGAAGGTAACAACATTCTTCGTTCTCAATTTTTTTAAGTTGAAACAATATTATTGATTGTGTTTGACCAATTCTTTGAACTTGTTTTATTGATTATGTCAAAAATAGGCTATTTTGGTCTTTTTTGTTTAGGGAATGCAAATAAAAAACTATTCCATCCTTTTTCCCAACGTTTCGTAAGGACTCCTTACTTCTTCAGGGGATATTTTCTTTATTCACTATTTTTTGTAAAAGTGCTACCGCATAGCTTTAACATCTGTGATACAAGTGTTTTTCTTGTTTTTTTTTCTTTTTGTTTAATTCAATAGTTTTTGTTTTTGCTTGTTGTTTAAATCATAATTTTATTTATTTTCAATTTATGTCAGTGCTGTCAGGTGTGGAGAGAAGAAAAAAAAAAAAAATAGTATGATTTAATACAAAAAATAGTGAATAAAGAAAATATCCCCTGAAGAAGTAAGGAGTTCTTACGAAACGTTGGGAAAAAGGATGGAATAGTTTTTTATTTGCATTCCCTAAACAAAAAAGACCAAAATAGCCTATTTTTGACATAATCAATGAAACAATATTAGTTTGTTCAATTTTTTTGAAACAGTTTTTTTTTTTTTTAATTATGTATTATAAAACTACCCGAAATGTTTCCTTTATTAATTTTCTCTTTTTGGAATCAATTTATTTACTATAGTTCTTGAGATATGGTCGGAGATAGAAGGTATGCCGAACTTTCAGACCCACATACCATACAGAAATCTCCCTTAAATAATACGATTAAGATTCTAGAAACCTTGAAATGTCGAGAAATGAACAATTGCAATTGCACAGTTCTATAATGGGAAGTCAACATTGAAATTCAAAAGATTTTAATTATTAAAGTTTTAAAAACCGTAAAAAGAGAAACAATTTGACAGTTAACATTGTAGCGTTAAATATTTCAATCACCACCAAAGCTACACACATTTTAGTACAAATCGTTTACTGTTAGTGGTTTTGAAACAAGGTCAAGCGTTGACTTTTAATGGTAACTGTGTTTTGCAAACATGAAAGCTACAATGTAGCTTTGCATTTTGGATATGTTACTGGGGCCAGTTGGGGCAGTCTGAATCTAAATTTGCAACTTTTAAAAAAGATTTATTTTCGTGTCATTTTTTTCTAAAAGACCCGTTTCGAACATTAAAAAAATATTTAAAAAAAGACGTGTGTATTCGGATGTATTCGTCCGATTTCGGAGCAGCTCGTCTCGATTCGTGCAAGCTTCGTAGAGTCGTAATCGTAAAATACGTCTAGTTGCACGCACACAAACACCGTGTCGAAGACTGCCGAACTGAAACGACGTTATACGATGCATGGAATTCAAGTGGGTGGTCGGAGTGGGTGGGTTTAGGTTGTTTTCGTTACGGAATTTCTGGATTAGGTCCCCGCGCTCAAGGCCCGCGATAGAATCTATGCAATAGCTTAAAAAAACTCACTGAATGTCATACAACTAAAACCTATACTTTTTCTGAAAGAGGAAGGCTAGTTTTCTCATGAATAAATAAGAAGTTTTATGACAACAGTTCTAAAAAGCATTAATTCCTGACTCCTGAGCTAACAGCTGTCATTCATTTGATTTTGGGCAGCTATGACCAACTTTGGTGGGACAAATTTTCCAAATCTCATCTTTTATAATGTTCCGTATGTTTGGCCAAATGTTTTAAATCTTTAAAACTCCTCTTCTTATTATGAAACAATAAAATCTGAAGCGACAGATTTCTAAATGGGAATCTCCATTTTGGTCTACCACAAAGCTGTAAACCATGGGGCTTTAAATACAACTGGAGCAAAAACCAATTGCAATATAATGTCCCATTAAAATAATAGTAGGTATTGATTACTTTCTTAGACTAAATACACTTCAAAATAAATTTGTATCAATGGCCAAAGAATATCATGGTAGGCGATTGTTCGCTTAAAACGATGAAAATTCAATTTGTTTTTGTGAAGTAAATGAATGGAAATAGTATTGTACTTCTATTGCCCACAGTTAAGGTATACAACGTTGAAGAGCATCATTTTTGATCATGTAACGGCCTGACCGGTCTCATTGTCAAATAAAATGCTTAAAATAAACTTGACGTTTAGGTGTGTTTCACATTCAACACCGGCCCTTAAAATTTAACCACCCTTTAGTTTGTACTTATTTCATAAACACTAATATCAAGAATATCCATGCAGTATTTATATTGAGCCTGACTTCAAAACATGTTCATTTACTTCTAGCTGATGATAATTTTATTATTGATTTAACATTCATACAAAATTGTAAAACATAAAATATTTTGTCGTTATTTATTCGGAATTGCGAAGTGTGTTTTTCTTAGTTTTTGGTCGCTTATTTTAAGTCATACAAAATACTCGTAATTGGTAAGATCCATATTACCTAATCTCGTAGGTATCTTTACTGGGGACTTGATAGACCGTGTCTTATATATTGTTGCACATAGAGAAGACATTTGGTGTGTTGAAAAATCGTTTTAAATGCTTTGTTGTTTTCTTTAATTAGAAAGAAGAAGCTGCAACTTTTATTTCCTTTGAGAGAAACTATTGGTGTTTTTAAAAAAAATGTCTTGTCAAATTCGAATTACACCAACGTAATCTGCTCAAAACAAAATCACTTGGAAATCACACAGATAGAAATGTAGAACACGGAAATTCACTTCATTTTGAGTTCGAAAACAATGAAATCGATATCGATAGTGAATTTCAGAACTTCAATTTTGAATCGTATTTTAATTTCGTTTCGAGTAAAAGTGAAATTTAAAACGTAGCCTACAAGTCCAGATAAGAGCTTATGTCACACCATACATTCCGACATCCAAATCCGGGACTTCGGGACCACTATCCCTGCTCCAAGTACTGTTTAAAATATCGTTTATTATGCTAAGTATGCTATTTATTACGATAATTAAAATTTGTTGACATTTCAGACCTTCGTACTTTAGGTTCTTCAGTGATTTCACTTGCTCTTTTCCTTTCTCTTATCTTCTTTGGCATATAAATGTTATCAAAATAACTAATAACATTTTAATGTTAACCTTGATCAACCAACTGTGTCATTTTACATTAAATGAAGTGTTAAATTATGCTCGAGGCATTTTCTGCCTAAAATTAATTATTATTCAGGAGGCCCACGCACTTTACTTAATAATACAACTTACAAGGGACTATAGGACTCCTACAGTGTACTTTCATTTAAGGTGTAGTTTTTTTTAACTTAATTCTAGAACTTTTTTACATTTCTTACATTGGATTTTGAGGTGACAAATTTTTGATAATTGTGTCCCTCTTTTACCTTAAAATAAAAACGAGACCAGAGACCTTTTTAACCAAACTCTTTTCACTTTACACATTTGTCAAACAATTATAATAATATCCTGCAAAGTACGTACAATTGAAAAGTGCTTGACAAAGTTTGCAAAGTGAAAAGACTTTTCATTCTTCAATTTTGTCAGACTTTATTTGGAAAGTGAAAAATAAAAGTGCTTTATCAAATTAAAACAGAACAACTTTGCAATTGATTCGTTTTTTAAAAAGTTGCAAAGTAAACCTTAGATTGTGTTTATTAAGACTAAACATGAATTGAAAACAAAATTAGTCAACAAATCCAGCTACATAAGGATACATAAGGATATCCGCTTTGAGAATGGCTATGTCTAAGGCTATGTCTGAACAATTTCGTTCCCAACAAATAGTGTTAGAGAGAAATTCATCAATGATAATATTGACACCCGATGAACTACTCTATAGAGATATGTAGACGGTTGCGTTGCTTTTTCCTTGCATAGATTCTACACAAACACAGTGTACACAAAAGTTGTTACAATGGACTTAACCATTAACCATAATATTCATTTGGCTATTGAATTGTAATTTATTTCCAATTTTAGACAACAAAAATTCGATGGTACCTTTTGTTAATCGAAAACTCTATTTTGTGGAAAAATCATTTACGATATCAAAGTAAATCCTTCGTTTCACTAGTATCTTGTCACTATTATTAACTTCTTCGTTTTCAAAATATTCTTCAAAACGATTCATTTTTTTAGAAATTATTTTACAACTTTTTAAAAGAAACGTTGTTTTGCTATAAACTGTCAAATTCCATTGAAGGATAGCTACAATGTCCATCGATTGAAAAACCTCTAAAAAATCAGAAGTTTTTGAAATTGAGATGAAACAACGCTTTAACCCCAAAATTCCAAATTCATGTTCTTTGGTAAATTCGTCAAAATAAAAAAAAAACAATAGCCTATGTCCATTGTCTTGTTAAATAAAATTTACCTATTTCTTCTTTTTTAAAGAGGTCAATTTATTTTTGTTTTAGATCTCGACAACTTTTCAAAAAAAAATTATAATTTTCAGATGAAAATTTCTCTTTGCAAAGCTTTTCAAAATTCTAAACATAATTTGCTAAGATCTTTGTTTGGCGAAACAAGAAGAACAAATACTTTGCAAAATAACAATACTTTTGACTTTTCAGAAAAGACTTTGTGCTTTGCAAATTTGCGCATGCAGACATTTCTAAATTTCCTTAAAAAAAATATGGGAGCTGGATAAGTGATATAAAGTCATGTTGAATACTCCTGAATTACTGATATACAGAAGTTGTCAGGTTTTTACACTTTTGGCAGATCATATAGTTCTTGAACTGTGTAAACATACAACTTTTTTGATACGATACATTTTGAATTCTCATAATTGTATCTCGTTCGCTCGTTTATATTTTTATTTTTAGCTTCCCATAGGAAGATATTGTAATCGGTCCGATTTGTTGAATTGAAAATGTCGACATTTCTCGACTTTTCAAGGTCTCTAGAATCTAAATAAAAGATTTTTAGAGAAATGTATGTGCGTCCGTGTGTACGTACTTTCGTACGTCCGTACGTTGGGGAAGCTTTTCGCCGTCCATATCTCAAGAACTTCAAATAAATTTTGTTATACAGATAATTATGAAAGGATTCTCAAAAAATTGAGTGGGCGGTCAAACCAAAATATCTCACGAATAACGCTTTTTTACAAAAAATAAAAACCTAAAAAAAAACATTACTAAAAGTTGGTAAAAATTGATTTTCTACTTAAATATCTTTTTCAAAATTGAAGATATAAGCTTCAAACTAATTTTATCTTACAAAAAATACAGGGTTATCCATTTTGCGGTTTCTAAAGTAAACGTAAATAAAACACATACTAAACATTTTTTTTCATGATATTCCTTTTTTGTTGTGAAGTTTGAAGTTTGAAATTATGTGCGAAACACTACCTACATCATTTAAATGATAATCAAACGAATTGTTACAAGCATCGATTCTTTTGAGGTAATTTTCGACCACTTTTGAATGTTGGTTTTTAAGTGCTCAAGAATTAAAGGTTTATCTACATAAACACAGTCTTTCGCGGAGCCCCACAAAAAAGTCCAGCGGGGTCAAATCGCTTGATCTTGGTTGGCAGTTGATATCGCCACGACGAGAAATTACGCGGTCAGGAAATGTCTCTTGCAATAAAGCCATATTCGCTCGAGTTGTGTGACATGTGGCACCATATTGTTGAAACCACATATTCTCAAAGTCGTAACCTTCAATAGCAGGCAAAAAAAAGTCGGTTATCATATGACTGTAACGCTCCGAATTGACGGTGACAGTCGTTCCATCGTCGTTTTCGAAGAAGTAAGGTCTAATCAAACCTCGGGACCAAAGAGCACACCAAACACTGACTTTTTGTAGATGTAATTACTTGAAAGTACGAAAATTTAGTTTTTTAACATACCCACCAAATCACCGAGTGAGAAATGTGCTTCGTCGCTGAAGAAAATTTTGTTCGAAAAATGTCAGTCTTTCAACTGAAAAAAAAAATGGTTAAACAACTTAGTTTGACAGATGTCGAATTCCAGCCCTATACCTTTGAAACCGCAAAATGGATAACGACATTTTTTTACAAAAAATAAAGACATATTAAAAATATTACTAAGACTTGGTTAAAATTGATTTTCGACTTAAATTAAAAATGTTGGCTTCAAACTGTTTTTATATTTTAGTAAATAGTGTTTTGACATTCAATAGAATTTTTATAAAAATACAAAAGTCAATTTTGTTCATAAAAATAATAGTGTGCAAAATTGGTATTGTCTTCAAAATAATTGTATTCTGGGCTAAACTTTGGTTTTAACGTAAGATATTGTTCTTTAAAAAATCTTGTCTGTATTTGTTTATAATTATAATAAAAAATAAACATTATCAAGAAATGCTATTAAAATTGGTATAAATTGGTTTTCGGCCAAAAATCTCGTTCATAAAAATAGATTTTGAAATCTAACTGATATGATGAAATCATATGCAAAATATTGTAAGTAATTTTTAGTTAATCTTTAGAAAAATTCAACGGACAACTTTCTTAACAAACCACGAAAATCAAGAAAAACAACAAAAAACTGATAAGAAATGGTTTTCGACTCAAGTATTAGAAGAATAAAGAAAGATATATTGATTTCAAATTACTTATCTCAAAATATAACTTTGAATATTTTGTTAAAGTTTTAAGCAAGACAAATCTACAGACAGTGTGAGTCGCATCCCAGCCTCTTTTTTTGTAAAATTTATGAGACTCAGATAAGATTAAAAAAAAAACCGTCTTGAAAGACAGTTAAAAAAAAGCTGTTTCAAATCTTCTTGTGGTAAGTTCAAAATTAAAAAATACAAAATATTCAAAAATAATAAACTTTTTTTTACCACTTTTGACATAAGAATCCAAATCAAATGACTTCCAGATATAAGTAAGCATAGGCAATAGAGCAAACTAAAAAGCTTACCTTTTTGCTCTTTCCTTGTTAGCAGGTGGTTATTGGTTTTTGACAAACAAGACAAGAAAATGTCAATTGTTGCAATACTATTGATCAACTTCTATCGCAGTTTTTTTTTGGCATAAATAGTAGGCACAGAAGCCACATTTAGACTGAATTTCATTAAGATTTTACCAATCCCAATTAAGGTCCTTATTCATCAAGAAACTCTGCAGAAACAATAGAAATTCCTATACCTACGTCTTGTTACCATTTATTGCTTGTATCAACAATTCCTATACAACTAAAGATTGACGAAATAATTCGGATGTCCACATAAGCAGGTTCTATTATTATTGTTAGTATCTTATATATATGTATTTTTAGATATATCCATAATGGGCTCAGGCTCACATTATCTTGTATGTATATTATATGTAATGTATTCCATACCTTCCGACTCTATATAATATACTCTCCTCTTTTGTCAGATAACAATGCTCAACATTTAACACCTTGGATTGAATTGGCCATTTTTTGGGACTTGTTTATTGAAGTATCTGTAGGCTTAATATGGGGCTTTTGGTTAGAGTGTTAATCTTATAAATAAGTATAGTCTAGTCCTATACTTTGTGTTGGAGAAGGGTTTGTTGACTTTTTATCATGAATTATGCAAGTGGATCTGGATATAGAATCAGCAACGACGTATTTTTCACATACGTACGAGTATAGCCTGTCGGTATAATTTCTTTTTATTTATCAACAATAGATTGAGAGTTATTTGAAAGAATGGGCAAAAAGGTGTTATCGATTATAGCAGGCTTTTCATGACAGCCAGTTTATTAAGCATGTCATTGTTGTGTTGTATATATTTTGAGTAAAGTAAATAGACTTACATACATTTAGGACACATATGTTTTGGCTCCGCAGAACCATTTCTTTTTTCCTAAACGACAAACCCTGTTTACATAACTTTATTGGCTGAAGACTAAAAGGTCCATTTCCACACCATTCGTTTTAGAAAAAACTATATGAGTGAAAACAAAGAGACTTTTTCACTCGATAGGGTTTTGAACAAACTTTTATATTTATCGGTCTTATAATAATAATGTAACGGTTATTACGTAATGTATGTTCCATTATGTTTTGTCATTAATTTAATACATTATTTTAAATTGGTATCTTATTAAAGTTAACTTTCTGATAATTAATCGACTCGAACTGTGCGTTGGAGAGTAAACATATTTCAAATGGTTTTTCTTGGCTACTTTATAAATTGTGTTGACTTTTCCATGATTCCTGATGATGGACTTCCTTTTTAATTCAATGAATAATATTGTTCTCCTCACAGTACCTCAAAAATTTGGTTCAAGGGCAATTTAAGTACTGATTAGCATTCTTTTGAAGAGCGTGGATTTAAGAAACGCCTTCCTTTAGAAAAAAGGCAAATTTTATATCCAATATTAATGTGTTTCAAAATGAAGCTCCAAAAAAGGGATACGTACGTAATAAAAATTAATTGTGTCTATGTCTACACAAACTTGAAGTAGGCAATTAAATATATAAGATAATTTCTATAGGAAAAAGCCTAATGTACATATGTACATACATATGTATATACAAATATGTATAGAAATAAAAACAACAAAAGGGATCTTTTAATGTCTTATCTTTATTATAATATCTTGTTGGTTTGAAAATGTTAAATGTAATAATTTATGTGGTTTTATTAAGGTTTGTATATGACGGTCAAATAAGTTATGTTTTTAAGTGAATTGTTCTAATTAAATAATTCACGATAAGAGTTTGTAATAATATTAATTTTAACTCGTATATGTAATTTGGAAGCATTTTGAAGTTGAGAGTATTCTTTATTTTCGTCTTTTGTGTACGAAATAACGAATATCAATAATTTGTATTTATGAATATTAACAGTTTTTGTAGTTCAATTTTTTGTTTTTGAAATACAGTCAGAAATGTGCAACATTATTTAACAGGATACGATTGAGATTATAAATAAAGTTAAATTAGTAACATAAAATAACACAGGGGAAGTTTTTATTTCGCTATAGCAAATAGAAAACATAATATGCCATTAGATTAAGACTTAAACTAATACCTATTGATTAATTACAATTACATTTTAACAACAAATACTTTTACTTCCCGGATCGTCTATGCAGCTTTGTAAAGAGTTTGTTTTGTTTGTCTTAGGGGCTTATTTAAAACAGGAGGAATCTGAAATGTTTAACTTGTGAGCGTTTATAAAGCATACAGTGAATTTACGGCATTAAATTCGAGATATTAAATAACCAGGAGCTTCTCAACTCAGTTTTGCTGTTGATTGACCATTAACTTTTACTTGCAATCGTAAAAAATTTCGAACTCGAGATTTTAATCAAACGTGACATTACAATTGTAGATAAGTCGAAAAAAGTGGGTCCCGCGATTCCGTCCGTCTGTCTTTCTGTCCTGGCCTCTGCAGTCCAAACCATTCATTGGGTAGATTAATTTCAAACTTGGAAATTAAAGTTTTGAGCCAATGCACGTTTGTTGTTTTTTTTCATTTTTTTTTAAGAATGAAAATAGTAGTAGTCCCCATACAAATTGTTCAGTTTTTTTTTTGTAAAAATCGAAAATTCGAATTTTCTTAAAAACAAACCGATGGATTTTTTAAATTTTCATTATATTTTTTGTTCTTAATTTGGCTTCGTTCAATATAAATAAATATTTTTGTATTGATTGCTCCCGAAGGGTACCCCCCATACAACCATTATTTTGTTTTTAAGTTTTTCAACCGATTTCAGTTGCCACTTTTTTTTATTTTTTATTTCAAATAAAATACTACAAACTTCTTTTTTGAAATTCGATATCTTGAAAATAAGTCATAACATTTTTACGAAATTGAAATGTAAAACGTATATTAATAAGCTTTAAATAACTCCATTCCATAAATATTTTTAAGCTAAAATTGAAAACTTTTATGCATAAAAATTAATTTAAAAAAAAATTCTCTCTAACCGTTTTCAAATACAAAATTTGAAAAATTGAGGTTTTTTGAGAAATCAAATGGCGATTAAATTCATTAGAATTGATCATAGAATTGATCATATTGCATTTATAGATTCTGAAAATAAAGCTCTAACATGTTCAAAATTGTAAAACGAAAATTTTACTAATAGCTATAAACGGCACTTTAGAAGCTCTAGTGTCAACATTTTTGTACCAAAAAAAACCTGTTTTTCTTTCTGAAAAACGCGTTTACATATGAAATTTATAGCTCACGCAATAATCACTATGACTCAAAATGTTTGAAACCAGACACTAAAAATCCCAAAATTAATTCTTTTATTTATTATTGCATTAGTCAAAAAAACACGATTGTCCTAAAATATTTTTTTTTAAATATATTCTTTTTTTTTCAAAATATAAAATTATTAACTAAAGAATTCAATTCAATTCATTATTTAGAAAACTGTTTGTAACAGTTTATCAAAATTTATTGACGAAGCATAAAGAATTGATAATTCAATAAACTTCTCGTATGTTTAGAAAAAATATTGACCTTTCCTTAACAAATTAAATAAATTAGGTGGCGCAACAGTCCATTGAGAACTAGGGCCTAGTGACTTACAACTCTCAACCATTCCTGTGTGCGAGTAAAGTTGTCAGGGATGGAGGGGACCTACAGTTTTAAGCCGAATCCGAACGGCTAATTTGAGAAAGCACTTTTCATGACAAGAATTACTTTTGGAGGATTTGTCAATTCCTAGCAAGAGGCAGTACCCGTGAAAACTTTTTTTTTAAATTAAGGTGTCGCAGGCAGGGATTGAACCCAAGACCTCTCGCTTGCCCTACACACTAACCACCACGTGTACAACTTGACCTTTCGTTTTTCTTCTGAAAAAAGGAGACCCTCTAAACTGCACCAACTATAGAAGCATCAGTCTACTTAACATCGCTTACAAAATCTTCTCTGCCGTAATATGTGAACGTCTAAAGCCCACCATCTTTTCATTGGTTTCAAGGCTGCATATGACACGATCTACAGGGACGAGCTGTATACATTCATGTCTTGTTTTAGCATCCCTGCCAAGCTAGTCAGGATGACCATGGAGAATTCATGCTGGTCCATAAAAGTTGGAAACAACTTAACAGTACCTTTCTATGTCAAAAAAGGCTTTAGACAAGCTGTCATGCGATTTATTTAACATCGTACTTGAATGAATAGGACAGAGCTCCCACGTCAACACGAGGCACTATCTTTCAAAAGTCTGTCCAATTACTAGCATATGCTGATGACATTGACATAATTGGAAGAACTCAGCATGATGTCAATGGGGCTTTTGTGAGTATTGAGACAGAGGCGGCAAAAATAAGTTTAACGGATAATGAGGGCAAAACAAAGTACATGCTGCTATTAAGAAAGGACCTAAAACACTCGGTCAAAACGTCACCATCGACAGACGGGACTTTGATGTAGTTTAAGACTTCGTCTATCTAGGCTCCGCTATGAAGGTAGAAAACAACACCAGCGCTGAGATCAAACTAAGAAATACTCTTGCTAACCGTTGTTTCTTTGGGAAAGCAATTGTTTAGCAAAGCCTTTTCTCGAGCGACCAAAGTCTCGCTATATAAAACCCTCATAATCCCCGTCCTGCTATACGGTGGAGAAGCATGGACTATGACATACGCGGATGAAAGCCACCTTGGTTCGTTTCGATAGAAAAGTTCTTCGTATGATCTACGGGGGAGTGGAGAAGAAGTTGGAACGACTAGCTGTACGGGCTGTACAGCGACGTAGACTTTGCCAGAAGGGTAAAAGTCCAACGACTAAGATGGCTGGGTCACGTAGAGCACATGGAAACCAATGCTCCGGCCCGGAAAGTCTTCCAATCCACACCCACAGGACAGCGTAGAGATAGTAGGCAGTAGAGGAAGACCGCGGATCAGGTGACGTGCACAAGTCGAAAGTTACCTTTCCCAACTTGGAGCGCGGTACTGCAGGCATGTATAGCTAGGGACCGAGCTAGATGGAGAAGTTTGTTGGGTGATGCCCTGCTTCACACTGGACTGTAGCGCCACTTTAAATAGGTAAGTATATCTAATCTTTAAAAAAATATCAAGGATATGGAGCTAGCAAAACTAAAGTACCGCCTTTCACGCTACCTCGACTCAACGGTCAAATCCTTTCATTGTCTTCCAGTGCAAAATATTTGGGAGTTATACTCGACCCTAAATTAAACTGGAAACGAAATATTGAAGTGCGGGTTAAGAAGGCCTGTGTTGCCTTCTACGCCTGCAGCAAAACTTTCGGCAAAAAGTGGGGACTTGAGTCGAAGATGATTTTATGGACGTACACAGCCGTAGTACGTCCAATCTTAACTTATGGTTCGATTGTGTGGTGGCCTGCTCTTAGCAAAGCCTATAATATCGATAAGCTAAAGAAGGTTCAGAGAACAGCTTGCGTGGGCACCACAGGGGCCATGCGTACTTGCCCAACGGACGCATTAAACGTTATTATGGATCTTCTACCAATCGACCTTTTTATTAAATACATAGTTTCCTGCAGCGCTATTAGGCTGAAGGAGTCAAATAGCTGGTTGACAAAACCTTACGGTCACAGCAACACAGCGAAATTGATTCCCTCAGATATTATCTCGGTAGACACTGACTACTGCACTCCTACTTTGAGCCTTAGTAGGGGTTTTAAGGTCTTTTTCCCATCCAATTAGGGAGGCAATTAGCTGTCAATTAGGGAGGCATGTAAAATACTTAAACAAACCCAAAACCAAAACCGAAATGCGGCTATCTTCACAGACAGTCAGGCAGCTATCAAAGCCATTAACTCGGCTACATCCTCATCTAAATTGGTCCAGCAATGTCGCGATGAGCTTGCGAGCCTGAACATTAACCTCTGTGTCACCCTGATCTGGGTTCCGGGCCATAGTAGTATCGTGGGAAATGAACGGGCTGACGAGTTAGCCAGGCAAGGATCGGCCCTTCATAGCTCTCTTGCGGAAATGGTTAACATTCCTCTTGGTGCTATGAAGGGTAAAATCTTTTCCATATACCAAACTGAATCAAACCGAAGGTGGAGCAATTTACCCAACTGCATTATATCTAGGAAGATATGGCCCACCTATAATAAAACCCGTACAAACGATCTTCTACGCAGGCCAAGGCAAGACATAGCCAGGATTGTTGCGGTTTGTACCGGACACTGGCCCATTGGAGTTCATGCAGAGAAATTGGGTATCTCTTACAACACTTTTTGCCGTAGTTGCTGCGAGCAAAGAGAAAGTGAAACGATAATCCATTTCCTCTGCAAATGTCCTGCCTTGGCAAGCACTAGAATGAAATGCTTTGGGAAAGCATTCTTTCACGACCTGGATGAGCTATCTGAGACAAAGATGCGACAAAATGGCTCTAACTTAATCGCTATAAATCTTCTCCTTTATTTCACAGGTCAAACGAGTTTTGGTATCAAAACGGCGCACTACAGCGCCAATTGGATCTCAGTCTGCCCTGGGATCGCCATTTCTACCTACCTACCTACCATGGAGCTAGCACTGTCAACAAGCCTTCCTGCGATGGGTGCAATATAATATTGATAGAAAGGTAGGTCTTTTTGTTGTGATCAAAAATTTTTTTCCAGACTTTGAGATCTGAAATTAAACTGTTAAAACCGTCACATATTTGCTTCGGCTTTAGATTTTAATTACACAAATTGTAAAAATAGCATTTTTTAGGTCTGAGTATTAAGTTTTGATATCTTTTAAAAATACAATTTCAGAACGTGATAGTGTAAGATTTTTTTTTAGAAAAATGCTTTCAACAATATTTTCTGTCCGTTTTTTTTTTTTAAATTTTACTCATCTGCAAATGTGTGTCCACATTAAAGAAACATTTCAGGAAACATTGTTAGAAAAACATTTCAGAAATATTTTTGATATCCTAGATGTGAACATTTTGAGAAACATTTCTGAAATGTTTCTTTGTTTCCCATTTATGTACCCAATTTTGTGCGTGAAAATGGACTGTTAAACAAGTTGCAGTGATAGTGTCGTATTTTATCATCATGAATTGTTTTTTACCTCATATTTTTTACAAATTATATTTTCAGAAATTTCAGATAAATTAACGACTTTTTTGATATTATTTTAAAAAATTCGTGAAGTGGATCCCACAAAACATTTTTTAAATCATATTTTTTATCAATTGGATAACATTCTCGTTTCTCCACACTTTTCGCTACATTTTAAGGTGTGTCCGGATCAAGAAATAATTTTTTCGTTTCCTTAAGGTGTGTTTAGACGAAAGAAACATTTTAAAAACGTTTCAGAAGCAGATAAACATTCAAAAAATATTTTTGAAATATTTTTCGGTTTCTCAATCCGAATAGGAGATTTTATTTGTTTCCCAAGCACTAACATATATAGGTAGAAAGTGGGTGAGTGGCTATGAATATTGATATAAAAATATCTCGAAACGTTTCTGAAATGTTTCCCATTTGTTTAAAACAAAATTCAAAAATGTTTTTTAAACAAATTGTAATAATTATTCAAGCACTTTCTACGTATGTAAATGATTAGGAAACAAATAAAGTTTTCCATTTGAAATGGAAAACAGAGAAACATTTCTGAAACGTTATTTTTTTTAAAGTTTCTTATGTGTTTCTGAAATATTTCTTTGGTAAAAAAACGAAAAAAATATTCTTTTGACTTTCAACATGCAAAGGTAGTAAGAACGTTTCAAAATCAAAATTTACTGCAGATTTGTTTCAATGTTATACAGACCTCGAAAAGTGTCAACAATATTGGAAATGTTAAACACCAAAATTTTGAGCAAACATTTTTTCAGTGCTATTTCCACTATTTCATTTTTTTAATATCATTGATACTTTTTCGAGGTCTGCTGCTCTAGAAGAAGAAAAAAATGCAGCGAACTTCAGCTTCATTTTTTTTTTTGCAGTGTGAAAAATGAGTAACTTTGTCACACTTTATTTTCTAATAGTTTTTTCTAATACAAATTCTAAATCTAAAAGTCTTGTTTTTTCACTAAATTAACTATAAGCGAGATAAACGTTGAAAATAATATTTTGTTTCAAACGTTTGGTTGTTGAAAAAATCTGATCATAATGTTTGCAGACAATAGTTTTATTAAATATTTTAATCCCTAAAAACAAAAACTGCAACGATCATCATCATCCGTTTTTGATGGAAGTAAAACATAAAGTTTTTGTTATTAGCTAGAGTACCTTTTTCCATAATTTCAAATACTCATTCCTTTCTCCAACTCTATTTCTTATGTTCCTTCTTTCGTAAGTTATTCAGTTAACCATTCAATGTATCATGTATATTGTATACATTTTGCAAAATAAATTACTTAAAACAGAAATGGTTTTGAGGAAATTCATGCGTTTTAAAGGAATGCATTTCAAATGTGAACATTTCAAAAAAAAAAATTAATTAAGAAAAGTGTCGTTAATGTTTACTACCATATATACACCATGCCCTTCAAGTTTCTAACACCGACCGCAAGCCACCAACAACAAAAATAAAATCCAAAATAAAATGCACCCGTATTATCTTCATCACTTATTCAAAGTTTTGAATTGAACAAACACCACAAAAAAAGCACGAAAGGACGAACAACAAATTAATTCCCTCATCCTGTCCATTCCAGGTTAAATTTTCATTTTGTTGTCGTCACGGAAATACTTTAAGATAAATTACTTATTTTCTTACGATTCATTTCTGGTTGGACGCATTCCAAACTATGCAAACTTTGCAAGGCACGCCACAAGGCACAAATCAAAAGTTCTCAGTTGTCGGTCCTCTCCGATAAAATGATGTAAGACCAGGGAAGGATGAAAAGAAGTTTTGCCATTGCGAATATAACAGAAGGTTTGAAAATTATTCAACATAGCAAATGGTCTATTTTCAAAAAAAAAAACTAAAATCTAAAGAAAAAAAAGGATTTTTCTTGTTATTCACTTGCATTTTGTTCGATATAGAAATAGAAAGCCTTGCAGCTCTGCATGAATGCATTTTATACGGATGACGAGTCCTTTAAGAAGAAGAATATTTTTAATTGTTTATGATATCGATCCGAACAGGACCCCAACTTTAGTTGACGTTTCCGCAAATATCCTATACTATATTTGGATTGAACTTGAGAACTAGGCAGCAAGTGACATTCCAAAGGACTTTTATGTAACTACATAATATAGGTATAGGATAAGAAGCATTTGCACTTGGTTGGCAGTTGGTTGGTTAGAAGATGGTAGATGCTATAGATGGGTATACATATTGTAAGGTTTCATTTCATAACCAAACGGATAAATGTACCGAAATGTCAGGATGCTTCTAACATCTGTGAGCTTACCACTCTTATATGGAACATAAAATATTATATTATTTGAACATAAAATTTAATGCATCGATAAAATTTGCTTTGGGAATTTTCACACACATCGACGAACTACGAGTAGCTATGTATATAGAGATATGTTGTGTAATTTTTGTATAGGTATTGAACAAATATGAAAAGCCCTTTTTTCTAGCTCTTGCTGTTTTCTTAGACTTTTCAACCGAAGTTAACTTGGTCATGGTTGCCAACATGAATTAAATTTTGTGTTACTTTATTCCTAGATATAAATTTTACAAAAAAGTTATGCACCTCTGTTACACAATGCAAAAAATAGGCTGCAGAGGGAGTAAAATGTTAATTTTATCATATTTAAAATGTCAAAATTCACTCCGAATCCATTGGCAACTCATTCGTAGGATTCTGTAATAGGCATGAATATTGAATATCTTTAATTTGACAGAAACTTCAATTCTGCAAATTTGTCGGTTTTTGTAGGTGCAACTTATTTTTGTTTGAACACAGGAGATGCAAAAAATAGATTCGGTGTTGGAAGATGACTTAATCCACCATACAGGGTTTTCCAACTAAAGGTTTTATTTCCAGCTGCGGCGTTACAAAAGTAAATACTAATCAAAAAAAGTATGTAGGGTAGGTATCTATTAAGCTGACAATCAACAAAAACAACTTAAACGAAACTTATTAATTAAAAAGTTCTGAAAGCGCACTGAATAAAATTAAATACTTGTAATTATAACATATGTATTTATTTGGATAAGGATTAATATTATTCTCTATTTTAGAACAAATTTAGCTAGCGTAAAATAGTTTGTAGTGAACCCACTTTAACATTAATCGTTTTCGCAGTGCACGTAGTGGAAGCTCTCAAAAGTGAAAATATACCCGATTTTAAACATTCTTTATTAGTGCTTCGCTCGTATTAGTCTCATCGTTAGATTATAAAATAGCCTGTAAGTCCTTTGTCAATTGTTAGGATATCTAATACTAAAAGAACCTTTCAAATCGGACGAGTAGTTTCTGAGATAAACGCGTTCAAACAAACAAACAAACAAACAAACAAGCTGTTCAACGTTATAGTATTAGTATAAACTAAAATAAAAAACTAATATTTTTTAAGAGAAATCAATGGATGTTTATTTCATTGTTCCCATTAAAAATGAAAGAGGATATCAGCCAAACAGCCACAAAAGGTTACGTTTGGAGCACTATATTAGTTTCATGACCAAATTGCAACATTTTCGTCTTTCTTTATTTCATTACGGGACGTTGAAGATTTAAAGGCGTTTTAACGAACATTCTTAGACTTTCCGAGCGCCATATGCAAAAATTATATGAAAATCTGGATCTTTTTGATGTATTTTAATGACCACATCAGTAAGGATATAACGTTGCTGGTGATCGACTTGCTTGAAATTTAAAAGCCTTAAGACTAAAGTCTTTAAGTAAAATATGGTGTAATGTCGTGTTGGGAATGTATAAGTTTGACTAGAATTTTAGGCAAAACGGGCTAAAATAGCAATATTGTAAGTTGCTCTTAAGGCTGTTAATGATAAACATACTCATATGCTATATGAAGAAGTTTAGACCTCCAGGACTAAACTAAGAAATTAAACTAAATTCAGAACCTTAAAATTACTCTTGACGTTTCAAGGTTCCTAGAATCTGAATCAAAGATTTGTCTGTATAGTCCGAGAGCCAGTAACAGATATATATGACCAAGTTCCTCTCAAGTGATAATTAGTAAAATGCATCAGAAAATCGAACCATAAAGCCTCGTGAACGTCAGCTAAGGCTCGGTGGGGGGGATGAGCGGTTGTAACCTCCCACGCTTGAAGAAAAAAAAAATACATTCACTCATTTCCTCTCGGCTAAAAATTTATCAAGTTATAGCTAACCCAATATCTCAACAAAAAAAAAAAATCAGCTGGCTATAACATAGTGTATTGTTCGTCAGCTGATGTCTCGATCATGGAAAAAAAATCTTCAATTTCAGTGATGTCCTCTCAAATAAAAATTTACCTGATGATAGCTTATATGTAACTATTGATAAATATATACGTCAGCTGGCTGTATCTAGGTGGAAAAATCGTCAGCTGATACTTTGAAGATCGTTACATAGAAGTTAGCCAGAAGCATTTACTGACTATTTAAAGGCATCAGCTGACCAGGTTTCCCTCGACTTACTGCTAGCTGATTTTTTTTATTCATCACAGAAGTATATTTAAAATCAGCTCACAAATTTTCATGCGGGAGGAAATGACGTCTCTTTAATTATTCGGCATATAGCACTCCAATATGAGTGTTGAGGTGAAACAATTATTTCGTATCAATATTTTTTAAACTTATATATATACAAAAATCATATTACACAATACTGGTTATCGTTTTTAAAAACTTGCTTGATTTTTTAGCTTTTCATAAAAGTATAAAACATCACAAAGCTAGCTTTGGTTCAAAAGTTATAAGCATTTCAATTTAATAAGTCACGATTTAAAAAACAAATATAAAAAGAAAAAAATGTGTTTCTGTTAGAATTTTTTATTACATCACCAGAGACATCTTGTTTTCAATTCATTGAATTAGGCTCATCATGTGAGTACCCCCAAACTAATTTTTTGTTTAGTTTAGTTCAAGCAGCAACGGCGATCTTTTTCCTTATCAAGCAGCGCTTCTTAACGACTACTACTACGTCTAGTCCTTGTACTAACGCTTTTATTATTTTAACCGGAAATAATATGACTGTTTGTATTATCGCCGTTTTTAAACCTATGCTATAATAGTGCGGTACTTTATTTATTTCATAAAGAAGAAATAATTTAAGAAAATAACTAAAAATGTCTTACACGTCACGAAGGAGCGTATGTAAAAGATTCGGATTTCTATTTGGTATTTACAAAAGTAATACTTACTAAGCGGAGATATTTAACCAAGTTCTTTCTTATAGGGCTCACCCAAAAATTTATCAATATGAGTTTTGCAATAAAAACTATTGTAGTACCCGTGGTCTGGGTTCAAACCCTTACCTAGGCCACCTATTTTTTTTTCACGGGTACTGCCTTTTGCGGGGAATTGACAAATCCTCAAAGAGTACCTAATTCTAGACATGAAAAGTGCTTTTTCAAACTAGCTGTTCAAATTCGGCTTAAAACTGAAGGTTGCCTCCATCCCTGAGAACATTACTCGCACACAGAAATGGTTGAATGCATTTTATGAAACTATTTGTTTCATTTTGAAAACAGGGATTTGAATTTTGTAAGAGGCCAGAATTTTGGAATAGCATGGTCATAAAAGGTACGAAGGTGTTTAATTTTGTTCGGAAGTTAAAAAAAAGGTATATCTCTACGCATATTTTTTTATAGCAATTGTTCGAAATGCCCTCATCCTGCATTTAAACATGCTCGACAACGTTTTAAAAACTGTCGTTTCAAACGTCTGGCATGTCCTGAGCTTCTTATTTCCTCAGCCGCAGTTTCAATTTTCTGCCTAAGTTCACTAACACTGCGTATGGGCTGGGCAAAAACTTTCTCTTTTAGGCAACCCCAATTAAAAAAAATCTAGTGGATTCAAGTCCGGTGACCTAGGGAGCCATTTTATTGTTCCACCACGACCGATCCATCGCTCGGAGAAAGTTCTGTCCAAAAAACTTCTGACATTATTTCTATAATGGGCTGGACATCCATCTTGCTGAAACCACATGGTCTGGAGCAGGGCGAGAGGAATATAATCTAATAATACACAGATTCTGTTTTCTAAAAATTCTAAATAATTTTGACTATGTATTGTGTCGGGCAATTCAAATGGTCCTATGATTTGCCCATTTAAAATTCCACACCACAAATTAATTTTAAATTGGTATTGAGATGTTCCTTCTCGTATTAAATGTGGATTTTCTTCCTGCCAATTGTGAATATTGTGCATATTAAAATATCCATCTTGTTTAAAGGATGATCCATCACTCCATAAAGTTTTGTCAACGAAATCAGGATCTTCTCGGCTTTTATCGATCATAATTTGGCAGAACTCAACTCTTTTAGGGTAATCCCTTGGTAATAAGGCCTGGACACGCTGCAGGTGAAAAGGGTGCAGGTTGTTCTGCTTCAGAATCCTCTGAACAGTAGATTTGGGTATCCCAGTTGTTCTCTCAATGGCTCTAGTAGAAGTACTTGGATTATTTTCAATTTCCCTCAACACAACTTCGTCATTGAGATGGCGTTGGGGTCTTCCAATCCTTCCACTGCCAGGGATTATACCCTATGGTAAGGACTTGAAGCATTTGGATATCTTTCTGCATACTTCCTTGCTGCTGCTCTTGCATTTCCGCCACATCCGCCATAAATAAAATGCATCATAGCATATTCACGTGACGTGTAAGACATTTTTAGTACCGCACTATTATAGCTTAACAACTTCATAGGTTTAAAAACGGCGATAATACAAACAGTCATATTATTTCCGGTTAAAATAATAAAAGCGTTAGTACAAGGACTAGACGTAGTAGTAGTCGTTAAGAAGCGCTGCTTGATAAGGAAAAAGATCGCCGTTGCTGCTTGTACTAAAATAAACAAAAAATTAGTTTGGGGGTACTCACATGATGAGCCTAATTCAATGAATTGAAAACAAGATGTCTCTGGTGATGTAATAAAAAATTCTAACAGAAACACATTTTTTCCTTTTTATATTTGTTTTTTAAATCGTGACTTATTAAATTGAAATGCTTATAACTTTTGAACCAAAGCTAGCTTTGTGATGTTTTATACTTTTATGAAAAGCTAAAAAATCAAGCAAGTTTTTAAAAACGATAACCAGTATTGTGTAATATGATTTTTTTAAATAAAACTGTTTTAAAGTTCGATGTAAAAAATTAAGTTTGATAAGAATATGATTTTAACTATCAATATTTTGCAAAATAGTGCCAAAAATTGAAATTTTTTAAATGCAAAAATATTGAATGTTTATTCAAAATTGTAAAATATTAACATATAGTAAAAACAAAAATCATTTGTGGACAGGGTGATTGAAAAACCGACTAAAAGTAGGTGTTTTTTTAAAATTCCATTAAAACAACCGTTACTCGAAAACCGTTAGGATGCGGTGTAGACAAGTTACCAAACTCTGGTAGGTCATGATTTGACCATTCAGCATATACAGTTTGGACCATTACTTATGGGACACCCTGTATATATATAAGTTTAAAAAATATTGATACGAAATAATTGTTTCACCTCAACACTCATATTGGAGTGCTATATGCCGAATAATTAAAGAGACGTCATTTCCTCCCGCATGAAAATTTGTGAGCTGATTTTAAATATACTTCTGTGATGAATAAAAAAAATCAGCTAGCAGTAAGTCGAGGGAAACCTGGTCAGCTGATGCCTTTAAATAGTCAGTAAATGCTTCTGGCTAACTTCTATGTAACGATCTTCAAAGTATCAGCTGACGATTTTTCCACCTAGATACAGCCAGCTGACGTATATATTTATCAATAGTTACATATAAGCTATCATCAGGTAAATTTTTATTTGAGAGGACATCACTGAAATTGAAGATTTTTTTTCCATGATCGAGACATCAGCTGACGAACAATACACTATGTTATAGCCAGCTGATTTTTTTTTTTTGTTGAGATATTGGGTTAGCTATAACTTGATAAATTTTTAGCCGAGAGGAAATGAGTGAATGTATTTTTTTTTTCTTCAAGCGTGGGAGGTTACAACCGCTCATCCCCCCCACTGCGCCGCAGCTGACGGTCAGTAAGCTTTATGATACTATTGTCTGATGCATTTCACCAATTATCTATCGAGAAGAAATAATTAACCAAATTTTCACCTGGCTCTCGGACTAGTATGTGTGTGCATGTGTACGTACATTCCTTTGTTTGTGATACCACTTTTCGTCGTCTATATCTCAGGAACCAGTAAAGATACATATCAGCTTCAAATTCATTTTGTTTTACTGATAATAACATGAAAAGATGCAAAAAGGACTTTCCAAAAAATTGAGTGGGACTTTTTTGGCTATAACGATTTTAAAAAAAGCGAATAATTTAGATGAATCCAAATACATACATACATACATCAAGAACTAATAATTTAAGCGACTTCAATTAAATCTTATGTTGTATTATGTAACCTAATAGTAATAGTAAAGTAAACATTTCTAACGGAAAAAAAAATATACACCTCGAATATTTTAGGAATAAATGTTTTATAAAAATAAAATAAATTTTAATCAACCCCTTGTTAAGGGTTTAACAATTTAATAGTTAACAATTTGCTTAATAATTTACTAAGGGACTCCAACATTTTAAACCTTTCTTTTCGTTTGGCTACTTAGAAAATAGCCAATTGGCTTTTTTTTTTAAATAAGCATCCAAATATGTCTAAAAATTGACAGTTCGTGAAGTAAACAAAAGGCGTTTTTCTTTTTTAACTCAGAATAGGGCTCTGAACAGAGTCCGAGCATATCGAGTATGCTCTGAACATCCTCCGAACAAAGCGTGTTCTGAGCGTGCAGAATTATTTTTGAAACACACCTGAACACTCGTTCATTTCAAGACTTCTGAAATAAAACCAAGACTTAAAAAATATATTTTATTTGTTATTTCTTATAAAAACTTACCTTTTGCAATAGCCCGACTACTGTTTTCTTGTGCCATTTTAATTGTTTTATTTTTTTTCTTCAATTTCACCTGTCAAATGCTTGTGTTCAACATTCAACTCGGTCTGCTCAGTTATTTTATTCTGAGCTAATAGAGCAGGCTCTAAACAAGCTCAGAACACGATCAGAACGAAAAAAGAAACACAAATTTGAAGCTCTGAACGTTCAGAGGTAAAAAAGAAACACAATTTTTTGTTTGACAGTTCAGGCTCTGCTCTGAACTAAAAAAGAAAAACGCCTAAAGCAAATACGCTTAAACGGACCTGTTAATTGGGATTCCCGACTGTTGACTGAACCATTCCATCCACTGCTGTACTAAGAATAATTGTACAGATTTAAGAAATTGGTAAAATTTAAAGTGCCCATTTCATGATTTTAACTTTAGGAAATTGTTAAGATATAGTAAGTTGTTAAAATCGTTTAAAATTAGGTATATCAACTTTGAAGCTTAGTAAATTGCTAAAAATGGCTTTAACATTTTACTCAATCGTTTTAAATTTCGTCAATTTTTGCATAAGAATTAAAAACGTTAAAAAAATGCTGTTAAAATAGGTTTTCGACTAAAAATCTCATCTCAAAAACAGGTATTTAAATCAAACTTATTTTATCATGCGCAAAATATTGTTGCTAAATTTTAGTTCGATTGACACCTTTTTTTACAAAACACGGAAACCTCCAAAAACAACAAAAAAACTGATAAGGAATGGTTTTCGATCCAAATATTATGAGAACGAAAACGAACGAAAAAAAAAGATATTGACTTAAAATTTTTTCATCTCGCACAAAATATTTTTCTTAATATTTTATTAATGTTTTAGAATAATCAACAGACGCCCACGGATGGGAATTTATCAGTTTGGGTCGCATCCCAGCCTCTTTTTTAATGTTTCTTATTTTCAATGAACAACACAAATGTCAGTACTCAGCTGGGATTAGAGCACTTAATTATCTTTATCACCAATTCATCTGTATCATTAGATTTTCAATCTAAATTTTCTCTCAGATTACTAAAATTATTTGCATCATTCGAATTCGTATACCTAAATATAGTTTGAAGATTCTAATATCATTTTAGTTTTGGATAACATTATTATTTTTTTAATTTTAATTTAAATTTAAAAAACCCTGATTGAAATTCTCTATCAACTGTTTTTCAAAGTGGCAACCATATTATTGACGAGTAGACAAGCATACACAACACGTCACACCACTTGTTTTCAAATTCAATGTATTTACTTATTTTCAAAATATTATTTATTTACGGTTGTGCTTTTTCCAAAGGGTTATAAAATGTTTATTTTGAATTGTTCATAAACAGGTTAGAAAAGAAAGTATTGAACCTTATAATAAGAGAAGAGAATGTCAAAAATAGGAATGTTTTCTTTTATTTTTTTCAAGGATGTCTATACAAAGAAAATGAACACGTGTATATTTTTGTTTATATATGTTTACCAATAAACTTTGACCTATTGAAATTGTCCAACATAGATATATAGAAAAGAAGTTAGGATGTTTTTTTTTTATAAATATATATTTATATTGATTTTATTTATGATGAACATTCACTTAAATAATGCTGGATTTCAATTTAAAAGTAGGTTGATCCTATACATCGAATATAAATCAATTTTACTTGTCAGAAAGTTTTTGGTTGTGTTAAAGTGATAAATTATTATTTTTCCGATTAACAAAATGAACATCTTAGTTTATGCGAAATAGAAATATATGAATGTACATATACAGTGGTGGACACGAATTTAGCACATTGAAAAGAGTACAAGTATTTTTCTACTTTCAATTCTTTATTACTTGCAAGTAACGGTTCATTTTTATGTTGTTACTATGACTACCTTATATGGTAATAAAAATGTGTAAATGATTGAAAAGTAAAATACCGTTTTGCGAAAAATGAAGATTGTTTGTGATTTACGTTGTTTTTAATTAAATATTCCTTTAATGATCTATATTAAAAAAAAAATAAAAAAAAAATAATTAGACATGGCAAAAGGAAAATGGTGCTCAAAGGAAAAAAGAAGTCTGATCTTGAAAATGAAGTCAAAAGGACGGACGGTAACAGACATTTCTAAGTTGTTAGAATGCTCCAGGAAGCTAGTTTATAATGCCCTTCATCATTTCAAAAAGTTTGGAGTGATTGAAAACGTTAAACAAAACCCCCGGGCCAGAAAGACAACTACAAATGAAGATAGAATTATTTATAGGTTATCGACCAAGGATCCGTTTAAGACCTCCAGTGCCATTCGAAGCGAACTTTCAACGAACTATGGAGTAAATGTTTCCTCAAGGACCATAAGACGCCGATTAAATGAAAACAATCTACGTGGGTGCGTTGCTCAGAGAAAACCACTTGTATCAAAAAAAATCTGAAATCTAGGTTACAGTTTGCCAAAGCTCACCTAGACAAACCAATTAGTTTTTGGAAAAACGTGTTCTGGAGCGATGAATCCAAATTCTGCCGGTTCGGATCGGATGGGAAAAAATATGTATGGCGTCCAAAAAACAGGGAATATGCTCCAAGGTACACCATTAAGACGGTGAAACACGGTGGAGGCAACGTTATGGTCTGGGCTGCTTTTTCATGGCACGGCGTTGGCCCCATCGTAAAAATTGACACCAAAATGGACCAGAACGTGTACAGAGATATCCTGTTGGATCATATGATACCCTACGCAGAAGACAATTTGCCGTTATTATGGTGCTTCATGCACGACAACGACCCTAAACACACTTCAAAGTTAGTGAAGTGTGCCTTAGAGGTGAATAAAATCGACGTTTTGAAGTGGCCATCACAATCACCCGATCTAAACCCGATCGAGAATTTGTGGAATGATGTTGAACATCACATTGAGCAAAAAAAACCAACCAATTTAACACAATTGTGGCAGGAGATTCAAAATGCTTGGTATACAATTCCAAAGTCACGATGTGAGGCTTTGGTTGAAAGTTTGCCAAGAAGAATTGCTTCTGTACTGCAAAATAAAGGGTTCCCTACCAAATACTAAGAAAAACTTAGAATTGATAACGGTAAGTAAAATTTTATCAAGAAACTGTTGAATGTGCTAAATTCGTGTCCAGGCGAAAAATTGATGTTTCTACATTCCATACTTTTTTCTTCTTACAGATGTTAAACATATTTAATAAAGTACTATGAAAACATAGTGCTATGTATCGGGTGATTTTTTAAGAGCTTGAGAACTTTTTTTTTAAAAAAACGCATAAAATTTGCAAAATCTCATCGATTCTTTATTTGAAACGTTAGATTGGTCCATGACATTTACTTTTTGAAGATAATTTCATTTAAATGTTGACCACGGCTGCGTCTTAGGTGGTCCATTCGGAAAGTCCAATTTTGGGTAACTTTTTCGAGCATTTCGGCCGGAATAGCCCGAATTTCTTCGGAAATGTTGTCTTCCAAAGCTGGAATAGTTGCTGGCTTATTTGTGTAGACTTTAGACTTGACGTAGCCCCACAAAAAATAGTCTAAAGGCGTCAAATCGCATGATCTTGGTGGCCAACTTACCGGTCCATTCCTTGAGATGAATTGTTCTCCGAAGTTTTCCCTCAAAATGGCCATAGAATCGCGAGCTGTGTGGCATGTAGCGCCATCTTGTTGAAACCACATGTCAACCAAGTTCAGTTCTTCCATTTTTGGCAACAAAAAGTTTGTTAGCATTGAACGATAGCGATCGCCATTCACCGTAACGTTGCGTCCAACAGCATCTTTGAAAAAATACGGTCCAATGATTCCACCAGCGTACAAACCACACCAAACAGTGCATTTTTCGGGATGCATGGGCAGTTCTTGAACGGCTTCTGGTTGCTCTTCACTCCAAATGCGGCAATTCTGCTTATTTACGTAGCCATTCAACCAGAAATGAGCCTCATCGCTGAACAAAATTTGTCGATAAAAAAGCGCGAAACACATTTCGAACCCAACACTGATTTTGGTAATAAAACTCAATGATTTGCAAGCGTTGCTCGTTAGTAAGTCTATTCATGATGAAATGTCAAAGCATACTGAGCATCTTTCTCTTTGACACCATGTCTGAAATCCCGCGTGATCTGTCAAATACTAATGCATGAAAATCCTAACCTCAAGAAAATCACCCATTATATGTAATGTAAATAAAATATAACTAATTTCATAATAAGAAAACAAATTGAAAATTAAATGGTTTTTATTTTCTTTAACAAGTGTGCTAAATTCTTGTCCACCACTGTATATACAAGATGAGAATAAAAGCAAAAGGTTGATATATTTGTTAAGTGTTAGATTATATGAATAAATCAAATCAAAAATGAATTATTAACTAAATTACGATTATAAATAGTATTCCACATTTTTCAAAGCGAAATTTTTAGAAGCAAGAAAGTCAAAACATGTTAAATGTCTTATTTAATTATTTTACTGTGATCATGTATTTTAAATATAAGAAAACAGTTTTAAATAAGATGAACAGAATAGGGAAAGGAAATTATCATACCATCAAAAGACAAAAATTTGTCAATTGAATTTTTCTAAAAAAATACTTAAATGTTAGGAGCAATATTTTGCATACGATAAAATTAGTTTAATTTTAATAATTAATATTTTGTTCTCGATGTTTTTAGTTGAAAAATTTTTTTTTATCAATTTTGGAGCATTTTTTGAAAAATTGTCGTTCTTAAAAAAAATTAATGAATTTTGTAAGAACATTATTTTACGTTAGCAACAAAATAGATAATGACTTAAATCAATAACTTCATCTTATTTGATATAAAAAAACTGTCAATTGGATTCTTCCAAAAATGATAACAAATGTTAAAAACAATATTTGTATAAGATACAATTAGTTTGAAGGCAATATCTTAAGCCTTAGGCAAGACATTCGAGTCGAAATTCAATTTTTACAAACTTTTAGTAGTGTTTATTTTTTGGTTTTTGATTTGATTATTTTAGAAAACTGTTGTGGAGCTAGATATGGTCTAACTATTTAATTTGGAGGACTCATACACGAAGGCACTAAGGAAATCGAAACGATCTTCTTGGAGATCCTTCTGTGGCACGATAGAAGAAACTTCTGAAGCCTCTACGGAAAATTCTTAAAACTAATCCAGCGATGCCAAGCTGCTTGAAAAATGCAGACGGCTCCTGGACAAATTCAAGTAATGAATCGCTGAACTTACTACTGGATACTCATTTTTCTGGAAGTTCTCTTACCGAGACTTGCAACGGTTATATACGTTCAAGTTCCAATACAACATATCCAAAAGGGCTGATCACAAGGGACAAGCTAGAATGCGCTCCAACAGCTTCAAACCATTTAAATCTGCAGGACCAGATGGAATAATACCAGCCGAGCTACAAAAGACTTCTGACATAATTGCACCAATCCTTGAGGCAATTTTTACCAGCTGTCTTTACCTGGTCCATGTTCCCTCGGCATGGCGAGAAGTCAAAGTTGTTTTTATACCCAAGGCAGGTAAATGCTCGCAAGTCAATCCTAAAGATCTACGACCTATAAGTCTGTCATCATTCCTTCTTAAGACCTTGGAAAGATTGATTGATATCCATTTAAGGGCAAGTATTGATACAAGACTTCTGTCTTCGTCTCAACATGCCTACTGTAAAGGTAAATCGGTGGAAACAGCGTTACACACATTAGTACGCACCGTCGAATATTCCCTCCATCATAAAGAGTTCACTATGATTGCTTTCCTTGACATCGAAGGTGCCTTTAACAACGTGGCTAATCTGCAATCACATCTGTACTAACATCTCTAAATGTAGAGAGTTCGCTTCGGGAGTTAATTCATTTAATGCTTACTAGCAGGATAATTAACTCAAAACTGGGCAACTCTTCTGGCAGACGATTCGTTAGTAGAGGGACACCGCAAGGTGGTGTTATATCCCCTCTCCTCTGGAACCTAGTGGTGAATGAAATCCTAACTGGTCTGGATGCGGAGGGTTTCAGAGTGATAGCCTATTCGGACGACGTTGCTATAGCAGTTTCAGGAAAGCATCTTAACACGTTAAAAGAACTCTTACAAAATGCCTTAGACAGACTAATACTTTGGGCTGATCGGTGTGGACTGGGTGTTAACCCACACAAAACCGATTTGGTCTTATTTTCGAGGAGATACAAAATTCCATTTGTCAACCCTCCCCATATTAAAGGAATCCAATTAAAATTCTCAGACGAGGCTAAATACCTGGGTCTTGTCTTAGAAAAAAAAACTAAATTGGAAACGCAACGTAGAGGAAAGAGTCAAAAAAGCTACTGTAGCTCTCTTTTCTTGCAAAAAAGCCATCGGTAATAAATGGGGCTTACAACCCAGAATCCCGCATTGGCTATACACATCGGTAATCAGGCCGATTTTAATATACGGTGTGGCAGTATGGTGAACTGCTTTAGAAAAAGGTATAAACCGAGATAAACTAAATAAAGTCCAACGTTCAGCTTGCCTATGTATAAGTGGCTCGCTTCGCACGACCCCATCTGCGGCACTGGACACCTTACTCTACCTAACACCTCTTGACATTTTTAGCAAACAAATAGCTGCAAGCTCTGCTATTCGCCTCAAAGCTTCGTCGCAGTGGACTAACAACAACATTGGCCACTCCGTAATTCTTAGTTATTTAGAATCAATTCCAAAGCACATAGACTACACCATCCCCCAACTGCAATTCGACAGAAATTTCCAGATTTCTATACCTCCCAGATCTTTTTGGGAGGATAGGACATTCCTGGAAGATGAGTCAATCCATTTCTATACAGATGGGTCAAAAACAAAAGAAGGGGTTGTTGGAGGTGTGTACTCTGAACGACTGAAATTAAGTCTCTCATTCCGCCTTCCCAATCATTGTATCGTGCTCCAGGCGGAACTTTTGGCGATAAAAGAAGTCTTGTCCTGGATTAAAGAAAACGTGATATCAACATCTGATATCCGTATTTTCTCAGATAGTCAGGCCGCTATCAAATCTCTGGATTCTGTCTCTACAAACTCTATAACAGTCCATAACTGTCGATCATCTCTAATGGAGATGGCACAACAGTTTAATATTCACCTTTGCTGGGTGCCGGGCCATAGAGACATTCTAGGTAACTGTAAGGCAGATGAACTCGCCAGGATCGGTACAGAACAGCCCATCCTACCACATTGGGCACGTACTGGCATACCAATCGCTACTTGTAAACTTTTGCTAATGCAAGACGCTGTGAAGAGGGCAGGCACCAGGTGGAACAACATCACCACGTGTAAAGTCACAAAAAACATCTGGCCAACACTGGATTTAAAACGTTCAAGGTGATTGCTCTCTCTAAGCAGATCGCATATATAAGCTCGATAATAAGTGCCATAACCGGACACTGTCTAATAGGAAAGCACGGCACGAGATTAGGCGTATTCTCAAATGATTTTTGCATAAGCTGTATGGACAAGGAAGAGGAAGAAACAATTCTTCATCTTCTCTGCACATGCCCTGTTCTGGCTCGAAAACGCAAGAATTACCTAGGAGAATTCTTCTTTAACGATCTAAACGATCTAAATCATATCGGCATAATCAGCCTCTCACGTTTCGTAAGAGACTCAAACTGGTTCCATTGAGCTTAGGAAGGAACCTCAAGATTCATGTGGTATCACAATGGGCCATTAAACTGGCCTAAGTGTGTCCGTTTCCATCTTG
This sequence comes from Eupeodes luniger, assembly GCA_951509635.1. Classification (NCBI taxonomy): domain Eukaryota; kingdom Metazoa; phylum Arthropoda; class Insecta; order Diptera; family Syrphidae; genus Eupeodes; species Eupeodes luniger. Next base: position 310,471,387 of record OX608073.1, read on the forward strand.
GACAGCCACTATAACCTAACCTAACCCTCATACACGTATGAAAGTATTCCATTATTCCAAGATTCTAAATATGCCATGCTATACGTTACAATAGCTTAGGGTTTTCGGTGCATTTCACACAAAATTGTTAGAAATTGTTTTGAAACGTAGCTTTTTTCCAAAAAAAATGGTTATCTTTTTTGACGTATTTTGTTCGGACTTAATTTTCGGAAGTCTTTTATTTTTAATACTATCGATGTCAGTCTCCTAACTCATACATTGGAGCTGATGCTAGAAGCCTAATTCTAATAAAACTACATTGTTTTGCTTGAACCTTTTAAAAAAATTTTGATCTTAAAGATATTCAACAAAACTTACAAATTGTAGAGAAAAAAATGTTTGGTTCTTAAATTTTAGAAAATAGGTTCATTAAAGTACATAGTTTCTCTAAGAATTAAATAAAGACAAATTAAGGTATTAAACAAATAAGTTGGGAAGAAACTTTAGTGTGCGACTCACAAACTACACGTTGCAGAATCTCTTTTCACTTCAGTTCTCGAGAGAGTCAAAGCTTTTATATTAAATTAATAGTTATAACACGTTCATTGTTTCCAACTAGCCATTAGTTTAAAAATTTCAGGAATTCAGAGGCGAATTAGTATCAAATTGGCGATTTTTTATTCAAGGTTACTTCTTAAGAACCTGAATATTAGCTCTTTTTCTCAGAAAAGATCTTATGAAAATAATTTAAAGCATTAGGTAGGTACTTAAAATTTTTCCAATTCTAAATAGTGTGAAAACAAAGATTTTATTTATTTCGGACAACAAACCGCTATTTGGTGAATATCGTTTAATTACTAAGAAATCAAAAACTAAACTGAATAAGCTTTATGGATCGCCCCTGGATCGTTAATTGGCCAATAGTTGATGAATTTGTGCTGAGCGATTGTAATAGGGCTGGATATCCAATTCTTGATCCAGTCGTCAGTTAAAAGTAGTATTTTTAGCAACAAGCAGTTAAATACAAATTTTACTTTCATTTATAAAAAATGAATAACTAAAAATTAACGCAATACGATTGCAAAATTCCTGCGAAAATTAAAACAAAATAATCTTCCAGAATCCATTAATTGTTGCATTCTTCATCTCGACAATAATCTTGGACTGAAACTTCTTAAAACTTTTCAATGTAATACTTTCTATCATTTAGATTTCAGGCGTCATATGATATTCTAGAGACTTCAGGACTTTAATATCTGCATACATACATATGTAGATGAATGGTTCGAGTTCTCAAGAAACAGTGGAAAAAATGAATTTGATCTTTATTTAAATAAATATTTTTAGTGCAACACAAATATGTGTACATTTTTATCAAAAAATAGAATTATAAAAAGAGCACCAATCTTAAACGAAATCCATTATAACTCGAAAACACAATTTTTATTTAAAAAAAAAAACTGAGAATATCAAAACATACATAATCCTGAAATGAATGTCTGCTACAATGAAAACCTTAAGATGTTTTTAACTTTGTTCGGTAAATGTCAGAATTTTGAGTCAGAAGAAGCTTCAGAGTGCTACAAAAATATCAAAAAACACATGAGAACTCAGTTCCATTATAAAATTCCTAGAACACAAAAATGATTGTACAAATATGATAAGATGTGAAGAAAAGCTAGAGTTCAAAATATAAATGAAGTTCCAAAAATAAACCATCAACCAAAATGTTCAATTTTTTTGTTATAGTAAAAAAAAACAATTACATTTTTTTGAAAGTCCTTTCTATATCTTTGAATGTTTTTAATTAATTAATTTAAAGTCGATATCGTAACTGGTTTTTGAGATATGAACAATGAAAATTGGTATCCCGAACGTACGTACACTCAAAATCCTTTGATTTAGATTATAGGGACCTTGAAACGTCAGGAAATGTCAACATTTTAAATTCGACAAATCGGACCGATTACAACAACTTTTTCTGAGAAGTTAATAAATATAACAATCTGCCGTTTAGTTTATTTTCCATGAGGAAGAATTGAAAATGTCTTTTGATTATAAGCAAAATTTCAAAAAACTTCACTTTGAGAATAGATGCTGCAGAAGAAAATATCGTCAAGAGCTTACTATTTAGTTATGAAATATGACATCTGTCTGTATTGAATAAACACCAAATATTGTAAAAAGTATATTTTTCACGAATAAGGATGATTTCATTTTGAAAAAAAAAAACAAGGTTAAGTTGTTGAGTTGCGTGCTAAATAGTCCTCCAATTCGTAAGCATTAAAATGTTATTAAATATTATAACAACAATATTCACTTCAAAAACTGCATATTTAATATGATACTTAAATTCGTTTTATACCTTAATACATATTTTCGAAATGCTACAATTAACATCAACACTTAAACTTCTTCTTAGGCATTTGAGCTTTTACTTAGCAGTTAATATTTTGGTTCACTAATTTTAAGTACCTCATGACAATAGTGAGACAAAAGTTGTCCTTGTTGGTTGTCGGCACGTTTGCATAATAAAAATTAACTATATACTTGCAAAATAATTTGCTTTGATAAAATTTCTAGGGAACGAGTAATGCCCGGAAAATTTAAGCAACCGTTTTATTGTCAATATAAGCCTATACTCTGGAAGAAATCCTTTTAGATGTGGCTTGTTAGTTTTATAGACCTTTGCATACAAAAAAAATTTCATTCGAATTTAAAAATTCTGAATATTGTGTAATTCAAAACCAAAAATATAATATTTACAAGTTATCTCCGGTGTCCTGAATGAATAACCACACTAATTGCTATACGACAACATTAATATCAATTCACAAATCAATGGGGAAATGTTAAGTGTAATTTCAAAATCGCTTATTGGAACATTCTCACATCACATATGAAGAAAGTTTACTTTATATTTTCAAGGGAATACACTACACATACACAACCTCTCTTACCAGGAAATTAAAAACATCCATACAAGAAATAAACAAGGAAATTGAATTGGCACAATCAAAAATATGAAATGAGTTTTGATGTTTTCTCCTTTTTCGATGATAAAATTATTTTACTCGTATACTAAATATATATTTTTTTGTTACAGAAATCATTTGAACTAAGAGAGCTGAAGGCATAAAATCATTTTGTCATTAACATAAATCATATTATTATGGTATTATTTTGTTCCATGGTTTTGATGTTAAAATAAAATTTATGAATCCTCAATCTAATTTTTTACGTTTATATACTGGTAAAATCAAAGCACTTCTTTGGGTCAGTGGTCCTGGTCGTTCACATTTAGAAGAGGTTCATAACAATTGAAATGTTACCACCAGAAATGAACTTGAATATACATAAATATTACTGATGGGTGAGGGAAATACTTATGGTTTCATTATTTTTAAGATCAAGATTTAAATTTTATTTTCTGTTTGATTTTGAAGCAAAGAAAGAAAGGGAATGTCAATAAATTATACAAATGACACAAAGCATCCGAATATTAGAAATACGAGAGTAGTAATTTAAAGCTTTAGACTTTAAAACATTTGAGGAGTCGACACAAATTAATGACACAGCTTCTTACCACATTTATGACCTATTAGTTAACATAAAATAAATAAAGAAGGTGGCGCAACAGTCCGTTGAGAACTAGGACCTAGTGACCATTCCTGTGTGCGAGTAATGTTGTCAGGGATGGACCTACTGTCTTAAACTGAATCCGAACGGCTAATTTGAGAAAGCACTTTTTCATGACAAAAATTAGTCTTGGAGGATTTGTCAATTCCTCGTAAGAAGCAGTGCCCGTGAAAAACTTCTTTTTTTTAGGTGGAACACACAGGGATTGAATTCAAGACGACTGACAAGACATCCCTATCACTGACCATCACGCCATGTGTACTGCAGTGAACATAGATCTGTCAATATGTTTGTTAATTATGCCTTCCAAAACTTTCTTTCTAGAAAATGACTTAAAAGTTCTAACTAAGACTCAAGGTATAGGAAGGCAGTAGTCAACGTTTGTTGAAAATACATATATCTGAAAGATCAGTTAGCGCACCACACAATACAAAATATTTACCGTGCAAGTCCAGTGGTAAAAAATGCAGGATAAGGCGATTGTTGGGAGGAATCGGAGAGCCTTTTTAGTAAAAAATGTAAACCTAAAAATAAAAATCACTTTAAGGTGGATTTTTTAAAGATACACCTTATGTACAGTATGGCTCACAGATTAAAACCATTCATTCCTGAGGGAAATTTTGACTTTGTTTGTAACATATAATTGTTCATAAACAGAATGGTGGCATTTGAGATTTGGAAAAACCATGAATGAATGTTGAAAAGACTTCCTCAATATGTCAGTTTTTAGTGAGGTATTTGGATTGATCTTTGATTTTGTATAGGCGGATTTTAAAGATATTGATGCTTACGATGTGTATTCTTAATAACACTTGCGGACGCGACAGAAATTTCGCTAAGTGTCAAATAAGCAACCAAAAATCGCAATGCTTCCTGTTCGTGATATATCTCGAAGAGGTGATCATAATTGGTCACCGAAATCTTTGGACTTGAGACAATTGTTTTTTAAGTACTACGTATTTCACCAAGCACTTTTCACTTCGCTACTTTGTACTTTTACACTTTGCAAATTAAGTTTCACAAAACTCAGATCTGCAAAGAGGAAAATATTGAATTGGAAAGTTTTCCTTTTTGCAAAATACGTTTCAATAAACTCAAATTTGCAAAGTGCAAATTCTTTTCCAAAAAATCAAAAGTTTTCTTATTTTTCAAAGTATTTGTTTTTTTTTCACTAAACAAAAAACTTTGCAAATTATACTTAGAATTTTGAAAAACTTTTCGGTAGTATGCAAAGAGAAATTTTCATTTGGAAATAAGAGTTTATTTTAAAAAGTTTTCGAGAAGTAATAAAAAAAAAAGAGGCTGGGGTGCGACACATACTGATAACTTCCCATCCCGTCTGGCGATTTGTCTTGCTTAAAACTTAAACAAAATGTTCATAACAATATTTTGGGTCAGATTAATAATATGAAGTCAATATCTTTCTTTGTTCTCCTAATTCTTGAGTCAAAAAGCATTTCTTATCAGTTTTTTGTTGGTTTTCGCGTTTTTTCTATAACATTATAACATTTTGCATATTTCAATTATTAACAATTTGCTGTATTTCTTAACGAGATCTTCAATCGAAAAACAATTTTTACCAATTTTACTAGCATTTCTTGATAATTTTTATTTCTCATATAAACAAATACAGATTGGATTTTTCTAAAAAAAAAAAAAAAGGCGAAAGATTTATTCGACAAATGAAGAGAAGCCAGAGAAGCTGATGGCTACAAATGTTAACGCTTTTTACTAATTATTTTCTGTAATTTTATATTACTTTAAATAAACTTATAATAAGTAGTACCCGTGGCATGATGGTTAGTGCGTTGGACTGTCATGCGAGAGGTCTTGGGTTCGATCCCTGCCTGTGCCATCTTAATTTAAAAAAAAAACGGGTACTGCCTCTTGCGAGGAATTGACAAATTCTCCAAGAGTAATGCTTGTCATGAAAAAGTGCTTTCTCAAATTAGCCGTTCGGATTCGGCATAAAACTGTAGGTCCCCTCCATCCCTGACAACAGTACTCGCACACAGGAATGGTTGAGAGTTGTAAGTCACTAGGCCCTGGTTCTCTACGGACTGTTGCGCCACCTAATTTATTTATTTTATAAACTTATAATAATAATAATAATGGATTTTTCTAAGAAAATTAAGCACAGAATGGAATCATTTTGAAGTGAATACCTTCATTTATTCACGCGATATTGAGAATCGAACCAATTTTTTGTACTATTTTTTGTAGGTCTTAGTTTTTATAAAAAAAAATTGAGTGTCGGATTTTTATAAAAAAATGTATTGAATATCGAAAATAATATTATCTTTAAGATGAAATTAGTTTGAAACCAATATTTTTAATTTTTGAAAAGGTTTTTGAGTCAAAAATCAATTTTTACCAAGTTTTAGTAATGTTTGTGTAAATAAATTAGGTGGCGCAACAGTTCGTTGAGAACTAGGGCCTAGTGACTTACAACTCTCAACCATTTCTGTGTGCGAGTAATGCTATCAGGGATGGAGGGGACCTACAGTTTTAATCCGCTTCCGAACGGCAAAGTTGAGAAAGCACTTTTCATGACAAGAATTACTCTTAGAGCATTAGTCAATTCCTCGCAAGAGGCAGTAGCCGTGAAAAAAAAGATTAGGTGGCACAAGCGGGGATAATAAGTTTGTTTGTTTGTTTTGATTGCAATGCCAAACCTAACCGAAGTAATTTTTCTTTAGAGAAAATACAATTTTGTGACAAATACGTACGTTTTATAACATTAAATACAAATGCTCCGTTTTTTCCGGAATATTCAACGTAATTTTTATAAATCACACTAAATCAGCAATAAACAGAGTGGCTCACGGGAATAGGGCTAAAAATCGATGGGTTTTTCTCGACGTAGGTTGAGTGGGGGTAAGACGGAAAGGTTTATTCGATCCGTTAGAAAATGCCATTTAGTTTTCACAAAGGAACAGTGGTATGTTGTGTGTTAGCGTATGACTCATTTTGTCAAAAACAACGAATCGGTAGTGAAAGTACAGCCTGCATTGAAGGGCCACCAGTACGCTTTGTAACAAATCCCGAAAATACGGAAAGGGTAATAGCCACTGTTCTACAAAGTCCAAGATGATCGGTGTGCAAACAAGCTCAGACTTTACAAATATATCGTTTTTCCGTTTAACGCATCGTCAAGCGTGAGTTCAACTTCCATCCTTATAAGTTGACAATTGTTCAACAGTTGAAACCCACTGATAAATCACTATCGTTCAGCATTTGCATAAGAGATGCTCTCGTTATTTGAAGTGAATGACGATATGCTGCTATTTATTTCACCTCGACGGTTTTGTAAATAAGCAAAATGTCATTTAGAAATGTTATAATTTGACATTTCTCGTCGTTTCAAGGTCCCTAGAGTCGAAATAAAAGATTTTTAAAAAGATGTCTATGCGTGCGTGTGTACGTACGTTCGTACGTTCGTACATACGTCCGTACGTTCGTGACGTTTTTTTCGTCGTCCATAGTTCAAGAACCAGAAGAGATATCGACTTCAAATAAATTTTGTTATACAGATAATAAGGCAGAAAGATGCAAAAAGGGCTCTCAAGAAAATTTCGTGGGTGGTTTTTTTTACCCTAGCAGTTTAAAAAAAGGTGCAAATTTTGGTTAACCCTAAATATCTCATGTACCAATGACACTAGAGACTTGAATTAAATTTTATATTATATATTGTAACGTGATAGAAAACAAGTATATTTTTGGAAAAAAATCCAACTAACGGTTTTTTATAAATCAAAAAAACTGAAAAAAAATTGTCACCTCGAAAATTTTACGACTAATATATGATTTCATCTCCAAAACAATTTTGTGCAACGAAGAATAATGTTTTTGACATCTGATAATATTTTGAGAAAAATCTAATTCACAGTTTTTTTTATAAAAATTAAAAACCTAAAAAAAAAACATTACTCAAAGTTGGTAAAAATTGAATTTTGACTCCAATATCTTTTCAAAAACTTGAGATTAAGGGTTCAAACTTATTTCACCTTATAAGAAATATTGTTTTCAACATTTAGTAAAATTTAAAAAAAAAATCAAATTGACAGTTTCTTACAACAAAAACAAACCAAAAAAAAATTTAACAAAAGTTGGTAAAAATTGATTTTCGACTCAAATATCTATTCAAAAATTTGAGAAAATGTCTTCTAACTAATTTTAACTTATAAAAAATAATTGTTTTCAACATTCAATAAAATTTTGAGAAAAATCGAATTGATATTTTTTTTACAAAAATTAAAAACCTAAAAAAAAAACAATACAAACTAAAACTTGGTAAAAATTTACTTTCGACTCAAATAGCTTTTCAAAAATTACAAATATTGGCTTGAAGCTTATTCTTATTTTATTTCACAGAAAATATTGTTTTCGATATTCAGTAATTTTTTTTATAAAAATCCAGCAGTCCGTTTTTTCATAAAAAATAAAATCTACAAAAAATAGTAATCAAATTTGGTAAAAATTGATACATATAGACTCACTTTTAAGCAAGACAAATCCACAGACGGGATGGGAAGTTATCAGTGTGGGTTACATCCCAGCCTCTTTTAATTTTTATTTTCTTTTTGGTTATCTGAAGTCACGTGTTTGTTAGTCAAAACCACCTACACTAGACGAACTTAAGGATGCAATAAAAACGGAAATTTAATTAATAGACGAAAACTCGCTTAAACGCGTTCTTCGTGCTACGAACAAGATAGACGTCTTATGCTAGATGTTCTTTTCAAAACTTAAAATGGCACTTATATGTTTTTGTAACTATTCCCGTGAACCACCCTGTACAAACATCAAATGCCATTAATCGTCTGCCAAATAAGCTTGTTGATCATAAAACCCAAAAATATTTTATGAAATTCTTCTATTCTCTAATGGACATATTTTAAAGGTTCGTATATGTTTTTTTTATATATTTACATACTAGCGTAAATTATCCACACCACCTATTTAAATTAATCAAACATCTGTTAAAACCTATAGTAATATATGTATATTTTATTTTGATTCCTTCAAAAAAACAATGAAGCTAATAAACCATATCAGACTTGGTGCAATAAGCAATAAAATCGTCAGCATTTTTCTCCAAATTATGACACAAACCTATTTTACTTCCGCATAATAAAAAGATATTTCATTTCAATGATCCAAGAAGGAACTAAATTTATGCCTTCACTACTCATCAATTTTATACCAATTCTGCCTTTTCCAAGTTTATGATAATTTTGAAAAATAAAAAAAAAATAATTTATTCTATGATCTTATTTTCCAAAACATTGAATCAATTCAACCACAAACCTCAGAAAATCAGAACATCAGCAACATCTTCGTACATAAATCTTCACAAAAGAAAAGAAATTTTGAAACAAAATACGACAAAATACAAACAAAAACACAGAATATGACATTCCAGAATTCTTTTCACATCGAATGACCCACTAAGAGTTCAAAGAACTCAGACTAATGTCTGAGATTATTTATCTGCCTCATCTCAGACTCCAAAGACTAAAATCCTTCCTTGGATATAGAAATTCTTTTAGGAAAGAAAATACATTCTTCTGATTTCATTGTCACGTTGCGTTGGTTGATGGCTTCTTTAACAATGGAATTGAATAAAAAGTAATAAGTCTCGTTTTATCATGTAATCAAATAGAAAATGTAGTTTTTTGACCGCACTTAATCACAGAGGAGGCGTTATAAAACTTTATTTTTATCAATTTTGATTATATTCCGTTGCTATGTTAGGAGCTTCATTTGACTTGAATTTGTCTTCAACAACTTACATATAATAATTATAATTTTCGAGGCAACACGACCACCGAGTTGTCAGCGGTTGTCGGCGGCGTTTTCGACTAGCGACGCGACGACGTGTAAGGATGGTATTTACGAGAACAGTGAATACGTGTCCTGAATTTAATGACAATGATAATAAAATATTGTGTTCAGTGCTCCTGCTTTGCTTTGCTTTAGTTTACTTCTCTTATTTTTGTGGAAAGTTCAGTGTTTTTTCTCGCTTATAATATGACAGCGCCAAAAAGCTTGAGGGCAGAACCTTCCGGGTGCTCTGCTCTGCTCTGCTCGTGGAAGCTTATCTTGATTTTGTTCTTCTTCGTTATTATAACTTATGTATGACAAAATTCTTCTAGGCAAATTGTCTGCCATCAAATATGTGAAAACTGTTTGCAAATCTTTTCATTTTTTTCTTTTTGTTGGTTGAATAATTTTGGAATAGGAAACCATATCTTTATCAAGGTAATTGGATGTTTCCCAGGTAAAGTAACGCTTAAGAAATATGAATGCATATAGGTACTCGTTATATAGGCCTCGTTTACATATATTTTCCTATTTTACATAATCGTGTGTGATAGACTTTTGTATAAAAAGAGGACTGTAGCTAGGTAAACGTAAAAGGTTGACTCTGAGTATACCTATCTATGGATGTCAGTTTAACACGACTCACAAATTATCATAATTTTTTCTATATTCATACATTTTATGACTCTGAATGGTGGAAGGTACTAGAATTTTTGTCGTTAGGAAAAAACAATGATTTTGGAAAATTACGTCAAAAAACAGAGAGAGAGAATCAAACCCCATGGGCTTTTCTGGTATTGTGTCATTGAGATTCGAAACGCCATGAATCAGTCTGAAATGCATCTCTAATATGGGCTCTAGACTTAGTTTCGAGTAAATATATCAAACATCGAAATAGATTCGTATATAAATCAATTAAAGATGATCAAAACATCAAAAATGTTGAATTACACTCAGTTGTAGTCTGTCCTCAAGACCAAAAATGTCATTCTATATCCGATAGAACAAAACAACTTATTGATATGCGAAGAAGTGTCTGGCTAAAAGAACTTAAAAAAATATATAATCGGTATTTAAACAGAGTAAATCCCGAATATCTTCAACTTCATTCTAAGATTCAGTGCTTAAGTAAAATTATTAGAGATAATGTCAATATAGACGTGAACAATGCATTTCAGTCAAGGCTTGAGAAAATTAAACCCTCGCCTTTTGCCTTTAAAGAAATTGATAAGATAACAGGCCGAAAATATTTTGGTATTGACATATCAGAGGATATACTAACATACCATGGACAAAACAGCTCAATTAATTAATTTAACAAAATTTATCTCTTCCAAATAAAGCAACAAGCCTTAGTTTATCTGTATTCAAAAAACCTAAAAAAAGTAAGAGCAATTAGAATAGCTCTGAACAGTAAAAAATTCAGCTGATAATGATCAGATATCTAATTTCATTTTGAGAAAATGTACTCTTTCTTTAGATACGTTTTTATCCATAATATTTATTCATTGTATTAACAATGGTTACTTTCCTCGTGCTTGGAAGGAAGCATTAATAGTACCGATAGCAAAAACCAAAGCTGCTAGAGATATTTAAAAATTTCGTCCTATTTTATTACTTTCTAATATTGGAAAGCTGTTTGAAAGAATTTTGGCAAGTCATGTGAATAATTTCACTGAAGAAGCAAATATTATTCCAAATAACCCATTTGGTTTCAAAAAAGGATACTCAACTGAACACACACTACTAGTAATTCAAAATAAGTAAATTGAAAACTTAAGGAACACAAAATGTACAGTTAGCTTAGATATTGATCTTTAAAAAGCTTTCAACTCAATATGGCATGATAGACTGATATTTAAGCTTTTAAATTTAAGATTCCTAGACTGGCTTATAAAAATGATTTACAGTTTTCTCACATCTCAAACTAAGGGGCCAGTTATAGCTATCAGTAAAATCCATCAGTAAAATTTGAAATGTCCATCAGTAAAATTTGAAATGTTTTACTGATGAGCGTTTATAGCAGTCAGTAAATTTACGTCATTAAATTAAATGTCATTTTGAAGCTTCGCACCTCAGACAATTTTTTTACTGGTGCTTTCATCAGTAAAATTTTTAATGATGTGATCGGAACAGTAAAAAATTGGAACACCAACAGCAAAACGAAATGGAATTTTTTTTGGCTTTTGGCAGTCAGCTGTTCAGTAAAATGAAATTTCATTTATAAATTAAATAAAACTTTAAATGCACTGTTTCTTTTTGAAAAAAATAGTTGAATATAGAATTCATCTTATTGCATCAATCTTTTGCTAGAAATAAATCTGTAACATGTTCAAAAACTAAAAACAAAAATTTTACTGATGGATTTTACTGATAGCTATAACCGGCCCCTAAGTCGATTGCAATCAAAGCTCAAAAATCAAATCAGAACCTTTCTTTATACTATCGGGGGTTCCACAAGGATCAATCCTTGGACCTTCCTTATTTAATATTTATCTTCAGGATTTCCCTCTATCCTATTACAGAGGAACCAGGTTCAATTTACTATGCTGATGATACTACTTTATTGGCAAGCGGTCCACGGCTAAGTATTGCATTGGACAAAATAAAACAGAAACTTCCACATGTTGAAAACTATTTCAAAAAATGGAAACTTAAAATTAATACAGATAAAGTATGTAAGTTTTATTTACTTTTTGTAAAAAAAAGTTTTAGGTTAAAAATAAGTAATAATAATAATTAAATGTGCCAAAATGTGTTAGGAGCAGTTACGAGTATTTACTATGTTGTTTGAATTCTTTTGTTTATTATTTGTAATATTTTTAACTTCCCATAGGAAGTTATTGTAATCGGTCCGATTTCTCGAATTGAAAATTTTGACATTTCTCGACGTTCTGTCCCTAGAGTCGAAATAAAAGATTTTTAGAAAGATGTCTGTGCGTGCGTGTGTACGTACGTTCGCGACGTTTATTTTGGTCGTTCATAGCTCAAGAACCAGTAGAGATATCGACTTCAAATAAATTTTGCTATACAGACAATAATGCAGAAAGATGCAAAAAGGACTCTCAAAAAAATTGCGTGGATGGTTCTTTTACCATAGCAATTTAAAAAAAAAAGGTGGAAAAAAGGTGGAAATTTTGGAACAAATAACTCTAGCGAGTTGAATTAAATTTTAAATTATATATTGTGACGTAAAACCAAATTAATATATTTTTGGAACAAAATCCAACAAACGATTTTCTTTATAAATCATAAAACTGAAACAAATATTTGACACCTCGAAAATCTTACAATCAAAAAATGATTTTATCTCCAAAACAACTCTGTGCAACGAAGAATAATGTTTTTAACATCTGGTAAAATTTTGAGAAAAATTGAATTGACAGTTTTTTTATAAAAAAATAAAAACCTAAAAAAACATTACTCAAAGTTGGTAAAAATTGATTTTCCACTCAAATATCTTTTCAAAAATTTGAGATTATGACTTCCAACTAATTTTATCTTATAAGTAATATTGTTTTCAACATTCGCAAAAAAAATTGAGAAAAATCGAATTGACAGTTTTTTTTACAAAAAATAAAAACTTAAAAAAAAATTAATAAAAGTTGGTAAATATTGATTTTCGACTCAAATATCTTTTCAAAACTTTTAGTATTGGCTTTAAATTAATTTTATCTTTTAAAAAAATATTATTTTCAACATTCAGTAAAATTTTGAGAAAAATCGAAGTGATAGTTTTTCTTACAAAAAAAAATAAAAACCTAAAAAAACAATACTAAAACTTAGTAAAAATTTACTTTCGACTCCAATATCTTTTCAAAAATTACAAATATTGGCTCCAAACTAATTTTATCTCACAGAAAATATTGTTTTCGACATTCAATAAAGTTTTTATTAAAATCTAACTGTCCGTTTTTTCATAAAAAAATAAAATCTACAAAAAACAGTACGCAAAATTGTTAAAAATTGATGTTCGGTTCTCGATATCTCGTGAATAAATGAAGATATTGACTTATAAGAAATAAAAACTTTTAAGAAATGCTATACTAAAATTGGTTAAAATGGCTTTTCCACTAAAAATCTCGTTAGCAAAAATAGATTTTGAAATCAAACTATTTCATCATATCCAAAATGTTGTTGGTAATTTTTTAAATTTTTTAGAATAATTCAACTGACAACTTTTTGTATAAGCTCGACAACAGCGCCCGAATTGATCTATTTTCAATTTAGGTGACGCTTTGACAGCTAACAACTATTTTGTTGTTGCAATTTTGTTCGTTTTTATTCAGAATCTGTGTGTAGCAGAATTGTCGTCCCTTTTGTTGTTAAATGTGTAAAAAAAAGTTAAAACAAAATTTAAAAAGTGTAATTAAACTAAAGTAAACTTTCTTTTTAACACCCGAAGTTTGAAGCTACATTACGTTTTGCAACTTTTAAGTCGCGCTTTATGACATATCGTAAATTCATTAAGAAACCCGTCAAAACCACGACCGACCTAACCCTTGGCTGCACAGGCAGATTTCTGGTTTTAAATACGATCATTTCAAAAACTAATAAACGGTGCTGGGGGGAAGAGTGGTGTCATTGGAATCAGTGATCGGTAACGGCGTTTCTCAGTTATGATGTCGTACTGGTCAAGTGAGCATTGCTCGTTCACCATCGAGCCATTTTTTAAGAGTAACGATTCGTACGTAACTGCGCGTCGACAGTGATTGGTCAGATGTCAATTTAATTCGTTCGTGGGTGAATAGGTTCCGCGCAGCTGCCATCCGACTTTCTATATGTTGGAGCGTTTTCGTACTGTTAATCCAATTTTTTGAAGTGACAAGACTCATTTTCATTTTAAAATCAAAACAAAATTACCGTTACTGGGCTCCAAGAACCCATAACCCTCGACTGAAACACCAAAACCCATTGCATTACCCCAGGGTAACTGATTGGTGCGCCTCATGCACGCATGAGATAGTTGGACCATTTTTTTTTTCGAGAATGCTCGGGCCAAGCGACAAATGTCAATAGTGACAATTATTGACGCATGATAACGAATTTCTTTTTGCCGAACCTGCAAGCTCATCCATTGTTTTCATCGCACACGTCCACGTGGCTAGAGACTCGATGAAATTGCTTGGGGACGCTTTTCCTCAAAAACTTATCAGTCGCTTTGAGGACATCTCGTGGCCATCGAGGTCACCTGACTTAATTACTATAATTTTTTGTATGGGCCTACTTCAAAGAGCGAGTTTACAGCAACTAGAGTTCGGGGATTGTTGCTGAACTAAGCAGCATACTATAATAATTTGTTTTTACCAATTAGAAGTTTCATTTTTATATTAAAAAAATGCGAATATTTGTTAAGAAACATCAACGGATATTTATTTAATTGTAAGAAGAAAATTATGCTGGCACACATTTGAACCTTTAAGTCATTCATAACTAGCTTTACACATCCCATCTTTAAAGTTTTGAATCGAAAGAAAAGCAGTGTCCTTATGTTTCACGTGGTTTTTAAAAAGAAAACATTTTAAGGCGTCAAATCACAATATTTCGGTTGCCAATTCTGATCACCACTTCGAGATATAACATATAAGACATCCAGAAAACCTTTCTTACAAATTGCAATTGTTTAATGTAGTTGTTTATATTGCAAGAAACGCTTACTGTCTCTTCGATATCTTCAATTTCTGTATAAAAAACCATCAATCATAATCCAATAATGGCAACAGTTCACCGTACCAGCTTCATTTTCAAATAAATAAAGTAACACTTTGATAATGGAAAATCTTTTTCAACAATTATTATTCTGCTAATCAAAGCAGCCTTCGATTCGCAAATGGTCTTCATCCATAAAAACGAATTTTGGATAAAAATGCGTATTCATATGTAAGCATTTCAAAAAACCCATGATGCGATGATACCACCTTGGTGGAAATAGAATGGCTTGAGTTTTTTTGGCAACTGAATATTAAAACGACGAGAAATCAACAAACCTGTATTTTCATGAATACAAACTGCTACAGCTGCAATATTCTTAGTTGTTCTTGAGCAACACACCACATGGTTTCGGTTCTTCGAATCACTGACGTGTCCCTTTTCATATATGTAAATTTTCGACCAGTTTCACTATTGCCGGCTGATAAATGCTTTCACTATGACCTAAAATTTATTTGTATCCAGTAAATTTACAAAATGTCAGCATTTTTAATAATAGCGTAGTTTTTGCTGGTCAAATGTCAAAAAATTACAGCCAAAATTGCTGGCTATTTAGAATATAAACTTTCTATATAAAAGCTTTAAGATTGTCTTAAGATTAATGAATAAAATAATTTGATAAAATAAAGAACAACACAATTATGTAAGATAAAGATTATCATACGAAAGTCCTTTTCTGCGCTTTTTGCCAAAAAATAAAGTAAAAAAAAACCGATTCGAGACAATTCGAACCGATGATGTATGGATTCCATTTTAATTCTATAAATATGCTCGTATTGTTAGATTTTATTAGCATTTGTTTGTTCTTTTGTTAAAAGTATTTCTTCAAGACACGTACTTCTGTGTGTTTATTTTATTAAGGTTCTGGTAATCATACAGTCAATAACTTGAATGTCATAGCATCGTAGCATCATGAGTCTCCTAGGACATGACGATGACATCCCGATATTGCCAAAGAAAATTTAATATAAGAACGACATTCAAGTAAGATAACATATTTTTAGAACAATGTGTGTATTTCTTTTTGTGGTATGGTTTCACACAGTTTGTCAAAATATCAATTTGAAAAAAATCGACAAGTCGAATGTATAACATTCACCCTCCCTAATTGATAAGACATGAACTTTTCAGGTTTCTTCACCTGAAATTTCAAATTAAAAAAGAACAAAAACTTATTTCATTGGTTCAGAAATAGGATATTAAATATTTACTGCAAACTTCTAAAAATTAAAAAAAAGACAAGAAAGGAAACAAAGAAAACATTCTGAAAATAGAAAAACACAAAAACAAAAACCGAATTGAAAATGTAACAGTCTCACTTCAGACTTAATTACAGAATCATTAATTTTATTTACCTAAAAATCATGACTGTACGTAAAGTTCTCTTGTTTTGAGAGGTATAGTAAAACGTGTAGAATAGATAGATATTGATATTGGTTGAGTAGATGTCCAACAATGTTATTGGACATCAGATATCACAAAGATTTGGAAATGTATTTAATTTTTAATTGGTATTTTTTCATTTTCATTTATATTAAGTCACGAGTTGCAAAATAATTGGAAATAGAATTATATTTATTTTCGTGTTGGTTAATAGTTTCAGAATATAACTTGTGATAGAAACAGTTGATACATAATCATTTTCGAAAAAAATTCAAATACTGTTGACTTAAGTAAAAATTTTAGGTGAAAAGCTTAAAAATGGATTAAATACAAACTGTTCAATGCAGATATTAAACAAAATAATAATTTGAGAAAGAAGATTCTACAGTTTCTAAGAAATGTCCGTCTAATATAAAGGATGTTCCTAATATACAATCTGTTATAAAAGATGTTCCTATCATAGAGTCTAAGAATTTGTGCTTCTATAGTTTTAATCTGAGAAATAGCTGTTAGCGAAATGTTTTTTTTTCAAAATTTTAACAGATGTCAAAAACTGCGTTCTTTGCTTCTTAAAATAATTCTTTCTTGTTTAAGAGAATATTGGTCGGCTAGGTTTTCATCCTGGCAATAAAACTGCACTTTTCCAATGGGTTCTGATAGCCTTAATGGAAGTCCGACTTCAAAATGAATGTATAACGTCGAGTTTAAAAGTTCGTAAAAATATGTATGTATATAAGGCTTTTTGTGGCTATCTAAATTTATATAGTTTTGCAAATAGTTTGATAGTCCAGTCAAATTGTCATAAATGGTTACATAAATTAGGGTAGTTTCGATTTTTTGATATGTTGTTTGGGTTGGTAATTTGTTGAAAAATCCAAGTTTTCTAATTCCCCCCACCACCGCGGGCGCCACCATCTTGAAAAAACTGCTCAATTTTTGGACTTTTTCCTGTGTTTTCAAAATATCTTCTAAAGTATTCGTTTGAGAAAAACAAAGTTAGGAGCTTTTTTAAACTACATTAAATTACCTACAATTCGAGTCCAAAATGAAATTTCTAGCTCTAATAGTTCTCGAGATAGAGCTCTTTGAATTTTGAGAATTTTTCTCAAAAATGTGAAAAGTAGATTTTTAGTCGGTTTTTGCTTTATAGCAAGTAAATGGTAAATCCTACGGCAATGTTTGATATAACAACATTTGTAGTAGAGGTAAATAGCTAAAGTTTAAGACCAAACTGGTTCTGTTAGGTCGTATAGACTCTGAGATATAATCTTTTAAATTTTTTTGTAGCTTTTATGATTTTTCAGGGGGTCTTTTTCGTTTCCGAGCCATGTTTGCATGTGGTGGTAAGTTCTCATGGCATGCAGTTGAGCAGCATCTGTAGTTGGTGGCAATCTAGCTAGGCTAAATTTAGTTTTAACTGCAGCTTTAAGAAATGTTTGGTTCATCGAGGTTTTGAGTTGCTGGATCCCCCCCATACAAAGCAACAAGAACATTTGCTACTTGCTCTGTTGTTGCTTGAGAATTGAGGAATGATGCTGTTTTATTCAAAAGTTCTGGGTGCTTAAAAAATAAACTAATAAATTTGGTTTTACCCTGGCCAAACAGCGCTGATGTGGTATCACACCCACTGATAATATGAATAAACAAAAGTGCATTAGAAAATTTATAATTGAACGATGTGGTTGAGTAATAACTGTCTGGCGTTTTCCCTCTTCCACAATTTTGAAAAAAAAGATTACTGTGTTTTGATGCCAACGAGAAGGTCAATGTCTTGACCAACCACACGCACAGGGTCATACTTGGGAGCAACAGAAATGGCAGTGTTCACAATCATAAGGTCAGCATCTTCGACTGTCTGGTGCACGCAGATATAAGCTTTCTGTAAAGTTTTTTCACCAGTTCAATAAAACGTTTCTTATTGCTTTCATTTCCAAGGAGCTTTTCTTGTGTACTTTGTAACACTGTTTCCGCGTGAAACATTACATCGGGACAAGAATGGGCCGCCCGTCGAAGCCGTTCACAATTTTTGGTGCTCTTTCTGTCATCATCAGGGTAACCATCAAAAATGACAGCTATATCTTGACCGTAATGATTATGCAAGTATTGAACATAGCTATCAGCTATAGCTCCAAAAGAGGCTTGACGTCGCCACACAACTTTGTGTAGTAAATGGCCACCATCAACCACGACATAATGGGATCTCACGGGTATTTCATCCTCTGTAAAAGGTGTGAATAATGTGTATAAGGAAGATTTTGTCCCCTTACGCATACCCTTTTCTGTGAATAAAGACATAGGATACGGTGACAATTCGAATTTTAAAAATTCTTTTAAATCATCATCTGACTGCTTTGCTATGCATAACCTGTGAAAAAGCATAAGGGTATCTACAACATTGCTGATGTTCCCAATTTTGGCGGTATTGTTAATAGAAGCAAGCGTGACTACCTTGCTGAGTTATAATTTGATTTGAATCAGTCCTGTGGAACTCACCAGCAAAAAATTCATTGGTTCTTAAGGATCCAGAAGGAACGGAAATCGTCAACTTTGCCAACAATTCGGGACAGAAATAAATTCCGTTTAATATTCTAGAAAAATTAGCTCTGATGAGAGTATGCGATACTCTGTCCGCAATGGAAACCGAAACAACAAGGAACCCTTCCAAACAAATAAAAGTGTAAAGTTTTGGTTCAGAAAACACTTTTTTACATGAACGTTGCATAATATATATTAATAGAATTTGAACCTTCTTGTTTCTCAATAAATATAAAGCAAAAACCGACTAAAAATTTGTACTTTTCACATTTTTGAGAAAAATTCTCAAAATTCAAAGAGCTCTATCTCGGGAACTATTAGAGCTAGAAATGTCGTTTTGGACTCGAATTGTAGGTAATTTAATGTAGTTTAAAAAAGCTCCTAACTTTGTTTTTCTCAAACGAATACTTTAGAAGATATTTTGAAAACACAGGAAAAAGTCCAACAATTGAGCAGTTTTTTCAAGATGGTGGCGCCCGCGGTGGTGGGGGGAATTAGAAAACTTGGATTTTTCAACAGCTTACCAACCCAAACAACATATCAAAAAATCGAAACTACCCTAATTTATGTAACCATTCGGGTTTTATGGTGACAATTTGACTGGACTAAATTTGCACTAAACTATCAAAGTATCAAATTCAAATTGTTCTCAAAACTTCCTATAGAGTCACATATAAAGACTAAATAATGAAAATTTTCAGAAACCTAGAAAGATAATAAAATGATTTAAATTGTATTTAGAAGAGAAAGATGGGTATTTTGAAATACTATTGAGTTTTAACGTAGCCCGTTTTTTGTTGTGTTTAGCCTTTTTAAAGGGGCATATTTTACAAACCTGATTGATAGTGATTATAAATCAAGTGTTGATGGGATTCCACCAATTGTCTTGAAATCTCGTTTTGTTGTTCTTTCAGAACAATTAATACGACATTTTAATAAACCCCTGAGATCACTAATCGATACCCAAGCAAGATGTCGTCAATTATCGTCCTATAAGTTATATCTCTCAACGATTCCAAAATTACTTGAGATAATCGTTTATAATAAGTTACCTATTTAATCATTTTCAATCATAATTTTGCCGTTTCAACATGGTTTTATTTTTGGAAGATCAACAGCAACTTATCTATTAAATAAGATCACAAGTAAGCTTGAAGAAGGTTTTTAGTCTGATCTTAATTGCACTGATTTTTCTTAAGCTTTCAATAGAGTCAATCACGATATCTTAATAGCTAAACTATCAGCTTTAGGTTTTTATTCGAGTTTTTTGTTATGGTTAGGTAGAATCTCATTCGGTTAATCGTTCAATACGTCACCATAAATTCGTCTTTATCACTTCCAATATCTGTGACCTCTGGCGTTCCCCAAGGAAGCCACCTTGGATCAGTTACATCATAAGTTTGAATTATCAAACTTTACTTATTCAATAAATGGTGTCAATCTTCAAATGGTCTCCAAAACAAAGGATCTTGGAGTCATCTTTGATCGGAAACAAATTTTTTATCCACGTGCACTTTATTCTAGCGAAATCAAATTTCTTACTTTTTCCGAAAAAAATTCTAAATCTTTTACACTCAAGGCATTATATTACTGCTATATCAGACCAGTACTTGAGTTTTGCTATGTAATATGGAACCCGTACTATTCTCTGCATTCTAATCGACTTGAAACCATCCAAACACATGATGACAGAGCCATCGTTCTGTACAGCAGAAGCTTAGAAGTTCTGGTTAGGTTTTTGGATTTAAAAAGCTTTGATGGACTGAAGAAGGCTCTGTTGGCTTTAAGCAAACATCGGCGTATTTCCTCTTCTATGTTGTTATTGGCTGCTACTATTGGCCTAATGTATTCGAAGGATTGCACTATTTGTTCCGCTACCTTGATTGTTTGACCAATTTTTCCTTCTCGCAGTCGACGCCACTATGTACTTTGTTGTTCTTTCACTAATGTGCAGCCCCAGATTTTGTACCGCATGCTAGATCTGGTGAAGAAATTGTTCGGTTCCCCCGATAACGTCGATGTCGTCTGTGTAAGCCAGTATCTGGCTGGACCTGGTGATGATGGTCCCTCTTGGTCACGTGCCAGAGTCAGTGATTGCTTTCTTCAACGCCAGATTGAAACGAAGGCAGTTCAAAACATCCGCATGTCGGAGTCCATTTTAAAAAGCAGGCTTGTCTGTATAGACATGAGCTTTAACATATCCCCACAAAAAATAGTCTAAAGGCGTTAAATCGCACGATCTAGGCGGCCAATTGAACGGTCCCGAACGTGAAATAAAATGTTCACCGAACTCGCCTCTCAATAAGTCCATTGTTGCGCGTGGTGTGTGGCATGTGGCACCGTCTTGTTGAAACCACATGTCATGCAAGTCAAGCTCTTGCATTTTGGGCAAAAAAGGTTGGATATCATCTCACTGTAGCGCTAACCATTCACAGTTACGTTACGATTCGCATCATGTTTGAAGAAGTACGGTCCAATAATGCCACCAGCCCATAAACCGCACAAAACTGTGACTTTTTCTGGATGCATTGGCAGCTCTTACAATGCTTCTGGCGAATATTCACTCCAAAATCGACAATTCTGCTTATTTACGTACCCATTGAGACAAAAATGAGCTTCGTCGCTGACAACAATTTGAACGCGATGAACTTTCTTAACAGAGCACGCATTTTGATAATAAAATTCAATAATTTGCAAGAGTTGTTCGTTTGTAAGACGATTCATGGTTAAATTATAGACCAAACTGAAGATTTTTTATAGTGAAACAAAACACGAAACGTGCGTCAGCTGTTTAAACCAGTCTTGCCAAAAAGATAATAGCTAGAAAATCATCCTTTAAATGTTGATTAATCTAGATAGCAATCCGGCTTTTTTAATTGGCTTGATATGTTGTTCATGGTCAACCAGAACCAACATAGTCATTTCAATTTATTTTGGTTGCCAATTTAAATCCTTTAAATAGATGGTAAGTTGGAATATTAAATTCTAGACATTTTTCCATCTCCCAACCAAGGGTTAAAATCTGATTACTTGTTGATTTTCCTGGGATAAAGCCACTGATGAAAGCTGATGATAGTCTTAGCTTATGGGGCTATCTGATCTTGTAAGATAAAGGAAAGTATCTTATAAACAGTACTCAATAAAGTGCCAACTCTATAGTTGATTCACGTCGTGACATCTCCTTTCTTCTGTATGAGACATTTAATACCTTTTTGCCAGTCTTCTGCTATTTCTTCATGTTTCCATAATTTCATAAATTGCTTGTTGCAAAGCTGGCCTGCCATTTTGAAACAGCTCGGCTGCTATGCCATCCGTTTTGTTTGAGCATTTTTGTAGCCTTCTCAACCTTTTCTATGCTTGGAGTCGGTATAGCTTTTGGGATTCTTCTTTAAGTGCCCGTAATTGGTAAACTCAAAAATAAAAAATAAAAAGAGGCTGGGATGCAACCCACACTTATAACTTCCCATCCCGTCTATCGATTTGTCTTGCTTTTAAAAGTTTGTCTAAATGTATCAATTCTTACCAAATTTGCGTTCTATTTTTTGGAGATTTTATTTTTTTATGAAAAAATATCAAAAACAATATTTTCTTTGAAATAAAATAAGTTTGAAGCCAATATTATTAATTTTTGAAAAGCTATTTTAGTCGAAAGTAAATTTTTACCAAGTTTTAGTATTGTTTTTTTTTTTAGGTTTTTATATTTTTTGTAAAAAAAAAACTGTCAATCCAACATTTCTCAAAATTTTACCGAATGTTGAAAACGATATTATTTATAAGATAAAATTAGTTTAAAGCCAATATCTCAATGTTTTGAAAAGATAGTTGAGCCGAAAATCTATTTTTACCAACTTTTACTAATTTTTTTGTTTAGGTTTTTATTTTTTGTAAAAAAAACTGTCAATTCGATTTTTCTCAAAATTTTATCAGATGTCAAAAACAATATTCTTCGTTGCACAAAATTGTTTTGGAGACGAAATCATATTTTAGTCATAAAATTTTCGAAGTGACAAATTTTTGTTCAGTTTTTTTGATTTATAAAAAAAACCGTTAATTGGATTTTTTTCCAAAAATATAATTGTTTTGTATCACGATACAATATATAATATAAAATTCAGCGTCATTGGTTCATCAGATATTTAGGGTTAACCAAAATTTTCACCTTTTTTTTAAACTGCTATGGTAAAAAAAACACCCACGCAATTTTCTTGAGAGCCGTTTCTGCATCTTTCTGCCTTATTATCTGCATAACAAAATTTATTTAAAGTCGATATCTCTTCTGGTTCTTGAGCTATGGACGACGAAAAAAACGTCGCGAACGTACGGACGTACGTACACACGCACGCACAGACATCTTTCTAAAAATCTTTTATTTCGACTCTAGGGACCTTGAAACGTCGAGAAATGTCAAAATTTTCAATTTGACAAATCGGACCCATTACAATAACTTCCTATGGGAAGTTAAAAATAAAAGCACCCAGCTTCTTCCTTTGAGAAAATTGTCTTTTCAGCGTTCCGCCTAGACGGTGTGAGTTCCACTTCTTTATTTTCAATAAAAAATCCTATTTTATTTAATAGTATTCCAATTATTAAACTTACATAACCTAACTTCACTGCATGACATAACTTTTATCCCTCGCAACCCTAAGAACCTTACCTTAGCTAACCTTACCTAACTTAACATAACCTAACCTCATCATCTAACCTAAATCTATATCAGGAACAAGCCAAGAGACCCAAAAAATTATGAGTAGACCTTTCCCTTTTTTCGTCTGTGTTATATGAAAAATCCTCGGGATCAATTTATTAAGAATGTAAATAGAATTATATACCGAAAATCATGTAATACAAGATTTAAATACATTTGAATCTACAAAAATTGCCTCCAGTATTTATCCATATCAATATCATATCCACAAAAACAATATATTCTTTTAACTCAGCTCATGATAAGACTTCTTTGTGTGATTTAATTTAAATTCTGCTCACAGCATCATAAAAGGACATTCCAAATAAATATAAAGATACTATAATAAAGTCAACTTAGATGAAATGAAAACAAGAACAACATCCTCTCGTAGAAACTATACTGACCAATTTGTAAACTACCAACTTTAAATCCCCTTAATTCAATCCCATATTAGAGCTACAATTTCTTTATGCTTGTAGGTCTTCTAGTTTTTCCACCATTTTGCTGAAATCTCTTGAGAGAAAAATAAATACTATGAACAACGAAATTTTATATAATTTTTGGAAATGAAGACTAAAAACATTTTGTTATTGTTTCATTGATTTATAAGGCTCAGGAGGACCGAGGCCATTTGTAAATTCCAAACAAGACGCGACGACGACGCGACGATGGCAAACGGGCCAAGCAAATTCTTCTATTCGATTGAAAGAAACATTTTAAATTATTATTGCTATAAGAAATCGGAAATTGGAAGGAATACAATATTGACCTTGAATTGCAAATAATTTTTGGGGAATCAATTTGGTGTTGTTGTTGTAAAATCGACTTCGACATCTTTATGAAATCTTTTTTAGTTTCTTGTTAAATTTTAATTTTCTTACATCAAGATGAAGATGAAGAAATCAATAAAGTATAAAATCAAGGAAGCTTGAGACAATAATGTCTACAAATTTTCAAAAAGTTTAATGTGAGGCAAGTGGAGATGAATATAAGGTAAAGAAAAAATTACGTACAAATTTTGTTGAAAGCAGGATAATATTATAAGGATATGAAATTGATAGGTGATTTAATGAAATGGATGAATTTAATTAATTATTTTTTTGGCAGACAAGAAAGTAAGGAATTGCTGAAGCGTGATAGTATCTAAAAGAAAGGACTGGGCACCATTAAAGGATATTCTTTAGATTGGCAGTAAAGGTAATTTTATATAAAATGTTCAATCTGCATGTGTTTAATTTTGTCCTTAAATAAAACATAAAACATAAAGGAAATTTCTTTTTATTTATTTCAATTACCCATTGGTTTAAGCGAATAAAAGTCTAGGCACAAACTATTCATTATTCAATTTGGAACGTATTTTTGGAGCTATAAGAACAAAGAAGACGGCCACTGTGATTTATGAAAACTTTACTACTTCATATATCCTCACAGACGCATAGACTGTGACTCGATAGAAAATAAATTGCACAGTTCGATTGCCCAAACTTGATTTAGTTGTTCAAGGGAATATCGTGGATACTTGATGGCCAAAAAGACTTAATAAGTTAGAACTAAAATAGCCAATAGGAACTAAAAATAGGATCAAAAAGAGGGTGTACACAAATTTAGTTGTTTGTTTAATTTATTGGTAACATTTTGTCAGCTAAAAGTTTTGGAATGTGAAAATGAAAATGTGTGTTGGTAATATTTCAAAAATAAGTGTATAGGGTAATAACAATAAGTGTTAGGACACAGTTTATTTTATTGTTTATGGAAAAGAAAATTTCAAATTTTAAATTTAATTCTCAGATAAATTGAATCTGTCAAAATACTAAAGGATGGTTAAATTTTAAGGAAATCACTGTCATTTCTTTTTATTTTGATAATATTGGTATGGCTCAATTATGTATGAAACAAAATATTGGTCACATCTATCCGATATGGTGCAAATTTTCGATGACGCTGTTCCTCATCACTGAAGATGATTTTCTTCGAAAATAATCCATCCCCTGTTGCCATTTCTTGCCACCATTCTGACCATTGACCACGCTTGAAATGGTCAAGAAGCTTTAGTTCTTGAGTCAATTGCACTTGTAAGTGTGTAAATGCAAGTCTGTATGCATAATATCCATCAACGACTAGCGTGAGGGGTGCAATTGTTGGGCAGGACGATGAGTTGAGCTGGACGGCTCTTCAGACACACTATCGCAAACAGCAGCAATATTTTCTGCAGTACGAGCTGTACGAGTATACACTGGTGTTTTCACATCTCCTACAGACTCGGTTTGCTCAAATTTGTGCAAGATTTGTCTCGTTGTAGGCACATTTGGACGTTTAAATTAATCGAAGAAATCACGAAGTGCACGATAAGCATTTTAATTTGAACGCCCATTTTTATATAATAAGCCTAAATAACTTAAAGGCTTTGCTCGATTGTGTATCTTTCCATGAATCAAATTGAATTAGTCTGAAATTGAGAAATGTCTAATAAAATGCAGAAAAAAACTTGAGGTTTAGGCGTGGTTTACATTCAACATCGGCCCTTAAAATGTAATCACCCTTTTTATCCTTTTTAAGCATATGTAGATCATTTTGACATGAAGAGCTCGTTCCCACTCTGCAGAAACGAAATGAGATGATTTGCGCTTTAAGGGCATGTGTCCCGCAGAAGCGAACTCAGAACTCATGTAAATGTATTTGAATGTATTAGTGAAAGAACAATTACTCTCTTCATTATCAAATTCAAAATTCAAATTTCCAATTTCTCTATATTTGCCTCTTGATCTTTTTTGTCTCTCAGAGCGAGGGATATATTTTCGCACAAGCACTCAAGCAGCCAATCAAAGAAATAAGAAATAGATATCCACTCCACATTCACACAACAAGATATATGGATGAACAACGTTGCATGATAAACCGGTTTTTATTTTGTATGTCTAGTTAGTTAGATTTGTTGTTGTCTTTTGCATATGGTTCGAATTTTATAAAGCAAATGGGTAGGTATTTCTGCTGTCCATGGAAATGTTTTTTCTTGAATTTGTTTGTAAATAGGTTCTTGCTTTCTACCTAGATATTTTGTCGTTGTGTTTTCCATATGGTTCGAATCTTATAAAGCAAGTGGGTATTTTGTTATCGATGGAGATGTTTTTTTCTTGAATTTCTTTTGTTGGGCGACATTTTCTAATTATTGAAAATACTTATTTTGTTTTAATATTTTTAACTTCCCATAGGAAGTTATTGTAATGGGTCCGATTTGTCAAATTGAAAATTTTGACATTTCTCGACGTTTCAAGGTCCCTAGAGTCGAAATGAAAGATTTTTAGAAAGACGTCTGTGCGTGCGTTCGTACGTCCGTACGTTCGCGACGTTTTTTTTTGTCGTCCATAGCTCAAGAACCAGAAGAGATATCGACTTCAAATAAATTTTTTTATACAGATAATAAGGCAGAAAGATGCAGAAAGGGCTCTCAAGAAAATTGCGTGGGTGGTTTTTTTACCATAGCAGTTTAAAAAAAAGGTGAAAATTTTGGTTAAACCTAAATATCTCATGAACCAATGACGCTAGATACTTGAATTAAATTTTATATTATATACTGTAACGTAATACAAAATGAGTATATTTTTGGAAAAAAATCCAATTAACGTTTTTTTTTATAAATCAAAAAAACTGAAAAAAAGATTTGTCACCTCGAAAATTTTACGACCAAAATATGATTTGATCTCCAAAACAATTTTGTGCAACGAAGAATAAGGTTTTTGACATCTGATAAAATTTTGAGAAAAATCTAATTGACAGTTTTTTTTATAAAAAATAAAAACCTACAAAAAACATTAGTCAAAGTTGCGAAAAATTGAATTTCGACTCAAATATCTTTTCAAAAACTTGAGACAAAGGCTTCAAACTTATTTTATTTTATAAGAAAATATTGTTTTCAACATTCAGTAAAATTTTGAAAAAAATCGAATTGACAGTTTTTGTACAAAAAATAAAAAACAAAGAAAAATTTAACAAAAGTTTGTAAAAATTGATTTTCGACTCAAATATCTTTTTAAAAATTTGAGATAATATCTTCTAGATAATTTTAACTTATAAGAAATATTGTTTTCAACATTAGGAACAATTTTGAGAAAAATCGAATTGACAGTTTTTGTACAAAAAATAAAAACCTAAAAAAAACAATATGTACTAAAACTTGGTAAAAATTTACTTTCGACTCAAATAGCTTTTCAAAAATTACAAATTTTGGCTTCAAACTTATTTAATTTCACAGAAAATATTGTTTTCGATATTCAGTAATTTTTTTATAAAAATCCAACAGTCAGTTTTTTCACAAAAAAAACACAATCTAAAAAAAATAGTACGCAAATTTGCTAAAATTTGATACATATAGACAAACTTTTAAGCAAGACAAATCGACAGACGGGATGGGAAGTTATCACTGTGGGTCGCATCCCAGCCTCTTTCATACGTACATAGCTACCTTCCTTTTTTATATGACTTCTGCCTTTTTCCTTTATCTAAGGAAAGCAGCTGACCATGAACAAAATCACAAAAAAATGCAATATTCAGGAGTGATAGTACGCAAAAAAATCAAGAAAACAAAATATATGACAGCGAATTCACGATACCTACGATACCTATTTACCCTTTTTTATACCTACACTACAATGTGCAACAACAAAACTTGCCGAAAGTTGAACCAAAAATCAAATTCTGCTTATACGATTGACTACGTAACACCCAAATCACGATTCCATGACCTTACATCATAGCACATACTAGAAATAAAAAAATATGTCTAAGAAAAGTTTTTTTTGATATTTTCTGTTATTGTGTACCGCACCGCAAGCCTACAAAACAAAGAATACAAAACTAAATGAGCCATGAGACCAACAACAACAAAAAAAATCTGAGAGAGAATGGGCGGGCGAAATTCTTTTGCAAAGAATTCTCTTCCTAAGCGCTGTGTATTGCAGCGGCATTCTTGGGAACTGGAAACTTCATTGTGTGCGTTTGCGTTTACAAAGAAATTTGTTGTTAAAAAATGCAAAATAGACCTCTTTTATAAAAATTAAATTAAATAAATAGTGGGCGCAAGAACTTTTTACTTTTTTAAATAGAATAAACAAAATGCCAAAAAAAAATAAAAAAAATATTTTGGAATTATATAAGCTCCCAATCCCTCACAATTGCACCACAAATGTTGTTATTTTGAAATGCATTTTTAATTATGTTGCGACAAATATTTTTTTTTTCAAAATCCACACTATGTGTAACATATATGGACCTTTTTTTTTAAAAAAAAGTTGAAACTAAAAAAAAAAAAATCAGTTCGCCCCATGAATTACCAAAAAAAATTGGGAAAAAAAGAAAGCATTTTGGATTTTTTGTCTAAAAAAGTTACTATAACTATTTAAAAAAAAAAAAATTAAAAAGCAAATATCTGCACATATCTTTAGAATTTGAAAAAAAGTTGAATTGACTTAGCTGGCTGTTATATTTTGGAAGTTCTATCAATTATTGCACCTATGCCACAATGCAAATTTGCCCTATTTTTCATAGTTTTCTAGAATTTTTCTTGGAATAAATAAATAAATTAAAAAAAAAAAAAGATCGATGCTATGTATGAAAATGTATTGTTTTTTGGAAAAAAATATAAAAAAAATAAAAAATTATATTTAACACACTGCCCCATTGATTTTCCCAAGTAACTACCTGAATTTAATGATTTTTTAGTGATTCTAGTGCTGTTAAGGAACAAAAAAATTTTTTTAATTTTGGATTCCTTTATAAATATTTAGCCCAATATATTTTCAATCAAAACCCGTTTATTTCGTTTAAATATTTAAAAAAATGTGAACGCTACAAAGCTAAGCGCAAAGCACCAATCAATTTTTTTACATGCCACATGCCCTTAACAAAGTCGGGAAATATTGAAAACTTATTTTCAAAGTAAGTGTTATCTAGCCCAAAAAGTACGTATTTTCTTGTTGAGTTTTTGTCAATATATAATTCATCACGTTTAAGAAAAACATCTAATATTTAAGATTCCCCTGGGCTTATTAGCATTGTTGAATTGTGGATAAACTTAACTAAAGTGGAAATTGAGTTAAATAAATTGAATGAAGAATGAAGCAACCAGGTTTCGATGGCATTAAAAGAAATGAAGCAACAAATTACCATCCTTTTTGCAAAATATCAGCAATTTATAAACTATTTGAAAAAATAGTTTATAACAAATTAGTGTTTTTCTTGAAGGAAATTATATCCCCTCTGCAACATTACTTTTTTGATGACAGAAATATTTTAACAAATCTTACTATCTTCAGTAACTTTGTGATATATGTATTCTTTCAAGAAAGTTTTCCAGTGAGACGTAGTCAAGACTGATTTCGTTAAAGCGTTTGATAGGGTAAATCACGCAATTCTGCTATTCAAACTTGAAAACTTAGGTTTTCATTTAAAATTAATTAAAATGGCTTCGTTCAAATCTCACTGGCTCTGGTAGGAACTCAGTATATTGGTATTTATAACATCAAACCAATTCCTGTATTGTTAATTTTGGTGTACCACAAGGAAGCCTTTTAGGACCCCTCCTATTTCTGACTTTTAACAAAGATATTCATAAATGTTTTAAATATTGCATGTGCTTAATATATGCGAATAATCTCAAACTTTTTCTAAGCATCAAATTAATTTTAGACTGTGATAATTTGCAAAAAGATGTATCTAACTTATTTAATGTACCGGTATTTTTACAAACAGTGTTCTGTGGAATTAGCCAGTTGCATTCCCCCCTCAATCATTTCAGCCGTAATACTCGAACTTGTAGAAACGCTCATCAGTTTAACCAAGTGCTCAATATCGGACGTACTGTCAAGTATAGAGATTCTTTTTTTTAACCGCACATCGAGAATGTGGAATGCTTTACCCAACTTCGTTTTTCCCTATCATTTTGCTATTCAAAACTTACCAATATGCACCGGTATCTCCTCCTTACTAATTCTGTAATTTCCTAAAGCTCGCACTGTGTTTAGGGTATTAATAACCCCTTGAGTGCCCGTTAATTATAAAAGAAAAGTATAGATAGTTTTAAGAAAATGGTATAAATATGCTTTTGAAATTCAGATCTGTTTGTGTTTGGAGTTTGATTGTATGTAAGGAGTATGATAGAACGTACCCAATAACAAATAGTTCAGTTAAACGTCAAAATGACAGTGTGATACTTTAAGTTCAACTTATTTTTAAATCATTTTCTGATTGTTCTTCAGCTCTTTGAATTCAAATTAAATAGTTTTTATAATGAAATAATAAAAAGAAATTGTAAGGCAGCCAAAAACAAGTAATTACAAAGAATCCTTGGAGTCTTAAACATTTGCAATGGTCGAAAAAGCTTCGTCTCGAAAACTGTTTGTCTAAATACAGACAAGGGAGAAGATGTCAAAACCACAAAACACATCAAATATTTTGACGTATTAATCACTTGCCATAAGAAAGTGTTGTTTTTCGCTTTCAATTTGACATAAGATCTTATCTTCCTTGTGGTATGTTGTAAATACGAATTCGTATGTACGTTCTTCTTAATTTAAATTGATATTGTACTTAACCATTACAAAACAACAATTCTTACATTTATACAAAAGTTAAGGACAAGGACAAGTACAAGGCCATTATCAAATAAAGATATGTACTTTTTTGAAGGTTACCAATTCCATCCAAACATTTTTCAAGGAAAACATGGCAACCTTTTTTGTTGAGCACATACATACATGTCAGTCTTGACTTGTCAAAATACACTTAATTAAGACATACAACATTTTTGTCTTTAACAACGCACAACATTAAATAATAAGGTAATACCCAAAATAATGACCACATTTCTCAGCAAAAGGACAAACACAAATTTGTAATTTAAAAAAAGGAAAACATAAACCCAAAGTTCTTCTTTTATCAAATCCTATTTGATACAATTTAAACAATAATTTCATGTTTGTTTTTTATTCAAAATCTTAATTATCATTTAAAATAAATTTGACATGTTGTCATGAATGTAAACCATCTCTCAATTACTTTTACACAATATAACGTTTGAGTTGAAAGGACGAAACAAAAGGACATTGTGGGTTGTTTTTCTTTATTTGTTGTTCAAAGTATACAATAATTTGTTGTTTCCATATGAAGCCAAACAAAAGCCTTTAAGGAAAATGATGATTTTTGTTTTCACTCTCTACCTCTCTCTACGCCATTGTAAAGTTAAAAAGAATTTTCACGGTCTTCTGGTGATATGGATTAATTGTTCCGACAAAATATCTTATAATGGCGACAGATAATATAAATAAAAACAATTTTGTTGCTGTAATATTTATACTTATAATTTAAAAAAAATATGAGGGAGCATTTCACATCTTTTCATTGATTATAATAGGAACAATTATTAAAAAACGTAGGTTTTAGGTATAAACCCAAGGATTTAAAGATACATCAAGACAATCGAGTGCTAGAGTTTGGTTAGTAGATACAAAAATTAACGATGGAATCATGAGTCAGTAAAAAAATGTTATTACTTTAAGATACACAACAGGAAAATTAATAAATCAGCTGACTGTAAGACAAATGTTTGCGTAGTGTGCCTTAGACTGAAAAAAAGAGCGATAGCATTCGAGTTAAGCAACAACAAATATAGTAAAAAACTAAGCGCTTACAAATTTACTTAGATATCTATCACCGCTTTTATATATATAAATGTTCATCAATATTTTGGGTCAAGGTCAAGACTTCCAAATTATTGAGGTACAAAAATGTATTTATTTGTTATTTTAAATACAAATTTTTATCACAAATATACATGGATGATTTTGTTGTCTTGTAAATAACAAAAATGAACAATACTATAATTTCCTAAGAAAATTATTTCATTAATTTCCCTTAAAAGTAATTCACGATTATAATTAAATAAATAGTACATATTTTTTTACTATTTCTGTCCAAATGATCCCAAATCCTTACATACTTAAGGAAGAGCTACAGTCCTGTGTGAACTGTGGGCTTCAACCAACAAATTTCTCCATCTAGCTCGGTCTTTGGCTAGATGTCTTTAGTTGCGCAATCCAAGTTGGACGAAGTCACTTGCTCGCCACCTGATCCGCGGTCTTCCTCTACTGTTCTGTCCTGTGGGCGAGGATTGGAAGACTTTCCAGGCCGGAGCATTGGTTTCCTTGCACTCTACGTGATGCAACCCATATCCTTCTGTCTAAGTCTACGTCGCTGTACAACCCGTACAGTTCGTCGTTCCATCTTCTACACCACTCACCTTCTATGCATACGGGACCGTAGATCACACGAAAAACTTTTCTCGTATATCAGGACGGGGATGATAGTGACACTTTGGTCGCTCGAGAGAGGGTAGTAATAATCAATTGCTTTCTTAGCCAAAAGAAACAGTGGTTAGCAAGAGTAATTTTTCGTTTAATCTCAGCACTGGTGTTGTTTTCTGCATTCATAGCAGAGCCTAGGTAGACAAAGTCCTTACCTAACTCAAAGTAACGTCTTTCGATGCTGACGTTTTAACAAAGTGTTGGAGATCCTTTCTTGATGACAGCATGGGGTTTGTTTTTTCCTCATTAACCGTTAAACACATTTTTGCCGCCTCTGCCTTAATACTCACAAAAGTCCCATTGACATCACGCTGAGTTCTTCCGATTATGTCAATGTCATCAGCATATGCTAGTCATTGGACAGACTTTTGAAAGTGGGAGCTCTGCACTATTCTTTCAAGGACGATGTTAAAGAAATCGTATGGCAGCGCATCAAAAACCTTCGTTCTTCACAAACGGAGGAGTTTGGCAGGGTTTTTTCCAGGATCTGTCGAAATGTTAATATTTGATCGACTGTAAACTTTTCTGGTCTAAAACCACACTGATAAGGACCTATCAGGTTGTTGACAATTGGCTTTAGACGTTCACATATTACGGCAGAGAAGATTTTGTAAGCGATGTTAAGTAGACTGATTCCTCTATAGTAAGTGCAGTTTAGAGGGTCTCCTTTTTCAGAATCGGGCAAACAATACTGAGGTTCCACTCATTGGGCTAGACTTCAGCTTAGATATGGCAATCTTTACTTCGTTTAAGCCGGGAAGACGGGATTATTGCCTTTCATCGTCCATATTAAATGGATCATCCTGCTTGAGAGCGGAATTCGGTTCGTCGTCGCCTATACATACTCTGCAGAAGTGGTCCTTCCATATCCTCAGCATTGACTGCGATTCCACTATGATGTTTCCACTTTCGTCTTTGCAGCCTTCGGTTCTAGGTTTATGTACTTGTGAATTTCGTTTCACCTGTTCATAAAACTTTCGAACTTCATTCCTGCTTCTAAACCTCTCAACATCTTCGACCGCACGCTTATCATGCTCTCTCTTTCCTTCTGAGAAGTCGGTGTTCCTCTTGCCTCTTCTGCTCATAGAGCTCATTAGCAGCTCTCGTCCTTTTATGCAGCGCCGTTTTGCGTGCTTGTTGTTTGGCTGCCGACATTCTTCATCAAACCAGGGGTTCCTTGTTGGTGGCTGCTTGAAACCCAGCACGTCAGAGGCGACTTCTCTGGTGGCATCTTGGCAATGTTGCCACTGGTTTTTGATACATTGTGTTGGCGGCAGAAAACTTCGAGAGAGATTACTTGTAACTCGGTCGGAAAAGCATTTGGCGATCTCCTGCGATTGTAGCCGTTCGACGTTGTACCTTCTCCCAGCATCTTCCTGTTTTACCTTGGGTCTATAAACCCGAAGTGCTACCTTGGCTACAACGAGGTAGTGGTCCGAGTCGATGTTAGCTCCTCGGAAAGTTCGGACATCCATGATGCTGGAAGCGTGTCTAGCGTCGATCGCAATGTGGTCAATCTGGTTGACGGTAGATTGATCTGGAGAACTCCAAGTTCCTTTGTGGATGTTGAGGTGTCGAAAACGCGTACTGGCTACCATGACGTTTCGCCCCGCAGCAAAATCTATGAGCCTGAATCCGGTGTCGGAAGTGCAGGCTGTTTTTCCCGATTATTCCACCGAAGATGTCTTCCCTTCCTAGCTTGGCATCAAAATCGCCCAGGACAGTTTTAATATCGTAGCTAGGACACTGCTTGTATGTTTAGTCTAAGAGCTCGAAGAACATATCTTTGGTGTTGTCATCCTTCTCTTCTGTGGGGGCGTGCGCGAGTTATAATACTCAAGGTTTTATATGTTTTTTTAATAATAAATTTGTTTATTTTAATTTAAAACTTTTACTTTTTTTACAATTTGTTTAGAATTTTTACTTTACTTTTACAATTATAATTTTACAATGATAATAACTTTAATTTTACAAAATATGCGTCATTCCTCGGTGACGACTGTACAAGCTCAGGTTTAGGATTAATCAAGATAATGATAAGATAAGCTCTGCGGTAGTTTTGATTAGCAGATTAGAGTTGTCATCTCTCTCTCTTTGATTATATAAGTTGGTGTAGCCAAAGAGAAGTTAAAGCTTGGCTTGGGTTGACATCATATTATCTACTTGTTGCTATGTCAGATTTGCGAGTACATAGTCGAAGAGAAGAGGAGCTTTGCTTTGTTGCTATGTTTCAGCTCAAGAGTACTTGCCGTTGCCGTTTGGTGGACATAACAAGCAACATATCTCCTGATAGAAATGTTGATTGTAACTCCTCCCATGGAAGAATGAACTGAATGAAAAGATGATTGAAGTTCATTATTATTAATCGTCGAAATCAGGTTCTCGCCTCAAATGATGGATGTGTTGCAAGTGACAGGTTGATTAGCAGAGCTTGTCAAAATGATCAAATTCATCGGTTTAAGGGAAGATCGGGGTGGGATTTACCTAAAGTTTATTTCAAATACACAAAGTGTATTAAGTTTGAAGCCACCCAGTTTGAATGTTTGTAGTATTAATATAAGAGAAAAAAAAAATGTAAATATGTAAAAGCATAATCTTTCCATTAAAAGAAGATATTTAAGTTACTTCTTGCAAAAAAATAAATAGGTTTTTAATAATATGAAACTAAAGCAAATTGAGGGATATTTTCTTTTTATATCAAAAAGTTTAATTTTAAATAATGTTTAAATTTAGTGTAATTTTTTTTGTTTCTTTTTAATTTTTTGTTTATGGACTTTTCGTTTATTTGAGTCTATGGTTATTTTATTGTTCTTAACAACTTTATGCTCGGTAAATCTAGGTGCCAACTTGTTTCTTCTGTCATCTAACTCGTATATTGTTTCATTCTCTATAAAATCTGGTGGGTCTTTTCGATTTTCATTACGTTTTCCAATAATTTTTTGCTTGTTACTTAGACTACGATCGTGAATAAGTTTTGCCAATTTTTTGTAATCTTTTATATGTTGAACTAAGTATTCTTGCTCTGTTTTGGTATTTTCATTTACAAATAATGGGTTAGTTTTGCTAATGTGCCCGTTGAGTAATTCAAAAGGTGTGAATTGTGTTGCAGAGTGTACACTATTGTTGTAAGTAATTACTGCCTCGTCGACAATTTCACCAATGGCTTTATTATTATTTTGTGATTTAATAATCCTGATAATTTCGGTTAGAGTAGAGTGAAATCTTTCTATAGGCGAATTACCATTAGAGCTTTTGGCGCATATTGTATGATGGTTAATCATATGAATATCTAAAAACTCTTTAAAGGTTGAAGAGATAAATTCACTACCATTATCCGAAATTAACAGTTTGGGTATCCCGTGGTGAGAAAAGAAATGTTTTAACGATTTGATGATGTTAATGCTGTTTCGAGAAGAAATTAAATAAACAGAAGCAAATTTACTAAATTTGTCTATTATGGTGAAAAAATTTTCTTTATGCACCGAATAGATATCAACATGAACGATTTCTAGAGGCATTGAAGGTGTTTGAGTTACTTCGAATTTTAAGGGTTCTCTTTTGCGATCATATTTCTGTTTTTGGCAAATCTCGCAACTATTTATAAGGGACGTAATAATATTTTTCATATTAGGAAAGAAATATTTTTTTTTTAAATTATTGAGAGTCTCAGTTATACCTCTGTGGTTCGAGTAGTTATGATAATCTCTTATGACCTTTTCCTGTGTATCTTTTTCAGTTATATCTTTTAAAAAAATAATACATCTAACTAGTTTTAAGTGCTTATTATTGCTAAAATACTTTGAATAGACTGATTGAATGGTTTTAAATGTTGCATCATCAGTAAGTATGGCGGAAACTCTTTTGGTACTGAGAAAATCTTTAAAAATACTAATTATAACAGATTCGTTATTTATTTTGCTGTGTTCGATAGTAATTATTTTTTTCCTTTTGAACAAAATAGTTACTTTAGGATTTATTTTTGTCTTATTCTCATTGTGTTTTAAAATAATTTGGTTAGAAAATTCGTTTAATGACCGCTCAGATATAGGTATCCCGTCGTTCATATTCTCTTGTGCAGAATGTATAGTAGATGTTTTGTCTCGCTCGTCTAAATTATTCTGGACTGAAATTAAGTCCAAGTTTTCGACTTCACACGCTTGGTTGACATTTAGTTCTATCCTTGAAAGAGCGTCGGCGTTCGAGTTTTGTGCCCCCTTTTTATATGTTATAAAGTAGTCAAACTCTTCAAGTTGTAGCCTCCAGCGTACCAACTTGGAATTAGGTTCCTTCAACGAAAAGAGCCAAGTAAGTGGCTTGTGATCGGTTACTATTTCAAATCTTCTACCATATAAGTAGGGACGAAAGTACTTCGTAGCCCAAACTACAGCTAAGAGTTCCTTTTCTATGGTGCTATAACTTTCTTCACTTGTGGATAAGGTCCGACTTGCGAAGCAAATTGGTTTATCCGAACCTATGGGACCTTGGGACAACACTGCGCCTAATGCAACGTTACTGGCATCGGTTGTAAGGATGAAAGGCTTATTAAAATCGGGATACTGCAGTATGGGATCATTACATAGAAGAGCTTTGCAAGTTTCAAAGCAATTTATATATTTTGAATCTAACTTTATACTGTTGTTCTTACGTAAACATTCAGTCATAGGTTTCGTAAGCTTAGCAAAGTCCTGGATGAACTTCCTATAATATCCCAAGAGCCCTAGGAAGGATTTAATTTGTTTTGTTGTCTTGGGTATAGGAAAATTAGTTATAGCACTTATTTTTTCGGGATTGGGTCTTACGCCATCGGATGTGACTAAGTGTCCCAAAAAGGAAACTTCTTTTTGAAAAAAAGCAGACTTCTCTAAGCGAACTTTAAGATTTGCTATTTTTAACCTTTCAAAGACGGATTTCAAGTTTTCAATATGCTGTTGAAGTGATGTGGAAAATATGATTATATCATCCATGTATATAAGACAATTTTTTCCTATTAGACCTTGAAGAACATTGTCCAAAGCTCTTTGAAATGTAGACGGAGCATTTTTTAAGCCGAATGGCATGCGAAGAAACTCGTAATGCCCGTTATCAAATGAAAAAGCTGTCTTTGCTATGTCTTCCTCTCTAATTTCTATTTGATGGAAACTGGAAGCGAGATCAAGCGTTGAAAAGTACATGCATCGACCTAGTTTGTCTAGAATTTCGGTTATATTTGGCAAGGGATATTTATCTCCAATTGTCTTGTCATTTAATTTGCGGTAGTCAATGACTAGCCGCCATTTCCGCTTGCCCATGCTATCTGTTTTTTTGGGCACTATCCATATAGGGGAAGACCAAGGAGAAAAACTATTGCGAATGATGCCTTGATTTAACATATCGGAAATTTGCTTTTGAATCTCCTCCTTGTGGATATATGGATAGCGATATGTTTTAGAGTAAATAGGTATATTATCTTTAGTATTAATTGCATGTTTTGTTAGATTAGATGGGGTCAAAATCTGACCCTCTCTAAAGAATATATCTTTATAACTATTACATAAATTAAGAATAGCTTTTTTTTCTTCAGAATTTAAGTTATTGGAATTTAAATTTTCTAAAATATTAGTTTTTTCCAAATTTTTTTCATTTTTGAAAGAAATGTTATGTATCTCAACATATTCGCTAGGTGAGAAGGCTTCAACTTTAATTGGCTGTTCAATTAAAAATGTTTGAGGACTATCAGAGTTATTAACAACTTCAATGTTAGAATACCAATCTGTAGCTTTGTATAATCCTTCAGATATACTAAGGTTTTCTTTTATTGTAGTAGGCATTATATAAATGTTTCCAGATTTGATATCTACTGGAAGATTGCAAACTAATTTGCTTTGCTCAGGGATCACGTAAGTTTTCGAGATCGAATTCGGTTTAAAGCTTAATGGGATTTTTATAGTTTTAGTTTCTAGGATTGAATTTTTTAAATCAATTTTCATTGAAAGTTGCCTCATTATATCTGTTCCAATAAGTCCATCAAAATAATTGTGAAATTTAAATAACAAAAATATTAAAGTTTCATCTGTTTTAAATTCTAACAAATTTTGTATCCTAATTTGTTTATTAACGATTTTTTTATCAAAAATTGTTCTAATTCCTATTGGGTCAATATATTCTATGTTATCATCTTTGACAATCTCTGGATTTATAAAGGATTTGTTACTTCCAGTATCTACTAAAAATTTTAGATTTTTATTGTATAAGCTTTTAATATTAATGTACGGTAAATGGTTTGTATTATAGTTGTGTATATCTAAATACCCTATTGCATTTCCGAGGCTTATATGTGAAAATTTCTGTCATCGACAACATTTATATTTGAAGAATTCAAAGCACAATTCTCTTCAGGATAGCTCTCATAATTCTCTTCAGGATGGCTCTCAATATTAAAAGTCTGTCCATTCTTACTTGTTCCACTTCCTCTATTTGTATTTGCACTTAAAGTGTCCATTGCCTCTGGAAGTGAGGTTCTACTAGTATTGGACTGACGACTTTGAACAGAACTATTTGGTCTTGAATTGCTATTATTTCTCGCTGAATTATTATAAGCCTGTCTTGAGTTATTTCCCTGCCCAAAACCATTATCCTGTCTACTATCTAAATTTTGCCTTGAATTATCGGAAATATTATCTTGTCTATAGTTTGAATTTTGTCTGAGGTTATTTTGAGAAAGGTTATTGTCAAAATTAGAATTATGATAACGCGTATTGTTTTGAGATTGATTGCCTGACTGTTGAAAATTTTGTGTGGAATTATTTAAATTTGTTGGTGTGTTCGTATTTTGAATATTTGTTCTTCTATTTTGATATATACCTGTATGCGGGATCTGTGATCTATATTGTGAATTTTGGAAATAATAATAGTTTTCTTCTTGTTTACAAAAATTAAACGCATCGGCAAGTTTTGTGGGCCGCATTGCTCTAACAGTGGAACCCATAGGATCTCTTAGACCGGACAAAAAGATGTTAAGACACATTTCCTGATAAAGGCTTTGCTTAGCCTCGACAACATTCGTATTCGTTTCATGGACTTTTATGTGATTTATCATCGCGGAAAGTATTTCGATTATCTTTGAATAAAAGGTTTCAACAGATAATTGATTTTGTCGAAGCTGATGCAAATCCCTTATGAGGCTAGTTTCGTTTCTCTTATCCGCGTAATGAATTATTAAATTTTTTTTGATGTCTTCCCAATTTACTTGAGTTCCATACATATTTAGAGCTTCGTTGGCAGGCCCAACAATCTTATTTCGTATGGCTCTCAAAATTACTTTTTTATATGCAGGATTTGTATTCAATTGTGGCATAAGACTTAAAATTTCTTCTACGTTACTGATAAAGTCAAATAGCAACCGAGTATTCCCATCAAAAGTGGGAATATCTTTAATTGCATCCGGAATTCGAAGGGAATTAAAGATTTCGACTGGGGTATTAGAAAACATTATGCTTCTCTCGTGCACAAAATGATTATATTGTAAAACTTTTTTATTTAATTTAATTTCTTTTTTATCCAACTTGGGGCAAAAAGGAGACTTCGAACTTTATTTTTTTGAGTTTTGGATTTAAGGATAGGAGGCATAGGAAACCGATAAAAATGTTCAAATTGGACTTACCCTACCAATCTTCACTATACTTGGTTCACGGTGCTTAAGGCTTAAGAACCGCCACTTCAATAATCCATTGTAGTGTGCTCCAACTGTATCCAATCCTGTTTTAGCTACTCGAGATGTTCACTATGTAGGTTGTATGGATGCAGTATTCCTAGTCCGACTGCGCCAGTTATAATACTCAAGGTTTTATATGTTTTTTTAATAATAAATTTGTTTATTTTAATTTAAAACTTTTACTTTTTTTACAATTTGTTTAGAATTTTTACTTTACTTTTACAATTATAATTTTACAATGATAATAACTTTAATTTTACAAAATATGCGTCATTCCTCGGTGACGACTGTACAAGCTCAGGTTTAGGATTAATCAAGATAATGATAAGATAAGCTCTGCGGTAGTTTTGATTAGCAGATTAGAGTTGTCATCTCTCTCTCTTTGATTATATAAGTTGGTGTAGCCAAAGAGAAGTTAAAGCTTGGCTTGGGTTGACATCATATTATCTACTTGTTGCTATGTCAGATTTGCGAGTACATAGTCGAAGAGAAGAGGAGCTTTGCTTTGTTGCTATGTTTCAGCTCAAGAGTACTTGCCGTTGCCGTTTGGTGGACATAACAAGCAACATATCTCCTGATAGAAATGTTGATTGTAACTCGCGCATATCAGGCTAATGTTGCCGAATTTAGCCTTGATGCAGATGGTCATGAGGCGCTCGTTGATGCACCTATAGCTCAAGACTTGTTGCCTAAGTCAGGCTCCAATGACAAAGCCGCATCCAAATAAGCGCTGTTGGTTTTCTCGGTAGCAGTCACCATAGTAAATATCGCAGTTTTTCATCCTCTTTTTGCCCGGCCCATCCCATCGTATTTCCTGGATGGCGGTGATGTCTGCTTATAGCATTCTAGGGCCTCCGCTAATTCTTCGGCTGCACGTGGTCTGTTGAGGGACCTAACATTCCACGTTTATATCCGAAGTTCGTTTCACTTGCTCATAAATCTTTCGAACTTCATTCCTGATTTTGAACTTCTCAACAACCTCGACCACACTCTTCTCATGCTCACTCTTCTTTCTTCTGAATAGCCGGTGTTACTCTCTCCTCTTCTGCTTTTAGAGCCTGTGTGCAGCTCTCGTTCTACTGTGCAGCGCCGCTTTGCGTGTCTGTTGTTATATTTTTATAGGAAACCTTTAGTTTCCGAAACCCTTATAAAATTGAATTACATATTTCAAACAAATTTAATCTATAAGAACCAGTTTCATATTCTGCCTTGAAACTTTAAACTTCGACATATTTGGATGGAGGGGACCTACGGTTTTAAGCCGAATCCGAACGGCTAATTTGAGAAAGCACAAGAATTACTCTTGGAAAATTTGTCAGGTCCTCATAAAAGGTAGTACCCGTGAAGAAGATTTCAGATGGCACAGGGATTGAACCAAAGAAGTTTGGCATGACAGTCCAATGCACTAACCATCATGCCACGGGTACTACATTGATAAACAATTATTACCTTAAAAACTGTAAGCAAAAAATTGCAACTTTTTTAAATGTCAAGGAACTTTAATAAGATATTTGTTCGGTTTTCAGCCCCATTTATATCAAATGAAGAGAATTTTCAAATTTACGAGATGACAAGATGAAACCTACATTTTTATATAGTAATAATAAAAAAAAGTTAAAAATATAACAGGAACTATATTTATACATCTGTTCAAATTCCGTGTTCTATATTTAATAAGTCATAGTATAGTTGCTGTCATGTTTTCTGACTTATATTCATTAATATTTCAAATATCAACAATATTTGAAATTCACAAAATTAGCTCTC
This sequence comes from Eupeodes luniger, assembly GCA_951509635.1. Lineage (NCBI taxonomy): Eukaryota > Metazoa > Arthropoda > Insecta > Diptera > Syrphidae > Eupeodes > Eupeodes luniger. Next base: position 310,513,955 of record OX608073.1, read on the forward strand.
TTCTTAATTATGTGGCTTTTTATTGCCAAATTAAACTTACTTACAAACTAAACTTATCATCCCATCACTAACGACAGACACGATATTGTTTTATGATTAATTAATAAGGTCTACTTGATTAAATCTTGGTTGGTTTTACCAGACGACACGTCGTCATCATCGTCACTGTCATCGTCATCGTCAAATTGACATAATATTAACACACCTCCAATTACCCTATTTACACTTAATAAATTTCTTATAACTTACTCGTAGTTCGTTACATAGTTTTCACATTGAATATATACATACATATGTACGCATGTATGTGAATACATATGCACATATATATGCATAAACGTTAAAGATACTTTTTCTAGGTTAAAAATAACATCGCTCAAACTAAATTAGTCCAAAGTGAATGTCTTTTCCCGTATATTGATCATTAAATGCTAAAGTAAGTAATTACTCGTATCTTTTATCCCACATAGCTACTAATAAATAGTTCGAGCTTATAATTCATGTCTCTAATGAGAAATAGAAAAATGTGAAAGTCTATTTAACATTAATCCTTAATATTTATTCTTTTCGGAAATTATCAATGAATGAGGCCAAAGCTTATATTGAATACAGAACAAAATCATTATGGATATAGCTAAACACAAATGAAATACAAAAATCAGCTTTTTACTCACTCATATCAAATCGATAGAACCAATTAATCAATAAAAGTGACAAAACTCAAAGCACCTTTCTCCATCCTGTCATGTTAAATAATAAGAAAAAATATCCCTAAGGGAATTAAAAGAGATATAAAAATTATTCATATTATTCTTATGGGGATAAATATAGGCTTTTTTTATTTTTATCCTTGTTTCTTCGTCCTTTCCGTCCTACAAACCTCCTGTAACTGTTAAAAAAGGGGATTTTGGATAAGGTATTTGTGTTTATCCTATTTACAGAAAATATTTTGGACATACAAAATAAGGTCCTTTTGACTAAGGAGATTTTAGTTGACAATAAAAGGTGTGACATGCATATAAACCTTACACACAGATCTACTTTGTTCCTTGAAACATACAAAGTAAAGAGATAAGCTTGGGTCTAATGTACTTGGTTTTATGAAATTCTACTTTATAAATTAATATTAAATATTCGTTATGTTGAACTTTCGTTATGTGGATTTCGTCATACCTTAAAGAGATGACATGTTAAGGAGTAACCCTTCATTTAAAGTTCAATTCTGGTGTACCTCAAGGGTGTAACCTTGGTCCATTGCTGTTTATTTTGTTTTCTATATTGCTAATCTATGGAGATGATGTTAAAAGAATAAAGTTTTTCTCACCTTGGTGTTGTACTAGACTCAAACTTTGGTTAAACGGAAGATGCAATCCACTTTCGACAAACATGTTTCAAACCCTGGTGATTGTAAATATTGTTGCCTTTTTCTGCCGTTTTTGCTTTTTTATTAAATTTTGTTCAGAAATATCTAATAAATGGTTTCAAGCATACACAAAAATTATGGAAAATGTTCGAATTTATGAATGTATTAATGTTTTAAATGAGTTTTACGCCGATAAGACGAAAATGTTGTTAGCATGTGACATACGGTTGTATAAAGTCAATCGCCCAGAGTTTCAGAACTTTTTTGAAAAATACACAGACAAAAAAGTGCCAAACGAGTCAACGCTAAGAAAAAATTACGTCTTATCTCGAAGTGCTACAAAAGATCCGTGCTGAAGTTGGTGACGAGAATATTTTTGCATCCATTGATGAAACGACATATAAAACAAGACGCTGCGTTACCAACGTAATTGTTGGGCTTTTAAGAGCATATGGACGAGGGTACCTGTTAAAGTCCGAAATTCTAGAGAGAGTAAACTCAACAACAATTGCCCAGCTTTTTGACGGTTCGATGCGATTATTATGGCCCGATGAGCTTAAGAGAGAAAAAGTTTTGTTGTTCGTAACAGACGCTGCACCGTATATGAAGAAGAGTGGCAAAACTCTTCAAGGGTTGTACTCGAAAATGGTTCACGTAACTAGCGTCGCTCACGGTGTAAACAGAGTTTGTGTCACTACTCAAAAGTTGACGCCTTCGTGTCGGACTTGAAAAAAGTATTTCTGAAGAGTCCCTCTCGGATTGCTATTTTTGAGGATATGAAACTTGAATTGCAACTGCCACCTCAAATCGTTGGGGTACTTGGTTAGAGGCAGCAGCATATTATGCGGATTATTTTGCTGGGATCAAAAAATTCGTCAGCACTCTCGAAGATGATGCAAGCTGTGTTGCATTTGCAAAAAAATTGATTGAAGATGAAGAACTGCAAGCGCAGCTGGCGTACATTAAAGTCAATTTTGGGTTTCTAGTCGATCAGAAAAAACATATTTTCAAAGACCTACAAAAAACAGGTACATATATTTGACAACAAAATTCTAACCCTGCTGATCACTATATATAATTGGTTTCGTCAATAGGTTTTCCCAAAAGTTCCATGATCAGCTTTGGTCCAATTTTCAATGACTCTTCCGCATAGATCCGGCTGAATTTGAGCGATGGCCTGTGTTATGTTTACCTTTAGGGTATCGGTCGATTGTGGTTTATTTGCATAGACCTCAGACTTCAAGAAACCCCAGAGGAAAAAGTCTAGAGGGGTCAAATCGCATGACCGTGGTGGCCAATTCACATCACCTGTGCGAGAGATAACCGTTCATGCAAAATGTCAATCGTGGCATTCGTCCTGCCGGAACCACATGTCGTCTAGGTCCATATGGTTCTAATTGTACCAGAAGAAATTAGTTATCATAGCTATGTAGCGCTCGCTGCTGACGGTGACCGCCTCACTAACGTCGTTTTCAAAAAAGTACGGCCCAAAATCCACACCAAGCGGTAACTTCTTGAGGATGCATTATAACCAGGTGAACTTCACGTGGGTTGGTGTCGTCCCATATACGGCAATTTTGCTTGCTTACAAACGATTCGAAGCCCTGTCAGCAAACAAACGGCGTTGTTAATGGTCATGAACTTTAAAGCTCCTGGGTCAGTTGAATCTTGTACGGGTGTAGGCCCAAGTCCCGACGCAAGTTGAAGTTTGCGAAAGGCAGAGTCGACTGTGAAGTGCCACGTCTACCGTAAAATGGGCGCCCAACTTTTGCGTTAACGAACACTCATTTTGATAATAAAGTTTTATCATTTGAACGTGCTGTTCAATCGTGTAACTTGCCATGATGATTTGGCATAAGCAACTGAATAATAAACAAAAGATTTGACAGATGTCACCAAAACAAAATGGCCGCCACGGGGCGCCAAAATCTACCCAACCAATAGAAAAATCCTTTATAATTTTCTAAAAAAATATCTTAAAAGAACAAATTTTAAGGTTGTGTGTCGAGAGGTGATAGAAAATGTACCCAAATTGTCTGATTAAAACTTTCAGGACATTTTTTTTATGATTCCAATACTTTCCACAAAAATAAAATAAAATAAAACAAAATAAAATAAAAACTGTCGAAAAACGGAACAAGGAGACGTTTATACAATCAGACACTTTGGCTCGTGCTTAAATTTATAAACACAAGCTCTCGAGTTAACATTGAAACTGGATTAAGTTAAATTAAATTCTTTGGAAATCATAAAAGTAATCTTTTAAAGACATAAAGACACAGTTAGTATTATTTATATGCAATGCTCGTATTCTTTACATAAATGTACTACGGGTAGTTCAAATATAGACAATGAAAACATTTCAAAAAAATAACCTTCAAAATGTAAGACGTATTCTACAGAAATTCAATTAATTATTCCTTAAAACACATTTAGCTAGGAAGTTCTATCTTGATGAGAATGTAATCTTTAATTTTCACGAGATTTTTGGTGTTCTTTAATATCCTTTAAAAAATGGCAGATACATTTTAAGGGCCGATGTTGAATGTGAACCACCCCTTAACGTCAAGTTTGTTTCTGCATTTCATTTGACATTTCTCATTTTCAAACTAACTCAATTTTAGCCATCGAAAGATACACAATCGAGCAACGCGTTAAAGTTATTGAGACTTTTTATGAAAATGGGCGTTCAAATTGAAATGCATATCGGGCACTTCGTTATTTGTTCGGTCAATTTAATCATCCAAATGTGCGTACAATTAGAAAAATCGTGCACAAATTTGAGCAAACCGGGTCTTAAGGAGATGAAAGAACACCAGTGCATGTCCGTACAGCTTGTACTGTAGAAAATATTGCTACTGTTTCCAATAGTGTGGCTGAAAAGTCGTCAACCTCAACTCGTCACGTGCCCAACAATTTCACCTCTCACTCTCGTCGTTGATGATTATTATGCATAAAGACTTACATTTACACTCCTACAAGGTGCATTTGACTCAAGAACTAAAGCCTATTGACCATTTCAAGCGTCGCCAAGGGTCAGAATGGTGACAAGATATGGAAACAGTGGATGATCAATTTTCGAAGAAAATCATCTTCAGTGATGAGGCACTTTTTCACCTCAGTGGAATCGTCAACAAGTAGAATTGCCGCATTTGAGAGAATGATAGTCCAAGAGTGATTGTGGATTGTGGTTTATGAGGCGGCATTATCATCAGGCCGTATTTTTTCCAAAATGAGGCTGGTCAGGCAGTTACTGTGAATGGTGAGATGATAACTTTTTGCCCAAATTGGAAGATATGGATGTAAACGATATGTGGTTTTAACAGGACGGTGACACATAGCTAATGAAACAATGGCTATTTTTGGCGAAAAATTCAATGGCCGTTTTATCTCAATTGGTGGCCATCAAGATCATGTGATTTGAAACCGTTGGACTTCTTTCTTTGTGTTTATTTGAAAGAAAAGGTGTTCGGCAATAACCCCAAAACAATTCAAAAATAGCTAAATAATGAGATAATTCGGCACATCAACGGCACAGAACCTCATAGAGCCTCAGCGTCATAGAAAATTTGGATCATTATTTTCTTCATTCAGCGAATTAACCTTTAGACAAATACAAGCTCTGTAGAACTTTACTTGAACCGTGCGATCACGACATACAAAAGTTCATAAATTCTTTTATGAAATACGTCATACATTTTCTTTTTACAAGAAATTTAAAATTTATTTCTTAGTATTTTTCTATGGCTATTATTTTCGCGAAAACATTCATTAATTTAAAAAAAGGATTTCTTCTAGAAATAAATATTTTTATTTCCTAGAAAGAATTTCGTGTTCATTACTATTTCCTACAAAAATTTAGGAATGAACTATTTAGGACACAAAACTGCATTTCTCACATCGGATTATTACAAAATAAAATCGAGATTTAATTCTTTAAATATTATATCAATGTATATGAATTTGGAATTGTTAAATAATTGTACACTGTGGCGAAAACGTATCTCTTTAGTATTGATTTTTTAATTTTATTCTATGTTATGTAAGACTAACAATTCAAACACAATCCACTTTTTCTTTTATTTTATTTTATTTGATATAAATAATTAAAGTAAAATTCATTGCGATGCATGAGTTACATGTACTTCTCTATTTATAGGTATTATTTTGACACACGACCATATTCCCACACTTCTGATTGTGACATCGGAAACATTTACATTTATGATTAACATGAATTTAAGCTAAGTAAATGAGGTATTTAGGCCACCACTGATATACATATATCGTAGACTGAATTCAATTTCGGTAATAAGCTAATGCAATTCCAATTGAAATTGATCTTTCGTACGCTTTGTACGAAATATTTAAATGCAAAAATAATCTTTATATTAATGTTTTTCATGTTAAAGTACGTGATAGAATTTTAATAAACACTAAAGTTAGTGTTAAGAGATGACAGCTTGTATAGAAAAAAGAGGACTATCAGCTTTCCCAGTGTAAGCTATTGAAGATATTAGGTAAGGTTAAGTTAAAGTGGCTGTCCGTGCTGTAGTAAGACACACTTTAGGTCAGTTTAATGACCCATTGTTATACCACATGAATCCTGAGGCGTTCTTCTAGGCTCAATGAAACCAATTTGAGTCCCTTACGAAATTTATTTCATGCTCTCCTATCGGCCAGTGTCCGGTACATATTTTTTTTTTAGAATTAGAAATACATTTTATTCATTCATTTTCATTTTACAACTAGTTAATAAATTTTTTTACAATAAATAAAGAATAAATAATAGTTATCATCCTTTAGCTTTAAAGCTAGTGTTGAATGATACATAGCGAATTTAAATTTACATAAACTAAAAACTGATGTGGGGTGACAATCAGTGGTGCAATAATACTAAATAATAATAATAATACGTTTTTTTTTTTTTTTTTTTTTTTATCTCAAATATTACATACAAAATAGTAAAAGAGTTAGAATTAGAACATATTCATATAAATTAAGAGAAAAAGAAATAAAATAAAATAAAAAGTAGATACTCAGTTTTTATACATCAAAGTTGCTTTAACAAATGTTAGCTATACAATTTAAGTCAATTGTGAAAAGCCAGTCTTTTACTTTTTTCAGAAAAGAGTTTAAATTTTGAGAAGTTCTGATAGATATTGGTAAGTTATTAAATGATTTGGGTGCTACGACAGTATAAAAGTTAGAGAAATGAGTTTTATGAGCAGTGGGTATATTGACAAGATGCATATTATTTATGCGTAGATTGTATAACTGCGAGTTCCTACTTGGAATGTTACCACTTTGCTTGAAAAATTCTTTCAGTACTTTAAAAATGTAAAGGTGTCTCAAGGGTAGAATTCCCAAATCCTTGAATAAGGGCCAACTTTCAGTTAATCGATTTTTGTTGCAAATGATTCTAATTAGATGTTTTTGAGCAATCAACAAGGGTCTTAAAGTAGAAGCATATGAACCACCCCAGCTAGATAAACCATATTGAATTTTGGAGTGTGCAAGCCCGTAATAAATTGAAGTTAAAACTCTTTTTGAGCAGAATGGTTTTAACAGATACATTTTTCTAGTAATGAGCATCAAATAATTTTTTATATTGAAAATATGATCTTTCCAGTTAAGATTAAAATCAATTGTAACTCCTAAATATTTAAAACTGTGCACTGAGTCAATTTTGAAACAAGAATCGGAACAAGAACCAGCTGCTTGAAAATTAGGTCTACCACAACTATGTAAAGGAAAGGTGAATTGTCTACAATTCGACCCATGAAATATAAAATTGTAATTGCAAAGCTGATGACTAGAAGTTTTGAATGACATTATTTTAGTTTTTTCACTAAGGATTAACTTATGAACAGAGAACCAAGTTCTTAGAATTTCGAGATCTTCTTCAATTTGGATGTTACAATAATGTTCTGAGTTTGACTGGTAGGTAAACGATATATCATCCGCAAAAGCCGTAGGAAGGCCATTCAACTGCAACCTAAAGAGAGAGTTAATATAAACCAGAAACAACAAGGGGCCGAGTACGGAGCCCTGAGGTACTCCAGATTTAAGATATCGAGCTTCACTCATAACACCATTAACTACTACTTTTTGAACTCTTCCTTTTAAATATGACTTCAGCCATTGAAAGATAACTCCTCTAAATCCTGCATTATATAATTTACTTAGCAGTAAATCATGATCAACCATATCAAAGGCTTTAGTCATATCTATAAAAAGAGCCATAGTCGGTTTATTATGATTCAAGCTGCCATAGAGTTGACTGCAAAGTCGAAGAATTGCATCTTCGGTTGACTTTCCTGACCGAAATCCAAATTGATTTTCGCTAAAAAAACAATTTTTATCTAAGAAAGAAGTAATTCTTTTTTTCATTAGTTTTTCGAAAATTTTTGAAAAGGTGGGAAGAAGAGAAATAGGTCTATAGTTTGACATATTTGTTCTATCTCCTTTTTTATAAAGTGGAATCACCTCCGCACATTTAAATTGTTGAGGAAAACAACCTTGTTCAACACTTAAGTTAAATATGTAACTTAACACATCTGATACATGTAAAGCAATTTTTTTGAGTAAGTTACTAGATATTCCATCTGAAGTAGAAGAGTTTTTGTTTTCCAATGATAGAATAATTTTATAAGTTTCAAAAGAGGAAATAGCATCGAAAGCAAAGCTGTTAGGTTGTAAATATTCGGAATCTAAACTGCGTTGATCAGAACAGTTGCAATCAACATACAAATCAAAAGACGGGCTCAATTTTTCAGAGATTTCCGTAAAATATTCATTGAATTTGTTTGAAATACATTTTGAATCGCATAGTGAAATATCTTCTAAAACAATAGTTCCTATTGCGTTAGAGTTCATTTTCTTTCCTAAAATATCGTTGATAATTTTCCATTCCTTTTTTGTGTTGCCTTTCGAACTTCTGAATAAATTAGAATAATAATTATCACGAGTTGATTCAATGTTAGTTTTAATAGCTTTACATAACGAATCATAATATTTGTGTAGTTTTGCATTATTTGGGTGTTTTTTCAGCTTAGTACCAACTTTGTTTTTATTATTTATCTGCTTAAGAAGGCAATGGCTCATCCAAGGCTTTAAAAACTTCTTTTTATTATTCTTAATGGAAAAAGAAGAACATGTATTGATGTGCTTTTGCAAGATTGAGTTAAAAACATTAAACGAAGAAGATGGATCCTTTTCAGAATAAACTTGATCCCAAAATTCATGTTTCAAAATGCTAAGTAATAAGGTATAATCTATTATAAGGTGCTCTTTATTATCATTATTTGAATTTGAAATATTTTCCATGTCATTGATTTTTAAAACGATCATTTTGTGATCAGTGATCTTATAATCTAGAACACTTCCACAAAAATGAAACTTATTATTCCTACTAAAACGCGAGAAAATGTGGTCAATGCAAGTACTAGAAGTTGATGTAACGCGGGTTGCCTCTTTAATATAACCTTTGAGACCATATGAAGCCATAAGAAATAGGTAATTTTCAACATCTTTATCAGATGTATTTAAAATATCAATATTTATGTCACCGATCAAAATTAAATTACAAGTTTTATATTTACTAAGAATTTGACTGAGTTCATCCGAGAAGACACTTTTACTAAACGCGTGCAATCTATATATACACAACATTGTATAGTTTTCATTTTGATAGCAAAATGACAACTTTACCACATCAGCACTACAAATTTCTATTTTTGAACATTGGTGAGTCAAACTCTCATCAATATAAATTGCAACACCTCCAGACGAATAAGATTCGTTGCAACAACTAAAAAGCGTGTAACCCGGTATATTTGCTATATCATGCGTAGGTCGGCATAAAAGTTATTTAGGCCTGGCCTCAGTGCAGATAGCCGTGTTTCTATTTCTATCTTGGATGCTATTCTGATTGCTACAAGTTCAATTTGAAATCAAGTAGCCCAAAAGACTTAGAGAAATTAAGGGACTCCGAGAAAATTCCCGACCCAACTCCACATTCCAAACAAGAGAGGGGGATAGGTGTTTCCACTAAGGCGCATCTCCTTATCCAGACGGCAGTGGAGGAATTCTCGAGATGGAATCAACGGTGGCGTCTACAATTCCATTAAGGTTGAACTACTTAGTGAACACCTTATAGGGCTTCTACGTCTTATTCGGAGCCCAGGCCTATAAGTAGCAGTTTATCTAAATTCGGCAACATTAGCCTGATATGTGCGCACGCCCCCACATAAGAGAAGGATGATAACACCAAAGATATGTTCTTCAAGCTCTTAGACAAAACATACGAGCAGTGTCCTAGCTGCGATATTAAAATTGTCCTGCGCGATTTTAATGCCAAGCTAGGAAGGGAAGACATCTTTGGTGGAATAATCGGGAAAAACAGCCTGCACGACAACACTTCCGACAACGGATTCAGGCTCATAGATTTTGCTGCGGGGTGAAACTTCATGGTAGCCAGTACACGTTTTCCACACCTCAACATTCACAAAGGAACTTGGAGTTCTTCAGATCAATCTACCTTCAACCAGATTGACCATATTGCGATCGACGCCAGACACGCATCCAGCATCATGGATGTCCGAACTTTCCGAGGAGCTAACATCGACTCGGACCACTACCTCGTTGTAGCCAAGGTAGCACTTCGGGTTTCCAGACCCAATGCAAAAGAGGGAGATGCTGGAAGAAGGTACAACGTCGAACGGCTACTATCGCAAGAGATCGCCAAATCCTTCTCCGACCGAGTTACAAGTAACCTCTCTCGAAGTCCTCTGCCGCCAACACAATGTATCAAAAACCAGTGGCAACATTGCCAAGATGCAATCAGAGAAGCCGCCTCTGATGTGCTGGGTTTCAAGAAACCACCAACAAGGAACCCCTGGTTTGATGAGGAATGTCGGCAGGCAAATACAGCCAAACAACTGACACACCAAGTGGCGAGAGGAACACCGACTTCTCAGAAGGAAAAAGGGAGAGCATACGAAGCGAGCGGTAGAAGATGTTGAGAGGTTCAAAAGCAGGAATGAAGTTCGAAAGTTTTATGAGCAGGTGAAACGGAATTCACAAGTCCATAAACCTAGAACCGAAGGCTGCAAGGACGAAAGTGAAAACTTCATAGTGGATTCGCAGTCAATGCTGAGGATATGAAAAGACCACTTCTGCAGATTGTATAACGGCGACGACGAATTCCACTGTCAGGCAGGATGATCCATTCAACATAGACTACGAAAGCCAACAATCCCGTCAACTTCCCGACTTAGACGAAGTAAAGATTGCCATATCTAAGCATAAGTTTAATAAAGCCGCTGGAGCAGATAGCTTGAATGCGGAGCTCTTCAAAGCAGCTGGAGATAATTTGGTTATGAGCATGCACCAACTTATCTGTAAAATATGGTCGGATTTAAGCAAGCCCTCAGTATTGTTTGCCCGATTCTGAAAAAAGGAGACCCTCTAAACTGCACCAACTATAGACGAATCAGTCTACTTAACATCGCTTACAAAATCTTCTCGGCCGCAATATGTGAACGTCTAAAGCCCATCGTCAACAACCTGATAGGTCCTTATCAGTGTGGTCTTAGACCAGGAAAGTCTACAGTCGATCAAATATTTACATTACGGCAGATCCTGGAAAAAACCCATGAACATCAAATCGATAACCATCATCTTTTCATCGATTTCAAGGCCGCATATGACAGTATCTATAGGGACCTAGTCCACTACTCGTGGCACAGTTGCTAATTTTCTTCAGAGCCATCTCCGCGATTTCGCAAATCACGGTGACGAACTTTCCCGAGACCAGTAAAACCACATCACAATCATAAGCTACAGCCGTCACATCACAACTTTTAAACTTATTCATGACTATATCCACAGGAGCGGGAGAGAATAATACCTAGGGGTGTTCCTTTACTCTAATGTTTAGATGAGATTGTATTCCTTAACGAAGCTTGAATCCTTTTATCACATAGCATAGAAATTATCCATTCTTGACTAAAATCTTCCGCCCCAAACTGAATAAGTGATTCGTGAATCGATTTAGTTAGGACGTCATTGAAAGCACCTTCTATTCGTCTAGGAAGGTAGCAAGAGTAAATTCTTTAAATTGAACTGTCTCAGTAGACTTGCCTCTACGATATGAATGCTAAAATTCATCTAGAAGACATTTGTCGAGTTCATTTAGGCTTTACTTGCATTAGTTATGATTGGTATTATTTCTTATTTTTCTTAATGTAAATTTAATTAGGTGATTTGTGATATTAAATTTTCTTAACGTTGATAAATTTAAGCTATCGAATTCATTGACTTGTAGTTCCTACTTATGCATAATATACTCTTTTAAAAACAAAATATAACGAAATACATTGAAAAATACTTTATCTTTCCCGAAGAGAAAATAATATTTTTCCAACATTTTACTTGAAAGAGATATGTTCCTACATAAGTTATTAAATATGATAATGTATCGTTCATAAATTTGACACTAAAACTGCGAACAACAAATATAATTCAATGCATAAAAGAAAAATATACATTATGTACATTTGTGTGTACATACATTTAGAAATTGATATCAATTGTCATTATTCTTTACTTAATCATCAATTATTCGCCATTAAATACATATATCAAATACAAATAAGAAAATATAGACTAAATGCACACTCTGTGGCGTATGAGTAATATTTTTTGTATTCTATAAAGATAATAGAGAATGATATATATAATAATGACACACTGATAGACATAACGTCAGGAAGCTTTTATATGAATCAGTCTAGACCAACAAAAGTATAAGGCAATAAATTGTGAATTATAGCAGAGTTTAATTGAAATGGATTATTAATATTTTACTGTGTTAATAAATGTTTACTCATCTAGATGAGTTCATATCGAAATGAGACAAACTCTAAAACTTTTACCATAAGATACAGTTTTTAATTTTTTCAAACATTCTAAATTAATTCTGTTTATTTTTTGTATCTTTTCTATTATATTCTATTATTAAAGCTTAAACCAAATTATTTCCATAACTACTTAAGTACGATTGTGGCTTCAAAATTACTCTACCACGTCAAGTTTTTATGATATCACCTTTTAAACTTCTGTCTTTTTTCACACACGTTATTTAAAGTGTGATGTTTTTTTTAAATCTCTAATCCCATTTTCTATATTCTATCTATAATACGACTGCCACATCAAGTTCTTAATTATATGGTATGTAAAAAAAATATGAAATAAAATTAAAAACAGGTATGTTTCAAATTTGGGACATAGCTAAAATCAAAACTCAGATTCGAAACCAAACATTAATTCTAAAACGTATTTTTTTTCAAAAACCATAAAAGCATTAGATTCAAGGTTTTGTAGACTCTTATAGAGGTGCTAAAAAGATTTAGGCTGTGTCTAGATGATAAACATTTTTACTTTAAACAATCATCATAAAATTTGTTATTACAAACTAGCCTTTATTTTACCTTAGCCTTAAAAACACCATATCATGGATTTTTTTAAAGATTTGTATAGAAGTATTTATATTTCATAACCTTGCGAAAGATCAACGCAGCTGTTAACCCTAAAAAGAGTGCCCAAAGTCCCCTAAAATCCCTGGAGGTGCAATATATGATTATGCTGGATTTTTTATTATGATAGTACACGGCCCGTTGCGTGATTGTTATTCTAAATGTTTTAGGTTCAATCCCTTCCTGTGCCACCTAAAGTTTTTTCAAATAATGCATTAGGTTTTGATATAACAACTGTAGGTTCCCTCATCCCTGAAATGATTCGCACACAGGAATGGTTGAGAGTTGTAAGTCACACAAGTTCTCAAGGCAATCCTAGTATCTTTGTACTCTTTGATTTGACCTTTTTATGTTTTTTTGAGTACATAACAAAAAATAGTATCTGAAAGCCCTTACAATATTGTCAAGTTTATGTCGTAAAAAAAACGGGTTTACCGGTCTAGTGCTTTAATGACCAGGCCTCACCCAACAAACTTCTCCATCTAGCTCGGCCCTTAGCTAGATATCGCCAGTTGCACGCTCCAAATTGGGTGAAGTGACTTTCTACTTGTTCGTGCCACTTGATCCGTGGTTTTAATCTACTGCACTATACTGTGAGCGTGGATTCGAAGACATTCCGGGCCGGAGCATTGGTTTCCATGCGCTCTATGTGACCCCGTCTCAGTCGTTGGACTTTTATCCGTACAGCTAGTCGTTCCATTATCTCCTCCACTCAACTTTTATGCATACGGGACCGTATATCACGCGAAGAACTTTTCTTTCGAAACGACCCAAGGTGCTTTCATCCGCTTTTGTCATAGTCTATGCTTCTGCACCGTATAGCAGGACGGGCATGATGAGAGTCTTAAATAGCGACACTTTGGTCGCTCTAGAGAGGACTTTACTACTCAGTTACTTTCATAATCCAAAGAAACAAAGATTAGTAAGAGTAATTATTCGTTTGATCTCAGCGCTGGTGTAGCCTATGGAAACGAAGTCCTTGACTACCTCAAAGTTACGTCTATCGATGGTGACGTTTTGATCGAGACGTCGGTGTTTATAAGTCCTTTCTTGACGACAGCATGTACTTTGTTTTGCCCTCATTAAATGTTAAACCCATTTTTGCCGCCTCTGCATCAATACTCACAAAAGCCTCATTGAAATTACGCTGAGTTCTTCCGATTTCGTCAATTTCATCAGAATTTGCGAGTAATTGGACAGACTTTTGAAAGATAGTGCCCCTAGTGTTGACGTGGGTGCTCTGCACTATTATTTCAAGGACGATGTTAAAGAAATCGCCTGACAGCGCATCACCTTGTCAAAGCCTTTTTTGACATCGAAAGGTTATGTTGAGTTGTTTCCAAACCTTTATGGAGCAGCGCGAATTCTTCATGGTAATCCTGCACAAACGCTCGAGTTTGGTAGGGATGCCAAAACTAGACAAGGCTCTATACAGCTCATCCCTGTAGATGCTATCATATGCGGCCTTGAAATCGATTAAGAGATGGTAGGTGTCGATTTGGTTTTTCCCAGGATCAGCCGAAATGTGAATATTTGATCGACTGTGGACTTTCCAGGTTTAGAACCACACTGATAAGGACCTATCAGGTTGTTGATGATGGGCTTTAGAAGTTTACATATTACGTCATTATAACGAATGACTTGATTGTTATTTTTAGATCTACGAAGACGACAAAATTGTTGGAATAAAAATGAATGACGTGCATATGTTCATTCGATTTATTGGCTTGAACATGGGCGTCCAATGCTTCAAAAGTCTCTAGTTTGTTGAAATGAACTGATAAACCAATTAGTTAATTAGTTAAGGCAACGCATGGCTCGAAATCACAATTCACCATAACTTCAGCTTCTTCCTAAGATGTTTATTCATTAACAGCCTTAAGATTGTCTTCGCTCCATAAATGGCAAATTCGAAATGCTGTTGATTATATAGATTTCCACAATTTGTAAGCGTTGTTCTTTCGTTAATCAATTCATGATAAATTGCCAAACTATACTGAACAGAAATGTCAATAACGCAATTTGATATTATCAACTGTCAAACCATAATCAACAGCCATGGAAACTGCTCATGCTAATAAAACAATCTATAATTGTTAGAATTGGTTTAAGGTAAAAAAAAATATTATAAGATTACGAATTTTAAAAAATAAAGTTCGTTAAAATCAGAGATTAGGAACTGAGACTCTACACCCAGGGATTTTTCTTTAGGGAAAAATCCTGAATATCAACGAACCTACCAAAATTTTGTACAAAAAAAAGAACAATTCACAAAACAAAGCATAAATTAATCAAATTCAAACTTTGTTGGCATATTTCAGTAGACAGTGAGACATCCTAATTAAGTGTAAATGGTTTGGTAATTTGTTTTCAATGTTCAATTTCTAAGTTTAATTCAATTTGAAATTGTTTTCTTGTCTCTTAATACTTACAATGGAACAAGAAATCAATAAATAAATAGATCCCTTAAATCATCCATAAAACGTATTTGCCGTTAATTAGTTTATTTGATTTTGGCCAAAAAGGAAAATTACATTTTATTTATGTTTTCAATACAAAAAAAACTGAATAAGTTTCAAATATCCTATAACTTGATGTCTTGATTAAATTTCTACATAATTTGTATATGTTTACATACATAGTGAATGCATCTAATTAATAGCTCTTTTCCAATCAATTTCATTCAAAATACAAAAGAAAGCCATATATGTATGTATGTGGTATACCTAAGTACTCCTTAACATATAAACAAAAACCATTAGTATTGTTCAAAAAAATAGATACTTAAATATATAAATATATATATATAACCTAAGTTAATTGCTGTCATCTCCATTCTATGGCACTCAAAAAACAAACAAGAATTGATATATTTCATTATATTTACCAACCTAAGACAAAAGCACACTCTGTTCAAATACCATCATTGTTTTTGACTATAACAACATCAGGTCTTTTAGCTTCCTCATCAATATAAATATAAAAACAGCCCAAAAAAAGTCTCTTTGGGGGCATCTTCAAAACCTTAACATTGTACTGCTGTGTAAATGCCTTTTTCTCTCTTCCTTAAATCTTCACATAAAAAGCTTAACTAACCAAAATAACAACAACAACAACACTTCAGAGAGTGCCACAAGAACACTAGAAACACAAAAATATAAACAAGTAAAAACATTAAGCCCATTTCTTGATGTAAAATAATATAATATTTCTGCAAGGAGACATCAAGGCAGATAAGTGTCTCTTAATCCGTTTGACATCAGAGCCCAACCCTACTAATTCCGCAATCCTAGAACTTGATGAAAAAAAAAAAAATTAGAATAAACTTCAACCTTCATATAATCCATTTTAATGTCACTCCACCCCCAAAAATCCTTCAACGGACTATATTGTTTTGTTGGTATTTCCTGTCTCTCATATCCTTCTCGCTCCCCTTTAGAAAAATATATCTACAAAAAACTTATATTTATTAAAAAAAAACATATTATGCGAGACTATATGACCCATTAACAGATATATTGGATTATTTTTGAATTATTTTCGGATTTCTTTAACACACATCGCCTTCATCAGGACGAAAAAAAAAAAAGTGTCTCTTCATTGAAAACATACAGAAATTATCTCAATATTTTTGTTCAGTTCAGAGTTTTACTTCTTTCAAGGACTCCCTTTCCATTAACAACCATATTCTGGCGCAACCCTCGCACTACTCTCTTCTTTCCAAAGGGTAAAGGGTGAAGGGTGAAGGGTGAAATTCCTTATCTCTCATTCAAGTGAATAACTAAGAATTGAGACTCTTCACTGACTATACCATTTATTTATGTACACATATACAAGTTGAGTATTTCTCTACATAGTACATACGAGTATGTATATAAACATTATAGTCTTTTCCGAAAATTCAAGGCAACAAATATCACAGGACAAAATACAAAAAAAGAGCATTTATATACCATCAACAACCATCATCAACATAGTGTAGTTTTATAGTAAAGTAAAAGTCCTTGCTAGTCCCTGCTATACCAGAACAGAAACTGAACAAGAACAAAATACAGCTCGTTGCTCGGCTCTCGCCCTTTGCAAATTTCTCTGTGTACAATTTTTATCCAGTCTAAGGTCAGGCTTGAAATTTTTGTTTCCAGAATATTAAATATAAAAACAAAAAATCAAAATGGAAGTAGGTCCTTAATACCAAAACCAGAACCATGTATAACTTTAGGTAGGGGTAGTTAGGTAGATATAACCGTGCTCTGCTTAAATTCAATTTAATATAATATATATACATATAGTGAGTCTCTTTTATAGGTGAAAAAACCACTATCTACTCGTCCTATAGTATAAAATGTAGGTAAAAAAGTAACACACATAATATATTACGTCTTGCTGCTGATCAATAGAAGAACTACTTTTACATATTTACTCGTACCTGCCATGAGACTACGAGTGTCAAATATATAGAAATAACCCTGACGGTTAGGTCGTTGAGCGAAATATTTAGGTCAATTTATCCAGCCACAAATAACCTTGAATGCAAAACAGCCTTCTTCCTTTTTCCACCTTCTTTTTATATTTTCGTGTCGAGCTATAGTCTATGGTATGTTTATGAAAACCAACCCCTAACCCCCAAAGCCCAAACTCACTCTCAGGTCTCTCTTTCTCTCATACCTCTCATACTAGTCTCTTTTTCAATTTTGAGTATAGTAGCAGTAGGTATACCTTTAAATGGTGTTGGGGTGGGATTGGAGGGGGTAGGGGGTGGTAAATGTGAATTGCAACCGGGGAGGCTCAACAGCGCTCTCCTTACTATCTATATTTATGGTATGGTAGAAGAACCCCAAAGAACCATGAACCATTCAGGCTTACCAGATTGTCTGAATTGCACTATAAGTAGCCCAAATCTTTTCTTCTTACAAATAAATGATATTAACAAAACATTAATTTATAAATAAATAAATAAATGATATTAACAAAACAATAATTTATTTATATCATATCTTATTTTCTATTGTTTTATTTCTATAAAGATGTAAAATTAATTCTAAAAACAAGCTTTCAGATTTATTTTTAATGAAATTGAGCTATTTTGGGCTACAATTATTTAAAAAATTGGGCTAATGGGCTATTTGAGGCTATGGCAACCCTAAAACCATTGATAGAAGAGGCTACACACAACTTGTATATATGTAACCCCTTTTTGTGCTGGGTGCTAGAGTGTGGTGGTAATGTGTTGTTGTTTTGCAACATTACCAGGTGCAGAGTTCAGGTATCTGGAAAAATTCAAAATTATTGTATGCATCACCTCATTATCTCACTTCTAGTATAGGTCGTAGTCGACGACGACGACGCACGGTGTGTAGGTTGGTTATAGATTTGTAGGTAGGTAAAGAAGTATCTAATAGATAGAATAATAGTATGATAGTATCTCATATAATTGTACTCGTACTGCACGCACGGTTGACTTAAGAACGTTAAGAGAGGTAAAAATATCGAGCTTGTAGGAGGCAAGGCATAGCAAGGGGGCGGGAGAGAGGGGGATAGAAATGGTTTGAAAAGACCTTCAACAGCTGCCCCAGCAGCAGCAGCGGCAGCAGCACAACACTAGCACCTCACTCTCTTTCTCTTTTTCCATAATCGTAAATACAAGAACAACAACAAAAAATGTGGGGGAAGAGAAAAATAAATTCTCCATATACCATACAACTTTACCCCATCCTCCAAACATCACACACACCTCCTATACTCATGCTCAGACCAGGCCTTATTATTTGTACTCATCGGATATACAGCTACGGCCAAAATAATAGGAACATTTGTGACTTTCCATTTTAACTTTTTCACTCCATGACGAAGCTATTCACGGTTAAAATATTGTTAAACTATTAAATTAAAAAATGTTCAGTATCCAAAAGATATACATAAGACTTACACTCTGCACTTGGTTTGTAAGGATTTACAATATAAGCTTGTCAAAATAGCATAGGAACACTTGAAGAACAATCTCTTCTTTAGGTAAAAACTGTTTATCAGAATTGTGTATGTTCAAAATTCTGGTATGGTACTGTTTGGTCTTAATTCTGAATGTCTTAAATTTGTATTTCAAAAAACTTTAAACTTAGAATACTGCATACCAAAATACAGTCTTTCCAATTTTTGTTTCAGAAATTACTGTATCCTTAAATAAAAAAAGAGGCTGGGATGCAACCCACACTGATAACTTCCCATCCCGTCTGTCGATTTGTCTTGCTTAAAAGGTTTGTAAGTTTTCGTGTTTTGTTAAAAAATTATCAGTTGAATTATTCTTAAAAATTTTAAAATTACCAACAATATTTTGCATATGATAAAGAAGTTTGATTTCAAAACCTATTTCGGTTAACGAGATTTTTAATCGAAAACCAATTTTTACCAATTTTAGTAGCATTTCTTAAAAGTTTTTATTGTTAATATAAAAAAATACAAATTGTATGAATGAAACTAATTTAAAGTCAATATTTTCTATTATTCACGAGATATCGAGAACCGAACATCAATTTTTACCAATTTTGCGTACTATTTATGTAGATTTTATTTTTTTATGAAAAAATTGACTGTTGGATTTTTATAAAAAAATTACTGAATGTTGAAAACAATATTTTTTATAAAATAAAATTAATTTGAAGCCTATATCTTAAATTTTTGAAAAGATATTTGAGTCGAAAATCAATTTTTACCAAATTTTTTAAATTTTTTTTTAGGTTTTTATTTTTTGTAAAAAAAACTGTCTATTCGATTTTTCTCAAAATTTTATCGAACGTTGAAAACAATATTTCTTATAAGATAAAATAAGTTGGAAGCCATAATCTCAAATTTTTGAAAAGATATTTGAGTCGAAATTCAATTTTTACCAACTTTGAGTAATGTTTTTTTTACTTTTATTTTTTAATTAAAAAAACTGTCAATTCGATTTTTCTCAAAATTTTACCAGATGTTGAAAACGTTATTCTTCGTTGCACAAAATTATTTTGGAGATAAAACCATTTTTTATTCGTGAAATTTTCGAGGTGAAAAATTTGTGTTCACTTTTTTTTATTTATAAAAACACCGTTAATTGGATTTTTTTCAAAAAATATACTTGTTTGGTATCACGTTGCAATATTTAATATAAAATTTAATTCAAGTCTCTAGCGTTATTGGTTCGTGAGATATTTAGTGTTAACCAAAATTGTCACCTTTTTTCCAAATTGCGATGGTAAAAAAACAACCCACGCAATCTTGAGAACCCTTTCTGCATCTTTCTACACTATTATCTGTATAACAAAATTTATTTGAAATCGATATCGCTTCTGGTTCTTGAGCTATGGACGACGAAAAAAACGTCGCGAACGTACGAACGTACATATACGTGCACACGCACGCACAGACATCTTTCTAAAAATCTTTTATTTCGACTCTAGGGACCTTGAAACGTCGAGAAATGTCAAAAGCTCTAAACAAACGTCGATTTCAAAGAAACAAAACTTATGTTTTTTTTTTGTGATATTTTCAATAACTGTGTTAGTTGAGAAGATATAAGACTTCTAGGAAACAAATCTTTGGAGAACTTTTGGAGTCACTGAAATGGAGTACTCAACTCCTCATAAAATTAGTACAAATATTCGCTCTATAAAAATAGAATTGATTCCATTGAGTTAGACAAAGAATTTTTCAACTAACTTGTCAAATCAATTAAACTTTTTGTTATCCAAAAATCAAATAATATGTTTCCATTCCTGAATTCGAATTGGACCTTTTTACATCGTCATTAGGTCAATTTTTTTAAAAACACTTCTTGAAAAGGGTTCGGAAATTCATAATACGGTGTTTTCAAACCTAAAGTTCATAACGAACAATTTAATATTTTGATCTGATCTTCAAGATTCAGTTCATACTTTTACTTTTTAGTAACTCACTTAGTTTCCAAAAATTCTCATTAAAGCACTATTCACATGAGCACGACCAACGAATGAACGAATATTCGTCGATTTTGACATTTCTTTCACATGAAAGATTTTAATTCGTCTCGAATGAAGTTTGACAGCCGAACACCATTCACCACCGAAACCAAAACAAGAATGATTTTTTTAGGTTAAGTACGCGCGATTATTTTATTCGTTGCGAGTGTGGATAATGTGGAACGCGAATAAAGTTTGACAGTTCGTATCAACTACAATTTTTTTCGCGACGAATAAATTTGTTTTCTTAAATTTATTCATATATTAATTATTAAAAAGTAAAAGTATGCATCATAAATCAAATAGAAACTATATTGCTATCGTTTTGTTAAGAATTTGTGTGGAAATATGTCTTCAAACGTATATAAACTCACATTTTGTAATTCATTCGTCGTCGTTCGTTGGTCGCGCTCATGTGAATATTGCTTAATTGCTGAAAATCTTTATTTGACTCTTTTTGAAGTTTTTAAAAAATCGTATACTTTCGTTGTTTTGAAAAATACGTTTAGGAGTAGGAGTTTATTGTTGGTGCTGATTCCTATTTCGAACTTCGATTTTAGCTACAGTGGTTCGGACACATGAAATATACTTTTTCACAACGCTTTTTCTCCGAGAAAATGTATGTAGAATGTCATTCAAACACATTTTTATTTTAAATAAGCCAAAACTACAATTTAAGCCATTAAATAGCAAATTAATATTAAAAACAAAAGCAACTCTATAATTTAACAGCTCACACATAATCGAACACTTATAATATTTAGTACTAAGCTGCGTATCCTTTCGATTTAATCGCTTTCTCAAGGCGTCGAGGTATTGAAGAGACAAGTTTTTAACATACTTCAGGACTTATTTTTTGCCATTCCTCTTGAAGATCCGTTTTAAGATCCTCAATGTTTCTAAAGTTCTTTTGAGCAACTAGAGGTCCCAGTTTATTTATCATAAAATCGATTACATTAAGGTCAGGTGACTTTTTCTGCGTTACGACTTACGACCTTGCTGTACAATATGTGTGCTTTGGTTAGTTGTCCTGGTAGAAGATGAAATTGTCTTGCATTCCGAGTTCACCGAACTAGACCACAAATATCGTTCCAAAATGTTGATGTAAGCCAACAAAAAATGTTGGTTCCGATTACCAGAACTTGCAACACATCCTCATACCTTGACCAACCAACCGCCATGTTTTTCGGTTATATGTTTATCAGCAAACTTAAGTATTTCATTTGAAATGCAGTTTTTTTTAATTTAAACTTAATTTGAACTTAAATATGTTTTAAAATGGTAATTAAGTTCTACTTCTTGGGGAAATTGCATTGCGAAAATTTACATTCCCTTTGTCCGATTTATCGTGGGAGCCACAGTATACACTCAAATTTAAATAACTTACTTAAAATACTTAACTGCAATGTTAAAGAAAGGGATTATAGATTTGGAAAATCACTACAAATGTTATTAACTTCCCATAAGAAGTTATTGTAATTGGTCCGATTTGTGAAATTGGAAATTTTCACATTTCTCGACGTTTCAAGGCCCCAAAAGTCGAAATAAAAGATTTTTTGAGAGATGTCTGTCCGTGCGTGTGTACGTACATTCGTACGTTCCCTACGTTTTTTTCGTCGTCCATAGCTCAGCCACAGGAGATATCGACTTCAAATAAATTTTGTTATACAGATAATAATGCAGAAATGGCTCTCAAGAAAATTGCGTGGGTGGTTTTATTACCATGGCAGTTTAAATAAAGGTGATAATTTTGGTTAACCCTAAATATCTTACAAACCAATAACGCTAGAGACTTGAATTAAATTTTATATTATATATTTTAACGTGATACCAAACAAATATATTTTTGGAAAAAAATCCAATTAAAGGTTTTTTTTATAAATCAAAAAAACTGAAAAAAAAATGTTTCACCTCGAAAATTTTACGAATAAAAAACGATTTTATCTCCAAAAAAATTTTGTGCAATGAAGAATAACGTTTTTAATATTTGATAAAATTTTGAGAAAAATCGAATTGACCGTTTTTTATAAAAAATAAAAACCTAAAAAAAACATTACTCAAAGTTGGTTAAAATTGATTTCCGACTCAAATATCTTTTCAAAAATTTAAGATTATTGCTTCCATCTTACTTTATCTTATGAGAAATATTGTTTTCAACATTCGGACAAATTTTGAGAAAAATCGAATTGACAGTTTTTTCTACAAAAAATGAAAACCTAAACAAAAAATTAACAAAAGTTGGTAAAAACTAATTTTCCACTAAAATATCTTTTCAAAACTTTGAGATATTGGCTTTAAACTAATTTCATCCTTTAAAAAATGTTGTTGTCAACATTCAGTAAAATTTTGAGAAAAATCGAATTGACATTTTTTTACAAAAAATAAAAACCTAAACAAAAATTAATAAAAGTTGGTAAAAATTGATTTTCGACTTAAATATCTTTTCAAAAATTAAAAATATTGGCTTTAAACTAATTTTATCTCATAGAAAATATTGTTTTCAACATTCAATAAATTTTTGAGAAAAATCGAATTGACAGTTTTTTTTACAAAAAATAAAAACCTAAACAAAATTTAAAACATTTGGTAAAAATTGATTTTCAACACAAATATCTTTTCAAAAATTTAAGATATAGGCTTGAAATTAATTTCATTTTATAAAAAATATTGTTTTCAACATTCAGTAATTTTTTATAAAAATCTAAGAGTCAGTTTTTTCATAAAAAATTAAAATCTACAAAAAATAGTACGCACAATTGGTAAAAATTGATGTTCGGTTCTCGATATCTCGTGAACAATAGAAGATATTGACTTTAAATTAATTTCATTCATCCAATTTGTATTTTTTTACATAAGAAACAAAAACTTTTAAGAAATGCTACTAAAATTGGTTAATATTGGTTTTTGACTAAAAATCTCGTTAACAAAAATAGGTTTCATGGTATGCAAAATATTGTTGGTAATTTTTCATATTTTAAAAGACGATTTCTCAAAAACCTGACTTAAAGACTAAGGCTTCCAAAACTTTCCAAATGTATCAATATTACTTTTTAAAACATCTCATCAAAAGGTTAAAATTTTGATTTGTAGCCTTAACAAAAATTAAGTTTTATTCCTATTATTTTGGTCATAGCTGTACATAGATACCTACTATATAGCCATCAGGCAGACCACGAGGACGACAACAATAACAATAACAAAAACAACACAAGCAACCAAGAGGACGAGGACATATCGACTATACACCACTACATACAATTGCAACTTCTATATACATAATATACATATGTATAAGTACCACGACACAACATATACATACATACATGCATACTATACAAAAACGAGATACATTTTGGTGCACAAACTTATGCCTAAGCTTAATAAAATTAGGTCAGTACTGTGTCGATGATCCTTTTGCTCCCTCTATGCCTTCGTCCTCGATATGAATGGTATTATGGTATAGCTGTTTGTGTTGATTGTTGTTGTTGTGCCGTGCCCTCGCCTTGTCGTGTGACTATGCACATGCTCCACTCCATCGTCGTCGTCTCGCTTTACCTGGCCTGGCCTAGCCTAGCACAACACTTTTGTATACCTACTCACCTGCCTTCCTCCTAGAACATATCTAGCTTATAATTTATTTCTTATTTTGTATTTTTGCAATGAAAAAAAAAAGAACGAATGTTGAGGGGGGGAAAGAAGAAAAAGTAAAAAGTCCTACTGCCACTTGTGCATACAGATGGATAAGTTATGATGATGGGGAGCATAATTCAATACTTTTAATATGACACATATCACAACTCCTACAATACATAAAGATCCTTGCTTTTAAGGACATAGAAACATAGATAGATAGTAAGCGAGAGAGAGAGGAGAGAGAGACTATCAAATAACAACAACAAAAATATACAAAATTCTGACATGGAGGTACGAGTAGGTATACAATAACAAGCATTTTTTCAGATCCTTGCTGCCATACACCTCTTCATCTTCATCATCTTTAAAACACTTGAGGCGAAAAGTGCATAGAAGTAGAAATAACAACCCCTTACACCCCTTTATTCACCCCTATTTTTTTTCAACCATCTACTACCCATCTACACCTCCCCCGATTTAACAACACACACCTTCTCTCAACAAACTATTTAAAAAAAAAAGGAAAAAATTGATGTGCCACATGACAGAAATTATATAATCATCATTTTTGATGCATTTTTAAGGATTTTTTTAATTTCAATTCTTTTTAAAAGCTTTAAATGAAAATTTAAAAATCTCTACAAAATATATAAATTTATGTATGAATGTACATAAGGTACTCACGGACAAATATGTTGCTCATCAAAGTTGCTGGCAAACAAAAGACAATGACCAAAATATCAGCAATGGCCAAATTCACAATAAAATAATTGGTAACTGTTCGCATGCGAGGAGCCCGAAGGACCACAGCTATCACAAAACTATTCCCGACCAATCCAACTATGAATACGATTATGTAAGCAATGCAATACACCAGGGTCATAATGGAGGAGTGTCGATAAAGATAATCCGCATCGGTTAGGCACATCTCATAAACATCCTCGCCCGACGACAACAACGGTGACGACGACGACGACGACGACGATAAAAAGGACGACGCGACAGATGATGATTGATTAATAGAAGTATCCATGGCCAATCTTGCAGCGTGGCTAGTGCAGCTGCTTAAATTCGATGAACTCCGATTGACCGCTCCCGGAGCCATTTGTAATACACTGTAACTGAAATTGTCCACCGCCAGCGCTACAGCCGAGTAATCTAGGCCATTGAAATCGTTTATGTCAATCAATGGATCGGAGGAGCTGGAACTCGACGAGGAACTCGATGAGGAAAACGCAGACGAAGAGGACGATGATGAGGATGAGGATGAGAAAGGGGTGGCAATGGTAGTGGTGGTGGTGGTGGTGGTTGTTGTGCTGCGATGAATGCACTCAGCCAAGGTGCTACTACTTAGATTGCACATAGTGTCTAGCAAGGAGTGAGTGCCTCCACCAATTATTGTATCCATTTTTTATATGATTTCGTTCTTTTTCAATTTTTCACTTCACTTGTTCACTTGTTCACTTGTACTTGTGGACTTGTGTTAAAACTAAGTCAGATTGTTGAGAAAAATCGCGTCGAGACGGAGTGCATTTTTTATTCAAAGTCCTTTGCCTTATACCACCGAGAAGAGAGGAGGAAGGCTACACACAGAAAACAACGTACATACAATAAAATAAAAACACTGGTTTTGGTGCTTGCTGCTAGGTGGTGCGATGTCTGCAGCAGCGAGATTGATTGATTTGTCTAGTTATACAATTTCACACAAGTGGCGCTACGCTACCCCGCCTTTACGTTTTTTTTTTGGTATAAAAGAACAGCAATCAAACAAAACAAAAATCACTATTTATGGTTATGGTGGTGATGCTGCTGTTGATGCATCTCTTTACCATCTGATTGCTGCCACAGAGGACACGGGCTGTTGTACACCTAACATATACACCACACTTTGTGTGGATTATGAAGAAGAACAACGATGCTAACTGAGGACGCGCTACGACGACGACGCTAGGTCTCGCCTCAACTCTCAATTCTCGACAAAAGACGGAACGGATATAGCGAGAGAGAGTGTGATTAGGTGCAAACGGTTTCGTGTTCAGCGCGACACTGATGGCCACAAAAACATTGAGTTTCTGTTGAAACGAGGACGACAGTTGATTCTTGTTGCAAAGCTTTTTTTCCCACCCTACCCTGCCAACATCCCCATCTGAATCCGAATCTGAATCCGACTCCGACAACGTCCGACCAGACCACATCCAGGATCATGAACGAAAAATTTCAATAAACCAGTACCTATACACAAAATCTCTAAGGACTCGTTTATCCTTATACGAGACGAGTATAGTGAAAGATGGTTCTATTTTGTTGCCGAGAGAAGAATTATATTGTTTGTTGTGTTTGATGGGAATGTGAAATTTTGTTTTAATCACAATAAGGACTCGAACTCGAACTTTTCTCTGATGTTTAGGGGTTGTTTTTGATGTTTGAGTTTCAATTTCTCGCATAAATATCAATGCAGAAGGTGAATTATGCATTTAACTGAAATTGGTTCAAATCTTTATATTGAATATTCATTTAGTCAACCCTAGGTATATGTTTTTGCAAGTTTACCACCCACTTTTTAATGGGGAATGAGGGTGGTGTAGAAAGCACACTATATCGTATAGGTACCTTATCAACTTTCTACAGTGCTGGATTTTATATTGAGCATAAAACACTAAAGAATACAAAAATATGAATGAATGTGTATTAAATTACACGTCCGTACTTTGTGGTGAACTTTATATACGGTGAATAATGGTAAGGGCCAGTTAAATAATAGTTGTTTTCGAGGCGTTTTACGTCTTTTCGCACAAAACCATAACGTCTAAATCTTAAAATGTCACAAAGCCCAAAATTGGTCACATATATCATATCCTAACGCCCAAATATGTAGGTATGTACATTTTAAGAACTTTTTAATTTTGAATTTGTATTTTATGACATAGGGGATGGGCTTTGTGAGATTTATTTTGGACATTATTATCCAACGACATATAGCCCAAATCATAAAATGACATAAAGCCCACAAACAGAAAATTTAAAAAAAAATCACTAAGCAAATGTCACAAAGCCCAAATCAAACAAACCAACTTTCAATGTCCTAACGCCCAAATTTAGAAATGTCATACAGTCCAAAAGATTTCTTGTTTCTTATAAACAGTAAAATATGTATGGGGGGTAAGCTGCCCCCCTGCAACCCCCCACTCCATCAGGGGGGTTGCAGGAAGCAAACATATTTCACTATTTACGGGTGCTGTTAGCAAGTTAACCATTTGGTTTTATTTCACTTTGAAAAATGGCCTTATTTCACATTCTGAAAGTAAAATAAGGCCAAACATAATTGTTACGCTTTCTTGACATTCCGAGTTTTTGAGTGATCTGAAATTTGTTTGGCGCAGAGACATAAGGCCCAGGGACATAACGCCCAAACTTTTTGTTGGGACTTATGTCCCACCCGAGTGGGACATAAAGCCGAAATTTAATTTGGGCCCTAAGTCCCACCCAAGTAAGACCTAAGTCCCAAATTTGTTTGTTAAAAATGGGACATTGTCCCATATAAACAAAAAAGTTTATTTTCAACATTATTTGCGGGATCTCAGGATTTTAACTAACTTTTTCGGGGTCACACCCGCTCACGCAACTCCGTTGCTCCGCTTAGGGTTTGTAAAGTCACCAGGCAGGCGCCTATATCAACAACTTCTTTCAATAAAAGCACCTGAGGGTGGCCCGCTTCGCGGGTTCTCAGGATTTTAACTCCCTTTTTCGGGGTCACACCCGCTCACGCAACTCCGTTGCTCCGCTTAGGGTGTGTAAAATCGCCAGGCAGGCGCCTATATCAACAACTTCTTTCAATAAAAGCACCTGAGGGTGACCCGCTTCGCGGGTTCTCAGGATTTTAACTCCTTTTTTCGGGGTCACACCCGCTCACGCAACTCCGTTGCTCCGCTTAGGGTGTGTAAAGTCGCAAGGCAGGCGCCTATATCAACAACTTCTTTCAATAAAAGCATAATACCCAAAAAAAAAGTTGGTCTTTATGTCCCTGGGCCCTATGTCCCTGCGCCAATTTGTTTCGTTTAATGTTTGCGTTTGGCCGATAATATTAAAAAAAACTTAAAATGTCGTAGCGCCCAAAATAAACAAAAATGTTGACACACATGACTCCTTTTGGGCGATATGTCAATTAGTAATTTGGGCGTTATGATAATTTAAAATTAATTTGAGCAATATGACATTTATTTGGTCATTTGGCCATTTCTTGAGGTTATTTTATTGGGTTATAAGGCCTAGCGCTTCTTTTTATTTGGAATTTCATAAAACGCGCAAAGGTTCGGTTGTATTTTCCAAATCGTACAACAACAAGAAAATAAGGCAACTTCTCTGGAAAGTATAAGTTAAAAAAAACTCCGCCAATATCAAATGAAGTCAATTTTATATTAATTTGCAATTATAAAATGCAGTTGACTGCATACGCATATGAAGTCCTTTATACCGTCTTAATCTTGTTCAGCTTTAAGTTTTGAAAAAAAAAATACTATCACTTGGTATTTACACAAAAGTTGACTTCAATTCACTTTTTGGGTAATCAAAATCTAATATCCCGTATGACGTGATCTTTGTGATTTGATCGTGATTTAACGTCAAAATATTTAGAATGTTGACCTTTCATATAACCAATCTATTGGTTTATAATTTTATTTTAAAAGTGCTGAGCTTTATTTAAAAAAAATTATTTTTATTTGTTACATTTAGTCAGAAGTTAGAGCACACTCATTGGACGCACAGCATAATAATTTTAACTGCACAGAGTGTAATCAGACCTTTTCGAATTTTCTATCAAACACACTATAAATATTAACTGTCAAAAGTTTTAGAATTTCACATCTTTCTTTGTCAATAAACGTGAAATTGGCAGCGCTCGGGTTCTTATTCCATTCCCCGGTCAATTTATTCAGAGTACTAAGAAGCACATACATACATTTTTTGACAGATCAGTTCTCTGATCTGAGCTGAAAAGAAAAATGTCTAATAATTTTTTTCTGTGTGTTCACCACAAAAGTTTCAGTACTTTTCGAGTCCATTTTGTTAGAAACTAGAAACTGATAGTTTGATTTCTTATGGCGAAGCTAGTGGATTTTAAGAAGATTTGGAGTAGTTTTGCATTAATCTAGATTAAACGTCAGATGGAAACATAATATAAGTCTTTTTTTTAACAGTATAACAGTTATTAAGTAAGTTAGTGTACTTTATTACTTTGCTGACATAATATGTACTTAAAAACCTGTCATTTTAGTGTTTTTTTTGCATACGAATAGGAATTTGTCATACAATTTGTGAGATAATTTTAACTATTTTTCTCATTGAACACATCCTTCACTTTAGGTAATGTTTGTCATTGACTGAATTAATTTGACAGGATAATTTAAAATATTTTTATTTTAAATCGGGGCCCAACAATTATCCCAAAAAATGTTTTTAATATCATTGGTTTTGGCTAAGATCAGATCGTGAAATGATGTAGATCTATCGTTGGCTTCATCTGGAGTAGGTGCACATTCTGCATTGAAATTACCATTAAACATGCAAATCAACGAAACTCCAATTTGCAACATATCGCCTAAAATAGCGCAAATTGATTGTTTGGGATGAATGCACAATGGTCTATAAGATGTCAGATGAAAGAACTGGACAGAACGTTGAAAGATTTTCGTGACAACCAAAATATTGATGATATAACGCATGCCTAAAATCATCATATTTGTGGCGGTAAGTAAAGACACTCCAATAAAAATTAAACAGGGAGTATTTTTGCAAAAAGATGAAAATGGAAATGTGTTTGCGAAGCAGTTGTTCGACATTGGAAGTAATAAAGTCGCAGTGGACATCTTGACTGGATTCATAACATTACCCACAGGTTTCTGTCACATCACAGACTAAAGCGTACCTATTAGCGGCGAAAAATAGAAATGTCAAGAATTTCAATGAGACCATTCAGAATGTACTTCCATGACAGTTGGTTTCCTTCAAATCAGTTGACGATAATGTAGTCAACTAAATAAATCTCAAGGCCAGTTGGAAGTTTTGCGAAATCACCTTTGAGTTTCTCTGTTTCGCACATTTACAGTTATACGTCGCATGTTCGGGCGTCGGAAAACGATATCTTTGCTATTTATGCACCAAAAAGCAACGTTTGTTTTAACGAACACTCATTTTGATAATAAAGTAACTCGCCATGAAGATTTGACATAAATAACTGAATAATATAGAAAAGATTTGACAGATGTCACCAAAACAAAATGGCCGCCACGGGGTGCCAAAATCTACCCACGCCAATTTAAAAACCCTGCATTTCAGAAAAAACTTTGTTTTCTGATGTAAGCAACATCACGTGTGGTTAATTCAAAATAATAATAAAACTTCATTCATATCGACCATTTTAATTAATTATGGATTCTTTTTGTTTGTTTTAATTTTATGTAAAAGTTTAGGACTGTTATTTATCGATTGAGGCAGTACGAAGTCCGCCGGGTCAGCTAGTTTTTAATAAAAATTAAAACAAAATAAAATTAAAAATATTTGTAAATCTTTCTAAAGAAAAGTATCTTGTTTATATGTTGTAATTTAAATGTATAATTATCGTCATTTGTATTCTTCGTGATCAACCAATGAACGCATTCAGTGAAAAAACAGTGCTGCCAACATTCGAACAGCGTTAAGGGTTTATTTAGAAAAACAAAGTGTGTTGCTTATATGGTTAAAATATTTGTACCAAAATAAATAACGGTAAGAAGCCTAATCGGGAAAAACATTAGTTGAAATGTATTTAGGGCTCAAAACCTTCTTAATCCAGCACTGGGTGCAAAAAGGTTGCAGGCAGCACAGCACAGCACAGCACAAGTACAGCCATTCAAGAATGCGCGGTGTTGTGTAAAAGCTCTCTCGATTTTCGATTTGACCTATATTCGGGACAGGATACACTTTTATATTATATAGACAGAGACACCATCAATATAAGGGTTGGGTTTGGGTCTTGGAGGGTTGCAGGGTTGCAGGGTTGTTTGGTTGGTTGGATGGGTGGCATGGCAATATGTTCCATCCATATTACTCGTATTTGTTGTACGAACTATACGGATAGAGTAAAAAGCTATTTAAAAGGGGGTGAATGGGGAAGTGGAAATGTGGAATTGTGCATTCAGAAAGGTCTTCTCTTCTCTGTATGTATGTATGTATATGCAGTTATGTATGTACGTATATGGCAGTACGTGTATGTATGTAGCGAGCGAGAAAAGCGGCCAAAAGTTCAAGAACCTCGATTTGGTATACATTTCGAGGAGAGCCATGGATATTTATGATATTTGTGTGGTGTTGGGGCGGGTGGAAAGGGGAAAGGGGGAAGGCTGCACTTGCACTACTCTGCGTGCCATAATCCTCGTTCCACCCACCCACAAAAAGGTTGTATTTTTAAGGTAGGTATGGATTTGGAGTGCTGTGGACTGCAGGTGGGTTTGGGAGGGACTTTGGTGTCCTGCTCTGCTCCTGATGTGTACATTATCGTAGTGTATGAATGTTGCACAGGGAGAGAAAGTAAATTTTTATTTTTATAGCCAGGTTAGAGGATGGATATACGGACAGAACCTCTATCGCAAACGGGGATGCATATGCAATGCATAGCTTATATGATGTTTGGGTTGGGTAAGGTTCGTTCTTTTCTAATTTCTTTTTATTTTTTTGTTGCATGAATAAAAAATGCGGTTTGAAAAATTGAGGTAGGTATAGGTAAGTACATAGAAAATAAGCGTTATATTGATGGAAAATTGTTTTTTGAATAAGTTGATGCAAAGTTTTCACTGAATGACCAATCATTTGTATATGTAGAGAGTACAATTAGAATGAAAAGTTCTGAAAGAGAACAATTTTCTGGAAATATCGAAATGACATATGAACGTCCACATTTGTATGTAGTTTGTACATATAGCAATTATTTCAGATTATTGGAGGTTTTGACAATTCCTGGAACTTTTGGTATTTATATTTTTAGGATGACATTTTCATTTTGTTAACAATACTTCTATAGATATGTATAAAATGAGCATTCATGAGTGAAAGTAAAATACATAAGTCTGTATATTATACCTTATCAATATTATAAAATGAAAGGCTACAGGTTTATGGGATAATGAAAAATGACAACAGGAAAATTATTATGGTAAGGTAGGTACATAAAAATTGCATTAGAGCCACAAATTCTCGCTTTAAAAATGCATGCAATACTAATGTTTGTCCAAATGGCAAATGGGGTTTTTCTTTTTATAATTATAAATGAAAATATGTTACAATACCTAGTTTTTCAAAACGAACCATAAAGGTAACGATTTGTTGTTGCGGTGGGTAAATTCAATTAGGTAAATCATATTTTGATGGATTCTTTAATCGATTTAAATTGTTTGGTTTTAAAATAGTTTAAAGTAGCTCTTTTTATATTTAAAAGGAATAAATGATTGAGATACAATTTAACTTATCTTTCTCAATTTCTTATCATTAATGAAAAAAGAAGCTCGGTGGCGACCTTCACTGATAACTTCACATCATTGGTAGCAGTTACAAATTTTTAAATAATTTTTATTCTAACAAGTTAAATTTATTATTTAAAGAAAATAATTGAAAGAATAGATAGATATGCAATTCAAAACTTAAGTTTAAGCTGTTTTATGTACAGATGTATTCGAGGAGTTTTATCAGTATATTTTTATAGGAAATCATTGTCTTTAAATGTTACAAAGTATTCAGCCCTATCATGAATTCCATCGTAATCGGAAATTTTTACGAATCCCGAAAAACTGTATCATGAAATCCTTTCGTAGTGGAAAATCTCATACAATTTTGCATTACAAACGGATTTCATGATACAGTTTTTCGCGATTCGTAAAAATTTCCGATTACGCTGGAATTCATGATAGGGCTGATTAACAACAATATTTCTATGGCATAAAACAACAAAGTAAGTATCTTCTTTTATTCTCAAGATATTTAAGTCATAATATAATTTTACGTACTTTTTAGTATTTTGTTGTTTCAGGTTTTATTTTTCTCTCAATTGGTTATAAACAAATAAATAAATTAGGTGGAGCAACAGTCCGTTGAGAACTAGGGCCTTGTGACTTACAACAACAACCATTCCTTTGTGCCTACAGTTTTAAGTCGAATCCGAACGGCTAATTTGAGAAAGCACTTTTCATGACAAGAATTACTCTTGACAGTCTAACGCACTAACCATCAGGCCTCAACTTTACGAAATAATAATAACAAATGTTTGTATTAAATGAAGAGTTTGAATTTAATATTTGTTTTTGTTATGGAGGTAGTTTTTTGCAGGTTTTCGTTTTTTGTAAAATAAGTGTCAATTGAATTTTTTCCAAAAATTAATTACATGTCAACAACAATATTTTATGCAGAATCAAATAATTTTAAAGTTTTTTTTCGAGATATTTTTCCCAAACGGCGCGGCGATAGACATTTTGGTCCCCGTTCAAATAGACTTAAGTGTGATATCATTTAAAAGGGTTTATAGATATATAGAAACATTTTTTATTATGGAGCCCAGTCTAAGGTAATAGTACTTTCGGAGATACATACACGTATATATGTTTTTTTTTTTTTTTCAAATTCATTTTTATTAATTCATTCTTAAGACTATCTTAAAGCTAGACAAAAATTCATAAAACTAGCCTAATTAACCATAACATACAACTAACTTACTGGACCCATACGGACACTCTAAGTTAAACAGTAATACTTAATGCTAATGCCTTTCGGCTCTATATCTTTTTAACTTTAATTCATTTTATTTATTTTTGTATTCATTAGAAAATTTCAAAAAAACTAATATCAATATCCATTTTTATTTTTACTTAAAAACTACTTAAAATAAGGTCCTTAATATAAAACTTAAAGCTAACTAAAACTACCTATTCTACCTATAAACTACTTAAAACTAGAACAACCACAGCAGCAAATCTAACTATCCAACGTTTTTTGTTTTTCATATTTTTTTTTTTTATCCCGTGTTTTTTTTAATTAATTTTTTTGTATTTTTTGTATTTTTCTTTTTTGTTTTTGTTTGTATTTTTTTTTTTTTGTATTTTTTTTTGTGCCACCATGCCTATTCTACTTAAAACTAAACCCTAAAACTATAAAACAAGTATGTAAGCCGGCCAAGGCTTAAAACCCCATCCCGACTACCCACTATCAAGTGCCGATTGAAGCCACCAAAACTGGTTCTCCTGCTTCACCCTATCAGTTCGGTCCCGTTCGGACACAACCCTACTGAACCGAAGGAGCTCTGCTCCGCCTTGTGCCATGACGTCCCGATTGTACAGGAGTGGCCTATCCACGGTTCGTCGTCTGACGTGGTAGATTAGCGGAACTGCCAATCTATCCTGTATCAGACCGCATCTGTCTAAGAAGAGGAATGCCTCTGGTGGAATGAATACAGGTATGTATACATGTACCCGATATCACTTTAGAATAATCACAATATTATCGTAAAAGAAGTAATGATTCCTATGTTTTCGTGTTTTATCACTTATATTATTTCAAACATTACGCCCTTGTACATGTACGTCCCAAGGATAAGCCGAACCACTCCTCACGCACCGACATCTCCGGTGCGTTTACTCTCTCGTTCGTATAAAAGCGCTCGTGACGACGCGTTTCAGCGCTGTTTAAGTTTTCTCTGTGGCAGCCATTTTGTTTTGGTGACATCTGTCAAATCTTTTGTTTATTATTCAGTTGTTTATGCGAAATCATCATGGCAAGTTACACAATTGCACAGCACATCCAAATGATAAAACTTTATTATCAGAATGAGTGTTCGTTAACGTAAACGTTGAGCGCATTGCGCCCATTTTACGGTAGACGTGGTGGGCCTTCACAGTCGACTCTTCAACGTTTGGTGGCCAACACCCGTAAGTTCAAGAAACACAAGATCGGCCGCGAACATCGCCGCAGTCCGTGAAAGTGTACAGCAGAACCCGAGGCAGTTTATTCCTCGCCGTGCACAAGAACTCGTCCTTTTGCAGACTTTAACTTGGCGAATTTTGCGTCAGGACTTGGGCCTACACCTGTACGACTTCCAACTGACCCATGAGCTTAAAGTTCATGACCATAGACAACGCCGTTTGTTCGCTGACTGGGCTTCGAATCGATTGGAAGAGGATCCCAATTTTTGCCGAAAACTCATCTTTATTGATAAGGCGCATTTTTGCATGAATGGCTGTGTTAACACGCAAAATGCCGTATATGGGACGACACCAACCCACACGAGGTTCACCAGGTGATAATGTATCCTCAAAAAGTTACCGTTTGGTGTGGATTTTGGTCCGTACTTTTTTCAAAACGACTGTAGTGAGGCGGTCACCGTAAACAGCGAGCGCTACATAACGATGATAACTATTTTTGTATGGCCCGAATTGAACCATATGAAGCTAAAAGACATGTGGTTCCAGCAGGACGGCCACACAGCAAATGCCAAGATTGACATATTACATGAACGATTTGAGGGAAAGGTTATCTCTCGAAGGGTTGATGTGAATTGAATCCTGTGGGGTTTCTTGAAGTCGCAGGTCTATGCAAATAAACCACAATCGAGCGATGCTCTTAAGATGAACATAACACAGGCCATCGCTCAATTTCAGCCGGTTCTGTGGAAGAGTCATTGAAAATTGGACCACTCGGATCCGTTCCACCGTAAGAAGCCGAGGCAGGCATTTGAATGATGTCATATTCCACACTTAATGGTATACATGAGCCTTTCAAATAAAAAAATAATTTTGTTAATATCATACACACAGCTTGTTTTATTCCATTTCAACATCTACCCGCCCTTATTGAAAAACCCCTTGTTTTCATCTCTGACCCCTGCGACTTTTTTTTTTTTCCAGTCAACTTTCCATTAAAGTTGCCTTAATTGGAAGGTAATTTTTTGGCAGCTGGCCAATCAGATACTAGAAACTTGTATAACTATGAAGTCCCTTATGTGGTCTGAACTTGCCCAATTTGTTAATTCCGAATAGAGCTCCCAGACGCTTACACACACCACTTAAATATTTTCTTAGTTAGCCTTTTTTCGTTTAAAAAAAAACATTCATGTTGTCAAAACACAGCCAATTTGATACTTTTACTTAGATATTTTATAGGAATCACTTTAAAATTTCACCATGGCAACAATAAATTTTGACAATTCTAATCTAAAATTGTTCAATCGAATTGAATTGAGTTGAATCATCTCAGATGTTTAAAATGTTATTCTTCGTTTTTGAAATTATTTGTTTGAAGTCGATAACATTTCTGATTCTTGAGATATGCACGACGAATAAAGCTTCCCAACGTACGAACGTACGTACACACGCACGCACTCACATCTCTCTAAAAATCTTTTATTTAGATTCTAGGGACCTTGAAACGTCGAGTAATATCAAAATTTTCAATTTGACAAGTTGGACCGATTACAATAACTTGCTATTTGAAGTTAAAAAAGTTAAAATTTTGGTATTAGATCTTAAGTAAACTTTCTTCTTAACGGCCGAGGTTTGAAGCTACATTACGTTTTGCATCTTCTTAGGTCGCTATTTATGACACATGATATCGTAATTGTCAGTAAGAACCTGTCAAAAGCCCTACCGACCGAACGCGTACATAGTAAATCACAGTAGGTAAGAGCAGGTTTGTAAAATATAATTTTTGGACAATAATTTCACTGCAATTTATTAGTTGCTAAAACGCTTGAACATTTATTACATTGAGGAGGAACATTTATTACAATGATAGAAATTTACAATGAACGTCATAACCAATGCGACCTGTCAAAAAATGTTCAATGCTTAGGTTCAATGATGGAAATCAATTAAAGTTTATAAATGCTTTTTAACTATAGCTTAAAATTGGTTCAAATTGGAACAAAACTGTATTTTTTGTATAAATCGAGTTTCTATAACTTTGACAGTTGAAAACATTATGGAATTTGAAATATAATATACTTCTATGGATCAATGTAGAAGGCAATACAAAAATGTCCAGCTCTTTGGAGAAACAAGGAATATCACCGGTTGAAAAATTCTTTCCCTCTTTTTATATGTTATTTTTGGTTTCTTTTACTGAATTTTGGGATATACGATATATCGTATATACAAATAATAGGTACATTTTTAGAACTTAGGTTCAGGCAACATAAGAGACTTGAAGGTAAGTCGAGTTTCTAGTGTCTAATTGGCCAACAATTAATTTCCAAGCAAAACAACTTTCTTGGAAAATTGACTGGAAAGTAAGTAAAGAAAAATGTACCTTACTATCCAATCTAAAGTTTACTTCCCTCAAAATATGAGGTGATCCTTTTTATTCCTGGACTTCATTACACTTCATGCACACAATTTCCAATAAGAGGTTTCATTATGGCATTTAAATACAAACATTTTCCTTTAAATAGACATCAATGAACGTTTATTTAATTGTAAAATTTAAATTTTAACAAATTGTTGAGTATTGAGTATCTGGTTACAATTTAAGTAATGGCGTTACTTAAATGTCAATAGATTAGATCTGCAAAATGTCAACTGTCCAATCCAAATACCGGGCTATTCAATTGGAAACCAATTTATTTTCTGCAATAAATTACATTTGATGTTAAAACGAGCTTGAAGGTGGCTTCAACTATTAATAAAGATGCGTCAAGTTAACAGGAACTTGAGTCAATTCGATCGAACTCGGGTTGTAGGTAGAACCCAGGCGTGATGGTTAGTGCGTAGGACTGTTATGCCAGAAGTCTTGAGTTCAATCACTACCTGTGCAAAGTTTTTTTTGCACGGGTTCTGCCTTTTGCGAAGAATTGACAAATCCTCCAAGAGTAATGCTTCTCATGAAAAGTGCTTTCTCAAATTATCTGTTTGGATTCAGCTTAAAAAAATGTAGGAATGGTTGAGAGTTGTAAGTTAGTAGGCCCTAGTTCTCAACGGACTGTTAGGCCACCTAATTTATTTTTATAACCAGAGTTGAAGACCTATTTTAAATTGAAATGAAGATTGTTCTTGTACACGGAGTTAATATTATACATTTTTTTTTATAGAAAATCTCGAAAAGAATCATTCTTCCTTGCTTTTACTTATATATTTTTCAAACTTCAAAGGAAATTCGAGGCAAAATAAATGATAGCCCCTTTAGAGTCGACTCTTTTTTTAGATTATAATCTAGCTCCCACTCAATTAAAAGAGGTAAGGAAAACCAGCAATAGCTTGAGCTAAAATTTAGCTTTCATACAAAATTCTCTCCTAAACTTAGTTAGGTTAAAATTTAGCAAAGCATTTAAGCCGAGTGGTACGCAGCTATAAAATAAATTTCATAGTATACATTATTGAGGTGTCAAAATTAAGCAGACTGATGCATTAAATTGCTTGGCGCATTTATTTCGACCTACATTTAGACAGATTATTGAAAGTCGTAGTTAAAAGGGGAATGGTCGGGGTTGAATCTCTTCAGAAAAATTGCTTTAACAGGTAACATCTTAGTGTGTTATTACACTCAGACTTTTTTGGAAAGACTCAAATAAGTGCGAAATAGGAAGTAGGTGAAATAGAAATACTTTAAAAAGTCACTACCCGCAGAGTTCTGAGTTCGGGATTCTTAGATTGTTTTTGACGTTTCTCTTTCTTGCCTTTCTTTGTTTCTTGACGTTGCTTTATTATTCTTTCTATTGTTACCGAGTAAACAAGAAATATTCCACCGGACAAATTCCAGTGGAGCAAAGACCTTATAATGAAATTAAATAAAGGAATGATTGAAAGAGTCTAGCTTGGTAGTTTAAGCTTTGGAGTGTTTCACCCTTTGAAACAAAGTGATAGCCAACTTTTCTGGCCCTCAAAATTGTATTTTTTTATGTCGTTTTTAATGAAAAGCAGGGTAAAAGTTTCTTCATTCATCCTTTTATAATTTAAAAACGATGGTTTATCATTTGATTTTAGTTCTTTTGTC
Organism: Eupeodes luniger; assembly: GCA_951509635.1. Taxonomy (NCBI): domain Eukaryota; kingdom Metazoa; phylum Arthropoda; class Insecta; order Diptera; family Syrphidae; genus Eupeodes; species Eupeodes luniger. The sequence goes on from OX608073.1 coordinate 310,553,455, forward strand.
AAGAAAATGAAGGATTCTTTCCAGATTTCAATCCAATTCCTATTTTTACATTATTCTGAATTATTATCCGTATTCATGATGTCAATAATCATTGCTGTAGTATAAAGTGCAGTTTTCTTTAATTATTTTCACACTTTGACTTTGTGGATGAGAACAAAAAATGAAAGAGAAGTGTCAAAAACACGCAACCGAAAACAATCCGAGTGTAATAATGCGAGATTGACGGGATGAGTGTTCAAAAGAAAATATGCGAAACACGCAGCATACAAAAAGTCTGGGTGTAATAACACACTTAGCTTGAGCTACGAACTACGCTTTAACAGTGAGATACAATGAAGAAACATCAAAATGAGTGACTTACACAAAGATACTACGTAAACACCGTCATAAAACGCAAACAATTTTTTTTTTTTAGATATAGTAAATTTATAAAATATAAACTTTTGACTAAATTATTAATAAAATATTTTTATTTCGTTTATATTTATATCGTAAGATGAACATCCATCCACATCTACTCACGACTGCTTGTGTTCACGTTCTAAATGTTAACATTCTTTGAACATACCCACTTCAAATTTAAAAAATATGTCGGTAAGACAGTTCGTTGTTTTTGGCAGAAAATTGACAGCTGATAATTGTTGATTATACAAATAACAAAATAAATTCAAATCACCCTTAAAATTTCCTATTCCTGTTCGCCTTCGCAGTTCCCAGCAACACAACAGTCAGGACGTTATTTATTTTTTTACTCTTTATTTAAGTTACAATCAATCCATTTAACAATCACAAAATGTCAAGCAAACGCCCCGAAAAGATATGGGGTCTTGTGTACAACATGATGAAATCGGTGAACAACGACGTCCCAACTATTCTAAAGACGCTAGATCAAGTTCTATCCCAGAAACCCACCTTCGACATGCGTTTCGACCATGACAGCATCATTCCACGTTCGTTTGTGATTTGGCTATTCAATCAACTCCTCACTTTCACCGGCAGACCACTTGGTAACAGGTTGGTATTGGAATACTGACTCAAAGTGCTTTCTAATGCATTTTCCCCGCCACAGAGTTCTCAAACAGAATGTGCAATTGCAGAAGAAATTGCTCACCTTCTGCTGTGTCCACATGCCAACGCTCTTCGAAGCCCTTCTTAAGGAATACAGACGGACTTTGAGTGAATTCATCGAAGTTTGCTACAACTCCAGCCACAAATTAGACACAGAACCCAGAGTGGTGGGAACATTCATTTCGGAAGACGATCAGTTTTTCAAAGAAATCGACACCAAGTTCGTGTTCCAGAAAATCAGCCTGGATCCAGATATGGTCGACCTAACAATGCAGTGCATAGTTGAGGTTCTCGCTCATGCCATGAGCATCTCCTTCAATGTCCATCAGAACCTCTTCCAGGAGATTCTCAAAACCGTTCTTGAACTATTCCTACCCTCCGACACCTACACCAAACTTGAATGTCTCGAATTTGGTGTGAAATTCTTTGGTAATCTTTTCGAGCTGGATCCCTATCTGACCATAGACTATGGAATTCTCTTCGAATATTGTCAGTTGGTGTGGGAGAACCTTCCCAATTGGATAGGGTTCGGGTTTATGGACGAGTATGGTCTGACACAGGCGATAAGAACTTCAATTAAACTCTTCAAGTGTGACTATAGAACCTATCTAACCGATAAAGTCGATGCCGATGTTTTGGAGAGTCTGTCCAAGTCGTGTGAGGCAATTCTCCGGACAATCATCAAGGACCAAGACCGCCTGGGAAATCGCATCGAACTAAAGACCAAAATTATTGAATTCATGCTCGAGCTGCATCAGAGAACCGGGTGTCTGCTGGCCCAGCAAAGCTTCATCCAGTTGATCCAGGCAGAGCACCAAATGGGCAAACTATTCGGAGCCATTCAGCCGAGCTCAACTGCATCATCTGTCCTGACCAAAGCACTGAAGGGCGGCAAAAGTGGTCACCCAATTGTAAAGAACATTCTTGACACAATTATTGATATGGAGCACAAGTCGATCAATGAACAGCAGTCTAAAATCCACGTGGCCAGTCAAAACCTGAAAGATCTCCAACAGAACCGCATTGCCAGTCATATTGTCTTCAGCTGTGACAAATTACAGCCATCAATCGAGGAATTCCTTCGAATAATGGGCACCACAGTCCTTACCTCGGCGGAGTTTTGTGATTACGTCCAAATTTGTGGACTCTTCCTGCAATCGGCGAGCGCCATAGCCATCATCTCCTCGGATCTCCAGATAGCTCTGATCGATGAGATCCTCTTCTACCTGCGCCATCATTCAAAAATCAAGCAAAAACTGCAGTTGGAGATCCCAGGGATAAGTCGCATCGAGGAGAAGCCAATTTCGGTCTCCCTGGACGCTCTTGCGAGTATGTCACATCAGAACCTGGATGCGAAGGCTGCCAGCCACTTCCATAAGTCTGTGAAAGAATTCATCTGCACGATGTATCCAGTGTGTCAGAGTGAGCCGATAAGGGCCCAGTTAAATGACAGACTTCTAGACTTCATAGCCAATTACGTGATATCAATCAAGCTGATTGTCTGCCACATGCTTCCTGCAATTGTCAAGGGCCAAATGAACTCCCAGATTCTGGCCAAAATCAAATGCATTTGTTGCTCGGCTCTGGGAAGCGTTTACATCTTCAAAACCCGTTCGAATGGCGGAAAACTCGAGTACAAATTTCTTTGTGTGGATTGTGAAAAGCCAAGCAATGAAGACTTCAGCGAATACTTCCAGAACCAGTCTGCTGTCTTGATGCAGCATCTGCCAGTTGGAAATTCCTTCGAGGAGACACAGCTTAATTTTGTCATCAATTCAATTGGAGGTCAAACTCTGTTCACCAATAAAAGTGGAATTTTCGCCATAAATCACTTTTCAACTTCCAAACTGGAGCATCAAGTTCTTTCCAATCCTCACCTTGAACCGGAGATAGTCAAAGCCCTGTTGATGAGGACATCCTCGAATAAAGAATTCCCATTGCTTGAGAAAGTGAGTGTTCTTGTGCTGCGTAAAGTTTACGACTCCCTTGAGAGAGGAGATGAAGAACAGTTAAAAGTTTTGCATTTAATTTCGGTTCTGGCTAACATAGAAGGGATTCCTGAAATTTGGTTGTTTCATTTCTTCAAGATGACATTTTTCTATATGATTTGTTGTGAAACCGGAGTAAGTAATGAAGCGGCTAAATGTGCAACGGAAATGTGTGCCAATTACGGAGTGGAGCCAATGCAATTGTGGCTATGGTATAAGAGGGAATGCCTCAGTTTGGTGGTGGATTTGGTCACACATATTTACTTGAAGAAAGGACAGGGTCCTGTCAGGACTTTAAATGCGGTAAGTATCAATATGTTTACATTTTAATTTTATATGAGAATCTTAAACTTAATTTTTTATTGAAAGCTCTTAATGGGGTTGGGCGGTAAAAATACGTTCAAATTCGATCAGAATCTCTTAAAAATTTAAAACTTTGAGTTTATCTCTTGTCTTGGCTTAAAAATATCGGCTATACTTTGATAGGCTATGTTGCGTTATTTTGTTCAAACAAGACCGGAAGGTAATTTTGTTCAGAGTGAATGATTGTAAGACAGATGAATTCACCAGAAATGGTACAGTACAACCCATTCTATCACGTTTGGCTAATGCTGGCATACCAATCGCTACGTGTAAGCTTTTGCTAAGATAAGACTATTTTAAAAAAACCAACATCAGCTGTAATAACATCATCACCTGTCAGTCAGGCCACAGAAAATATCTGGCCAGTTCTATATTTAAAGCCCTCAAGGTGCTTGACATGTCTAAGCAGATTTCATACAAGCTCGGTATTCGGTGTCATAACCGGACACTGCGTAAGAGGAAAGCACGCCATGCGGCTAGGCGTATTCTCAAATGTCTTTTGCAGAAACGGTATAGACGAAGAAGAAGAAGAAGAAACAGTTTTTCACCTCCTCTGTACATGCCCTGCTCCAGTTCAAAAACGAAAGACCTATCTTGGAGAATTCTTCTATTTATAATAATCTAAACGATCTCAAACCTACTAATATAATTAGTCTTTCACGTTTTATAAAGAACTCCAATCGGTTTGATTGATCTCAGAAGAAGGACTCAAGATTAATGTGGTATCACTCACCATTGGCCAACAACTGACATAAGTGTGTCGTACTCAATCCCGGACAGCCACTGCAACTAAACCTAATCTAACATGACTCTTCCTGTACTTGTGAGCGTAAACGATTTTATGGGACGAATATTTCGCATTCGCGCAATTTTTGGACCGATCACTACAAGTGGACACTGAACAGCGCTCTTAGTTCTAGGCGTGCACATCACATACAATATTTTAGGGTTCAGGAGCGGATCAGTTTTAATTAGCCATTAAGGCATAACACTAATGGTAAAATGCAACTGTGAAGTTTTGGTGCCCAAATGAAATCTGATGTATAGTTAATTGTCTTGTTTTGGTTTTCTTTTGGGATTTTGTGTATTGTGATGGCTTATGAAAAATGTGCATGCTGCATACGTTCATACTTTTTTAAACAGGTCAGCTGTTTTAGCAGAAAGTGAGGCCCAGGTTGGTGAAATCAAAGATCATTCCGTGCAAAGGTGCTTTATTTATACTTGTTTTATTTATTGCATACTCATTTCTTCGTGGCTGCGTTATTCTGGTGCGACAAAACGCGAAGAAAGCTAGAGAATAATATAAGTTTAAACAAGCTAAAAAGACTTGAAAGATTTTTGCATGGCCAACATTACGTCATCGTCGATTTCTACGCTCATTTCCAATGACACTCCTTTTGTAAGCTCGATTGATTAAACCAATTTGCTTGCAGCACAGTTTGCTGTTAATTCGATACTGCCAATGAGTGACATGACTCCTCCTGTACTTGTAAGGTTAAACGGTTTTATGGGGCAAATCTTCTTTCGCACCCGTGCAGTACAGAGTACTATATAAAAGACCTTGAAATACAAAAATCCACTGGCCCTTTTACTGTTCTGAAGAGGTATTCTGCAATGTTGCTAGAGTTTTTCCAACTGTACAGATCTCTTTCAGAACAGAAGGGAAACAGATTTTGTCCATCCTGTCCCTGAAGAAGGCGAATCCTCCCCCCCCTCGAAATATCTTCCAATTGCGCTGAAGTCCTTTCTGTTTAAGGTCATGGAAACGCTAATTAATTATCAGCTTACGACATTTTTTGAAGAACGAAAGATTATTAATGACCGACAGTATTTCTTTCGTAGCAATAGATCCCCTGGTACAGAACAGTGTAACAAATCTTTACATCGTTTTGGAGAAAGTAAGATTAGTGCACTTAATATTTCAAAGACATTTGATAGAGATTGGCATCAAGTTCTTTTATCTGAATTGATGAATCTCTTCTTTATTAGGTTAGAAATTACCTTTCGGATCGTTCAATTCAAGTAGCATTGGACGGGTTCAAATCCGATATCCACAAAACAAATGCTAGTGTGCCCCAGGGCTCCGTTTTGTCTGCGACACTCTTCCTTGTATATTTATAAATAATCTTTTGTCTGAAACTTCTAACTCACTAAATTGTTTCGCTGATGACAGTACTCTCAGCTTTTAATATTCGTTTTTAGATTCTCATCCTTGTTCTTCGGATGTGGACCAACGGCAGAGTATGATAAGCATTTACTTCTCTAGAACGCCGGCCGCCGCAAGGTTTCATGCCTTAAATTGTTTTAACGTTATTTTTATAAACAATGCTGTGGTGAAATAACCAGTTGTATTCCTCCCCTCAAACAATTCAACCGTAATACCTGCACTTCTAGGACTGCCCACCAGTTTACCCTTCACCTCAATTTTGGACTAAAAGTTTTTAGTCGCACTATACGAATGGGGATTACTTTACTAGATTTAATATTTCCCACTCATTACAATGTTCAGTCATTCAAAACTAATGTGCAGCGGTATCTCGTTTCTAATCCTGTCCTCTCTTTCTAATTGGGGAGCGTTCAAGTAATAAGTAACGGAATTTGCGGGGAGGGGGGTCTCGTAAAACGTTACGATGCGTTACAGGGACTGAGGGGGTCTTTCTTACAACACTTTACGTAACATTGTTTTTTTTTTTTTTTATAAAAAAGTAGGGAATTAAAACTCCAAAATTGGCAACCCTTTTCATTTACATTTACGGGGAATCCCTTGATTGTATTAGTCTGGTCGTCATTTTTGGTTTGTTCTCGCAAGTTGGCAAATCTTTTTGTTTACATTTTACGGGGATTAAAAATATCTTGTTTTATTTAGCATTATTACCGTAAAGGCAATTAAAACTATAAAGGATAAAATCTGTAACATACTTTTTTGCGACTTTAGGGTAAAAATGGTCACTTGAGTATTACGTAACGTTTAGAGAGTGGGAGGGAGAGTACAGAAAAACGTTACGGTGCGTTACAAGGGGTGGAGGGGGGTCAAAAATCTTCAAAAATTGCGGTACGTAATACTTGAACGCTCCCTTGCTCGGTCGTTTAATCATTAAATGTTTAGGTTTCCTGAGGCGTTGGAAGAATTTTTTCGCTCCCTCTCATATGGCTTTTATCTTTTATGGATTTTATTCCATTGGCATTCAAAACATGATGAAATCCAATTAAAGTTATACCTATCGTCAATTAGTCTTAAATCGTCTGATCTGAGATTACCAGTTTGTAATATAACATTCTAATGATTTAATAATTCATTAACGAAGCTTAAGTATTCAAATGCTTTTAAATGATCAACTAGTGGGCTTTCGGGAACAATATACATATAAGTTTTTATCTTTAAATAATTCTTTAATGAAGAGAATTAGTTTATCAAGTACCACCGGGACAGAAATTGGTACAACTACAAAAAATGTTTTAACGGTTATAAAAATCCCATCTCCAACAGTATCGATATTTGGATCAGAGTATCTGTCACGTTGTACTCGCACCTTCAAAAATGCTCATGAGAATACTCTTAAGTGCCTTGCACATGAGCAACGAACTGCGAACTGCGAATGGACGAACAAACGTGATTTTACACATTTTAAAAAGTCAATTCCACACAAAAACACATTTAAATTATAAGAAACCAATTGACACTAATATTAGGATAATAAAATTTGCATTTTGTTCTCTAAAACAAGAGAATTTTGTAAAAACAATTTGGTAGTAACGAATCGCAGTGTGGTTGCTGCGAACTGTCAAACTCTATTCGCGTTCCACATACCATCCACACTGCAACGAATAAATTGTTCGCGCTCAACTTAACCTCAAAATTATACCACTCTTGTTTTGTTTTTGTGTGAAAGATGATGGCTGAGGAAAATATGGAGAAAAGGGTTGACCAAAAACACTCTATATGAAGATATAAATCTTTCGTACGTATCACCCTTCAAAACCCATTTGTTTACATTGTTGTATTTGTAATGTGGACGAATTTAACGAGAAAAATTGACGTGTTTTCACGCATACATAGACACAATTCCTGAGTTTTTTGGGGAAATTTCATGAATTAGAGGAGAAATTACACGCACACTAAGAATTACTTTATGAGGCCAGTTTCCGGTTTAGCTTGTAGGCAAACCAATATGGCTACCGAGGATTTATATCTTTACTAGAGTGTTTTTGGGGTTGACAATTCGTCGCTACCTGCGAATAGAAATAAAAGCTCATGTGAAAGAAAAGTCAAAATATACGAACATCCACAGTTCGCAGTTCGTAGCTCATGTGCAAGATGCTTTAAGCCCAAATGCGTTCGTACTTTCAAATTCAGAGATTCGTTCTTTAATTATTGTACTACGCATACTTTAAGCGTATGCTAACAAAAGTATACAAAAAGTAAAAGTAGAGGTAACAAGCACCCACACCGGCGACTCTAAACTGAAGAAGCACCTAAAATCATCAAGCTCACTGATAGTGAAAGTTGGAATCGAGTAAAAACTTGCAACACTTGATTATTGTAGAAAACTAACCTTCGTTTTGAATGCACCCAAATACCTAAGTTTCTAAAAGAAATTATCTAAAAAGAAGAACGGTCAAATCACCCAGTTCTAGAAAGGAACCCACTAAATCATTAGGTCGAAGTGTACTTATCCCCAAAATTCAAATTCAGGAATTCAATCGTGACCAGCCCTTTTTTCAGTCATTGGACTATATTTTCCTTGACCATTCCTCTGGTATGCAGACGAAAATGACTCAAATGTACGAGAGAGACTCCAAACAGGGATTGAACCCAAGACATCTAGCATGACAGACCTATGCACTTAACCATCTCGCCACGCTTACTACACTTTTTAAATAGATTCCCATAAAAGTAGTATGCCATGTTGTGTTTTTGAATTCTTTGATAAACAAAACGTAAGAGACAAGATAGCGAACTGTCGATAATGTAGTTTGTTATTTTGTTGTTTTAATTTGTTTATAAGTTATAACTAATATCGTTCTTCTTCTTTCTCTTCGTCTTAATCAAAAACAAGAAAATAAGTAAGAGAAAAAACGTTGCCAAAATCTGAACCATAAAAAAATACTGTTACTAATTAAAATGTGTTTGGTTTTTTATTTTCTTGTTTTCATTCATAAATTTTCTATTTTAACGGTGTTTCAATTTTACACACAGATTTAGACTTTGTCCTTAAAGTTTTCCACTTAACATAAATTTGATTGCATTTAATTTAAAAGTCATCAACTCGTTTGTTTTCAAATTCAAAATTAAAATGGATAATTCTTTTTCCAAAAAAGTGTGTACTCAAGTTTATAGTCTTATGACCATGGCCACTCCAGATTTATCTCAAGCCATTGATTTACTTGATCAAATATTATTTCAAAAACAGTTATTCTCGAAATCCTTCGATCACGATGGTGATATTCCAGGACCCTTCATAGTTTTTTTATTCAATAAATTGATATTTTCTTTCGGTATCGACCATGAACTCAGTAACAGGTAAGCAGCTAAAGCCTTAAGGGATGAGACTTCAAAAGTCTAATAATAATTGAAAACCTACTTTGTTTTTTAGAATTCAAAAACAAAAATTGATTCTGCAGAAAAAACTACTCAGCTTTTGTTGTCAACACAAACCTATATTGTTCGACAAACTCCTTGACGACTACAGGGAGAGTTTAAGGACACTAATCAAGTTTCCAACAGGGTCTCAATACGACCACCGAATTCTCCACACCTTTACATCCCCGGAACCAGTGCAATTCGATGAGGACTTTGAATTTGGGAAGACCGTTGTGCAATTCAAAATGATAGGCCCAACTATGGTGGGTCTAATCGAAGTCCTAACTTATGCCATAGATCTGGTCATTCAAACTCATCGAGCCCAGTTTGTGGAAGTTCTACAAGATCTTTTGGGGTCTTATCAAATTATCGATTGTGAAACCAAGATAAAGGTTCTGAGCTATGGCACTCGACTTTTCGATAGTCTCTTTGAATTGGAAAACCCCCTACCCAATGATTATGTTGGTCTATTTGAAAAATGCTCTCAATTATGGGAAAACCTTCCCGATTGGATTACTTTGGGGTTTCTAGATGAGTACTCCCATTTACAACTCACAAGTATCTCATTGGAATTGTTCAAGTGTAGCTATAAGAATCTCCTTACAAGCCACAGTGATGCTGAGGTCTTGATCAAGTTCAGTGAGGAGATTCTTTTTTCGATTGTTAAACATAACCAAAGATTTGGTGATAAAACTAACCTGAAGTCAACTATCCTGGATTTCATAATTATTCTACACGAGAATACTGGAGTTGATTTACCCGAACAGAATTTGATCAATCTATTCAAATCCGAGCAGGAGCTCTTCAAGCTGTTTGGAATCTTCTCGCAGAGTGGCGACAGAAATGTCCTAACTCAGATGCTAGAAGCTATTGAAAATATTCTCATTGTGGAACTGCAAAAAAGTCAAACAGATTACGAGAAGCTGAAAATGATTTTGAATACCATTGCGACTACACAGCAGAAGGATCTTAGTGCGAGGCAGTTCAAGATGTATAAATCCTCCTTAAAAAGTCCCAAAGAAATTTCCCAAAGTCGATCTCAGAACTGCGACGTAGTATTGAATTCTAAAAATTTGAAAACTGCTGTTTCAATATTTTTACGCAATAAGAATTTAGAAGATTTGAATTTAGATGAAGCGTGCAGACGCATTGAAATCAGTGGCATGTTGCTGGGCACAGGAAGTCCTTTAGGTCTATCCAAACTTGGACTCAGTTTGAAGAAGCTAATCGATGTGATATTCTTTTATCTTCGAAAATATCCCTCGCTAGACACTGAGTTCCTACCAAAGAGTCAGTTGATTGAGAGCTCTTTGGAAGCCATAGGGAATGTAGACCACCAACGGCTGGATTCCGAGTCGAGAAGTGATTTTCTGTTTGCAATCTCAAAACTCTTATCAAGGAAGCACACAGATCAGATTAAGGTAAAATTCAGTGATATAGTATTAGACTTCCTGGCAAATGGAGCTATAACCAAGAAAGCAATCGTAAAATCCATACTTCCAGCGCTATGTGCTCGGGGAGGATGTCAAACTGAATTTGACGTAGAAAAGTTGGCCAAAATCAAATCGATTTGTTGTTCTGCTCTTGGGTATGTCTACATCTTTCGATATCGTTCTGAGAATCGCTACAAATATGACTTCCTGTGTGAGGTTTGTGAGAATCCAGATGACGAAGTATTCACGCACTACTTCCATGAGAAGTCGGCAGTTCTTATGAATCGTTTTCTTTGGCCAAACATACATGAATCCGAATTAACATTTGTATTAAATGAGCTTGGAAGTAAAAATGTCTTCAGCCATAAGAATGGCATATTCGCTGTCAACCATTTCCATCCGGCCAAGATAGAAAATCCATTATTAATGAACTCGTGTTTGGTGCCAGAACTCATAAAGGCTCTGTTGGTTAGAACACGCCGCAGAGACAATGAATTCCCAATGCTGCCAAAAGTTGGTGAAGCTGTCTTGGGAGCAATTAAAGATTCAATCGAGAAGGATGCGGTGGAACAGATTAAAATACTGCAATTAATTGAAGCTGTTGCCTTTTGTGGTGAAATCCCTGAGCCGTGGGTGTTGAACTGCTTCAAAATGACATTTTTCTTCCTCATTTCAATCGAACGTAGAGCAAGTGTTGAGAATGAAGCTATGAATTGTGGATTGGAGATATGTGCTCGATATAAATGGCAACCAATTCAGCTGTTCAATTGTTATCGAAACGAATGTATTGGATTGATTGTGCAGTTGGTAGTTCATGTTTATTTGTCGACTGGAAGGGGAATTCTAAGATCACTAAATCGAGTAAGTTTTAGTTTATTCTTTTTAAAAATTAAAATGGTTAAATTTGTCTTGGTTATGTTCGAAAAAATAACCATCTTTGTTGAAATCTCAAAATGTCTTAAAAGGTTGAATAAGTTTGTTGAATAGTAGTTTTCTTTTCTCGCGGTTTAGAGGTCTTAATTTCTGATGGTTTAAGCATAACAACAAAAGACTTCCAGCTCTAATTTAGAAGAGAGGAATTTTGTTAAATATTAAAAAACAAAATAAAGAATGATATAAATAATGAAATATAAGTTTAAATATCGATGTTGACGCTTTTAAAAATTGAATGTTTTTAAAATATGAGTTGAAAAGTTGCACAGGAGCCTTGGTTTCTAGATTAGGTCCGAGGTCTGCGAGTTCATTGCTTACAATACCAATTTAACTGGGTGTTCAAATAAGCCTGATTGAGTTTTTGTTTTTAATCAGAAGTTTCCTTAATATTATTAATAAGATAGGAAGATGGATGATTGGGGTTAATGACGGCATTAAAAACTGAGAGGCTATCAGAGCATATTACCTTTTTGTAGGTTTAGCTTGATGGATGTTTTGATGGTTTCTTGTATGGCCAGAGTTTCGGCAGTAAAAAAAAAAGAGAAGTAAGATAGGATGCCTCTTATAAAGGTGGCTGGTTTTTCGAGGGTGTATGCAAACTACTACTACTCTCACCTCCCCGTAGTGAACATCGGGTGCCTATTACTCAACTGGAGATTGGGTTCCAACCCCAGTGGAAAGTTGTTGGGGGTACCAAACGAGAGAGGGAGGAAGTGGTGTTTCTACTAAGGCACCTCTCCTTTCATCCAGATGGCAGCAGACGAATTCCCAAGATGGAATCAACGGTGGCATCTTTTGTTCCATTTTGGTTGAACTACTTAGTGAACACCTTATAGGGCTTCCACGACATATTCGAAGCCCAGGCCTGTAAGGAGTGGTTATGCCGGTTTTCGCCCTTGGAGTTAAATCAAGGACCTGGTCCTTCAGGTTGAAGGTCGTGGTCAGGGTGACTTCCTGTTCACATCAAGAAAACCTAGTTGCGAAGCACCAACAAGCCTCGGATACGGACGGATTTAATGTTGACAAACCACACAAGCGAATTAAGGACAACGAACTTCGGATATGCACGTGAAAAGTTAAGTCCCTTAATAAACCAAGTGCAGCCGAAGAATTAGCGAAGGCCCTAGTTTGCTATAAAGCAGACATCACCGATATCCTAGAAATACGTGTTGCCAGACTTAGTCAACAAGTCTTGTGCTATAGGTGCAGCAACGAGCGCCTCATGACCATCCGCATCAAGGCTAAATGCGGCAACATTAGCCTAACATGCGCACACGCCCCCACAGAAGAGAAGGATGACACCAACAAAGATATGTTCTTCGAGCTCTTAGACAAAATATACCAGCAGTGTCCTAGCTACGATATTAAAATTGTCCTGATCGATTTTAATGCCAAGCTAGGAAGGGAAGACATCTTCGGTGGAATAATCGGGAAAAACAGCCTGCACGCCAACACTTCCGACAACGGATTCAGGCTCATAGATTTTGCTGCGGGGTAAAACGTCATGGTAGCCAGTACGCGTTTTCCACACCTCAACATCCACAAAGGAACTTGGAGTTCTCCAGATCAATCTACCTTCAACCAGATTCACCATATTGCGATCGACGCTAGACACGATTCCAGCATCATGGATGTCCGAAATTTCCGAGGAGCTAACATCGACTCGGACCACTACCTCGTTGTAGCCAAGGTAGCACTTCGGCAAAAGAGGGAGATGCTGGGAGAAGGTACAACGTCGAACGGCTACAATCGCAAGAGATCGCCAAATCCTTCTCCTACCGAGTTACAAGTAACCTCTCTCGAAGTTCTCTGCCGCCAACACAATATATGGAAAACCAGTGGCAACATTGCCAAGATGCAATCAGAGAAGCCGCCTCTGACGTGCTGAGTTTCAAGCAGCCACCAACAAGGAACCCTGGTTTGATGAGGAATGTCGGCAGGCAAATGCAAACAAACAACAGACACGCAAAGCGGCGCTGTAAATAAGGACGTAAGATGCTCACGAGCTCGATGAGTAGAAGAGCTCGATGAGAAGAAGCGAGGTGTAGAAGATGTTAAGAGGTTCAAAAGCAGAAATGAAATTTGAAAGTTTTATGAGCCGGTAAAACGAAATTCAAATACTCATAAACCTCGAACATAAGGCTTCAAAGACGAAAGTGGAAACATCATTGTGGAACCGCAGTCAATGCTGAGGATATGGAAGGTCCACTTCTGCAGACTGTATAACGGCAACTACGAACCGAATTTTGTCAGGCAGGATAATCCATTTAACATGGATGATGAAAGTCAACACACCCCGACCTCCCAACTTAGACGAAGTAAAGATTGCCATATCCAAGCTGAAGTCTAGCAAAGCCACTGGACCAAATGGCGCCCACTATCTTTTCATCGATTTCAAGGCCGCATATGACAGCATCTACAAGGACGAGTTGTATAGAGCCATGTCTTGTCCGTTTGTGCAGGATGACCATGGAGAAAGGTTGGAAACAACTTAACAGAAAAAGCTTTAGACAAGGTGATGCGCTGTCATGCGATTTCTTTAACATCATCCTTGAAAGAATTGTACAGAGCTCCCACGTCTGTCCAATTAGGCTGATGACATAATCGAAAGAACTCAGTGTGATGATGATGGGGCTTTTGCGAGTATTGGGGCAGAGGCGGCTATAGGACGTTGCAGAAGCATGAACTATGACGGATGAAAGCACCTTGGAAAACTTCTTCGCGTCATCTACGGTCCCGTATGCATAGAAAGTGAGTAGAGGAGAAGATGGAACGACGAGCTGTACTGGCTATTCAGCGACGTAGACTTGGCCAGAAGAATAAAAGTCGAACGACTGAGATGGCTGAGTCACGAGGAGCGTACGGAAACCAATGCTCGGGTCCAAAAAGTCTTCGAACCCACACCCATCAGACAACACAATAGAGGAAGGTCGCGGATCATGTGGCGCGCACAAATGTATGTTGGGTAAGGACCTAGTTCGCAGAAGACTGTAGCACCACCAAAAACAAACTACATATCCTTTATTCGGTCTTTCGTCGTATACGCTTCTTAAGCATGATCCCTTTATCAAGACGCATATGTTTGAGGACTATGAGTTTGCAACGACGATTGCTTCCATTTTCACCCGGAAGATGATTGATTTTCTTTGGTGTGATAATTAGTGTGTATGGTTGTCATGCCAGAAGGCTTGGGTTCAATCCCTGACACTGCCTCAAGCTAGTATTTAACTTGGCCTTCCACTAAAACAGATTCCTAAATTTTCAAGCAAGCAGACTTTGGGTTTATGAAAGAGATAATTTGTCTCCGCAGTCGGGCGATCACAGATTTAAGTCCGCTTCATCACGAATTAAAATTAAGGCAATAGTTAAGACTTGATTTGTCGGCAGTTAATAATAATAATTAATAAAATTGTTAAAAAGACGAGCTGAGGCTTACTGAAGAATCACTTCTCATCGAAACACTCGAAAAATACGAGAACAACTTGTATCTAACCTTTGTATCTAACAAGACTCTTGATTCAATCACGTAACTGGATTGTCTTTGATTGATCGAAACACAATAAGAACTATTAAAATGTTTTCAATTTAACTTAAATGTGTCAATTGATTGTTAAACTTTGTTTTTGTTAAACTTTTTATTATTATCACTATGTCAATAGTTAACAATATAAAACACCAGTAAACTGAAACGGTTTAAGCGTTGTGGGAACCTCCAATTATCTGGAATGAAACTACCCTGTATTTGAAATTAATAATATTTAGTTCAATGATTGTCTAACTTCAGTCGTCCCTTCTTATTAGACCTTGAATCTAAATATGTTTGTGTATTTTAGTTGGTAACGATGCTTGGCTTTCTGTGCAGTCAGGAATTCATCTGCAAATACTATAAGATCCTCACAGCCATGATTTTGCCCTATTGCGTGAAGGAAGACCGATGTAAGGGTCTCTTGGTTCAAATCTCCCAGGCCACAGATAATTCCATATCCCACATTCTGACCGCTTCATTCTTAAACATCTACTCTCATATTTATCTAAACGAGAGTCCTGAAATTGGAAACAAATGCATTGATTTGTTGGTAAGATGCACTGGATCATCGCTTTCAAGTCTGATGCACACCGACGTGAGGGTAACTATTATGAATACAAATTTCACTTTTGTCGATCTATTTTTGTCTTTTTGTATAGCAAACTGTATCTGAGTTTTTAATCTTCTACAATCGAAAACCAGAATTTGTGATGCAAGCATTTAGTTGTCTTCTTTTGAATAAATCCTCTCGTGAATCTCAAAGGAGCGAGAGACGAACCCAAACTGCCACAACCGAGGAATTTGCTGTCTTCATAGCCGAAAGATTCCTCGGGGTCATCACATACTTCGAGACATGCCTTAGTGATCCGAATTTCGAGAAATCTCTAAAAGAAGATGTTCTTTATAGTTTGGGACAGATTATTCGTCTTGTCGGAGCTGGTCACGTCACTCAATCACGCTACAAAATCATTGCAATGTTAACATCGGTTATTTCACTAGACGATAAGAACCTCAAAGCCATCGGTTTGAAAATATGGAATACATTTCTGCACATTGTCGACATCCAAGCCCTGGGTCCATCGTTGAGCAGGATTGTCGTGTCGCTGCAACCACTGCTGCAGACTAACGAAAAAGAAGTTGATACGATTTACAAGTATTTAATTCTTGAGAATGGAAATCTGCTGGGAACTTATATGCCAGATTTGTACTTTATCGAAGACATGGAGGTGTCGATGGAGTTGAAGAGTTTTGTTAGACGACAGACAGAGGCGCTCTTCAGATCGGGCAAGTTCGAAGATTTGCTTAAGTTCTATATTAAACAAATCAACAATG
Organism: Eupeodes luniger; assembly: GCA_951509635.1. NCBI lineage: Eukaryota > Metazoa > Arthropoda > Insecta > Diptera > Syrphidae > Eupeodes > Eupeodes luniger. The sequence continues at coordinate 310,569,679 of OX608073.1, forward strand.
AGAACCTGCAAGTGCGCATAAGGGCGTTGAAGTATCTGAAGGAGTTCTTCATCAAGCACAGAGCGGATTTGAACACTTTTATTGTGGGTAAGTGAGGTGTTTTATTTTTATGAAAAATAATAATCTACGCACTAATTTGTTAGGTCAAACTGAATTGAATCCCCTCATCGAATCGGTGGCAGAGAATCTAATGAATGGTTGCAAACACGTTGATCGCACACTGCAGCTTATCTCTGGAAAATGTCTCGGCGAACTGGGTGCCATCGATCCGAGTTACATGTCTCCAAATTATGCCAAAGAACAGAAACGCTTCTCACTCAGCATTCACACGGATGCCTTTGCTATAACAGCCCTCACTGAACTGTGTCGAGCTTATCAGAAGAACATCAAGTACGTGGATAACATGTCCGTGGCAATTCAAGAAATCCTCGCCATACAGGGAGTGAATCCGAAAGACAACAAAAAGATGAACGTATGGGAAGCGATTCCCGTCCGGATGCGCCATATCATGGAACCCTTGTTGAGTTCTTGCTACACTGTCGCACAAAAAGGCTACAAAATCAAGGCTCATCCGGTGTTTGGGAGCAGTTTTTGTCGCACCTACGAAGATTGGGCATTCTGGTGGTCGTGGAAAGTGATCGAATTCGTGCGCGATGCTGACACCAAAAAGCTCCTATGCTCGTTCACCCCGAGCATTCGAAAGGATAATAACATGCTGGAGCTCTTTCTGCCCTATATTCTGCTGCATTCTCTGCAGGAATGCACCGAAGAGGAAATGCAGTTGGTTTATGAGGAATTTCAAGCTGTTATCCAGCAAGCTGTCAATGGAGGATCGAACGCAGCTAACAGAGCTGCCATCGACACCACGCTCTCGAAGGAAATCGGTCCCTCACAAGCACTTCGAACGGCAACCCAACTTTCAAATGATATCCACTCGCAAAACGTAGACGACGCTTGTGCGAAGATCTGCTTCGAACAGATTGACTTTCTATATCGCTGGACGAGGGAATGGTCACGAGTGAGTTCTACAACGGGGGAGGCTTCCAACACCCAAAAGGAATACGGAATGATACAAAAGCTTCTGGGCAAAATTGACAAAAGCCAACTGGCAAAGGCCAATTTCAACTGCGGGGAGTATGCGAGGGCATTGCTGTTCCTCGAGCTATACATAGAGGACCAGAAGGCTACTCGTTTGCAGGAGAATTTGTCGTTCCTCATTGAAATATATGCTGAACTGCTTGACCCTGACTCGGTTGAGGGTGCGATGCACATGAAAAAGACGAGTCTCACCCTGCCAGAGCAAATATTGGTTAACAATATCATCGATCGCCCTCAGGAGAACATAGCGTGCTACGAGCAAATCATGATTCGCCCCGAACAAGTCCAACAAGAACATGTCCTTGGGATCATCAACAGCTATCTGCGTCTGGATCTTCCGGAGACCGTGTTGAACATCACCAGTGGACTTTGGGAGAAGCTCTCCGAGCGCTATACCGATGACTTCTTCAAGGAATGTCAATTTGAACCATTGCTGCGACTTGGGTGCTATGACGACATCGAGAGGATGCTGGAGGATCCGGTGATTAGCAAAAATCCAATGATGTGGAATGTTCAGAGTGCCAAGGCCATACGTCTGTTTCGCAATAAGGAGATCCAATTGAGTGGTTTTGAGGCCGAAATGGATGAGATTCGTTTGAACATCCTGAGCACTTTGAAGACCATCGGTGCCGAGCACTACTCCTACCATAAGGCGTACACTGAGATCCTTAAGTTGCAGCTCCTCACGGACATTGAGAAGAATAAGTCGCTGGTGCAGTTCGTTGCCAGTGAAACAGACGAGGCTAAATGTATCACCGCTGTCAACGAGTTCTTCTCGGACTGGAATGCACGATTGTGTTTCCTTCAGCCCACCGTGCGAATTCTTGAACCTCTCCTCTGTCTGCGACGTAATCTCCTCAGTGAAACCAAAAACCTGTTAAACACTATGAAAGGTGACGTCTCCGTTGGCCTCAACAAATGCATTGATGAGGAAATGGGCAGACTATGGATCAGAAGCATCCAGATGAACCGCGAATCTGGAGGACTTCAGCAGGCCAATCTATCCATCATGAAGGCAGAAGAGTACGCCCCCGAGGCTTTGTTCATCGAAAAGGCAAAGCTCCTCTGGCAGAGTGGTGATCAGACGAAGTCCCTTAAACTCATCTCCGAGAAGATCAGCGAAATCGAATCGAACGGAAATATACCCACCCAGGATAAGTCCCAACGCCTGCTGTATTCCGAGGCGAAATTCCTGCAGGCAACTTACAGCGCTGAGTCGATGAAAATCTGTGCCGAGCAGAACCTCTACTACTTCAAGCAAGCTATTGCGGGAAATAAGAGCTCGGAGAAGTGTCTGGTCCATATGGCGCAATACTTGGAGAAAATGTACGCCGCTAAATCGGATGCGGAGCAGAGTTCAGAGTCGGGGAAGACCATGCTGTTTGATATCATGGGCTACTATGCCAGGGCCATGAAGGCCGGCAACGAAAGCATGTACCAGTCCATGCCACGTCTGCTGAGTATTTGGTTCGATTTCACCTCGCAAGTTGGAGAAAACGATGTTCCCAATATGTCGATTCAGCAAACCTGCGCCAAAATGACCGAATTGGTCAGTAAATGCTGTGAAATTCTTCCCACATACATTTTCTACTCGGCGTTCTCGCAGATACTCAGTCGCATCTGTCATCCATCGCTGGCGGTGTTCGAAGTTCTCAAGACGATTATTATACTCCTGTTGGAGAAATATCCCCACCAATCGCTATGGACGCTGCTGCCAGTGCTCAAGTCGTCCTATACCATGCGAGCCAAACGCTGTCGTCTAATTTTGAGTGACAAACGCCTGTCCAAACGGGAGACTATCAAATATGTCGATGACTTTAACTCTCTGTCGGAGAAGCTCATCCAGTTGACCACGAAAGATACTGTGGGCCTGGCTCAAAGCGATCTGAATGTCCGGACTCTAGTTCCGAAGCTTCCAAAGCTCTTTGAAGATCCAGGGTTCTCGGAGATTCTTTTGCCCTTCGACAAGTACATGCAGGTGACACTCCTCAGTGCGAACCGATCTGGCCAAGTGGATGACTCTGCTGCTGCTGGCAACTCAACTCTGGTCAATCCCTTCCCCAACAAGCAGATATATATTTGTGGAATTAAGGAGGATGTCGTGGTGCTGCGATCTCAGGCCTTGCCTAAGAAGATAGTCTTTTTGTGCAGTGATGGTAAGGAGTACACGGCTATGCTCAAGCCCAAGGACGATCTGAGACTTGACTATCGATTGATGGAGTTCAATGCTTTGCTAAAAAGATATCTGCGTTTGGTAGGTAGTAAATCAGGAAGTTTGCACTTTGGTTGGCTAAAGTTTATTTTTTCCTGTTTCAGGATCCTCAAGCTCGACAGCGTCGCCTTCACATTCGAACCTATGCGGCGATTCCATTCAATGAAGATTGTGGTCTGATAGAATGGTTGCCAAATCTGACAGCCTTGAGAGTCATCCTAATGGGCATATACAGATCCCGGAAACTTGGTGTTGCTGACAAGGAACTGCGATCGTTTGTCCTGCCCAAGGAGGAAAAACTCGAAAAGAAGAAACAGGTTTTCAATATTCTTTTGTCACGCCATCCGCCCGTGTTCCACGAGTGGTTCATCTACCAGTTCTCCACACCACACAACTGGTATCAGGCTCGCAGTTCCTATATCAAGACCATAGCTGTTATGTCGATGGTTGGCTATATTCTTGGACTGGGAGATCGTCATGGGGAGAATATCCTGTTCGACGAGACAAATGGTGAATCGGTCCATGTAGACTTCAACTGCCTCTTCAACAAAGGCGAAAGCTTTAACATTCCAGAAAGAGTTCCGTTTAGATTGACCCAGAATATGGTGCACGCCATGGGTCCCCTCGGCATTGAGGGTCTCTTCCGGAAATGCTGTGAAATTACCCTAACAGTCCTGCAGAAACAAAAGAAAACACTTATGTCCGTGCTGAAACCGTTTGTTTACGACTTGAGTAGACTCGGGAAGAAAACTGGAAATAATATCGAGAAAACAGATCCACAAGCTATGGAAAATGTCAGTCGCATTGAGGAGAGGCTTCATGGATATGTAAGAACGAGAGAGAGAGAAAGTCTATAATTGGATTAAGTGTTTTAACCCACTATTTATTTATTTGTTTTCCAGGTTCAGAGACGAGGAGCAAATCGTATGCCATTGTCAACCGAGGGACAGGTTGAGTTTCTCATAAACGAAGCTACTGATATTAATAACCTAGCAACAATGTACGCTGGTTGGGGTCCATATTTGTAACGGCTTAGAGCTATTATAAAATCTGTAAATAACAATTTTTGTAGATGTAAGATTCATTCACTAAAATTTATCATAAATTATTTAATTTTTGTTCTTTTGTTCTGTGTAAATTATTTAATTCATTTTGAAATTAAAAAATATTTTTATACTCGTATTAAATATTCAAATTATATTTTAGAACTTCTTATTTGTGTCATTTGTACTTTCGTTGGAAATGAGGATAAGGTTCACTAATATTTCAAAGATTCTTGTAATTCTTGGTCAGTTTTAAGAATAAATTAATCTTTTAAATCAGGACTTGATTAAAACAGGAATTTATAAGTTTTGAAAGAAGATCAAAGTTAGCTTCTAGTCATCACCTGCTTAAAGGTAAATACCAGCAGTTGTTGATTTGACGTTCTTGTTACGTAGAGAAGAATATCTTAAAGTCGGTACTCGAAATTCGTTATTCGGCTGGCATTTCTTTAATTCTCATACGTGAAGTTAATATCATGAAATACTGACATGTAATGTTTAATCAGGTCTTTCTTTATATTCCGGCTTAACGATAATAACACAATAATTATATTTAATCTTACATAAAAGAAAGAATATGCTTTTAAACATATTCAACAAGGGCATCTAAAATTTGTTTTATAATTTTACAATAATTTTTTGAAAACATTTTACAAATCTATAACACAATTTTAGCTTATTCTGCCGAATAAGGCCTTTGTCCAAGAATAAAGAAAAAGGTGTTGGATGTCAAATTAAAGCAGTATGTTTGACATAGTTAATAAGACAACAAGATATCTTTGTAAATAAAACCCTTAGTAACGGCATTCAGGCAATACTTTTTTCGGAATTGGTTATTTTGGCAGCTTTTACTTGTTTTATTACCAGCTTGGTTTCTTGCTTCATAATAAATAGACTTACAAATCGTGCAAACGTTGTTCAGGAGTTCACCCAAAATATTGGTTCGGTTCGCGCGAAGCAGCGAAACAATCAATTTTTTGGTGATCAAACAAAATGTTTGGTGCGCAATATCTCGCGTTGAGGGCCTGTAGCGTCGTCTCCAAGAAAAAACACCCTTTATTACCATCGGGAGGCTCTACGGGAGCCGCATCTAGTGGCTATGGCGACATTAGCTATCATCGGGTGTCAAAGAAGCAAACTCAACCTAAAGTAGACTAATCGAAAATTGCAATGTTGATCATTTACAGTCCTTGGCCATATTATTAGACGCACTGCAGAATTTTTATAAATATTAGATTATACGCAATATTTTTAAATATTATATAAAAAAAATTCTATAAAACTGATGTTTTAGAATTATAAAAAAGTAGGAAATAGTTTATATGCTGCATACAAAATAATTAAAATGCATTACAATATTCGAAAACCTGATTAAAATTGCTGAAAATTGAGATTTTGCATAAAATCTAAAGTGCGTCTAATAATATGGCCAGTGACTGTAGCCTAACTCACTCCATCTATTATTGCATTTGGCTTAACGCACAGATTTGAGGTGGATCAGCTCGATGGGGCATAGAGTTTAAGTTTAAAAGTTCAACACGTGCTCTAAAATTAAGCTAATAGCTTCGACAGAGTACTCGTCCCTGAAGAGAAATACAGAGAAATAAAGTCCAACACGTGCTCTAAAAATTAAGCCAATAGCTTCGACAGAGTATTCGTTCCTGAAGACAAATGGTGATTAAGGTTCTTGTTTGTATTCCTGGATGCTGGTGGAAAGCTTCTCATCTATTTTTGCCGTGATATCTGCAAACATGCCCTGTCATTCATCAACGTTTGACTCCATACTTAATAGGGAATGGGTTATTTCTTTCCATTCCTTGAATGGAGAGGTGTTTTTTTGCAAAGGTCTTACCATGATACTCTTGTAAAGACTTCTTCCACTTCTTTTCATCACCCTTATTAAATAAAAAAAAGCCATAGTTGGCTTTTAGATTTTATATGGAAAGAAGCATTATACCAGATTCCAGATACATAGATGTTATAGTTTGGTGTTGAATTAGGCATTCTAAATATACGTTTAAAGAAATATCTCTGCACCGTTTCAAACACATCAAAGAACACATAACCAAAAAGGTTACAAGAAAAACACGGTATTTTGACGTGAGATCGATTAGCAAAAAACTTAGGCCACATAACACTGAAAACCAGTTTGGCTTCACTGCTTTTTTGTTCAAAATACCCAGATACTTCAATTCTTGCCCAACTTCAGTATTTACCTTTGTACGCGCTTCAAAGATCATCACTAGGGCTAGGATTTCCATGCAAATGCATATTTTCTTTGACAAACTTTAGAAGCAAGCGAACAAATAATCTTTAAGAATCGTAAATTTTCCTTGAAAATGGCATTCAATCGTTAGTGCATATTTTTGCATATTTGACTATAAATGCATATTTTTGCATATTTTTATAATATATGCATATTGTTCCTTTATATTAAAAAAAAATGCACATAAAATTAAAAAAACATCAGTTTTCAAAATACAAACAAATTCTTCTCTTTTTAACCGATGCGGCGCCATACATGTTTAAAGCAACTAGAGGGTTAACTTAAAACTCTTTTATCCGAAGTTGATACATGTAGCGTGTTTAGCTCATGCACTGCATCGAGTTGCAGAGGAAATGGGAAGTTATTTTAATAATGTTGATTTATTGGTGGCAAACCGAAAACAAATATTTTTAAAGGCACCATCTCGCGTGAAACTTTTTAGACAAAAGTACCCTTTAACACCTCTTCCACCACAGCTATTATTACCAGGTGGGGCTCTTGGCTACAAGCAGTTGCCTATTACACAATGCACTATGAGGAGTTTTAAGAAGTGGTTAATAATTTCGATGATCTGATGCTGTTGCAATTAATATTGCGAAAGAGATATTGAACCAGATTTTACTTAAAAGCCAAATAATATTCATTAACTCTAACTACAGTTTTCCATGCGATACCATAACAAAGCTTGAGGGAAGGGACTCATTAAAAAATAAAATTGATTTAGTTGAAGATGGTGTTGTAAAAATAACTGCTGTTAAGAATCTCTTGCTCCAGCCATACAAAAGAAGCTTGAGAATGTTCTAGCAAAAAGTGAAGGGTTTCAACAATGAATATATTTAAGGCATTTACATTGAGTTGCAGTAATGAAAATTATTTGAGAAACTTTACAACCGATGAAATTTCTTCCTCTAAGAATGCACAACTTACGTCAATTGACGTAGAACGTTCCTTTTCGAAGTATAAGACGTTTCGAAGGCCCAATCGCCAAAGCTTTATTTTTAAAAACCTTAAGAAGAATTTCATCATTTATGTCAATTTTTCTATTGTCTGTGTTATTTTGAAGAAAAAATGTTATTCAAAGGAATGGGCAGGTTCAGCCGACATAAGGGACTTGAAAGTAAGGCAAGTTTCTTGCATCTGATTGGCCAGCTGCCAAAAAATTGCCTTCCAATTAAGGCAACTTTATTGGAAAGTTGACTGGAAAGTTAGGCAAGAAAAATCTCCCTTACTATCAAGTCAAGTCAACTTATGTCAAAATGACAATTGATCATGTTTTTTAATTCAAATAAAAGCTGAACTCAATGATTTATTTATTTTCTGCACAACTTCATTTAATGCTTTCTGTAAAAAGGTTCCTTGTAAATTTGGAAAAGAAATAAGTAATATTTCTATAAAATACAAAATACAAATCGTGATGGACTTGTAGCTTGCCTGAGGAGAGTTTTGTAGAAAATAATGATTTTGGTAGTTTTTGTACTATGAACTTAAAGTAGAGGTTTGTGAAGTAAAGTTCTGAATTTTAAATTCATGACACTTGAAAAACTAACTAGTTGCCTTGGTCAAAATTTACGTTCAAAGAATGAAGTTGACTGCAAATGAAGTGCCTTATGTTGTCTGAACCTGCCCATGTCTTTTTCTTATGTTGATGTAATTTTTGTTTATTGTTTATGTTTTGTGTATTTTTTAATTTTTGAGTGTACCTACTTGTTTTTTAGTTCCTTTAAAAGATAAAATAAAAGACTGATTTTTTTTTATAAAAGCTGTATACTAAGTCTTTTTTTGTGTTCAATTATATGATTTTAAATTCATATTTTAAGTGCATATTTCCCATTTTTAAGAGCATATTTTAAGCGCATATTTTGCGTTTTTAAGTTTTTAGCCCTAATCATCACCTTAGTCTTGCTTTTATTAGGGACTAACCCCCGTTTCTCGTAAAAGGTATGCAGCCTGTTTATTTGCAACTGCAAAGGGTTGCCAGCCAATAATACTAAGTCATCAGCGTAAAGTAGGACTTTCACTTGTATCTCGGCAAAAGGTTTTTCTCCTGGGAGTGCATCAGAAATGTCATCAATAAATCAAGCAAAAAGTAATGGACTAAAAATGAAGCCTTGTGGAACACCTCTCGATTTTTTAATTTTTTTAAATTTTACTAATGCACTCGATGAAACAAGAAAGTTAAAGTTCATCATCAAGAATTTCCGGGAAATTCCTAGCGTTGAGAGCTTGTGCATCAGAGCTTGTCTATTTATCTTGCCGAATGCTGGCTTTGAAGTCGACGAAGCAAGTGTATAATTTTTTTAATTTTTAAAAATTGACTTTTTAGCAATACTTGTCAACGCAATTATATGGTCTATCGTCGAGAAACCTGCCCGAAAACCGTCTTGAAACATGCTTAAAAGGCTTCTATCTACGGTTCATTTTGTAAGCCTTTCGTAGAATATTGAAGTAAGAATCTTCCTTAAACTATTTAAAATAGAAATTCATCTGTAATTTTCTGTTAGGTTTGCACCTCGGTATATAATTTGCTAAAGTATATTTTATAATTGATAGGTACTATTTTTATAGAATTCTACTGAAATTCCATCTTCATACATATGTATGCATGCCTGGCACTTTATCGTATTTCCAGTAACGTCGGGTAGAGCGTAAGAGAAAGTATGGTGATTCACGTCCGCCGACAAGAGTTTTAAAATGTGCTGCTAGTATTTCAGCTCTGAGAGTATTCATAATATTTCGGTTACTACACTATTCCAAAATGTCTACAAGTTTTTACATTCAGCTAATTTTGTTGCTGTATTTTTCAGTACTCTTTTGTTTTTTCTGCACATAGTACTTTGTAATCCTTGTTTTTTCTGCACATAGTACTTTGTAATCCTTGTAAGCTTTGACAAATAAGGCATCTGTGGATCGAAATTGTTCGAGAAACACAAAAGATATCTTTCGGTTTCTCTTACAATTATTATCGAACCATATGTTTTGTGGAGTAAAGAAATGACTTATGAGCAAATGGAGCTGAGGTTTTAATCAAGCTTATTATTTTTTCGTCCAAATGTTCTATGATGGTTGTTGAATGAGAAGATAGAGAATTGCAGTCTCGCTTTAAAAGATATTTGGAAAGGTGATCAATGATCATTAATTTCTTTCGACTTAAGTTTTTGAAATTTTACGAATACCTTAATTCGAAAACATAACTTCAACTTGTATCGGTATGTATTGTATGTAACTTTGAAGTCTGCTGATAATTTCAGCCACTCTGTCGATACTGCACAAATGTCAATTACTGATTGTCCATGACCACTTATAAATGTTAAGTCGCCCGAGGTATCGCCTTTAGATGCTCCATTCAGCATTGAATCTATGAGTGAGCTGACCAACTCCCTAAAATTCTCGTTGCTCCGGAATGCTTAAACGATCAGTGACCATATTTCTCTCTACATTCTTAAAGCTCAGTTTCTACTTCGTCATGATTCCGAAAAATTGGAATAACTTGCACACCACTTTGTACATTTACAATTCAATGTCTACGATGTTTTCTATATTTGAATACAAATTATTCGAAATCTCTACATTTGCTTTCTTTTCTGGTTTTAAAATAAATGCACGTGCTGTTTAAATTTGCGTGATATTTTTACCTACACGAACTATTTAAAGATTTCGTATTATATCTACCTTGAGAATTGAATATAAATGGAAATAAGTTGTGTGTCGTGACGCATTGTAATATATTTTATTTCAAGTACTACACAATCCAAATAATGTAGGAACTTAAAAAGAAACGTTGAAAAAAATTACCTATTAAATCTTCTTAACTTTCTTTTCAAAACTAAGTAAAAAACTTAATCAGACAATAATGCACAAAATATGTTAAACTTATTTTCTTTAGATTTACTTGATAGTAATTTCAATTTTGATTTGAAAACACACTATTTTCAGTTTGCCTACAATTCTCTCATTTCATGATTTATGGAAGACTCTTGATCCTAGCTCTTAGAATCTAATTGAACATTGTTTTGAATTTCATTTAAAATTTGGATGATATAAAGATTTAAAACCAAAACAAGACAAGAAAAAGGTCCATGATCCAAAATTATAATTTCTTGAAATTTTTGTTACTTCTTCACCAAAAATAAAATAAGAAAAGAAACAAAAACAAAAAAGATTCTTTGATTGTTTTCGATTTGATTCGAAACCAAAAAATATTGTACAATAATTTATTTATACAAATCCGAATGGGATAACTGCCTCTTCTCATATATCCATTAATAACAAATAATATTTAATTTAACATCCTTTAGCTCGTTGTATTATTTCTTGGCACCTCGAATTTTGGTTACGGCTGCAATAACGTCTTTAACTTGTGGAATTGCATGAATTTCAAGTGTTTTTGCATATGGCATCGGCACATCAACACCTTTTGTTTTAAAAAAAATATAAAAATATGATTAGCAAAAACATTTTTTTTAAATTGTTCTTTAAAATTGTAAGTTTTCAGATGGAAATGGGGTGGTTAAGTAGTTTTTGAATACTTACCACATACTCGCCACACTGGAGCATCTAAGTGGAAGAAAGTTTCGTCTTCCATGATACGTGCACAAATTTCAGCGCCAACACCGCTTTGTGGCCATCCGTTTTCAACAGTTACTAAAAAGTGGGTTTTTCTCACAGAAGCAAAAATAGTCTCTGAGTCTAATGGACGAATTGATCTAAGGTTAATAACTTCAGCTTCGATACCTAAAAAAAAAAAAAAAAATCACACACAATTAAAAATGATGTCTTAAAAAGACGAATTGAAATTTTTGTCTGCTTAACCTTTCTTTGCCAATTCGGCAGCGGCAAGTAAAGCTGTTTCTACACCCTTTGAGTGTGCAACAATCGTTACATCCTTTCCGGGTCTTTGGATTTTCGCCTTGCCAATTGGCAAAACAAAGTCTTTATCTAAGACTTTGTCATCCACCGGGTATGGTACACCATAAAGGAGTTCGTTTTCCAGGAATACAATTGGATCGGGATCACGAATAGCGGCCTTAAGCAAACCACGACAATCCTCGGCATCGTAGGGTGAGATTACTTTAAGTCCAGGGCAGTGGGAATACCATGCTGCATAGCATTGTGAATGCTGAGCGGCTACACCAGCAGCTGCTCCATTGGGTCCACGGAACACAATGGGTACATTTACAACACCTGAAGACATGTAGAATGTTTTGGCAGCCGAGTTGATAATCTAAGCTCGAATTTATAAAACAAAGTTTTTAATTTGTTATGAAAATAATTGAAATTTTTGTTTCTTTTATTACTTGATCAATGGCTTGCATGGCAAAGTTAAAGGTCATAAATTCACAGACAGGCCTGAGATTGGCCATGGCAGCACCAACAGCAATACCTGCGAAACCCATTTCAGTGATTGGAGTGTCGATAACCCTCTTGTCACCATATTTCTTCCAAAGGCCTCTTGTGATCTGAAAATAATATAAATTCATTAATACGTAAACTAAAACTAAAAAACAAATAGTTGAAAGATAGTGTCTCGAGACGATTTTAATGTTCACTCAATTATAGACTCCTAAATTTCAAATAAAAGATTGTGGCCACAAAACAAATAATAATTGTTCAGGACTTGAAGCAACTAAAAATATATCAAACCAACGAAACACCTGCTAACTTTAGAATGGGCTACAGAGCAAAATGCATTTTTGGCGAGTGAAAGATTTCTTTTAAGACACTATTGCTATAAGAAAGAATCTCGATTTGCAAACCTTTTGGACATTTAAAGAGATTACATGATCAAAAAACATAACTTCGAGAGGAAATTTAAAACGGATTTAAGATCAAAATAAAGAGTGGAAGGGAAAATCTAAACTAAGCTCTCAAATCAAATTCCATTAAATGGTACACTTTTGGGTCGAGAAGATTTGAAGGAATATTGTATTGATCTTCAGGCTTGTAATCAAACTCTTAGTCCACAACATCTACCGACAGAATGTTAACTCTACAGGAATATTCGCAGAGTGTTATCTTTACAGAAACCAAGATATTTTTAACCTCTAATTCAATATCAGCTCAAAATTGGAATGGGAATACTTGGGTAAATTAAATAAGATATGAAAATAAAAAGTGTCTTACTTCATTGGGTAAAGGATATCTTGGAGTTTAGGGTAATGAGGAAGCCAATTCAACAGAAAGAAGGGGATAATTATACCTGGAGTTTTTGTAATGATTTCGAGTAGTTTTTTTCTAGGGCACCTCTTTGAAGAAAAGAAACTATCCTCTCTTAAAATACCCCAAATTCTTGACTTCATCAAAGGAACTAATTTGGAGGGGGTATTGTATGATAAGCATCCTCTTGCAGTCCTTTAGAGGGTTTAATAGATTTTTAGGTGGCAGTGTTCTCTGCCGGAAGCGGAGAAGATGGGTTTAGCGGTCAATGAGGGCAAGACCAAATATATGCTGTCATCAAAAAAGGACATTGAACAACGTCTTGGACAAAACGTCACCATGGACAGCTATAACTTTGAGCTAGTTGAGGACTTTGTCTACCTAGGCACCGCTTTAAACTCAGACAACGACACCAGCGCTAAAATCAAACGAAGAACAACTCTTGCAAATCGCTGCTTCTTTGGACTTAGAAGGCAATTGAGTAGTAAAGTCCTCTCTCGAGCATCTAAAATCACCATCTATAAGACACTCATCATCCCGGTTCTCATTTATGGCGCTGAGGCCTGGACCCTGTCAAAGAAAGATGGTGAAAATCACCATCTATAAGACACTCATCATCCCGGTTCTCATGTATGACGCTGAGGCCTGGACCCTGTCAAAGAAAGATGAGAGCGTCTTAGGATGCTTCGAGAGAAAAATTGTTCGGGTGATTTTTGGTCCCGTATGCATAGAGGCAGAATGGAGGAGAAGATATAACGACGAACTGTACTGGCTTTACAGCGACACTGACAGAATTAAAGTCCAACGACTTAGATGGCTAGGCCATGTAGAGCGATTAACATTATCTTTTTGCAAATGTATTCGATTTTTCGTATTCCCTTACATGCCAAGTAAGAATCATTCAATTAACTTGTATTATCAATGCAACCTGACCAAAAGAAGATACACACTCGACGTAGATGTTGGAACTAGGAGTAAAGAAAACAATTACTTATTTCGTGTGAAAATGTTTATATTCGAAAAGAATGAAAATCTTTTGGGGAAGGCATTCATTGACGATCTTAACCAACTTCTCGAAAGGAACAAAAAAAACTTCATTGCAATAAAAGACAGATGAAACGACAATAAAAGAATTGACTTATAGAAAAAACTTATCGATGCACCAACTAAACAAGATGCGAAGGAAGAACACTTGAAAAGTACCCGCGGCATGATATTACTGCGTAGGACTGTCATACCAGAGGTCTTGGGTTCAATCGTTGCCTGTGACATATTAAGTTTTTTTTTTCACGGGTACTGCCTCTTGGGCTCTTGCGCAACAGCTCGTAGAGAACCAGGGCCCAGTAAATTACAACTCTCAACCATTCATATGAACGAGTCATGTCAGGGATGGAGGGGACCTATAGTTTATATGTGGAATCTGACTTTCATAGGTAACTGAAGAAAATTTTATTGTAGCTAAAATACTAAAGTCAGATCCACTTTTTTTTTCATGCGAAGTTAAACATTTGGTTTAAGTCACTCAAAGTTGACGTTTTCGACTTTAGATTTTCAAGTCGGGAGTTAATCAACTTTGGATTTTCCAAATTACCAAAAAATGTAGAAGCTTAAGAGCAATTTTGTTTTCAAAAGTTCTTTCGCTAAACAGTGTTCAAAATGCAGTTTGAATTCTGTTAATTTATTTTTTTTAGATTGTTTAATGTGTACTTATGAGTGTACTTGTCCAAAGACGACTGCCAAACCCATTCAATAGATTTGGAGCAAATTTATTGAAAACAAAAACGCACCGAAAACAGTTATTTACAAAATAAATGAGCTAACATTTAGAAAGGTGTAGTTCAACATTCGTATGGAAACCCTAAAAATGAAGAATGTAGATGTACACTACAAATAAATAATAATTTATTTGAGTAAATAAAATATTAAATTATTTTTTATTTACTTAAGGTAATAATATGTTAAAGGGTGAGTTAAGCAAAACAAAAAAGCACAAGATGGACCTTGGCTCAATTATGAAGACTTTTAAGATGAAGAAGTCAGTCAATTAATTTGATTAACCATAAAATACCAACAAAACAACGTTCTTAAATAACTGTAAAATTTTGTACTTTTTTTAAATTTTCAAAGAAAATTCTAAAATTGTTTTTCAACAACTTTTATGAATAATTTGCACCTTCTAACAAACCGTTATCTTGACGTTGTTCATCAATTCAGACCTTTAATTTCCATAGCAGTTGCCTTGATACGCCTTCGCAGTTGTTCTAAGAATATTATCGGCTTGCTGTACACTTTTTGTATGCAGAAGGCTCCCTGAGTACCTACTATTCAGATGTGCCTGCACAGATATATCGTAATGTGCAGGGTTCACCTCGATTTGAAACCAATATGATTGGCATAAACATGCCTTTGGGGAATGGACAAATAAATCTCAGTACGCTAATTTACTTTAAAAAAAAGTTTTAGTATCTATCTTATATTAAAATATGAGGATCTTAATGTTATATCCATTCATTTTAAACGTAAATTTATCGCTCCATAGAACTTTAAAAAAGGTCAAATTCTTTTATTAAATTTGTGTGCCTATTATGTTTTGGAACCAATAGTGTAGACATTTTCTTTTTTTAAATGGGACATCTTGGTGAGTACTTAATGTTAATATTAAGAACTCAAGCTTCATGGAATTATTTTTGACAATTACAACAAATTTTCAGCTTAAGCAAATAGTTAAACGAAGGACTTTAATAAACAGCTATTACTTTTACATAAGGCATTATTATTTAAGAAATTAGAACCTCTAAACTGTGCCAACTACAGAGGCATCAATCACCTGAACATCCTTTCTGCCGTAGTACATACATATGTGAATGTATGGAAAAAACGCAGGTAGTTCAAATCGATAGCCAACTTCTCTTTATCGGTTTCAAGGCCGCGTATGAAAATCATCTTTAGGGAGAGTTCTACAGATTAATGGGCAGGTTCAGACGACATATGGGACTTAAAAGTAAGGTAAGTTTCTAGTTTCTGATTGAACAGGTGCCAAAAAATTAACTTCCAAACCAATTAAGGCAACTTTAATGGAAAGTTGACTGGAAAGTTAGCCAAAAAAAATCTCCAAGTCAAGTGTACTTCTGTCAAAATGACAGTTGATTATGTTTTTTTTTTTTTCATTTAACTGAAAGCTGAACTTTATTACTTTATGATTTATTTATTTTCTGCACAACTCATTTAATGTTTTTTTTTTTTTGTAAAAGGGTTCCTTGTCAATTTGGAAAAGAAATAAGTAATATTTCTTTACAAAACAATATAAAAATCGTTATGTACAGTTGTGTTCAAAAAAATAGGAGTGCCTGTTCTTTTTAGATTAAATCATGACTGAAAAGTTGTATAATTTTTTTAAATTTATTTTTTCTTTTGTACAAAATATGAAATCCGGTCTTTTATTAATTATGCTTAAAGACTACTTTGTTTAAAACAAATAAGGTAGTAAAATCAATAATTTTATCAAAATAAATCAAAAACGAATTGTTCAAAATAATAGGAGTACACAAAAAAAAGTATAAAAAACTAAAGAAAATATTCAATATTAAGATATTTTTCTCAGTATTTTGTGGAAAACCCTTTGTTTTTTATAATTGCTGCATATCTGCGTGGCATAGAGTTCACAAGGGCCTGACAACGCTCAACTGGAATTTGGTTCCATGTTTCCTCGACTGCGTCCCACAACTGCCTCGAATTCAGGGGTCTTCGTCGAGAAACACCCTTTTTTACATCTGCCCATAAATTTTCTATAGGATTGAGGTCAGGCGACTGAGCTGGCCAGTCCATGACTTCAACCCCATTGACCCGAAACCATTCCTTGGCAGACTTACTGGTGTGTTTCGGGTCGTTGTCTTGTTGAAATACCCATTTAACCGGCATATTCCAACT
Organism: Eupeodes luniger; assembly: GCA_951509635.1. Taxonomy (NCBI): domain Eukaryota; kingdom Metazoa; phylum Arthropoda; class Insecta; order Diptera; family Syrphidae; genus Eupeodes; species Eupeodes luniger. Next base: position 310,586,378 of record OX608073.1, read on the forward strand.
CGCATAAGGCAGCATCACACTGGACATTATATCCACATAAACGCGCTGGTCCATCGTGCCAATGATTTGATGTATGGGGCCAACACCAGCATATGAGAAACTGCCCCATGCCATCACTTTAGCACCTCCATGCTTTACCGTTTTGATAGTGTACTGAGGCTTAAACTCGGAATTTTCTGGACGTCGGACGTATTGCCTAGAGCCAGTTCCACCGAATAAAACAATTTTGGTCTCGTCAGTCCACAAAATGTTTCGCCATTTCTCTGCAGGCCAGTTAACATGGCTTCTTGCAAATTTCAAACGAGCGGTTACATGTTTTTTTGTAAGCATCGGCACTTTTCGTGGACTGCGAGCGGAAAGATTGTGTTCCAACAATCGCCTTCTTATTGTTACGCTACTTACTGCCAGTCCTAGATCTTCCTGGATCATCTTAGAGGACGCAGAAGGATCCTTTCGGCTGTAGCGAACAATACGACGATCGTCATTTTCACTCGTTTCTCGTTTCCGTCCCCGGGTTTCGACTTTTTTTTCATATCTTACAGCATTGGCGATCATTTGGTCAGAGCACCCCAACATCAACTTTATATCTTTGTACGTTTTTCCTTCATTTCGCATCTTTTTTATGATTTCACGTTATTCGTCGGTGCAGTGCTTTCCTCGGCCCACTAAGTAACCAAACTTGTTTAGATATTCGATATTCCAACTATTTTATATTCCTAATTTAATTTAGATACTTACTGTTTATTTTTTTTTAAGTTTTTGATTTTTTTTTTTTTACGTACAATATAACTCACACTCCTATTATTTTGAATACCCTGATTGAGAGTGAAGATCATTTGATCTCTGGTTACAAATGTAAACGGTTATTAATTGCAAACCAGTTCATTGTTTTATCATCTTTAATGTCCCGTTATACTTACCGGTAGAGAAATGGGCTGATTACCAGTATACACATGGTAAAAAAAACACTTGAGCAAATTTTGTAAAAGCACTCCTATTATTTTGAACACAGCTGTACTTCTAGCTTGCCTGAAAATTGATGTGTAGACAATAATGTTTTTCTTAATGTTTGTACTACGAAGTTAAAATAGAGGTTTGGGAAGTAAAGTTCTAAATTTGAAATTCATGACACTTAAAAAACTAAGTAGTTGCCTTGGTCTAAATTTATGTTCAAAGAACGCATTTGACTGCAAAGGGACTTCCCCCTTATGTTGTCTGAACCTGCTCATATCATTGTCATGCGACTTCTTCAACATCGTTGTGGAAAGAATTGTGCAAAACTCAATTGTCAACAAAAGATGCACAATCTTCCAAAGGTCTCTAATTACTGGGATACACTGATGATATTGACATAATTAAATGATCAGAGTAGAGCGTTTTTCAGCATTGCAACGGAAGCGGATGGGTTAAGTAGCAATTAGGGCATGCCCAAATATATGCCGTCATCAAAAAAGCGACATTTAACGACGACGCGACGTCTTGAACTAAACGTCACCACGGACAGTTATAACTTTGAGGTAGCTAAGGACTTTGTCTATCTAGGCACACCTATAAATTCAGACAACGACACCGGCGCTGAAATCAAACGAAAAATAAATATTGCTTCTTTGAACTTAGAAGGCAATTGAGTAGTAAAGTCCTTGCTCGAGAATCTAAAGTCACCATCTAATAGACACTCATCATCCGGGTTCTCGTTTATGGCGCTGAGGCTTGAACTTTGTCAAAGAAAGATGAAAACGTTTCAGGATGCTTCGAGAGAAAAAATATTCGGGTGATTTTTGGTCGCGTCTGCATAGATGGACAGTGGAGGAGAAGATACAACGCCGAAGTGTACGGGTTGTACAGCGGCACTTACATAGTCGAAACAATAAAAGTCTTACGATTTAAATGGCTGACATCAAGGCTACATCCCGAAAGCTATGCGTGTCCAACCCCGAGAGACAGCAAAGTAAAGGTGCACGCAGGTGGGAAAGAACCTCAACCAACTTGACGTGCAAAACTGGAGACAGCTATGTAGCGCTAGGGACCGAGCTGGCTGGAGACGCATGTTGGTAAGTAGGTAAGTATTATTATTGAAAATTGCATAACATAAAAAATAGTATTAGTTTAGTATTCAAACATTGAATGAATTTAAATTCATATTGTTATGCATATATTTATCCAGCAATTAATATTCAAACAAGTTTTCAATGTCATATGTCATTTGGATCAGTAATGATTAATTGCTTTGATATTAATAGTTTTCAACTAAGCGGACAAAAATTAAAAAAAAAAGGAGAAACTGAATGTGGTATTTCAAAGGGAATATAAACTAACGTTACGAACCAGATATTCTCTAATTTTAACCCAATTTGTTTTAGAATTCATAATAAATACAAGATGTGAGTACAAAAATCTAAATTCTAGTAAATATACTTCCAACAAGAAACAAATTTCTTAACAAACATTAAACCTACCTATCATCCTGGAAAGTCTAACCGGTGTTTATTTTGTTGCATTCATTTGAAGCCGAAAACTATTAAAAAATGCCTATAAAAATAATTCGACCATTTGATGCATTTAAAAGAAATCTATATGGAATGTTTAAAAACCAATTTGAATTAACCAAATACCAGAATATACACTGCCGGTCATAAGGTTAGAAGCAGGCATTTTCGGGAAGTAAAATCAACATTACTCCCGTTACATGATGGATTAGAAAAAAAAAACACTATGGTAAATGAGGGACTATTTTGTTAACAACAAAATATAAAATTTGGGTATAGGAAAGATTTAGCTCATCGAACTTTTATGATGAATTGTTAATTGAGTCAAAAATATGCGAAAATAAATCGGGTCATTAGATTAGAAGCACATGAAATAAATGGAAATAAAATGAAATTATTTGTATTTTGTAATGTTTTTTAATTTTCATTAGGTTTTTAATAATGTGTGCTACCACCAGCCTTCAAAATAACTTCAAAAATTGTATCTATTAAGGATTTATAAAGAGATTCCAAGTAGGCCAAAGAAATCTCACTCCAGGCCAATTTGATACCATCAATTAGCGCTTCCTTGTCATCGTATTGCCTTCCTCCCTCATGTACCTTACAGATATACCCACACATTTTCAATTATGTTAAGGTCCGAGGAATATGGTGGCCAAGGCAGCAAGTGGAAGTTTTGGTTTGCAATAAGGGATTTTACCTCTCGGGCTGTGTGTATGGGAATTGGTCCAAAAACCTCGCTAATATTGGGAAATACTACTTCCAGCAAGGCTTTGTATGTTTTCCTAGTCATTTGGTGTCTTGGACTACCAAGTCTATAGCGCCATACAATAAAATTGAGCCCCAGACGATAACGCCTCCTTCTTTGCTATGGTGACGGTTTAAAAATCACTACTCTCTCCTCAGGTGATGGATGTAATAATAATTATAACCATCTGGCCCATCAATCATTTGCGGTCATTCCATTTTGCACATCCCAGCTCATGTGATCTTTCTCGAAACACAAGCGTTGCTTCTTCCTTGCGTCATTAAGTGGTGTTTTTTTCTTAAGCTTCAGGCGCTTTAAGTGTTTAGCATGGCGAATCGTGCATTTAACGGTGGATAAGTTGGCCTTAACATTAGATTTCTCCCTAGTTTTAGCTGCCGATAAAGTTGAATTTGACGCTATTCTAAGGATACTCTGTTTCGCGAAGTCCTAAGGCAGAGGAAATGTTTTTTTTTATAATTTTTCGAGTAAGACGAGGGTTTTTTAAATAATTGCTGACACAATGATCACTTCGATTTTTTTTTTGGGCTAAAGCAAAGCATTACAGACATTTAGAGCAATAGACATCTATTCTTGCCCTTTCCTCCACTGTCAAACATTATTTCTCAATTAACAATTTGTCATAAAAATGTCGTAAGCTAAATCTGTCCTATACCCAAATTTTATAATTTGTTGTCAACAAAATAGTCCCTCATTTACCATAGTTTTTTTTTTCTAATCCATCTTGTAACGGGAGATATACCAATTTTACTTTTCGAAAATGTCTGATTCTAACCTTATGACCGGCAGTGTAGCTGATAAACTTACCGCTAGTAGGTAGTCTTGCAATGTGTAATGAGTGTATTGTGTATGCCAGAGTTTATTCAACTCAAGATGTATTGACCTTGAAATTTTTCAATGTTTATCCTCTTTACATTTCGACCAACGATGACCGTAGAAAAATAAATCACAATTTATACCACTTAGAAATTTCTGTTAAAGCTTAAAAAACTGGGTCATGTTTTGCCCACGTGTCTTGTCTTCTTTAAAGAGAAAATAGCTCTCTTCACTCTGCTTCACTTATATCAATTAAATTTTAATACATTCATTATCATTTTGAATCACAGATAGTTCAATTATTTATTATTACGATTATTATCTTCAATTATAAAATGATGTCTGTACATCATGTCAGCCTATCTTTTGTGATAAGAATAACCGTTATATGACAGTTTCATAACAAAATCACTGATGTTAATTATTGTAAATTAGATTTTTAGCTTTTGAATAAATAAAAATCAACAAGCTCCCTGCCAATCAATGAAAAGCTTTTTCTAATTAGAAATACTTCCAACTCCCAGTTAGTATCTAATTGTTTACATTCTTTACTAGTTTTCTCACAAAATATCAAAAAGAAACCATTCCAGCACTACACTGATAAATGATAGGAATTCCAAACTCCTTGAGAGGACATTGTGCAAAACATCAAAATCATACATTCCACCAGATTAGTTAACCTAAGCTATACTCGTACCTATCTGACGAGCACAACTATCGCGCATGCCTCTGATCATTCGATTCAAACCTCAAACCCAGGAAGTAAACAAAGTTATCCAGGAATTGCCTCCGTTTTTACAATATAGCGAAAATATATTTATTTGAATTTCATGGTCAAATTTAGATTGATTACGTCGAGCAACCGGCTGCAGCTGAGGCCGCCAGAAAATACTCGCGCGCCGCTTGGCTATAACGAAAATCACATTAGATAACCTTACACTTTGTTGCAGTTCACCATCACTTCGACCGTCATCGTCGCCGTAGTCGTAGTCGAAAGTGTTTACGTAACCACAAGAATTTTCAGCAACTTTTTTTTTCATTTCTTTAGGTGGTATTCTTACCTTGTAGGCTCCGTCGTATTGGGCAACCTCTTCGCCAAGGATGAAGACCTTATCATCGCGTTCCAGTTCTTCATCCAAAGCACTGTTGAGAGCATCACGAACGGTCAATTGTTTGGCAGCTAGGGCTCGGGCAGTTGTGGAGAATGCACGACGGGCTGTGGAGGCAACGATTGGGAGCATCATGATGAAAAGAGGATAAAAGCGATTAGAATTAATTCGAAATATTCAGAGGATAAATCCTTGCGCTTTTATTTTAATCGAAAATTCGGCAAAATTGAAAGCGAGCTCCAATTTCTATTCAAAGTTGATTTTTTATTTTCAAACTCTTTTCACAGCACTAAGGGTGAATGGAGGTCGATAAATAATTTATTCACGAATCACGACGATTTATTCCACACTAAAGTTTTGTGCAAAGAACTTTTTAATGTATGAGAATTTAAATGTCAAATTAATTTTATTTTTTTTAAGTACCACTGACAGTTGTGAATGGTATAAAATACGAATAAAATGTGGGGAGTGTAAGCGCAGCCACAAATGTTTCGATGGTTTACATGCAAGTTTTATCTAAGGCGGTGTTTATATTTGAATATTTTCAGCAAAAATAATCATTATCAAAATTACATAACTAGGCTGACATCGTTGTATAGAAAATATATATTATTATCGTTCGTCGAAGCCTCAATGTGGCGTTGGAGGTTGTATATATAAAGTCAAGTAAGAAAACTGCAATAGCTTATGTCTTCGTAGCCACTAGATGCCGCCCTCGTAAGAACCAACGATGATAGTACTAAGGCCTCTTTCACACATGACGATTTTCTTCGTACGGAAAAAAACCGTACACGGCCGAAGTATATCTCAGTCATTGAGACGGCTGTTTTAAATCGACCGTACGAAAAAAAACCGTCTCCGTCCAGTGTGAAAGCTTTAGTTAATTTTATTAGTTTATTATTTATGGCTCACGGATAAAAATCGTACGAATTTTAATCGTACGGACGAAACCGTCTCGTGTGAAAGAGGCCTAAAGGTTTTATAACAAAGCTGATATTTTGGTTATTTTGTAATATATCAGTCAAAAATGTAAGGGAAAGAGTACTTTTGGCTCATAGATCTTTTTTTTATATATAATTTATTAATCAAACGGAAAAATTAATATAAAATCAAAACTGTAACTATATTTTAATTTATTTCAATTTAATTATTTTAATTCAGATTTTAACCAATTTGCAAATAAGTAGGTATATTTGGGTTGTTAATTAACCAAATTTTATTGAATTCAATTAATTTCGAAGACAAAGTAAAGATTGCCATATCCTAGTTGAAGTCTAACAAAGCCACTCGAGCAGATTTCTTAAATGCTGAGCCTTTCAAGGCAGCTGGAGATAATTTGGTTAGGAGTATGCACTAACTTATCTGTAAGATATGGTCGGACGAAAGCACGTCCGATGAATGGAACCTCAGTATTGTTTACTGAAAAAAAGAGACCCTCTAAACTGCACAAACTAAAGAAGCATCAGTCTGTTTAACATCGCTTACAAAATATGCCATAATGTGTGGACGTATAAGGCCCAACGTCAACAACCTGATAGGTCCTTATCAACTGGCTGTACAGCGACGTTGACTTAGCCAAAAGGATAAAAGTCCAACGACTGAGATGACTGGGTCACGTAGAGCGTATGGAAACCAATGCTTCGGTCCGGAAAGTCTTAAAATCCACGCCCACAGGACAGCGCAGTAGAGAAAGACCGCGGATCAGGTGGTTCACGCAAGTGAAAAGTGACCTCATCGCAGCTAGATGGAGAAGTTTGTTGGGTGAGGCTCTAGTTCACACAGGGCTGTAGCACCACTTTAAGAAAGTAAGTCAATCAATTTCGTTAGCACCCTTAATTTTATGAATTTTCGAACACATCCTTTTTTAAAATAATACAAGGTAAATTCAGAAATTTGTAGAATTTCGTGGTGATTATTGCAAATTAATGCATTAAATATAATAAAATGGTTTTGAGAACGTAATTTTTAAACAAAACTATAAATGTCTACTATTAATTTACTATCAACATAATGACAATAAAACTATAGCTTAAAACGTTTTTTTTTATCTAAGGAATTAAAAAACAAAAGTCTTAAAACAGCTAAAGTCAAAAATATTGAAAAAATATTTGACTGACAAAACTAATGCACCTTACTATTCTGTTGTAGTTTTGCAAAGTGTCGTTAGCCCACAGAATAGTTTTATGCTTGGTTTTGAAATATATTCATTGACACAATATCAAAATTATAAATACAACAATTTAAACGAAAGGGTGAGGCATACAAAATGTTTTCATCTATTTTAGAGTTATATAGGGTCTTAAAAAGATTTAATTTTGATATCAACAAAAATGATTATTTTTTAAGAGTACTCAATTGAAATTTTGTATGACCAATTCACACTTGTGCTGCTGTGTGTTTTTGATAACTTCAGGACTTTTATCCTTAATATCTGAAAACGATTGTGGAGCATTGGCATGCATATATATTATTCTTTACATGCCTCCAACAAAAAATTCAAAAGCAGTTAAATCACAACATCTCGGTGCAAATTGTGATCAACTTTTTGAGCAATACCACAGTGAGGAAACTTTTCTTGCATATTACAATTGTTTTGTTGCTTGTGTTTTCATTTCAATGTAGTGTTGAAACATATATAGTTCGATTTTTATGAATAGGAAAGTTCCTTCTTGTTAAGTGTCAAAACATGACATTTTTAAAGGTGACTAATATGCCCAAATTGCTAAATAATCAAAATATAACCTGTAATTGCAAAATAAAACTATATAATTCAGCTCCGACTCAGATTTTTCAAAATGTTTGTCTAAATTTTTAACAAAAATTTTAGTGCAAGGCACTAACCTTAGCGCTAGTCTTATTTCTGTGAGTGATTGTTCATCATCAAATAAGGAATTCATATTTGATGCACAGTTTGTAAAATGTTTAATACAAATGTCGAGGTTTTGGTAAAATGATGACGCTAATTAACCATAATAGATAGGTTAGGTTAGGTTAGGTAATAAGGGGTGTGCACAGCATGAAGCTGTTGCGTACACGGGGGCCTGCTGGTCCATTGTGATCCCCTGTAAAAGTAAAAGTAAGCATTGATGCTCCTCAATCATTGCCGATTAGCGTAGACTGGCTCGTTAACGAACCAGCCTGTGCTATCTATAAATTTCCTCATGTTTGCCATTGAGACCTGTGCTAGATCATCCAGTTCTCCAACAAACCTGTTTCCGAAATGACGGAGTCGGCTGGTTTGGAGGTTCGGACAGTCGCAGAGCAGGTGTTTAATGGTTTCTATTTCCTCCTCATCCTGACAGCTCCTACAGAAATCGGGTGCAAATGCCCCTATCCTATTAGCCATTACGCCAATGGCGCAATGACCTGTTAGTACACCTATCAAGATTTGAATGTTCTTTTTACTCAGCGATAGAATGTACCGAGTTTCCTTTTCATTTATGTTAGGCCATAAACTTCTAGAGATTACGCAATCGTCTCTGGATTTCCAGGAGTTATTGATTTTCTCTTTTAGTTTAAGGTCTATCTTCCTCTTGAGTACCCCAATCGGGACGAGTGGTCCCCTACCCGAATGGTCGCTACTACTTATATCTGCTTCTGACCCTTTCCTGGCTAGTTCATCTGCTTTTTCATTCCCTTCTATATCGCTATGTCCAGGAACCCAGCAGAGCTTTACCTGGTTAGTGTAACCATAATAGATAAGCCCTTACCCATATCCATTGTGTGTTAATCTCAGTGAAAACACTATTTGATGCCGGATTTAGATGCATCTGCATATTCCTTTTGCAAAATAAAGAATATGTCATTCACCTTTTTTTAAATGAAGACAGAAGATGAAATAAAACTAGAACCATTGTGAATGCAGATATGAATATGCATATAACATCCCGATATAAATAACTGTCAAACTAGATGTGATACTTTGAAGTAGGCTCTATTTTTTTAAGGATTCAAATCAATTAAATAAGTAGTACCCAGGGTTCGAACCTCAGTAACAAAATTTCGGAGCAGATTTGCAGCAAAAGTGAAGTAAATCAAAAATTTCCGAAGTAGATTTGAAAATGAAAGAAAAACTCATGTTTTCAAAAACTGTATTTTTAGCAAAAATTTATTTAACGGAAATAAATAGGTATTTTTAACAAAAAAATCACATAAATTCATTCAGACTTAAATACCTTAAACTTAATATCTTATACACTAATTTAAATAAGAAATAAGAGTTGAAAACAAAAAAACTATAGTTTTCAAAAACTATATTTTTAACAAAAATATTAATTTTTTTAAACAAAAAATGAATCACAAGTGGTTTTAGACTTCAGAAACTAAAAACTATTCATAATACATACTATAAATATTTTTGGTTTTTATTGATTTTATTTTAGAATTATAAATTTAAATATAAATTTAATCAATTCAAGCGGTGATTCAAAAATTTGTTTTCGATCTGCTATTAATGATCGTGAAAACATTAAATTTTCAACTGTATTGACATGCAAACGATTTCTTGTTTTAGTTTTCAATAAATTCATTTCAGAAAACTTTCTCTCAGCTGCGGCGCTGCTGTGTGGTAAAACGGCTAGAGTTAACATATAGTCACATAAGTTTTGGAACATAAGTTCTTCATTTTATTAGTGGTTGCTTTTAATGAGTACCAAAAGCTAACTTAATCTTGCTGATCTATGTTGCTTATATTAAGTAACAAAAATTATGATTCCGTTCAGAGACAGAGAGTCAGAGCAGAGTTGTTTGGAGAATGCACAGTGCTGTCATTTAATTTCATTTGGTTTAGCTTAACAATTTTTTAGTGTGGAAAAAAGGAGCAGATCTGAAAAAAGCGGAGTGGCGAAGTAGATTTGTTTTCTCCCACAAAACTGGAGTAGATTTGCTTCGATCGAAGTGAGGTTTGAACCCTGGTAGTACCCGTGGCATGATGGTTAGTGCGTTGGACTGTCATGCCAGAGGTCTTGGGTTCGATCCCTGCCTATGCCATCTAAAGTTTTTTTTCACGGGTACTGCCTCTTGCGGGAAACTGACAAATTCTCCAAGAGTAATTCTTGTCATGAAAAGTGCTTTCTCAAATTTGCCGTTCGGATTCGGCTTAAAACTGTAGGTCCTCTCCATCCCTGACAACAGTACTCGCACACAGGAATGGTTGAGAGTTGTAAGTCACTAGGCCCTAGTTCTCAAAAGGACTGTTGCGCCACCCAATTTATTTATTTATAATTCAATTAAATCCAACATTCGATGAATTAGTGACGGAATTAAGGCTAACATTACGGAGAAAGTGCTACAAACCGATACATATGCAACTTTTGCTATTATGCTATAAATCATTCTATTGAATGCGATGTCATTTATATTTAAAAAAAAGTTCTATGTCTGTAATAAACTTAGATCATTTGATGCTATTTTTGACAAAAGTTCATTTCTAAAATGGAATGTTGAAACTATTTGTTACACTTCTAAAAAGCATGAAAGTATGAGTAGTTTGTTTTTTAGTAAATTTAACTCAAATCGGTCCTAAAGGTTTTGTTTGGAAAGAAGATATGAACATTGGTTTACGGAAAGATGTCCAAGTTTGTGATGACGATATTGATTTGGAGGATATTAATCGTAAATTCTCTTACTCCCAAACTCAATTTAATTTTATATAGTCAAGAATTGAAGAGAACGATAACCAAGACGCATTCTTGGTAAGTGCGGCAGATGAATATTAAGTAGGAAAAGCAATATTTTCAGTAAAATTGAAATGCATTGGACTTGACAATATTCATCCCGACTTTATTAAAATTCTCTTACCTCTTCTCCAACCTCACATAACTAGCATCTTCAACAAAATTAATGACCTCTACATATCCCACTCCTTGGAAGACGTCCAAAATTATCCCTATCCCAAAACAAGGAAAGAAAAAGAAGAAGGAGGCCTTTGAAACTTTTATAAGTAATGAATTAAAAAATATTTTAAGAAAAAAAACTATTGAATTCTCTGCAGTCAGGATTTTGGTGTGAACATAGTTCGTTTCGGCTTTGCTTAATGTGTCCAAGTACATAAGACAGGCTTAAGACAAAAAATGTGCTACTGTGATAACCTTACTTGACTTTTCGAAGGCATTTTATTGGGTGAATTCTCATCTTCTCTGTGATTTTTAATTTTCTTTAATGTTTAAGCTATGTATGTATATAAATTTCATATTCTTGTTCATAATTGATAATTTAATGTAATAAAACCTGTACTATTTATAAGTTTGGTAATTGTCTAGAATAGCCACTTTTACTAAGAACATAGAAAATAAAATCGGAAAATAGCCAGATCGGTGTATTTTTTCGGAAACTTCAATAAAAAATCGGGGGAAGTGCAATTTTGCAACAATTTTTTTTGTTATTAATTAAAAAAGTTGAAAAAAAAGTAATTTGTTGCTTTACAACTGAATTACGACATTTCTTACAAACAGTATTTTTGTAAAGCAACAAATTAACCTCAAAAGTGGAAGTGAACGTTTGTTCTTTCGTGTTTACCCCAAAGAATGAAGGGTTTCAAAACCTTACCTTACCCTCATTCTCATTTACTCCTGTTTTCGGAATTTATTTACCCCGTTTACCGGAAAATGTTTGAACATAGTTGTTCATATCCGTGTTATAAAATTCTTTGTCCGTATTTTGTCCTACAACTTTTTTAATTAATAACAAAAAAAATTGTTGCAAAATTGCACTTCCCCCGATTTTGTATTGAAGTTTCCGACAAAATTAGTTATTAGTTGAAGTTGGGGTTGAATCTGTCATTGTCGATTGGATTTTCACCATGTTAAATGGCAGAATTATCAACTCTCAAATAGGAGTTAGCACTATTGAGAAAACAGTTACTAGAGGCACACCACAGGGAGGAGTCATCTCACCCCTGCTCTGGATCCTCGTAGTCAACAAAATTCTCACAAAGTTCAAAGATCAGGGCATTAAAATAGTAGCATATGCAGATGACATAGTGGTTTTGGTATCAGGCAAGTTTCTTACCATCATCGAAAACATTATGGAAAATGCATTAAAGGATTTATCTTCTTGGGCAACTAAGAACGGTCTCGGGGTCAACCCCACCAAGACAGAGCTAGTTTTGTTTACGAAGAAAAGGAAACTGGAGGGCTTCAACCCTCCCAAACTAAATGACATTCCTCTAAAACCTTCTAAGGAAGCTAAATTTCTAGGAGTAATCCTTGACTCCAAGCTTACATGGAAGCGTAATACTGAGGAAAGAATGAAAAAAGCATTATGTGCATTCTACACATGCAAAAAGACCTTCGGTGTACGTTGGGGTATGCGACCGCAAGTCATCCAATGGATGTACACAGCGATTGTCAGACCCATTCTTACCTATGGCTCTATTGTATGGTGGAAGGCGGTGGAAAAATCAAGCTATCTCAATAACCTGAATAAGGTACAGAGACTAGCCTGTATAGGAATAACAGGGGCTCAAAGATCCACACCACAAGCTGGATTGGAAATGATCTTGGACCTCCCGGCTCTGGATGAGTTCATAAAGTGCACGGCAGCCAAAACTGCAGTTCGTTTAAGAGAACTGAGTTTTTGGAGGCACAGCACTTATGGGCACGGGTCAATCTTACAAAGATACGACACGATTCCAGGACTGAGAGAGACCACCGATTACATCCCCCCTTTACTAGATTTCGATAGGAAATTTTCCATTTTTATACCAGAAAGACAGGGTTGGGATCCTAATTCACTTATAAGTAAACAGGGTATCCCTTTCTACACTGACGGTTCAAAAATGGAATCAGGAACAGGCGCTGGAGTGTTTTGCCAATCTCTCAACATCAGAGCGTCGTATAAACTCCCAGCTGACTGTAGTGTCTTTCAGGCCGAGATCTTTGCCATTGGAAAAGCAGCTGAATTGGCAGACCAAGAAAATCTAAGCTCTTCGGAGATTACTCTTTTCGTGGACAGCCAGGCTGCTATCAAAGCCTTAGCCAGTGAGACCATAAGATCAAAAGCAGTTTTAAACTGTAGGAAGGAATTAAACAAAATCTGCCACACTAACCAGGTAAAGCTCTGCTGGGTTCCCGGACATAGCAATATAGAAGGGAATGATATAGTAGATGAACTAGCCAGGAAAGGGTCAGAAGCAGACATAAGTAGTAGCGACCATTCGGGTAGGGGACCACTCGTCCCGATTGGGGTACTCAAGAGAAAGATAGACCTTAAACTAAGAGAGAAAATCAATAACTCCTGGAAATCCAGAGTAGATTGCGTAATCTCTAGAAGTTTATGGCCTAACATAAATGAAAAGGAAACTCGGTACATTCTATCGCTGAGTAAAAAGAACATTCAAATCTTGATAGGTGTACTAACAGGTCATTGCGCCATTGGCGTAATGGCTAATAGGATAGGGGCATTTGCACCCGATTTTTGCAGGAGCTGTCAGGATGAGGAGGAAATAGAAACCATTAAACACCTGCTCTGTGACTGTCCAAACCTCCAAACCAACCGACTCCGGCATTTCGGAAACAGGTTTGTTGGAGAACTGGATGATCTAGCACAGGTCTCAATGGCAAACATGAGGAAATTTATAGATAGCACAGGCTGGTTCGTTAACGAGCCAGTCTACGCTAATAGGCAATGATTGAGGAGCATCGATGCTTACTTTTAATCTTACAGGGGATCACAATGGACCAGCAGGCCCCCGTGTACGCAACAGCTTCATGCTGTGCACACCCCTTATTACCTAACCTAACCTAACCTTCCGACAAAATACACCGATTTGGCTATTTTCTCACTTTTGTACTGTTTGCTAGAACTCTCTAGTGTAATTATACCTTAATGCCGCAAAATGTCTTTTGTCATTTTTGTACTGTACTGTAATCTCCATTTGTTTGTTACGTTGAAATGGTCTATTGCTTACGTTATTACGTTACATCTGTCATATTTCGCACTTTGTGCCAAGGGAAGAAAACAAATTTTTCTCATAAATTTTCATCAACTACCGCAGTAGCCTTCGATTCTGTAATTCTGTAGTTTCTCTAGCATAGTAATTCTGTTTTCTGTCCAATTTTCTTCACAACACAAGTAATGGAGAACATTGAAAAAGTTTGGTTGGGTCCCTTGCCTGCAGACTCGCCATACGTCAAGCCATTCCGTTTCTATTTTGTCCAAAACGGCATTGAAAAGAATTGGGACCTACTCAAAGTACACGATAGTGTAGCCATAATTATCTTCAACACAACACGAAATGCCTTGGTTTTCGTTAAACAATTCCGGCCAGGTTTGTCCTTAATTAATTGGCCGCAAAAGTCACGCAGATTATTGATTAATTTAAACTAATTTATGCTTGTTTCCTTGAACCCGAATTAGCGGTCTACCATGGTGTCGTAACCGCCGATGGCAGGGAGTTCGGTGATGTCGATTTAAAGAAGTTTCCTCCCAAACTAGGAGTCACTATGGAATTATGTGCGGGAATTGTGGATAAGGATAAGAGTTGGATCGAGATTGCCCGCGAAGAGGTGCTAGAAGAGTGCGGCTATGATGTTCCGGTGGAGAGAATCGAGGAAGTGCTCACTTTTAGGTGAGTCATGTGAAATGATCGTAAAGTTTTGATAACGATTTATTTGTTTGTTTTAGATCTGGAGTAGGTGCATCTGGGGCTCAGCAAAAAATGTACTACTGCGAAGTAACCGATGCGGATAAGGTCTCCAGCGGTGGTGGTGTAGATGGTGAGGTGATCGAAGTTGTGGAGTACAACTTGGAGGAAGCTCGCAAGCTTGTCACCCAGGGTGCTGTTAACAACAGCCCACCGGGTTTCCTCTTCGGAGTTTTGTGGTTCCTCACCAACAAAGCTCCCAAGGCGTAGAGATGCTATTTTATTCTTAAATCTTATTGGATGATGTGCTCATTCATCCGAATATTCCTGATAAACCAAATGAGACAGCCAGAAAATCCATTCGTTAGATAACAACAACGTGATTGTATTTTATGATTAAAAATAACAAACAAATTATTAGTTTATATTGAAAAGAAAAGAAAAACCGAAAACAAAATAAAACATTGTTGAGAGATTAAAAGAGTTATGATTGTCGAATGTTTTTTCTAGCTTTATGAGCAACAACTTGATATCTCTGGATTATGGACTTCCCTCAAGATAAGGACGATTGCAATTGATAAAGGCTGACCGTGCTGTCTCTTAATGTTTTGGCAGAAACTGGATAAGGAAATGAGTAACTCGCACAGTGCAATTAGAAAATTATTTGGGATTTTGTGCGCTTGGCTGAATTCGATCAACACTATATCAGCCTTCCGAACTGATCCGAAGATGGAAAATCTTTTAAAATACTTCTCGTATAACATTCATATTTTGATGTCTAGAGGAAAACGGTTTTAAACTTTAAAACAAGCCATCGTCACAAATGTTCGTCATTCAAACATCAATGGATTTAAGAACTTATAATAAAATATTTTTAAGAAGTTCGAGTGATCCATTAGAACTTTTTCTATATTCATTTAAAAAAACGGATTCCATGGAATTTTATATTGCGCAGATATTAAGAGCTTAAGAAGCATGTGTGGCAAATATAATATTCAACCATTTGGAATCAATTAAATCCTTATCAGAGCTATGTCATAAATTGACCGAGTTAAAGTGATGGATTGACATTTACTAACTATTAACAAAGCATTATCACAACAAATGAAAATGATGCTGCATAAAATTATTCAGTATTGTTCATATAAATAGTAAAATGTTACATCGTTCCATATTTTGTTCTATTGTTATCATTCTAATGATAAAATATTATTTATCTTCAAAGCTACATTGCCTTCAAAGTTGAAAGTAAATACATTATACTTGCATTAATGGAAATTCTTTTGATAACGACTCAGAACTATGTATATAAATCTTTATCAGTAAATGTTACAATAGAAATGAAATATTATTCGAGATCATAATTATAATAATGAGAAGAACTTTAATTGCTATACCAATCAATCTTATTGCAGTTATTTTCGTTTTTTTTGTTTAAACAGCACAGTTCTAAAAGCGAAAGTTGGTATTTAAATGTGAACCTTTGGTATTCTACCCACTGTTTACCCTTTTTGAAATTACAGAGAAAATTATTTTCCTAAAAGATCAACTATCATCTCGACAACCGTAATAAGAATAAATATGTATAATAATAAAACGACTATTGATATTTCAAAAGCGTTTGATATCAATCAAGCTCTTTTTATTGAAAATGCGTGTTTTTGCTATCCACGTAACGAATCTCTCCTTCGTTGGTTAAGAAATTACACAGGGCTCCGTTTTGTCTCCGATTCTCTTTCTTATACTTACTCAAACACGATCACTTGTCTGCATCTTCTAATCCTTTGGACTGTTTCGTTGATGACAAATCCATCAGTTTTCACACTCTTGTCTTTCTGGTGTTGAAATTGAACTGCCAGAGTATTATAAGCTCATTAAATATTAGGGGTAATCACTAAGCTAGTGGCTACGAAGTAAAGGCATTAGGCAGGTTCACACAACATAAGGGACTTCGTTTGCAGTCAACTGCATTCTTTGAACGTAGTTTTTGAGGGTTGGTGATAATTTCCCCCAAGATGGAAATATGCTAAGATACTTCCTATCCCTAAGACTTTAAACTGTGCTAACCCAGAATATAGGCCTATTGCTATACTGCCATTCCTATCTAAAGTCTTCGAAAAACTACTTTTAAAACAGATGCAAGGACACCTAACGTACAATAGCTTGCTAGATACAAACCAATCCGGGTTTCGTGCAAAAAGAAGCTGTAAAACGGCGGTTTTACTTGTTGTTGATGATATACGCAGAGAGATGGACATGAATCGTGCTACATTCTTAACGTTGCTAGGTTTTTCAAAAGCGTTGGACACTGTCGATGACTTTTTGCTGTGCCAAAAACTTAAGTATCCACTCATACTTAATTAATCTACAACAATGCGTTGCAGTAGGAAATCAGACATCTTCATTTCTGACAGTCCCAGCAGGGGTCCTCAGGGTTCTATTCTTGGACCTCTATTATTTTCACTTTGCGTTAACGAGCTTCCTTGACTGGTTAAATCTTGTAAAGTTCATATGTTTGCTGATGACGTCCAATTATACTTGGACACTCCTGTATATAGCATAAGAAATGCTATTAACTATGTTAATGAGGATCTAGGAGTTATATAACAGTGGGCTCTCAAGCACAACCTCCACCCTCAATCCAAGAAAATCTAAGACTTTGTGTATTTATAAACGCGCCCTTGATAAATCAAGCTTTCCACCGGTTCTGCTGGGTGGCTCAGTTATTGAATTTGTAACGTCTGCTAGGAATCTAGGTATTATTTCTAACGAGACTTTAACTTGGAATCACCATGCAGCTGCCAGCTACTACGATTGGCAAGTTATATAGTGCTTTACGTCTACTGTGGACATCCGAAAGGTTTGTTCCTGTCACTAGTAAGATGTTTCTTGTATTACCTATCCTGCTGTATGGATGTGAAGTGTGCTGTAGCGTTGACTCAAATACAAGGCGAGAACTTAATGTTATATACAGCAACTCTTCCAGATACATCTTCAATAAAAGATATTACGATCATATTTCATGTTATTTTAAACAAATAATGGGTCTGACTTTTGATAACCTTATAAAATTTAGAACTCTCATTCAGCTGCACAGTATTATACAGTCTCGTCAACCTGATTATTTGCACAACCGATTAATTTTTTTCAAATTCGCTAAGAACTGTTGTACTGATCCAACCAAGATTTGCTTGCCTGCAATCTGAACGTACATTTTTTGTCCATGCCATTCAATAATGGAACTCACTACCTATAACAATTAGAAGAATAATTAATACAAAAGCATTCAAATATCGTTTTTTAACGCATCTGACCAATGATGCTTAGGGTTGTAATTAATAAAAAAAAATAACAAAAAAAAATACAAACATTAAATATTGTTAACTATAGTTTTACACGTAAAGTTTTATTTTTAGTATCTACTAAATTTGAAATTCTCGAACGCTCTAACATATTTTATAAAGCCTTCATAAATAACAAGATTGTAATCTTATTGTGAAATATGAATTAATAAATATAAATTAAAAAAAAAATTAAATGTAATCCCCCAAGTCCATAATCCCCAAAGTGAAATCCCCAGCCACAAAATCCCCAAAGAGAGAATACCCAAGACGAAAATTTGTAAGTGAATATCCTTAAAACAATTATTTTCGAGTAGTGAATCATGCGATTAAATCGCGCTTTACCTTGACACAAGATATTTTCCATCCCTTCTGATCTGGCTTTAATTTGCGTAATCTTAATTCGTCGTAAAATGCCCTAAAGACAAAATGCAAAAAAGACCTTTGAAAATGATACGTATAGGTGATAAAACTATGACCAAAACTTGAATGTTTCATGCCTTTTGTTGTATTTATAAGCAATGTTCTATCGATATAACCATGTTGGATTTTACTTCTTAAACAATACTGCCATATTACTCGAACTCTAGAAATGCCCATTAGTTAAACCTTGAGCTCGATTTCAAACGTAGTGTCAAGTATTGAAATTCTTTTTTTCATCGTACATCAAGAATGTTGAATGCTTTTTTACTCAACTTTGTTTTTTTTATTCCATTTCGCAATGTGCACCGGTGAAAATAAAGGTTTAGTTTCTAAACGATCGATGGTCTATGATCTATGACAATAATATTACGTTTAGTTTCTAAACGATCTATGGTCTATGATCTATGATTGTTTGGAATGAAATAGCGGATAAATGCTCACTTCGGATTCAGTGGTTTACCTCTATCCATCCGATTGTAAAGCAAAGAAGTGACACTGTGTCAAATCACTTGATAGTGTTGTCCAAACGATCGTGTTTCCAAATGTCGCCACCAGTTGGAACCACATAAAGTCCAGCTTCATATCCTGAATGTTAACATTCACGGATACTGTTTTTCCAATCTTATGCCAAGGTGAATAGCTACCGATTTTAAATAAACAAGGAAAATGTAAACGAGGACAAAGAAGCGTTCTCGACGAACGTTAAATCGAATTTAGCCTTCTTTCGACCTGAGCTAATTGCGTCGTTGCCGTTGAAACTTATTCTTGATAAAGTACGGTCTGATGACGCCGCCAGCCTATATAAACCACACCAAAGTGAATGTGTCGACTTTTCAACTATCAGTGTATTAAAAATTAAATTCTTTCTCACGCAGGCGCCAGTATGAAAATTAGAGAGGAATATCCGTTCTTCCTGTGGCAGCCAAGAAAAGTCCAAGTATAGCATAAGAGGAACTAAAAAACCATTGCAGAAATTCGCATTGGATCTTATTGTGTGGATCAGAAATCACACTTGTGTCCACACCGATATTCTGACACCCGATGTGGCATTCTTCCACAGACGACACACCACGTCGTACACACATTAGTTGTGAAAGAGATCTCAAAGAGGAAAGATCAGAATGAGTGACGTTAAAGCTTGAAGCTTTTTTTGAAACAACTGCAAATACTGTTTATCGATTTCGAAAAGTCCTTTTACCATGTCAATAGAGCATTTATCTGAATTGGTATTATCAAGGCTCGGGATGTCACGTTTTGTATTATACAGGAAGGTTTTCAAAGGAATTTGAAATCTTTTATAAGATCATGGATCGCCATCAAATGACAACAAGGGTTAATAGAAAATCAGAAATCGTGGTGCTATAGACCAACACTGCAAAAACTAGAAGCACCAGTCTTCTAACTTTTGCATCTTTATATTTCTAGAGAACCAATAGAGATGTTAGAAGAATGGCAATATCTTCGATGGCTGATCTAAACTAGTCATAAACAGCTGTATTAGAACATGTTATGTTATGGGGAAACATAACTCTTTTAGCTTAAAGGCCAAGCTACGAATGTTTCGCTCCAATGTTAAATACGAGTTGTTTAATTGGAGCAGAACTTTGAAAAGTTACAGACACTGTCACAATAAAAAATTGAAAAAATTTCTTCGAAACAACTAGAGGATTTTTTGGCTCGACCTTGTCTCTAATGCGGAGTTTCTTGCGAGAATACATAGGTTAGTAACGAAACCATTAAGTCTATTTTCCTTTTATTTAAAAAAAAAAAAGTGGCAGTGCCAGGTCAAGCTACGCCCGCGCCATTTAACCCAATTACACCGTTAGGTCAGACAAATGGGCTGGCATATAAGTACTTGGTGAAGAACCTTCCAACAGGAATCAGCACGACTACTTGGAGAGAGAGAGAGAGAGAGCATAGTTTTATTTCCAGAAATCGTACACAAAATTTCACGTATAAATAATGGGTGCCCCCTCCCCTATACACTTAGTACATAGTTACAGAGTTCGGAAATAATGATTATACTTTTCGTAATTAATTTCAACTTTCATTTCAATTACAAGTAATTAGTAACTGACCACTTTTCCATTAGAATTACACTTAATTGTAATTTGAATTATTTCAAATTGTAACTGTAAATTGTAATGGCCATTGAAGAAGTTTATTCAAGTCCTTGAGGGAAAGCTCTTTAAAATTACAGTCGAAGTAATTATTTTCCTTATTTATTTATTAATTCAAAGCAATCCAACAAATTATTTCATAATAATGCGTAAAATGTAATTGACGAAAATAATATTTAATCAATTTTGTATTTAATGATTAATGCAATAAGCAATCATTAGCTACTGCTTTTTCTATAATTAATTTTGTTTTCAAATACATTTATTTAATTAAATTGCAAGTAATTGACTTTTAAGATTTGCATGGAATTAGTAATTGAAATTGCTTGATCACATTTCAAAGTAATTGGAAAAGTGTTTGGAGATTACAAGTAATTGTAACTGATTTTTTTCCCAAGTATAGTAAGTAATAAAGTATATCTACTTAAAACGATTTTCTTCAAAAGATTAAGAAAACCCTTAAATTCATTTAATATGCATACAACCGAAATACATTAAGTTTTGTTATTATTTTATTACATATATTTATTCTTACTAATCTAAAAAAAGTTGTTATTTTAATTTTGTTCGAACTAAAAACAAATGCAATTTAAAAAATAAAATAATGATTGAAGAAATGAGCTCGGATTCATTTTTGTTCTTTTTTTTTCTTTAAACACGAAAGCTTATGCTGCAGATATGCATGCATATATGCACTCACATATGCATTAAGTTGTGGGGATGTAAATAAGCAAAAATGCATGTAAATCACTAAAAACAAAAACAAAAACGAACTGTTGTCGGTGAATCGCTAACTGGGATCGTTACCACCAAGAGTTACTCTTCATACTTTACGCCAAGCCAAGCCAAGGCAATCCAACATCTAACATCCGCGCGAGGATCTCTTTTATGCCCTGATGTACAATGTACATTAAACTGGTTTCCCACAGTTCACAGAACGATCGAGTTGAATGCATAGCATCGACTTTCGATGGATTTCGCGTCACACGGTGTATATCAGGAACACTGCATGCATCACGCGAAATCCTTCAATGTGCATAACGTTGTATATATCACCATGTGTGTAGTAGATGCACATTTTTGTAATGAAAAATACACTGAATGAAAATAATGCAATCAATCCGTTGAGTAGGCTGTTGAGGGAATTGAATGTCAATTTTGAGAATTTGACATTTGTACTATAGTAATAGGGTTTTCCATGGGTAAAATAAATCATGGGGTTAAATATATTGATTTATTTTTTGATTTAAGATCAAATCTGTAGATCTGAATTTTTCTGCAGATTTACCCCTCTTTCCACTAATACTAATACAATTATAAAAAAAAGGTAAATATGTAAATTTGACAGCTATACCGCACTATACGACTAACACGTATACGAAGTTACACTAAAACAATTACAAAAAAAAAAACAAATTGATTCCAATCGTTTTCGGAAATTTGAATTTACCCATGGAAAACCCCATAAAAGTTTCAACAATCACTCCGAAATCATAATCCATCCGTAACTCATTATTGTTCTATCGTATTTGAAGTGATTTTTGTCACATTTTTTGGCTTAAATGATATACATAAGTGATGAAGGGAAGTTTCTGCTCAGCTGTCAAAAAGTTGTCATCTAAAAAGGCAACTTTTTTGAAAGTTAATTAGAAACTTAGTTAAGAAAATTGGGCAGGTTTGTACAAAATAAGGGACTTCATTCCTTGAACTCTAAATAAGTCCAAGGTTTCAATTTTAAACTTGTAACTTTACTTGAATCTCTTTTACTCGCAGAGGTTTAGACTACTTAAGGAACTTAAAAGTAAGGCAAGTTTATAGCATCTAATTGGCCAGCTGCAAAAAAGTTGCCTTTCCATTAAGGCAACTTTATTAGAAATTTAAATGGAATATTAGTTAAGAAAAATTTCCCTAAAAATCAAGTCAAGCCCACTTATGTCAAAAAGACAGCTGTTTATGTTTTTTTTATTTAACTGAGAACTGAACTTTATTACTGTGTAATTTATTTATTTTCTGCACAATTTCTTTAATGTTTTGTGTAAAACGGTTCCTTTTCTAATTGAAAAAGGAATAAGTAATATATTTTAAGAATTCAAAATACAAGTAGTAATGGACTTGTAGCTTGACTAAGAAGTGCTTTTTTTGTTTATTTTGAGCGTGCACTAAAGGGGTTATGAATACCCTTATAATGATTAAACACATTGCGAGCAATTAGGAAAAAAGGACAGGATTAGAAAGTAGATGCCGATGAACATAAGTTCTGAATGTCTGCACATTGTAATGAGTGGTAAATATTGAGCCTGGTAAAGCGTTTCACATTCGTGTAGTGCGGAAAAAGAAAGAATCTTATAAACTGTACGTCCAAAACTGGGTTCAAGGATAAACTGATGCGCATTCACAGAAGTACGGGTATTAAATTGTTTAAGGGGAGGAATACAACTGGCTATTTCACTAGAACATTATTATTTGTGCAAATATTGATAAAACAATGATGGCCTTACCAAGATGACGTACTGTTGCACACGTTCTTTACAAATGAACAGAAATTTCTACTACCTTTAGGTAATTAAATTGATATATTATAGTTGTCAATCTGGCAGACGGCAAATGCCATGTCATAATGATTTTTGTAAATGTAAAAACGTATCTATTGTTAAATTCAAATGTTGATCCAATAAAATCCAAATTATCTATCTATCTATCTATCTATCTACTACCTTTAGGACATTGTAGTATTTTTAGCCGTAATTTCTGGCAAAAATTTAATACGTGCGTCGTCCGTTACAGTTCTTTCTAGCTTGTTTGAACTTATTCCGGTTTTCCTCAGTAGGGTTTACTCTATAAATACGGACACTTTCATCTTTGATCCTCTATAACCTCTTTAAAACTCCTCTATAACCTCTTAAAAACTTTATAGCGGGTTTCTCTTTAACTGGTGTTTTTCTGAATGAAAAATTAGAAGATATGACATAGTGGTCGGATGTGGCTAGAGGCATTAATACACTGATCGCATAATATTATGATCAGAGGTACGAAACAAGTCTAGCATGTTAGCGGACTGACCTGCAACGTCAGAAATCCGAGTCAACTAACTGATACTGAAGTGTAATTTTGTGTAACAAGTTGCCTTGGTCGAAATGTGTAACCAAAAAATGCATTTCACTGAAATGAAGCTCCCATATTTTTATCAATTGAAATCAAAAAGTACTTATTGATAACTCAATAATATTGTGCCAAGTTTTTGAGTACGTAAGAATTGTTGGCTGTTTTGGGAAAATATTTCAACTTTTTTGAAAGTTTGTTTCTATTAAAAATCTCTTACCAAACTATTTTTCGAAATTACTAAAAATGGGTTTCCTACAGTGTATAGAACAGTTTTTAAATAACGTATTCTAGATCGTCCTCAAAAAACATACATTTAATTTCTGAGTTAGTTAACTAGGCTTGATGATTGTTAACCAACGATAATTAACAGGTGTTAACTTTCTACACAGGAATGGTTTTTCTCTAAGTGTACATAACCAAGAGATGTGTGTTCTCGCTGTTTTCTCCATCTTCATATCCATACCATATCCCTGATGCACTTGTTATTGCTTCATTTTAGCCTGTCTTCGAAGCACATACGGACCGACACATAAGTATACATGAGTTAAAGTTACCACCATATCCAATCTATTCTACAGTATCTCGACTCGGTAGAGTATTTTAAGGCAAGTAAATGACCAATCAACTTTACCATCATAATTTGTTACCATATTCAAATTATGTACTCCGCACTTGGACGTGTTAACAGATGAAGCCGCCACCACCGCGCCAACCGCATTGCCTTAAGCCAAACGACGACGACGCGACGTGGAATGGAATCCTTGTTCCAATCAAATGGAACATAGTACTTAATAATTAGAAATCAGGTGGCACAGCATCACAAAGCGGAGCGATTCATATGGTGGTGGTGCTTGGCGGCGTTGCTGTTGCACGATCTAATGCCACCGATTCGATTGGGAGTGAGATTTTCATTTCAATTTCCACAAGCTTGACATGAGATTTTGGGCCAAGCCGGGTCCGGGTCCGGGTCCAGGTTCCAAAATGAAAACACCATTGAATTAGATCTCACACGGTTGTGGTAATAAATTTGTTTATCGCAATATTATTATCATTCCGAAGGATTTCAGCTTCCATATGGACTACCCAAGAGCTCATAGACATAGAGACTTATAGACATGGCAAAGAAGAAGACCGATATCAGGCTGTCCATAGAAGGCATGTGTTTACTGGATCTACGAGCGTTTCGTGCACTCGGCTATAGCTATATAAAGACGAGTGTGTCCATATGGAGTTCGACAAGGAGTAAGCTATATAGTTAGTTGCTTATACGTTCGACGTTCACCATTCAATTTGGATTAGTTTTGCTAGGCTGGTAATCGGGCTGGACTGGCTCTATAAGTTGCTGATGCCTACATAGTAGTCTATAGTGCATAGAGCTTATACCTGGGCCTGGCATTGGTATATATGATGGTGCTGCAATTCAGACAATTACCAGCGCTGCATTCTTGACACAAACATAAATATTTAACACAGGTCTATAAATCCGAAACCAATTAGCCTCGAATTGATATTACCTTAAATTGGTTGGCTCATTTTGCGCCATTGGGTCCGCGCGCCTGGCCTTACTCGCGCTAGCGATGGCGATGGTTTGGATTTCACTCTAACTTATGCCTCTATATAATGTAGGTTCCGGGGATAGCCAGCGGAACATTTAATGATGTGCTCGGTGATGCATGTGTCGCGTAGCGAATCTCTAGCAAATCTTGGAGCTGAGGCTTTTGGCTTGTAAAAAGGTTCCTCTTCCTCCAAGTAGGCAAGGTATAAGGTAGAGGTATAAGTTTTCTGTATAGGTACCTATGCTTTACGCCAAAAAACTATTTCGCTAAACAATAGAAATCGTTGAACATTACCGTTCGGCTCTTGCATTGTTTTCCTTTTTCATTAAACTACAACAACAAAAACAACAACAACTTCAAAAAGTGGATACGACGATGACGACGACGGGTAGGTAATCCATTTATGGAGATCGTTGGGTTTTTTGTTACTCAAAATGAAGTCGTTGTGTGTCCTCTCACTAATAAAGATGTAATTTTTTTCTGTTTATAATAAAAAGCCTAGATTGAGGACATGGCGAATGGATGCCGGAACAATTTGGACCGAATTTAGTTTGTTTTTCTTTTGCTTGCTTTGCATTAATTTAATTTAATATACATAATGCACATAATGTTGTTATGTTCCGTTGATGGGATATCGGATTGGACAATTTTGTGTTCCGTTTTTTGTTTGAATTGTAAGTTAACATTTTATTTAAAATATAAAAACAAATTGACAGGGAATTTTTCTTATAAGATAGTTTTTAAAAGCTTTATATCAGCCATTCTCGTAATTAAGTTAGAAACAACAAGTTTTTGGCTTTGTAGGTATAACGACGATCTTCAAAATTTGTGTTAGAGTATAAGAAGCATGAAGGAAACGATTGCAATTACAAGACTTAAGATTGTATCAAGCTACCACTAAATGAGTTTACTATTTCTTCCTACATTTTTCAAGAATCTTTAAATGGGTCAGTTTCAACAGACTTAAACATGGTTTTCCTTTCTTTTTAGCTGTTTTGCTTTCATTTTGGTTAAATTTGGTAGCTGATCAGAAAGGACTCTAAACCATTGAATACGAACACCACAGCATCATATCTCATTAATTTTCCCTAGAAAGAAGTCGGTAAGATTTGTCAAAGTGAAAATTTTGACATTTCTCAACGTTTCAGGATACTAATTTAAGACGTCCATATCTAAAAAACCGACTTCAAATAAATTTTGTTTAACAGATAATAATATCAAAAGGTGCAGAAAAATGTTATATTATAAAATGTGACTTGAAACTAACTACACCTCGTGTCACATGAATAGGGACAAGCTTTCTTCGTATTTTATTTGACGAAATTTTTCAAACTCTTAGATTTTTTGGAAAAACCCAAATGTTGAATGAAAAAAATTTGGATTAAGTTGATAAATACAGGTTTTATGGCGGTTTTTCCGAAGAAGGGCATAGAAAGTACCTGTGTTTTTGTGTCACATAAATAGGGACAAGATCTAAATTTACCTATTCGCGTGGTTTAAACTAGATAAAAGGATACTCTGATTGTTTGGGAGCTTAGTACAAGTATTAATTAATTTGATAGAACCAAGAAGTATTGGCTGGGCCGCCGAGAGGAATTCCGTGCCCGGGACGGAAAAATCTCGCCCCCCCATATTTACCATTTTTTTCAAAGTTTAGCCTACTAATATGGTACGTTCTAATTTCAATTACGAATAGCATGAAATTGGTTGGAATTAACAGAAATAATAATTTTTTGTTTGCAAAGTGAACCGAAAAAAAGTGTTAATCATCAAGTCAATCTCACGGGTATAGTCCAGTTTAGTTGAAATAGAAGATGGATAGAAAATAATTATACATGCGAGTAGATCAGATTCCGAACAGAATCATACATTCAATTCGATATTGCCAACGACATGTTGGTTGGTCGATTAACTATTTAAAAAAAAAATTAGCATGAAGATCTATTACCTACTATGAAAATAAAATAGAGCGAAGTAAAAGTATTTGAAATTTGTCTTTTTGTATGTATTTAAAAGTTTTACATTAAATACTCCTTATTGTTTTTCTTTATATTAAAATATATTCACAATGTTTTCATTAGAATTAGTTTGCATTCAATGAAATATTTCTTTTTGTAAACGAGCTTTCCTAGCTTTCTGAGCAGCAAAACAACTTCTAATTACATCGAAATTCAATTTCTTTGCCAAAGGTGCTTCGATACATAGTGTAGCAAGTCCAGAAACACGATTCTGTGATGAGCCACGAACGATGAAAATTCTTTTTCTGGCAAGGATGCTAAATGAACGTTCGGTAAAAGCTACGGTTACAGGTACGGAGAGCAACACAAATGTTGGGGAAAATCGTCTCCAAGTTCTGGGAATAAATAGTATTGAGAAAACACAATGGCGGAAGTTCTGCTTCAAAATTGTTTTTTCAGATGAATTATTTCTTCTTTCAACTCTTGAGACACATGCGAGTTACACTTTTGGATGAACCTTGTAGCGGAGTTTTTAATCTCAATTTCGTCCATTGTTGAAAACTGCCATACAAATGAGAATGTAGCATTCAAATTCTTCATCGTATCGAACCGACGAAAAATTCCAGATATAATTGAATCAACTATGACGTAAAGGGCGTTTTTTTGAAATTTATTTCTTCGTCTGTTTCAATTTGTTCTCCACCTCCTCGATTTTCTCCAAAATGTCTCTTTAATTGCCTTTTTTGGTTCGATGGGAACGACTCTGGAAAATCCCCCAATTCAGTAGCAACTACTTTGTATTCAGATAAATTTGATCCCATTTGTTTCAAATAAAGTTCAAATCGGAGATCAAGTTGTCAAGTTTTCGAATTTCATCGTCAATAGTCATGTTTCTGGCTTGTAGAATGATACTTCTTTCATTTATAGCGCTAAGAACCTTGCACCAAATCGAAGACATCAGGACGCATTCAAATTTGTGCATATATTTTAAAACGCCATTTACATCTCTTCGAGTTTCAGTTTCAGTTAAATTAATATCACTTAAGACTTCTAATGATGTTCTAAGGTTTTTCAGATGGTTTCACTGCCTCAATTCTAGCTGACCATCTTGTATCGGAAAGTTTGTGCAGGGATCCGGGCACATTTTTCTTAAGAATTTCCCAACGTTGGGCACATCTACTAAATAATTTGAAACACTTTTGAACAACTCCAAAAAATGTTATTGCGGCAGTACAACATTTCGCTGAATCGACTCCACACAAGTTAAGGCTGTGAGCTGCACATTGTGCACCATTATACTGTCCTTTCATATTGCTTCCATTGTCATAGCCTTGTGCACAACAGTCTTCTAAAGGGATTCAGTTCTTTGCCAATGTTTCGAAGATCAAATCAGCTATTGCGGTCGACAAATTCCAAAAAGAATCGGGTGTTGCATCGACAATTATAGCGAATTATTTGGCGTTTTCTCTCTCCTTCAAAATAGCTGAATTCACATGTTGGGCACAAATTTTGATGAACTCATTTTGAATCTCAACGGAAAGGTAGTATACTTGCAAACGTTTGTGCTCTTGCTGTGAAATTCTTACTTTTTCCAAGTGCTCCTGAAGTAAGGGGTCATAATGACTAATTAATTCCAAAAATGCCCAAAACATGTCCATTATTTGGCTCTCCAATAAGATTGCCATCGCCTCGTATTGCTAGTCCTCTGTGGGATTTTCCGGTCTCCCGAAACCGAATCAAAAATTTTATTTTTTTCAAAATAAAATAAATTTGAAATTTACGTTAGATTAAGTACATAAGAAAAGCGAAACAATTTATTATAACTTTCTTTCAATAGTTCAGAGTTGCCCAATTTTTCATTAAACAAAAATGTACGCCAATAATAATCAGGGGCCCAGATCGGCAAGCTTGTGACTGAAAGATTGGTAGATAACATGCAAACAGGGGCCCGATTGCGAAAGCATGAATGATTTTAAATTTTCGGGCCCTAAAAATAAGTGGGAATAGGTTAGGTATGTTGATGATGAATTTAGAGTACCTATATTGAAAAATTGCTTTCAATTTTACGGGCCCCTAGAAAATCCCGGGCCCGGGGGGTTTCCCCCCATTTCCCCCCTCTCGACGGGGCTGAGTATGGGTAGAGGTAAGGGCCTAACCATTGAGGAAATAGGCCAAATTCGAGCTTTCCGGTATCTCGGCAAAACCATCCGCTTTATAGCCAGCAAAGCTAGAAGAAATTCAAATATTGTATACAACTACCTCAAGGACCCAGAGAGGTATGAAAAAAACCACAAGAAAGAGTGAAGAAAGCAACATCATTTCAGGAAATGAATGCTGATTAAAATTCAAGACTTTTAGTAAACTGAAGGCAGACGCAGGGGTAAATGTTAGTAAATCGACTATTGCTCGGGTGATACAGAAAGCAGACCATATGCGACACCAAAAAATTAAGAAAAAACACCATTGAATGCTGCACAAAAGAGCCAATGCCTTAATTTGGCAACAAATCACAGTATATGTGGAAACGAGTTTTGCATCCCGTCGTCTTTACCGATGACAAAAAAATTAATTTGGCGGACCTGACGGATATAGCTACTATTTTCATGATTTAAGAAAGGAAGAAGTCTATCTTGAAAAACGGCACAGCAAATGAAGCGGTATAATGGTATGGGGACCAAATATCTAGCTCTAAAATGACGGCAACCACTAAAAAATCGATTCTGGAACAAGCTTTCCCGCAGTTTTCTGAATTATTTGGTGGACAACGATGGACTTTTCAACAAGATAATGTACCAATACATACCGCACGGACCGCAAAAGCCTGGATTCAGCTGCAAAATGTGAACCTATTTCCATAGCGCCCTTATTCTTCTGACCTGAACATCATGAAAAACGTGTGGGGATGGCTTTCAAAAAAACCTACGAAGGAGGACGGCAATACCAGCACTCTAAGAATCCATACACCACCGGTTACTTGAAGTATTTCAAAAATCAGGAGGCAGCACACATACTAAAAATTATTTAAATGTATTCAATAAAACCAGTATTTACCTAAACCATAAGATTTGTTTGTTATTTTCTTTACTTTAAAGGGACTTACAGGTAAATTTAGATCTTGTCCCTATTCATGTGATACAAAAAAATAGGTACTTTTTATGATCTTCTTCGAAAAACCGCCATAAAACCTGAATTTATCAACTTAATCCAAAAAATTTGTTTGCAATTTGTGCGTTGGAGTATCATGCCAGAGGTCTTTGGTTCAATCCCTGCCTGTGCCATCTAAAGTTTTTTCCACGGGTACTGCCTCATGCGAGGAATTGACAAATCCTCCAAGCACCCCGTGTTTGCTGTGGAGCAATATTTTGAGAACGGTGAATTATTGGTTTGCGCCGTGCTATTTGTGCTCATTTTAATAATGGACAACTGGATACAAAGATTGAGGCAAGAAGCACAATGGTCAAGAGACCTATTCCTGGACCACCAACGCAAGAACATGTGTCACAATTTCGAAATAAAATCTAAATCCACGTAAGTAAGAAGAAGTAAGAAAAACTACGGCCTCCACATGATTATAAAAATCAGCAGTGCATGTTGTTTTGAAAAAGAAGTTAAAGCCCCACCCGTGGAAAATGAAAATTAATCAGTATATCAACGGAAGTGACTATTCTTCGCAAGAACAATGCTGGAACCTCAAAAATGTATTTTTGTAGATACGTAAGTCAATAGGTCTATTACATGTTTAATATATACAGTTTTAAAAGTAAATTAATGTTATTTATAATTTCTTATTACTCGTATTAGTTTGCATATATGGCATAAGTTTTTTTGTCTAATAAATTAAATTATATCACGAAATAATTTAACTGTTTTCTTGAATTTATACCAAACTCTATGGTTAACAATGAAAAATGAAATAGAACTACAATAAGTGCGTTTTGTTCGCATTCCATATATAGTAAAGTGAGACATTGCCAACAAAACGATCCGGTTTTTATGTTTGAAAGTTGATAGAACTGAATATTTGCCAGAATAATTTATCAAAAAATTCCAAAAAAAAAATAACGAAATTCAGACCAGGGGTGAAATCATGTAAGCTGATTTTTGAAAGTTGACTATCAAAATCAAGAAAATACGTCTGTGTAATGTGATATTCGATTTCAAAGTTTTAACCAAACAATTTGACATAAAATAAAAACTTCAAGAAGGGGGTTTTGTTCGTACACTACTACATTAACATGTGGTGTTGAAGCGAGCTTGAAGCTCGCCTAAATTCTTTATATACCTGAATCGAGTTGAAATGAGCTTGATTCGCCTCGATTCCGGTCGGGGATCGGAGTCGAGTCAAAATTTGTGAAGAAAAACCTGTGTGGAGGAGTTAGTTTTACAGATAATGCGTTATGGTCTGTTTATTTGCATGTTTGTGTACAAAAAATATAGTTTTGTTTTAATCAAATTAAAACAAAAAAAAAATTGCACATGGAGTAGGTAGCATATTCTTATATGGTGCTGAACTATTCAGTTCTTTATTGTTTAACACGAATCAAACTATCTCACTTGCACTTCATAAGAAACATCGAAACACCATTTGCATTATAGAAAGTGCTGTCAAACTTAATCATTTTTAAATCTTCTTGTGCGGTGGAAACACCAAAAAGATTTATTTAATCTAAAGTGAGATAAACCTTTGGTGGAAACATAGCAAAACTTAATTATCTTTTCTATTGTTTTCTCTTGAAAAATAAGCCCAGTAAGTCCATTTTCACTAACAAAACTAAATAATATCAACAGGAATAGATTGTTTTTTTTCCCCAATAGAAAACACACATGATTCCAAATGCACAACCACTCAACGAACACAGCCATCGAGATACAAATGCAATATCAATGGTACCAACATTTGAGAACGAAATCACATAAGATCCATTCGAGGCTCGTATAAATGTCAAAAACCCATCCATAGTTAGATTCTACTCTAACTTTTATCGGTATTATTCATACTATGGATATTGTTTTTGTTATTCGTTTAAAATCCTAATATACTATGGATAGATTTGCCAACAAAACACGGGTAATGTTAACGTATGTATGTCAGAAAAAAGTGTACGATAAACTAAATAAATGAGAAAATAAATAAATGAGAACAAATTTAAAAAATTATGTAAACATATATAAGAAAAAATACTAAACTTTTGTATTAACTAAACCATTTATAAGCCAGACATACGTAATAAAGTCGGGAGCATCAAAACATTGTAATTAAAACTTAATTTTTGAATTTAAGTCTCAGTACAAAAAACTGAACTGAACTAGGTTTTGTTTTTGTTTATGAGTGGCTCTATCCCACACAACAATTATTCGCTTATAAAATTTGTCTTCTATTTAAAAAACTTTATGTTCGTCGAACTATAAAATTTGATAAGTGATAAGTTGCAATAATTGTAAACTTTAATTTGCAAAGTCTTTTCAATTTGTATCTTTTTTTTTTGAAACTTCGACGCCAGTTGTAGGGATTTTAATTTTATTTTTCAAAATTTAATCACAGACATTCTGTTTATCTAGTTTATTAACCTTCAAAATGAAATGTATAAACTTAAATAAAATGTTCTAAATAAATACAATATTTTAGGTGGCGCAGCAGTCCGTAGAGAACCAGGGCCTATAGTGACTCACAACTCTCAACCATTCCTGTGTGCGAGTAATTGCAGGGATGGAGGGGACCTACAGTTTATATGCAGAATCCAAACGGCTAATTTGAGAAAGCACTTTTTCATGACAAGAATTACTCTAGGAGAATTTGTCAATCCTCGCAAGAGGCAGTACCCGTGAAAAAAACTTTAGGTGACACAGGCAGGGATCGAACCCAAGACCTCGCGCTTGACAGTCCAACGCACTAACCATCATGCCACGGGTACTACAAAATGTTCTAAATATTTACACTAAAAATATTATATTGTTTTAAAAACTAGCAAATACAATATCTTTACTTTCGTTAACCATCATGTACTACAAGTCTTTCAATTTGTATGTTGCGGTTCATTTTAAGAAGTTCTATTTAGCAATGCAAATTGAAAAGTTAGGAATGCAAAGATTATACTTAATGCTTTCATGAAAATTTTGCACATTGACTTTTGCAAAAGATAACAAAGTCTTTGCAAAAACTACCTCAGTGCAAAGTGAAATTTGCAAAGAATCTCGTGAAACAGAAACACTATAATCATAATAATATAATAATTCTACTGCTGTGCTGATGTTATTCATCGAACAATAAATTGTTTATACTATTCTCTTATATATAACTGAATTGTTTCAATTGAATCTTGGGTAGTTAACAGGTTATGGGCCCAGGTATGGAAAAAGAGAAGTATAAAACCAATTGTTTGATGGGACAAATTTCAACAATTGGAAATTTCGATTGATGTCTGTGCTCGAGGAACATGAGCTCGAAGAATTTGTTTACACAGATTTGGAGAAGATTCTGAAAGCGGAATCAGATGCAGCAAAAAGAAGTTTAATTAAAAGAAGAGAAAAGAAATGCAGATCCCTTATTATCCATCAAACGATTGAAGCATATTGACATAAAATATAATTTTATAAGAGATGCTATTCAACTCGGGAAAATTAAAATA